>CAMRHE010000506.1:0-727500 GCA_947044405.1 Leptodactylus fallax
ACACTAGGAAAAAGCAAAAGCTGTTGGCTCCACCTCCAGGCTATACCCAGCCACAGCCACTGTGCATGAATCAGTTTGAAACCTAGTGTCATAGGAGGCAGACACGACCTGACTCAGGTCTTCTGTCTTGCATCGTTTTTACTTTTACCTTTCTTTCAGGTGCAGGGGGTCGTCAGCGTGTACGCCACACTAGTCATACCCTCCTGCGGGCGCAGCGCTCTGCAAAAGACCAGCCTCGCCGGTCACCCAGTCCCCACTCACCATTCGCCGCACCCCGAAAGCGGCCGGAGTACCGGTGACCCCACTCCCACGTGCGAGGTCCTACCGAGGGGGTGACCCTGCGGCGCCTGAAGACGCCAGACTGGTGAGTATGAGAAGAATAGAAGGCAGGTGAGTATGAAAGTTACCTCAGCCCCTCTCCATCTCCCCTTCCAGGCCCTCTCCACCTCCCCTCAGCCCCTCTCAGCCCCTTAGTGTCATTTCCCAGGGGGACAATAGTATGGTCCTGTTTAGGGGGGGCATCACAGGGTTCCCCTGAACTGGGCCTTAAATCTTAGTAAATAAGCCCCCTTTTTTCTGGGGCGTTTTTGGGTTTTCTGGTCGCTCCTACCGAGCGGCCCCCGTCGGGAGGGGCATCCGGTTCCCCCCCCCCCCGCTCGTGTGGGGACCCCCTTTCCTGGCCCCCCGGTACCTTTTCCCAGGCCTCCGCGGAACCTCCGGTGCCTAGCGGTCGGCCGCGTTCTACGCGAGTCCGAGGCCTGGCCGGGAACTAGGCCGCAACGGGTCCGTCCCTTTCCCGGGCTTTTCTGATACCCAGACTCTGCCTAGGGCCTTCCATTGGCCAGGGGGCTGTCCTTGCAAGCCATCCAGCCTGCCCAGTAGCTACTGAACCTGTATTTACCAGGGGAAGAGCTTTGCTCTCCTCATATTCTCAATTTATTTATTTCTTGGCTTATTTATTTATTTATTGGCTTGCTGGGACAGCAGGGATTCTTACTCTCCTCCCAGTTCCCTGGGAGACATTGCACCTGCGGAACCCTTGCTGCAGCAGTTTGTGAGTGGCCATCTTTTGCAGTCTGGTAGGCTAACCCCTTGGGTTACCCCTAATTTTCTTGGGCTCCCTCTCTCACCCTCCGGCCCCTCTGGTTGCGTCACGTTTTTATACGTGCACCTGCTGTATCAAAAACAGTTGCCATGCGGACAGCCCGAGCCCATATGCTCTCTCTGCCTTCCGCCTCAGCCAGTCAGTAACCTCCTGGCCCCTCTCCGGTTCTTCCATCCCCCGGATTGGGCGGCCTCCCTAATCTTGGCCATGGTGTCCTTACCAGACTTAACTAGTCAGTGCTGGAAACTTGGAATGGCTGCTTTCCCAGATCGCCGCTCAGTCGGCTGCTTCTTGGGATCTCCCTGGACACCCTCATAGTTCCCTTCGCAGCTCCAGGAGCCTCAAAAGGACCAGGAAGTCTTCCTACGGTTCACGGTCCACCACCCCTTCCTCTGGGTACTCCCCAGATAGGAACTCAGCTCACGGCTCCACTCCGACAGGCGGATACCTCCCCTCCCTCTGCTCGGTCTATTTAACTGGGGACGCCTCTGACTCCGACTCGGAGCTTCAGCTAGGCTGATCTATATCTGCTGCTACGCGGGAGTCATCTATGCGATAAGAGACCCTACAGATCTCTGAGGACCCGGACTCATCCTCTCAAGTGGACATCTCTTTCTGCCACTGGATGTTTGATATCATCTTGAGGGCACAGTGACTTCTCCCTGGACCATCCTCTGTCTTCGACTAGGAAATCGGACATCCCTTCCCTTGACCTGTGTGTCTCTAAGTGGAAGGTGAGCTCGGGCAGTTCTGCAAGGCTATGCTGTGACACATGTCTCTAGCTCTCCCTGGCTGGCAATGATGAACATCCGAGGTAAGGGAAGCAGGTTGCTCCAGTGGTGCAATCGGTTAGCGCACGGTACTTATATATCAGTAACTAGTGAGCGCAAGCTGGCCTGTCTTGACATTTTGTCAGCGAGCCGCCCCATGTGTCCCTTCCTATCACTAAGAGCCTCCCACGGTGGATCCCATGATAGCTAGGCTCTCCAAGGCTTCTAGTCTGCCTTCAGCGGACTGTGCATACCTCAGTGATCCCTCGGAGTGAGATCGGATCGCATCTGTTGTATCGTTTGCAATGCAGAACTGATACATTGCATTGCCCTAAATGCTGGCTATTGTATTGCTGCAAGAAGGTGGCTTCCCTCACCAGGGTGGCCTTCGTAGTGGCTGGTTTCTCCCTGCGGCTCTCCTTCGCTGCCTCTTGGGTCATCAAGGCCTTCTTTTCCTGGGCCAAACAGCTTCAGTCAAACCTCCCTGATGCAGTTTCCCTCCAGCCGCTCGTCTCTGAGATCCTGAACGCTTCCCAATAACTAGAGATGCCTCCCAAATCTGCTAAGGCGGCCGCCAATGCAGTGATTATCTGCCATACCGTTGGGATCCGTTGTGGAATACTGGGTCCGCCTCCAAGAAGGCGAACACAGCCCTTCTCCCTTTCCAGGTCGTCCTGGGCCACATTTTTTGTTAAGGGCGTCGAGAAGCTTATCCCTGAGGCCACGGGGGAATAGATTCTTCCTCCCTCAGAGGCGTCCTATGTGTCAGCCGTTCTCCTGCTCCAGAAAGCTTCTTTCAAGTCCAGGCCTCCCTGGCGGTTCTGCACCAGGTCGTCCAGGTCTTCCTCTTCCTAGCCTCCTCGGCATGAAGTTTTTTCCCCTCTCTGGGCATCTCAAATGGTGGGACGTCTGGAGCCTGGGCCTGAGAGGCGGTGTCGTCCGGCTACTCCAGTTTTCGCTGGAGTCTCTTTGCCTTCGCTATGTCGGACAATCCAGGCTGTCTCCAATCTCCAGCGGCAGGGAGTCAGCGTCCCTGTTGCCGTTTCAGAGTGTATCCGGGGTTACTATTCCTACCTGTTCTCCATTCGCCTAGAAGGACGGCTTCCTCTGTCCCATCATGGACCTGAAAGGGCTCCACAGGTTCTTCCATGCCTGCAGGCTCCGTTGTAGTCTATGCAGTCTGTGGTGGCATCCCTGGCGATGGGCGAATTCTTCGTCCATCTACATCATCGCGCTGTGCCGTCAGCGGTTTCTTCATTTTGCTGTGGATCCTTGACCTTTCCAGTTGTCTCTCTCCCCTTCAGGCTGGCCTCTGCCACCTGGGGTTTTTTCCCTCAGTGATGGCGTCTCTCATGGCCATCCTCTGCGTCAGAGGTGCTGCCGTGTTTCCAGACTTTGACGACCTCCTGGTGAAGCCCCTCCAGGTCAGACAATCTGACCAGCTTGTGGTTCACCTTGGTTGTTCTTCGCCGGTTCTGCTGGCTCATCAATGAGGATGTCTCGTGTCCTCTAAGCACATGGAATCCGGGACATGATCCTCTGCTCGCTCCAGGGTGTGATTCTCCCTCCGGAGGCCAAGATCCTGAGTGTCCCATCTTCGGAGGTACTCTCCTTGCTGTCTTTGAATCGGCATGTGGGTCCTGCGCACGATCGCCTCAACCTTCTAGGCTGTACCTTTCATTCACTGCCGCCAATTTTTCCCGGCTGGGGAGTGGTCCTCGATGCTTTGATTGTTCAGGGCCTGTGGTCCAGGGCCGATTCCTCCCTCTGGTTCAACCTGCTGGATCCCAGGGCTATCTTATTTGCCCTTACTCCTTGGACCTCTCTTCTCCAAGGACATGTGTCACAGTCCAGACTGACCTCTCCTCCATGGTCGCCTACTTGAACCCTCAGCGGGGCACCAGGAGCCGTGCGACCTTACTAGAAGCCTCACAATTTCTTCCTTGGGTGGAGCGCCTTGTTCCAGCTCTTTCGGTGGTCAACCTTTTTTCTGCGTGGACCACTGGGTGGCAGACTACTTGAGTCGAGAAAATATTGCTCCGGGCGAGGGTCGCTTTATCTGCAGATCTTCCATCCACTGTGCTCCCGCTGTGGTGTGACAAGCGTCGACCTTTTTAGCCTCCGCTGGAACCACAAGGTCCCCGGCTAAATTGCCAGGCCTCTGGATCCTTGAGCCATCACCGCTGGCGCTCTTGTAAGTTCGGTTTTTCACTTCCTCTTCTCCCTTGGGTCCTCCAGAATCTCAAGGCCAAGGGGGTTCAAGTTATCCTGGTGGCACCAGTTTGGCCCTGCCGGGTCTGGTATGTGGATCTCATTTTCCTGTTGGCGGATGCTCCTGGCCTCTTCCTCTGCTGGGCGTCCTTCTGTCTCAAGGACTGCTGTTCCACCCCACCTTGACTCAGCTGCGTTCACGGCGTGGCTGTTGAATCCGAGGTTTGAGGCGTCGTGGTTTTTTCGGAGTTTGTTATTCTAACATACTCAAGGCCCGGAAGTTCCAGATAGCTTAGATCTGCCATCAAACGTGGAAGGCTTACGTCCACCATTGGAAGAGTAACGATTCTCATCGGATCTTCTCCAGTCTGGTCTGGATCAAGGTCTTAGTCTTCTTTCTTTTTAAAAGACTTTCCTACAGGAGTGCCACTCTGTGCTCCTTTGGAACCCTTGGATACGTGGGATCTTAACCTCATCTTTAAGGTGCTTCAGGTTCTCCCCTTCGAGCCTATGATATCCCTTTTTTTGCCTTCTGTCCTGGTAGAATGAGTTTCTGGTGGCCATTACCTCCATCCGCAGGGGTCCCTAATTGGCTGCCCCTTTTTTTCGGCAGCCTCCCTTTCTGGTCCTCCACAAGGATAAGGTTTTCCTCTGTCTGCCACAGTCTTTTTTTCTTAGGGTGTTTTTCCTGCTTCCACTTCGAGGACTTGGTCTTGCCCTCTTTCTGCTCGGTCCCCAGGCGTCCATGTGAGTGCTTGCTCTTCCCTGCCCGGTTGTTGCCCGCGCAATTTGCGTGTATACTGTTCCTCACGGATCCTTTCTCTTGTTCGGACGCTTTGCTCATTCTCCCTGAGTGCCCTTGCCAGGGCCTGCCTGCTTCCAGAGCTCTCATCTTCCGATGGCTTTGGTCTGAGATTAGGGAGACCTATCGGTTTAAGAGTAAGGCTCTGCCTTCCCGTGTGACGGCTCTCTCCTCTAGAGCAGTTGGAGTTCCCGGGGCCTCCGGCATCAGGCTTTTGCTTCCCAGGTCTGTAAGTATCGCACTGGGCCTCCATCCTCTTTCTCTAAGTTTCTCCAGATCCATTCTGTGGCCTCTGCTGATGCCAATTTGGGTTGTAAGTTTCTGGAAGCGGTTGAGTATTACAGGTTTGCATGGCCGTGTTATTCCCACCCTCTGGGACTGCTTTAGGACATCCCATGGTGCTGTGTCCCCCAGTGAAGTAGACGAGAAAGTGGGATTTTTGTGTACTCACCGTAAAATCCTTTTCTCGTTGTATTCACTGGGGGACACAGATCCCTCCCTTGTTTTTTTCAGTGTTCCTGCCCGAACTGTGTTGGTTCCTTTTTGGGTTCAGGCATTGTTGGTGGTTGTTGGTTCCATGTTCCTTTGTGTCTCTCTCTCCTACTGCTATGGTACAAACTGATTCATGCACAGTGGCTGTGGCAGGGTATAGCCTGGAGGCGGAGCCAACAGCTTTTGCTTTTTCCTAGTGTCTTGTCTCCTAGTGACCAGGTCTATACCCATGGTGCTGTGTCCCCCAGTGAATACAACGAGAAAAGGATTTTACGGTGAGTACACAAAAATCCCACTGTTTCGCAAACAATAAGCCATCATGCGACTCTGTGAACTGAGAAATGAAAAAGTTATGGCTCTTGGAATGTGGGGAGAGAAAAACGAAAATGCAAAAACAAAAAATGGCCGGGTCATTAAGGGGTTAAACTTCTTTTAAAGGGTTATTCCCATTTTGTAAAGTGACTGTGTACCACTCTGATTGTTGGTGGTTTCAGCTCTGAGTATGAAGGGGCTGTAGTAATGGTTTTGTGCTGCAGATATCCTGGCCACCCCCTTCTGGGCAGGAAAATTGTAGTCTTCTGCATATGGGATGCTGGGTTGCCACTGTGCATGCAAAAATGGTGAAGGTATGTAGCCCTAAACTTTCATACATCAGTGTAGATCCCAGAGGTCATACCCCCTCCAATCATAAAGTGATGACATCATAGCAATATCACTTTGAATGGGTTTTGCCATGACGTATCCAGCAGACTGAGATTGACATGTTATTCTTGGAGGTTCTCCAGCAGCTCGGTTGCATTCTCTCTCAGGTATAACTTCATCTTAAAGGGGTATTCCTGTTTTCTAAAGTGATGACGTATCCTAGCTAGCTTTATGACATCACTTTATGATCAGCAGCTGAGGTATGTAATATAATGAATAACTCATACCAGAAAATAATGGAGTGCACACGCAAATTCTAATGGAAAAGAGGTTAGTCTATTACGTGCAAAAAAAAAAAAACATCCAGGATATAGAAATATAAAACTATACACAATAAATTAGGGTCCATGAAACCTGTAATGCTATGCCCAACATTATGGTCTAAAGAATAATCACTATAAAGTCTATATAGGGTCAATGTAAAACACCCACTACCTGTGTGAGCAAAAATGTACCCCTATAATTCTCAATTTATGTAACATACTGAGGACCCCTAATCTGTCTTCAATGACGAATACTGTTGAGCAAATATAAAGAATATAAAACTGTCGATGTGGGATATTGTAATATGAGCAGCCGGTGAACAATGGATGTGGAGAATAGTGGTGCCTCCTTGGATAGTTGTTATCTAATAGTTCACCTGCTAAACGGTGTAGTACATTCTAGTCTTAAAGGGGTTATTCACTTTCTCAAATTGATAGTCTGTCTTTAGGATAGGCCATCTGTATTAGATCTGCAGGGGTCCAGGATATCTGGCATTAAGGCAGCGCTGTTGTTGCCGCACTGCTCACTTGCGGCAGTGTAGGTACTTCACTGCTGTCCCATACACTTCATTGTACGGCAAGTGAACATCAGTACCGGAGATCTACTGGGATGCCATGTGTCTGACCACTGCAGATTTAATATTGAAGGCCTATGCTAAGGATTTGCCACCAATTTGAGAAGGTGGACAACCCCTTTAATCTGCTGTGCTGGAGTGATATGTACCAGCATTAAGATCCTTTAGCTAATTGATCATTTTGGTGCATCTCAGAAGGTCCCGTGCGCTAGAATTGAAGTCTGCACCAGCCAGGAACTGGGGAAGATCTTGGCTATAACCTGAGACAGTTTTCTGGAACAAGTGTAAGGCCTTGATCCTCACCCTGCAGTGACTAATTTTTACAAATGTGGCAAGTGTTATAGAAAATGCCCAAAGTTGCAATTTTATTTATTTATTTTTTTGTGTAGGTGTTGCAACTTTTGTCATTCCTTGTACGCCAGAAAACTGACATCCAGGGTATGATAAATTGGCCTCTAGCTTTTTATCCACTGGTATTTGGGTGTGCGCTCCATATTTCTGGTACATGTTTTGGCATTCATTGTAGCCTCCTGACAGTACAAGGCTATGGAAGAGTACTGTCAGGTGGGCGTTCCTTACAGCCCAGTGATGACACTCAGCTATGAGGAGCGCCCTTCTGACGGCACTAACGCCACCAATATCTCCAGCACCGGGGCACCTACTGGGAAAACGGACAGTGCGCTGAATTCAGCACACTGTTGGCTTTCTAGCGATATATAAATCCGCATTTTTATGAGGACATGAAAGGTCCTCTGTAAACTACTATTCTGAACCAAAATCGTGGTGCATTTTAAAGGGGGTTATCTGTGGGTTATTCTTAACTCACTGCCTCTGGGGTTTCAGGCTGGTTCCTATGCCGGGTCACGTGATCAGAAAACAGGATCCAGGAACATATTGAACAGGAACTTATTAAACCATGCATGTCCGGTTAAGAATTTTGGGTAAGGAATATGCAAATAAAACCTCCTAGGAACTTGCTTTAGCGCCACCTTTTGGAAGGTAGTTCCCTATCAATGCCTGGTTTTCGTTAAACCTAATAGCATAATCTGGGAATAATAGCCAAATCGGAATAAGGGTCCCATGCAAAAGGAAGTGGGTCCCATCCTCAGACAGCTGTTTCAAGGTTGTTGCCTCTCGCCAGAGGGTACTGGCTGGCTGTGTGAGAGGTCACAGATGTAGGGAAAAAGGGGTATTATGTCTCATTAATGAGACATCTCAGATTATGCTATTAGGTGTCATGGTCTAAAATCCCTAGACTCCTCTGAGCCACATCCATTTTTCCAGACACTTCCAAACAGAAAATTGAGGTACATCCTACAGTTTTTCAGTTTTAGATCTGTGTCAGATCTGTAATTTTTTTTTTTTTCTGTCTGCAAAAAAAGTTTTTTTTTTTTTTTCAACTAACGATGAATATGTGAAAAATAGATTTTTTTTTTTTCACAGACACATAGACTTTGAATGACCAAGCTGAGTACAGAAAATAGAAAAAAAAATATTGCAAGCCACAATTTTTTTTTTTTTCTCACTGGCCTGCATTTACTAATATGGATGTGCCTGGCAAGTAGCCTAAGGCTAGCTAGCCCCACATTGTGGAAAAGCTGCGTTCTTTGTTGCAGATTTTGCTGCGTTTTTTAAAGCCAAAATAGAGTGGCTTGAAAAGGAATGGAAAATACAAAGGAAGTTCTTAGACCTTTCCCTTCTGTTAACTCCACTCCTCACTTTGGCTCAAAAAAAGTACCAAAATCTGCAACAACAAAAAAAAGCTGCATTTCTGCAACGTGGAGCCTTAACCTAAAACACACCTCAACTTGGCACACTGTGGCGCATCTATGCCTCTGTGCCTTGCTCACCAGTTTTTTAGACAAGGAGCTGGGTGAGAATCTAGACGCCCTAGTCCACCAGATTTACTATAATTTATGGGCACAACACTGGCGTGGGTTATACCACAAATCTACGGTAGTCCCTGACTGGCACAGATCTGCAACCAGGTACTAGATTTACTAAGAGACTGGAACCTTTTAGCAATTCTAGTGATGCGTGAGCCTGGCAGGGGAATATATTGATACTGGCATAAGGATCGCTAGTCTTAATAAATCCCTCTAGTGTCTTAGTCCGTGATAAAAAGGATGTGTGAATGGCTCCATTCGCTATAATTTTTAGTGTAAAAGGGCTCTAAATCTGAAGCAAGGCATGTGCGCTTAGTATAGTGAGAGTTGGTTGAGTTACAAGGCCTGGAATAGGGTAGGAAAGACTCTACATGACTGGGTGACTTTAGAGTAAATCTATGAGAGTATGCCCGACAATGGCAATAACAGTTCTGTAGATCCCTACTGTACCTCCTTATGTCAGATCTATATGAAATCTAACCATTGCCATTGAAAACTGTATTATGGGAGCGTTCTTCCCTCTAAGCATTTATGTCAGGAAAGAATATCTCTATAATACAGTGCCATATGGAGTCACGTAGTGTCTATAGCTACTAGCTCTGTGTATATATCTCTGCCCGATAGTCATTCTCCATGAAGACATGCTTTATTAAATGTTTATCTGCAGTCCTGGTTATGTTGTTCCAGTCACTCTAGTACATAGGCCTTGACTCGCTCTTCTCCACTATAGGCAGGCATATTGAAGCCTTCTGCACATCTGGATTTTTCGGAATGTATTATGGCTACGAATTCCATCCCGACCTCAGGTCAAATGACCCAACATTACAACATCATAGAGATGTGTGCTGCTGTAAGCTCAGGTCATTAGATTTGAGAGTGGTATGGGATGGGCAGCCACAATACGGTCTGGAATCCAGACGCATTGCGACCATGTGCAGGAGGTCTGTAAGTGTTGATTGCTTAATGTTATTAAATGCTCTTCACGGTCAGAGTTCCCTAAAATTGGAGTTTACGCAGAAAGAAAAAAATTACTTACAAAGTCAAACGTGGGGACTTGGCATAAAAGGCCTGGCAACCGTAATTGTGATGGTAAAAAGTTATTATTAGGTAATGCACTGAGGTATGGTGTGCTTGTTTAGCCTCCTGTACACTAGACATTAATGGGGTTATCAACCTTCAGGTGACCTTTGTTGGCCTGCGGATTTAGTCTTGGCTAGACTTCGATGGTTTCCATAGGAATTCATTGATTTGCACAATAAGCAGGATGCAGGGAGCGTAGATGACTGTGCTGTACTTTAGGTTTTGATGATTCTTGGTCTTTGTAGGGAATCTGATCTGCAGATTTTATTGAAAAAATGTGTTATTGAATTTTATTGAAAGTACATTTTTTATGCCCTAATTGAAGAGAAAAAGATCAGATTTTTTTTTTTTTTTTGTGGGGGGGACACAAACTTATGTTTATTTACTCCTACAATAGCTGGCAACATATCCCACATAATGGGGACCTCAGATCCAGGTGCCCCAAGTCTCCCCTTTTTCAGGAGGCCTCTCATGTACTGTTTCAATAATATCCCATGCAAGCAGAAGTTTTTATATCTCATTTTCACCGCAAATTTTGGATAATCAACGATCACGTTAATATGTCTGCGTGCCACATGTGAATAGTGAAGTGGTGCACATGTATGTACACTGATTTATTCACTTTTATGAGAATGATGGAGATTGGCGAACACATCATTCTGTCAGTCACACAGAATTTAACGGGGTTGTAGTGATGGTGCAGGCCTACTTCTGGCTGTATACTTAGTATACTGCTTCTGGTGACTGAAACAGCTGCTCGGCATGGGATCTGGGAGTCAGACCCCGACTGATCTGGAACTGATGACCTATCCTAAGCTATCCTATCCATTTTTCCAATCTCTTGGACAAACCTTTTAAAGGGAACCTGTCAGGGCGATTTGGAACACTAATACACCCACAGGTCCTTATGGACCGGAGGTTTAGTATCCCAAATAGCTCAGTTGTAAAGCCATATATGCCCGCAATAAAAATATAATAAGATTTATGCTCATTTTTCCGCTGTACTTTCCGCACCCCTGCAAGAGGGAGTATACCTGGGTGCTAGGAGCAGCAGAGATGAGTCCGATAAGACTCATTAAAGTCATCTCTAGGTAAGTGCAAAGTTTTTTTGTTTTTTTATTAATTATAAATGTGGGCTCGGATGAAATTAAAACAGGGCGATTTGGGACTCTAAATCCTCTAGTCTATAAGGACCTACGGGTGGTTTAGTGTCCCAAATCGACCTGACAGGTTCTCTTTAAGGGCGAGGCAGGCACTCATTCCCTATCTTACATATAGGGTATAAATGTTGTTAGTAGAAAATGTCCTTTAAAAAGAGGTCTACTTGATGGTAAAAGTCTAAGAGTATGTTCACATGAAGGAATTTGGAGATGTTTTTGAGGTGGGGAAAAAAAAAGAGGACATCCTTGCTATTGTTGCGGATTCTGCAGTTGATACCGCCGTAAAACCTTTGGTGTGAGACTATTGCGGAGCGCCATTGTTTCTGAAGCTAATTAGCTGGATACACATGGCTGTTAGATGAGAGACATCTGAGGTGGAAGACCGACTTAAATTCTTCTTCACTTTCCAATGTGTGAACGGCCCCTGAGGCACCAGACAAAGAGGACCTCATTCCAGTACTGAGCATTATTGTTTCTCTGTATGTAACCACAAACCTGGCTGACTACTCCTCGCAACAATGCTGTCTCCTGCCAAAAAGTTGTTAGCATACAAACATGGTGGAAAAAGGTCAGCACTGATCCAGAAAACTCTGCAAAACAAGGCTAGCTCTACATGGCAGTATAAAATCACATTTGACTTAAATGGCGGTACTTTTATTCACTAATTCATTCTTTAGTAAAGAATGAATTGCAATGAGGCCACAGAGATCAATGTTTAGGAAGTGCCCCATACTGAATTTCCCCATTGTGGGACTATTAAAGGACTATTATTTAGGGGAGAACCACTGAAAATGGATGTGAATAGGAAAAAAAAAAGTACAATCTGCAGGTAACCACCACTAGGTGGAGCTTGATGCTTAGGAATTTATATTGCTCTTATGGGCACTGTTTCCAGATAAACCTAATTTATGGCAAGCAGGTATTTTATCTTTAATCCCATGGCTTTATGCACATGACTGTATTTTGGCTCCATAAGCTTTCAAATTGGAATAGGATGCCCACAGACTTCTGTGCAGTGCCACTGCAAGCCTCTGTTATGCAATGCTTCTAGGAAGGAATATCTGTAATGTACTATATTCCCAATCCGTTCAGGTCAGTAGTATGTATCTGTCTGTTTACATGTAGTTGTCACTCAATAATGAGTAGATGTGGGGTAATATTCCCTCTTTCTGCAGATCTATAAAAGGGGTGCATGCTTAAGAAGTGGCCGCCATATGCCACCAAAACCCTGCCAACATACAGCTGCCAATGATCGCATGTATGAAATATATAATTGTGAGATTATTGGCAGCCTCTATGTAAGCATGCACCCTTATCACAAGCCTGCTGTTCTGTTTAAGCTGCTATTGACTAAATGGCACAATATATTTGTTACACTTTCACAAGCCTTACCAGAGATCATTCTTCAAAATATTCAAGTGTGAATTAGATTATGCAAAAAAATATTATGTTCACATTCCATGCAATATGAATTGTTATAGCTGCCATTAACACTGTAGGCCATGTAAGGGTCTGTTCCCACTAGTGTCATGGTCAGGCACGCCAGCCCTTTAGAAATCCGAATCAACTGCTTGTGCAGGCTATTATAAGGAAAAATTTGATGACCCAGTAGTTAAAGTGGGACTGGCGCACGTGCATAAAATCCATCCATTCTCTGCCCACACCAGGAAAACACAATAGGGCAGAACTATCAATCCCTCTATACCAAAAAACTGACGTAGAGGGATGATATTGTGCTGCACATTTTATGGACGCTCTTTTCTTGTGCCAAACCTGCACCACAACCCCTTTTCAACGCCTCGGTCACCAGTTTGTGCGAATGTGAGTCGGGCAAGGATGCCACATCCCGACACGTTTTCTGTCATGAGTTGTAATGGACTTAACTGGTGTAGATTTCAATTCTGTTGCAGGGACATACTCTTCATTAATCTCTTGTACCCTGTGCCTTTCAGGGCATGTAAGACTGGCCTACGATACGTTAGCCTTAATAAATCTACCCCGCTGTGCTTGTACCAGTTCTCTTCTGCACTGTGCAATGCAAGACATGAAGTAGACTATGAATGACCTAGAAAGCAACATCCATGTCAATCAATGGACTGGGGCAGAATAGGGATGATTCTACAGGACACTTGGTCTGATAATGTCCAGCCGACACTTGAGACCTAACTTGCAGGAAGCATGGCGGTTTTTCTAACTTGTTTTTATAAGATATACTTGCCAATTCTACTGAAATGTCCAGGAAGAGTTGGTACATCTCCAGTGACTAGCTGAAACCTACTTGAAAGCTGCACTTTTTTGACATTGTAGGGGAGAATTTATCAAGCCCTGCACTACCGAATTCTGGCATAAAAAAAGTAGAGTTCTGCAAATTCTTGAGCTTATTTGCATAAAAATTTGCATAACAAACATTTTGCATTTTTATACCGCTAAGGCTATGTTCACATCTGGACTCTGTTGCAGTGTCCGCCTGAAAGGGGCCTTTTCCTCCACCGATTTCAGTTTTAAAACGACAGACCCCATTATAGTCAACGAGGTCTGTCAGACTGTGTGTAACCGCTTTTTTTTTGGTCCTCAGACAGACTAGAGCAGTGATAGTGAACCTTTTAGATACCAAGTGCCAACACGGCAATTTAACCTTAATACTGTGTGGATCCACAATTGCGGACAATTACGGACCCCCAAAATACAGTTGTGTGAATGGGGCTTTACAGAGCTTTCAATGATACAAAACAACTTTGTACTGAAAAGAAAAAGTTTGCATTTGGCATCATTTGGACAATTAATGTTCACTATGTACATCGCACAGGATCTGTTTTATAGTGACCGTGCAATGTTATTACGGCCTGTAATTTCACATCTGCTATAAAACAGATACTGTGTGATGAAAATAGTGAAGGGCCCCCACACAGTCCAATCTGCTCCACAGTGGCCCCCACACAGTCCATTCTGCTCCACAGTGACCCCACACAGTCCAATTTGCTGGAAAATGGCCCCCACACAGAGAGGGTTCTGAGTGCCCCCTCTGTTACGTGTGCCATAGGTTCGCCACCACGGGACTAGAGCAATGAATAGGCAACACTAGTGGGAGCCCAGGGTCACTTCACTTTTGAAAAGTTGGTGGGAGAGTGGAAATGGTTAGCCTGTTTATTTGTCTGTACACCAAATTTATCAACTTTGATCTAAAATGTGGCAAAAATTGTTGCAATCTCATTGTTGCCAGGAGATCGCCACTTTTTTTTTTTTTTTGGCAACCCCCCTTATTTTACTAATTTATTATTTTCCCAATAGCAAAATATGTCTTCATATCAATAAAGATTTTTTATGAAAAAAAGCAGATTAATAGTTACCCATAGTAACCAATCAGATTCCGGCTTTTATTTCGTCTACCCACGTTAGAACATGTAACAAGAAACGTGATTGGTTGCTATGGGTAACTATTTGTGTTTCTTTCTACATGGAGTTCAATAGCTGTAGCCTCCATTCTTGTGTCCAGGCTTTCACGTGCCTGTCATAAATCATGCATTGCTCAGCGCCCCACACCGCCGCTGTTTTCTCTCCCCCTGACGTCACTTCCGACCGGGCGGATTTGGTAGCCTCGGATAATAATAGCCGTGAAACAAATGAAAGCTGAAGCAACAGCCAACCAACCAGAGGCCGGGCCGGGAGCGCGCATCGGGGTTGTGATAGGGGCGGCCTTGCGTCCCTTTACTACATTTTGTTTATAGAGCCGTGTTGTTGATAAAGCATTTATTATTCAAAATAAAAAAAAGGATTTTCTGGAAGACTGGGAGAAGCGTATCGGCGCAGGCGCGGGCACGGAGCTGCGGGGACGAGCCTGAGGAGGGCAAGGAGTGGAGGCTGGGGAGAGGGAGAGAGATGTGACCGGAGGGAGTCTGCTTGTGTCCTCCGCCCTGAGGCAGGCGACATCCTACTGCTGTACGGGAGGAGACGACGGTCACCATGGCGGACAAGGGAAGGCTGAGCTTCCCGGGAGCACTGAACAGGCCGGTGCCTATGAACTTGTTTGCCACTTGGGAGATTGATGGTTCCAGCCCCAGCTGTATTCCCAGGTAATGTTGGGGATGTTGTCATGCTGGGGGTAGTAGTCCTCTACTCATGTGTGCTCCCTATACATAGTATTGAGCACATCTAGTTTGTTCTTCTCTAATCTACTCTGGATTAGATTAGTAATCTGGAGTTTTCTTTCTTGTGTTTGTTTACATGCTCTTTGGATACATCTATAGGGATCTGTGTAGGGATCCTGTCAGTATTAGATGTGGCGTATGTGAACAAACCCTAATACTGCCATGGTTGGAGCAGCGATATTGGGGATCTGGGGTCTACATGTGTTGTATTATCCCCTTTACTTCCACCCTCTGTATAAATAAATATATATATATATATATATATATATGTTCTAATAATCTGGGTTTAGAAACCATTGGCTCTCCCACTCTACATATCCCAGCATGCTCCTTTCTCTTCTTCGGGGCTTACAAAAACAGCCAAGCAGCTGTGCATGCTAGGAGTTGTAGTGGCACAGCAGCTGGAGTGCTAAAAGTTGCTGACCCTTAATCATTGATGGACCTGCTGCTTTATTCTATCTCCATGGGGATGATGCTAAGTATATAGTGCTTTGCTTTCTTTGTCAATCCCATAGACACTGATGACAGGGACTCCTTGCATGTGAACTACTGCTTCACTTGCACAGAGGACTCGGGGATCTCCATTCTCATTATAAGTGATCATTTATTTCCTATGCACAGGATAGGTGATATGTTTCGTTTATGGACCAACACCTTTAAAGATATTGTTCTGTTGCCTTGTCAATCTGATCCTACTGCTGCTTTATTCTATCACAATGGGGCCGACACAGATAGTCAAGTGTAATGTTTAACTATTTTCGTCAGTCCCATAGACTGTGATGGCAGGGACTCCACTTGTACTTTACTGCTCCATTCACATAGGGAACATGGAATTAATGATGCTATATAAATAAGCATTAATAATAATAACTTGGGGACCTCTCTTCTCCCGATCAGTGTAAGTTCCAGTGACTAGACATTAATTCCAGTCTACAGGATATATAAGTTTTGTTTGTGGGATAACCTCTTCAGACATGTTGTGAAAAAGCAGTGTTTTATGTTTCAGATTTTGCTGAGTTTTTTGAGCCAAAGCCAAGAGTGTCTCCAAAAGCAATGTGAAATATAAAAGAAGAACTTATACTTCTCCCTTCTGCTAAATCCACTCCTGACTTTGTCTCCAAAAAAAACTGCTTTTCTGCAATGTGTCACCTTGTCAGTCCGATCTTACTGCTTTGTTTTATTCTGTCTCTATGGGACTAAGGCAGAGAGGCAAAGTAAGTGGCTTTCTTCATTCTTCAAAGACTATGATGGCAGGCTCTCCCTATATGCATCATTCACATAGGGGACTCTAATGATCGGTATAGTCCCAGTGGTCACATCCCCAACAATCAGACACTTATTTCTGTATTTTCGCAATGTGGGGCTTCAGCCTAAAGGTATTGGACCAGAACTTTGTACATCCGATCCTATTAAATTGACAGTGTTAAAATGATTAGCTTTTGGTCACAAAAAGTGCAAAACGTAGCATTCAAGGCAACATTAAATATAATAAAGCAACAATTCAGTGAAAGGTTTTACTGAGAAGCAAATTGATCACCTATCCCTTAGTGATCCCCGACTGAGGATCGTCAAATGCCCTGTGTGAATTGCGAGGTAGTGTGTGTGTGTGTCCGCCACACTATTCACTTCTATAGGACTGACACAGCTCAGTATATGATGCTCTGAGTCCCGTAGAAGTGAGCAGAGAATTTGTCACATGCACATCTCTGCTCCACTCAAACATGGGGCTCAGGGGACCCCCTTTTGTTATTGAGAAAACTCTCTATACCTAAAAGCTACAGCTTCCTTTTTGGTACCATGTGAAAGTCAAATTTATGACATAAAAAATAAAGTATCAAATATAAATAAATAAATTCTTTTCCCCCCGTGTTTTGAACAGATGAAATTTTGATGTGGGTGTTTGGTCAGGAAGAGGTTAACATACAAGTATGAATCCTCTACCGCCCCGCTGCTTTCTTTCTGCTTGTTCTTCCTTCATCCATTTCTTATGAGTCTCGATCATGTCAGTGAAGTTCTTATTTACAAGCAGCCAATGAAAAGATGAAGGATTGTGACTGCTGCTTGGCAGTGAAGGATAATGTATCTGTCTGTAGTAGTCGGTGATGTCTCGTGTTACTGAGCGTAGAGGGATTTGTCATATGAAAGGTGTCAACCATTGTGTCATTCTGTTTCCAGTGTTCCCTGTATAACCCAGATCTGCTGAGAACTTTCTGATCTAAACAATGTATCATGATGGAGGAAGCTTGTGACAAGTTTTCTAAGGAATGTAAATGAGATCAACGTGTCAGGTTTTTTTTATTTTATCATTTTCACTTTGAATATCAACTGACGTGTTGTCCGTGGGGCTCAAACCTCCAAAGATCCCTAGATCTAAGAGGCTTTGGTGTCTGCCATGCCCCTTTTCGCTTCCGTGAGCTTCACACAAACCACAGAAATCCATCGGGACTGTAATGCAAATCAGCCTCGCTCTAAAGCCAGATCTCAGCCTCATAGGCACACTGCCTAGCTCCACAGCCCCTTCATTCCAGCAGTTTGGGGGGGATCTCTGTTCTCTGGCCCAAGCTAGTAATATCTGCTGTGTCAAGGCGTATTTAGAGAAGCCCCAACCCTTTATAAATGTTGAATATTGTGTGACGTTTGTTTATTGTGTATACAAAAGTATCGCCTATTATCACAATGTTAGTCATTGTCTCTCCAAACACACAATAGTCTAGTATTTATATTTCTGTGTGACTTCAGTTCTTTGTGTCCTCTTACTAAACATAGTATTATGTATATAGGTGATTTTGGGCTGTTATGTACATAGCTTGTTAGGCTGTGGTCACATCTTCCTCCATCACAGATTCTAACTAAATGGGGTACACAATAGTGCCGCACCCACAATAATGGACACCAAATTATACTCCGATTATAGTCCGTGTTGCCACTGGTGGTGTTTGCCATGGGACAGATCTGTCACTTGCACTGCTGTCCTGTTTGTTGGACTGCTGCTTGTGGTGGAACAACCAAAAGGTTAGATGTGAACAGAGTCGTGACTGTAAAAGGGGTCCCTTAGTTTTCTGTTATGATAGCTGTTATTTTTTTGCTGGAGACAATTGTGCAGCATACAGCACTTTTTTTTAATTTTATTTTTGAGACAAAAGCAAACCTAGACTTGGCACACATGTTGCATAGTTTGGAGTGTCACAATTTCCGAACCATTTTTAAAGGGATTTCCTATTATAGATTAACTGTCACCAGTGTCTGATACCCAATACCCCACAGGTCAGCTGCCAATGACTTGTTCATCAGTCATATGGTACAGATGCAGACCAGTCCCATTCAAGAGAATGGGGCTGAGCTGAATTACTGAGTACAGCTCCCTGCATAACATACAGCGCTGTGCTTTGTATTTTGTGAAGAGGCCACAGTAAACAGATGATTTTTAGGGTTCTTGGGTGTTGGACCCCCACCAATCAGATATTGATGTCCTCCCCTAAGGATTTCCTAAACCCCACCTATATACCTTTTATCATTCCTACATCCGTGTATAGTCAGTACACTTAGTTATATCATGTCTACCTAGTTTACAGTGTAGAGTGCAGATGACAGATTCTGTAGATGATGATTGTTGGTCCATGATGGGAGTTGTGGTTTCACAATAGCTGGAGGACTGCAGGTTGCACAGCACTGCTGAAGACATTACAGGTCCCAAAACTACACGCACTGAGACACAAAAAGAGAGTTCTGCTCCCTAGAGGTTAGTCTGAGAGGAGAGGAGGGGGAGGGGGGATGCAGTAGATAGAAATCCATGAGCTGTGCAGCAAACCTGTCTCATGTGAATATCAAGGGGATTATCAATGATTGTACATAAGCCAGACGCCCAGCTGTGATCTATGTGAGCTCAGGTATAAATACCCTGAAGAGAGGATTATGGGATAGAGGAGGACACGAGGATACATCAGTAATAGTGACAGAAATCAAGTGATACAATGTGTATTGTGATCTGACTCTGTAAGTGGTTTTGCCTTCCTGCACAGATGTTCCAGTATGAGCACATATTGGGCTGGTTCCTCGCTGGTTTACGTCTGAATTAATCCTTGCTGTACTGCAGCACGTCGCTGCAGGCTGGGCCATGAAAATAAAGGTATCTGACAAGTTCAGTTTTTCAGCGGTGACAGATCAGCACTGTGGAAAGCGTTCGATAGAGTTTCTACAGGTAGAGATGACAGACTCCACTGAAGCAGAGATCCGTCCTGTCAGCTGCTCAGTGACAGGCTATTCACAGTGCTGTAGTAATAGAATAGGCGTACATTGTGGTTATACACCGCGTTCACACTGCGAGTGCAGGTTAGGTCATCGGGTTATCAGTCTGATTTGTTTGCTGTGTTCTCTGAATACAGGTTACTCACTATATATGCTATTATCTGTTAGGTCTTTTATTTTCCTTTGTGCTGTAATCTAAAATAATGAATCAACTGTGCCAAGTAAAATAGTGATGGCATAACCTGAGGATATCCATATTCATGTGGTTTGGACCGTCAGGATGGCGATAATTGAGCACATTGTACCCTTTCAGTGTTTGTTACCTGCACAGCGGACCTCCAACCTGCATCAGGCCCCATTCACTGCACAGGCAGGAGGCCGGTAGAGACCACACCGCTGAGACAGTGCCCCTTTGTTCTCATGGTCCGTGTCGGTCGGACCCCAATGACTGATGACTTATTCTAGTGATATGCCAGACCATTATGAGATGGGAATACCCCTTTAATTGAAAAACTTTAATGTTTATGTCTGCTTAGCAATGTAGGGCTTTTGTAGTCTTTTACCATGGAAACACCCAGGAGCTGCAAAAACAAAAAGGAGCAAGTTTTTTCAATTTACTGTTAACAGAAGTTAGCTAATCTTAAAATGGTATTTTGGCCCCAACAACTTTTTTATACTGATGACCTATGCACAGAATAGGACATCTGTATCTGATCGGAGGGATTCAGATCCCCAGATCCCCCACTGGCTAAGCTTGTGCAGCTGCCTCTAGACGCCAGAAGCTTCTGCTGTGGACAGGACCTAAAGCAGCGCTCCTATTGTAATAGGTACAGAGCTGCAGCCTCATCCGCTCTATAGCTGTGGTGCCAGGATACTGCATCGCTGTGACTTGAATAGGAGCGGAGCCGCTGCCAGTCATGTCCACAAGAGTAGCTTCCAGAGGCAGTGGAATAGCTGGTTAGTGTAGGGTCTGGGAGTCGGACCCTCACCCATCAGATACTGAAGGCCCAATTCTGGATAGGTCATAAGAATAATAAACACAGTTTGGGCTTTAAAAGAAAAAAAAAAAACTATATTCTTGAATCTGTGGCCCACCTTCCCGCCCAGGTCCCACAAACGACTTTGGCTTCAACTTGTGGCTATCGCCAAATCTATGATTCCTCTATACTGGGCATCCGAATCCCCCCTCCAGTATCCCACTTTCTACGGAAAGTCTCTCAAGTAGCCCGGATGGAAGAACTTTCCCACTTAGAACTTCGCACCCACCAGAAGTTTAGCTCTATTTGGGCGCCATGGTATGATTTCTCTAAAGACCCTACCTGGACGCACCTGTGGGAACCCCCTGTTTAATTAACATACCTTCTGAGACCCTTGGCCTTTCACCCTAAGGACTCATCGTCTCTTCCCCACCTCCCACGTTTCATTTATTATTATTGTGTTCTTAGTTAACAGTTGTATGTAATACACCAGCTCATCTGATCGTTTGGTTAATGATTGTTTTGTCATGCACATTGTCTTTAACGATGTATATTCATTGGCGTTATTTGAAAAACCAATAAAATGTTAATTATAAAAAAAAACAAAAAACTTTTAGATGAGTTGGTAAAATAAAAAGTGGACTTTTCCTTTAAAACAAAATTCTGGAAGCGGAAGCTGCACTGACCATGTAGCTGTGCTGTACTTGCACTGCTGTGAATGTGTTCTGAATGTCTCAGTAGCGAAAGCTGCTGCCAGGCACCCTTGGCAAAAGGATTGGATGAATTTTAAGTCTACCACCTCCAATCCTACCTTTCCTTAGAAATCTGCCGTCGATGGTTGGATACACACTAGATGTTCAGCCAGCATAACAGTTATGTCAAATAGTAAGGGGGAGTGTATATTTGCAGGGTTACATAGTGAGTTGAAAAACAAAGTTAAATAAATATATACCTATTGAGGTCAACCTTTCATACTGACAAATGCCAGGTAGGTTAAGAAAAAAACAAAAAAAAAAAACACCCTTAAACAGCAGACAGATCCCAAGATCAACATTCCCCTTCCCTTTCCTAAACCTATGTACACAGTTCCTGTGGATACCAGTTCCAGTGGGATCATGTTCTGTAAGTTCACAGCTCTGAGGGCGATTTTGAGAGTATTTTAGAGGGTATATTCCAGTATTTTGATTCCCGCCCCAAAAGTGGATTACTTGGCACAGGTGTTCTAAAACCTTGACTTCAGAGCCTGTTGGAGTGTTCAAGCATCTTGTCTTACTGATGGAAAATCCGCGTTATGGTCACTTATTGGAATGTGGACTCTCGAAGCTGCAATTTGTTTGGTGTAGGGTAGATGGGGGGTGTGTAGTCTTTAAGAGATCATCTTTAACAAGGACGTGTGAACTGTGGGAGGAGTTCTAGGATTTTGCAGTCCCCAGTATAGGCATGGTTGGCAGTGGAGGGGGGGCTGTGGCATGATTGGGAAAGGAAGCCAAGAGGAGAGCAGACAGGATGCAGCAAGCCAAGGGATGAGACAGGAGCATAGTCTAGAAATGACCAGGAGTAGCATTATAAGCTGGGTCGTAGCTATAGGGGGTTCAGAGGTATCAGTCACTACCCCAAGGGGCCCCCAAAGGCCCTTCCTCCACATAAATATATCATTATTCTAAATGGCACAAAGCAAGTAGGGATCCCATTACAGATTTTGCAGTTGGGCCCTGCAGCTTCAAGTTATAACTCTGACTACAAGTACCAAGAGTCATATACAAGGGGCAAGGCAGGAGCGTAGTCTGGAAATGCCAGAAACAGTAGCAATACAGCACATGAGAACAAAGTCAGTATGGATGTGCCTTTAGTCAACAGGTGGCATGCAGCAAATGGGCAACTAGCCTCACAGTATCAGGAGGAGCAGATCACTATGGCAATCTGATGGGTAGGGATGATGCCAGGAGCTGAGTCCTAGATGTGCAAGACTGCAGTTGTCAGCCTGGCATTCCCTTAGACTTCCTAGATGGCAGGTGACAATACTCTGTATAGAATGAGAAGTCATAGTTTCTTTACACATTCCAGGTGTCCCATGAGTTCTGGCCTCCTGAATAATTTGGTAGTACAGTAAGGAGGCTTCCTGACATAGTCCTGGAGGGATGTTCCTGTGCCAGTCATACTGGTTGGCATTTTGTTTTCTAACCTGTTCCACTTCCCTGCCATCTACTGCATTTATCCAGATAAATGTGACCGGCCTCTACTGAAACATTGCTATGGACCTGAATGATGGATGTTTCATAAGTTGCTAAGTATTAAAGGAAGTGCAGATTAAAAAAAAAAAAAGACAACTAGTAACAAAGAGCAAAAATAATTTTACTACTCTTTAGAACTCGCTTATCGGAAACTTTTTTTTTTTTTTTTTTTTGTTGCTGCTGCTGTTTCTACAATTGAAATTCTCTGATCTTTCAGCGTTGGCTGTTATATAACCTTGGGCCGTAGAGTGGTGAATATTGGCTGCAGGAAAGCAGTGCCTACTATTTGTGTTAGGACAACAATGTAAAGGATGCGTAACAATCCATCAGTGTATGTTCTTCTTATACCAGGAATGAGGGCTGGGCAATATTCCTAAAAATAAAATCATATATATATATATATATATATTATATATATTATTTTTTTTTTTTTTTTTTATTTAAGCTTATGGGCAGTTCTCAATTTTAACCAATCCGTGACCGATCTATTTTCCATGGTTCAGATTTTCAGGTTTGTTGGTACATACACATTTTTTTGAGGGATTTGGGTTATTCAAATAATTTTTTCATCTTTTTTTCATTCCTACATAGAGCTTTATTTTTATGTCATTATTTATTTATTTTTTTTTTTAATATCCAGGGAAATTTTAACAAAAAAGGAGCCAAAGCCAGGAGTGGATTGAGCAAGAAGGTGGAAGTATAAGAATTTCCTATATATTTCCCATTCCTTCTGTAGCCGTTCTTGGCTTTGGCTCAAAAACCGCAGCAAAATCTGCAACAAAAAAGCTGCGTTTTTGCAACGTGGGGAATCAACCTTACACACGTTGTTCCTGCCTATAAGGCCATAATAGACCTTTTGGGGATCATTTTAACTTTTTTTTTGTCAGATTTTCCCCTGTAAGTAGGGTTAATATATTGGCACCCTTGTAACATGAACTGCACAGCTGGTCTGGGTCCTCTGGGACCCCGCAGCTCATGCCATTACCAGATCCTGGCGAATCACTTGTCCAGGGGGCTGGGTGGAGGGTCGCATCATGGCAGTTTCCATAGCTGTACACACAGTGATAAGGAAGGCAGGGGACAGTAATAAACAGTCCTGTCTTCTCTTCTGGGATGTCCCAAATATGTATGGAATATATAAAAATCCAGGGCGAGTTCAACATAGATTTCACAATTCTGCTGGAAATCAGAAATGTGCTTCTTTGTAACGGCAAATTAGTCCAATTCATGTGATTAATTGCCCTGCCTGGGCTCATACATAAGAGACGCAGCTCAGTGGTTTTTGTAATTACACAGCTGGCTGCGTGACGTTCCTGCTATTCTCTTTCTTGTAAGGCTGGTCATGTGACCAAAAATGTATGCCATTTGTCCGCTACTCACTGTGGCGTGACTCTTTTAGAGAGATTGCTTGGTTAATAAGCGAAACCACAGAAAATTACCAAAAAAGTGATTAACACAACCGCACCATGTGAATATGCTTTTTAGATTTTTTTTTTTTTTATGCAGTTTGATATACACATAAACATATATTAATGTTTGTGTATATGTGTGTGTATATATTATTTATATATATATATATATATATATATTTAATATCAGTTATACAGTAATACCTCGTACATTCGCGAGGTTAGGGTCCAGAGCGGGTCGCGGATCGCGAGGAATCGCGAATGTTTGGTACAGTAAAATGAAACTAATTACCGGGTACGTAACGAACAGGACGCTACTACCCAATAGCGACGGTGTTTTTTTTAATTAAATTTCACAGATCTGAAAAAAAAAGAGCAAAATCTATATATGTTAGTTGCCAAAAAAATATCACGAAAATGTGAGTTCGCAAATTCGGAAATGTGAGTGTACGAGGTATTACTGTATATGTTTTTGATAATCTCGGGATCACGCATGTGCAGGCTGTTTACCAGCGTGCTGTGATACTTTGTACTGTGACAAGACGTACACCTGTGTCAGCGGTACTTCATTCTGAGACGTTTTCTCGCTTTATTTAGATGTTACCACACTGGAGGTTTCCATGACTATTATTCATGTATTGCTGTAATGTTTGTGTCTATAGATTAATGGCATCGCTATCGACCTGTTTTGGGGATTGTTAGGCTTTCCAGCACCTGGATTTTCAAGCTCCTTAGAATAGGTCAACAATATTGGATTGGTGGGGGTCCAACATCTGGGACCTAGACAGATCAGCTGTTCACATGAGCTGCTAGAAGCAGATGGCTTGTGTAGGTGCTGAGCTGCAGTATTTCAGCACAGTCACTACATGGAAGACAGCTATGTGCTTCCAGCCCTCTTTTCTATAGTAGCTGTTGAGAATATCTGGTATATCCTGACCTCTCCTGAGGACCTGTTATTTCAGAATTTTCCTTTTTATAAAAAAAAAAAAAAAAAAAAATTCAGATGAACACAAGATATATTACAAAGTTTCTTATTAGAGGAAATAGCTTTTTTTCTCCTGTCTTTAGCTCCTCTCATGCCTTCCAAACTCATTAGTTCAGTCTTCTTTAAAGACTCTCTACAGTTCAGGTTACATAGAAGTCTATGGAGAGGGGCAGGATATTAGGAGCAGGAGGAGCTCAGTAAGAGAGATGCTAGCACACACACAGTACAGTAAGTGTTTAGCAGACTCTAGCACTTTTATAGCAGCTTCTTAGTCCTGCTGAACCTTGCTGAAAAAGTACTAACAGTATAGATGTAACAGATGCTGGTGAGTGAGAAATCGTACTGTTATCTACTCCAGGACTTCTGTGTCTTTTTGCTTCTCACTTAGGGCCGGTTCACATCTGCGTTCGGTTTCCGTACAGGGAAGTTTGCTTGGGGACCCCCCCCCCCCCCGAACGGAAACCTATACGCTTAGAGAAGCGGTTCTGGGGGGTCCCCTAGCGGACTCCCCTGTACTGAAACCGAACGCAGATGTGAACCGGTCCTTACTCCTTCCTTTTTCTCCTCCTCTTCCCTCTCCATAAACTTCTGTGAACTGCATTCTGTCTTCACTGAAGCCAAGACTGAGCAGGAAGGAGAGGACACTCTTCCACTACTTTCTATGGCTAACATTATACTACCAGGAAGGAGAGGAGCTGATATAGCAGGAGATAGATAAGATAGAAGTTTCTTATATTCGCCTGAACTATTCACATCAACTAATGATGTAGAAACGTTGCTTGGGTAGAATAAAAATGGTAATTCAATTTAGGATAAACCTGAGTACATGTCATGCCCGCAGGGAACCCAACAGCTTTTCTCTTTTGGTTTTTTTGTGACTAATTTATCTTTTTACATTGTGGATTGGATCCTCGCCAGCCTTTTTCCCTTTTGTGTGTCTTTCGGCATCTGACTCAAAGAATGTCATGACATTGAGACATGGCGTATATTAATGAATTGCCATTTATAGCTTTCTAGGAATCTGACTGAATATATCAAAACTTCCCAGAAGAACGTTTTACTTCTTCATGTGGCTTTTTCATGAAAGCAGGGGTGAGCAAGGCGTTCTCCACCCATTGATTCTGGTGCTCCTCACCCATGTACATCCCTATTTAGTGATGTGTATATCTAGATTTGTTATTTTGGTGACCCAATTATCAGGCCGCCCTGAACCTGCAGCCGCAGCTTCTAGTTTGTTTACAAGGCGCAACGCTGTAGGTACGTTATGTGGCAACTGTGGCTGGTTTTGGAGCTTGACCCCGTTCACTTGAATGGCTCTGAGCCGCAGGATGGCTGCAAAACTGACATATCAATTTCCGAAAATTGATATTGATGGACCTGTCCTTTAGGATAGGTCATCAGTATCAGATCAGTGGTGGTCCAACACCTATTACCATCCGCTGACATATGAAGGCTGCACTATGTAGTGACTGCGCCAGAGTACTGCAGCTCTGCTCCCATCCAAGTGAATTGGTGCTGAGCTGAAATAACCTAAACCGTGTACAGAGCCTTCTGCTTCTAGCTTAGTACTCTATATAGTTCTGACTTCAGAGGCAGCCAAGAACAACTGATAAGTGGGGCTTCTAGCTGTGGTGACTCTGCTCATTCTGTCCCAATCTATACAGTACAGCTGAAATACAAATTTCAGAAAATGGGACATGTTGTGCTGTTATGACTGCTCTAATGGCCATTGTGAAAACTAAAATATTTTAAGTTGTGTTTTTTTTTGTTTGTTTTTTTACATAATGACGGCATACCAGTTTAACATACCATCCCAAATTTGCATTTGTTCTGTAGGCAAATTTCTGTAAGCCAACCAACAGTTGCAGTTTCTTTCTAGCTCCCGACAAATGATTGAGAACAATGAAGTGAATTTGCCATCGTTTCACATTTGTTGTCCACATCAGAAGGATTCAGTAAGGCGACATAAAAATTAAGTTTCTAGGGGCCAGACCTGTTCCCCAGCTGCATGGCTGTTAATGTGAACAATTCCTGTGCCCGTTAAAGACTCCAGTGTGGTCACGTCGGTCCATTACTACACGGACACATTTGCCTCATCTGCTGCCTTGACGTATATTGAAACCATCAACCTAAATGTTATAATTTGGCTGAAAAAAAAAAAAAAAATCACTTATTAATAATTGAAACTTGGAGGCGAGCGTCATGCTTCCCTACTAAACTTGTGAATTATATATGAGTGAAAGTGCAAAGAAGCTTTCACTAATTTAAATAGCCTCTTGCTGATCTTATGGCTTATTATGCTTTTAATTAGCTTAACCCTTACATTGCATTACACCCTATTCACACATCACTTTATTGTACCAACTGTTTATATATCTATATAGTCTGTAGCATACTTGACACGTTGTGGTCAAACCTCAGTTATGGACGGAGGTGTTTTACTGTGTTTGCAAGAAGCCATAATGGGTCTTCGGAGTCTCTGTATGTCATATACCATATCGTTCTTTTGTCTTTGTAAGCCTCCAATCACATACCCCCCCCCCCCCCATTGAATTCCACATGTGCTTATTGCATGCTTCCTCTTTTGTTGTGCTAGAATATCATGATCCCAAACAGGGATGTTGCCTTATTGTCTGTGAACTTTCACTTCATAAATTGCTTTATGAGGGGGAAAAAGGGAAGTAAATGCCAGCCGACTGGATAAGAAAACACACATAGGATGCATAGCATGTGTGAGAAGTCTTCTTATTACTTCTCAGTATTTCATTTATTTTATAGTAACAGGCTTTCCAGTGTACAACTAGGTTCCACCCAATGGGAATGATACTTTAAGGTGTTGTCTCCAATCAGAATTACTATATGAAGCAAGCAAACACGCCTACATCAAATATGTTGGGGCAGATTTATCATGCCTTCTATGCTGGTTTTCTGGCATGAGAACCAAAACTCACTTTACCAAACCCTCACTTCTCCTGTTCTGTCATTGCTGGCCCTGCTTCATGGTTCTGACATTGGCCGCAGAGATGACCCTCCTTTAAGATGGCGATTGATCGATTGTTGAGGTGAGACCTGGTGAGGGTTGAAATAGGAGTTGTAGAAATTGTGGAGAGGATTATGGGATGTTTGATACTTTTTAACCCACTCTAAGGGCTGGTTCACATCTGCGTTCGGTTTCCGTTCGGGGAGTCCACTTGGGGACCCCATTATAGTCTATGGGGTCTGCAGGTTTCCTTAGGTAAACCGCTTTTCTATGTGTATAGGTTTCCATTTGGGGCGGACCCTCCCCGAACCGACCCTAAATCTGTTGCCACTCCTTTTAATCCATTGTTTTTAGTCCTGTTGTGTTTTTGTTTTTTTGTTTTCTAAAGCGTTTTGCCTTTTATGTACTCCTAATCTTCATAAACAGATACATAGACGACTTTCAAGGCTGGGCAATCCTCTGTAAGATTATAGCTGATGCTCGATGCAGCAGATTGGGTTTCTCGATGGTTATCAGATCCTCGATAAGTGACTCCTGACTGTAATTACATTTTTTTAATAGACTCTGAAGCAGAAATAGAGTCGCTTCTCACACCTCTCCGTGTTAAACAGTTCACAGACATGTACGCTGCATTAAAGCTGGAAATGCCCCAGGGAGAAGTTTCTGGATCTTTCACACGCCAGGACTTTGCTTCAGTGTATGTAAGCCAAACAAAAGAGTGGGACATAAATGGAAAAACAATGTCCCGGAAAGATTGGTACCTCTTCTAAATTTCCAGTTTAATACAATAGCAATCGGGCTCTTCGAGGGCTCACTGCATCATAACTGACTATGCACACGGCCATGGTTAGTCCAGGAAATATGACCCACACATGGAGCGTGTTTCCCTAATGGAATAGAGTCCTTCGCCGCTGCCAGATACTTCTAATAGTGGCTAATTTCCCATCATTGGTCAGTGGTGGTTGGGAGACCCCTGTACACTTAACATAGTTGACCTTTTCCCATAAACATGGCAGGTTTGCTCAACTCTTTTGTTTGTCGGGCCTTAAGGAATTGTGAAATTGGCTTAACTATCTTGGGGTAGGTCAGTAAGGCCTTACACAGGCTACTATTCTTCCATTATTGTATTTCCTATACCACTGTCTGCATTACCATAACCTGACCCTTTCAATGACGGCGGATCCAATGCACACAGTATATCCTGAGATGAATGCAGCGAGCCTGTATGTTGCAGGATTTGAGATACTATATAAAGTTTATGCAGCCGCCTCCTCACACTCACGCACTTGGGAATGCGACTTGATATTCTGGAATGCAGCTTAGGCAAGTACATTCCAGCACATGGAACAAAGGAATTAAGGCTCGACCCTGCTACCTCCAATGAATGTGCTTCCCATGCTTTTCAGAAAAGTAGGATTTGTCCACTAAAAGAGACATATTGTGTGTTGCTGCGAGCTGTCAGAACTAGGAATTCCTCTCAATGTGGAGGATTCCACCGCCTTTATTTCTTGACTTTCCTAAAATGGAACTCTATATGTAATTTTGTGCATCCTATTAGTATACATCAGAGATAAAAAAAAAAACTGCATGACCACTCAGATATTTGCCTTTATTTAACCTAAGCACAGTCCTCCAGTGTGGAAATTTAGGAGCACTGCCAACCATGTGATATGCCATCTAGATCCCTGAATCCCAGATTTACTATTGTGAATACATCTGGACACTGTCTGTGGTGCAATGTGGCACATCTAGTTTGGGCTAAAATATTTTGACGTGATGGATGTGCCAAAGTTGTGGTGCAAAATTCTGGCTCAAAGTAAGGCAACTAAAAGGTGTTATAAACAGACTAGACAGTCTAAAGATACCCCAGATGCATCGGCCATCGCCTGTCTAAGCTGTCTACACTGTATAAATGTGGGCACTCCCATGGGCAGTATCGCGAGACGTGGTGATAATGGTTAATAAAATATTAGTCTATTACACAGATGGAGATAGGTATGACTCTATGGTTGTCAGGGATTGAGCTATTCAACCAGGAGCCAAGTAGTGGATTTGTAACAATCAAAAATAAATAAAAAATACATACTATGATCCTGTTGCCCCAGAAGAATACACTGACCGCCAATGTCTTCAAAAAAAGTTAAATGTTTTTATGTGGTGTGTTTCGATTCCTTGCTGGGATCTTCATCAGGCTTCTTTAGAGTCTGAAATGCGTTGTAAAGAGATGTTCAGATAAAAGCTGTCCCTCTGTGAAGATGTCGGTGGACAGCGCTGGACAGCGCGTATTCTTCCTTCCTGACTGATAGCAGGGCCCGCGGATACAAAGCATATTGCCTTTTTTTTTTTTCCTTTTTGATATGCATACAAAGCAAAGAGGATTATAACATAATCTGAATCACTGGTTAAGGTGGTGTATGCGTGTCTAAAATATTAATATGAAAATGTGGACCAGGCTGAATATGAATGAACATATGGATAGGATATGTCATGACTTTACGATCAGTGGGACCTCCGGGACCTCACCAATCCGGAGAATGAAGGAGAGTCAGCACTGATTCAGAAGTGCTCCCCCCCCCCCCCTGCACAGAGTGCCTCAGACCACCCAGCTGTGCACGCAACAGCTGGGACTGTGCATGTGTGTTCAGTGTAGAGAGGGAAATAAGCTGCTACCAGATACCTATGGTAGTCATTTATCTATGATGGACTCACAAGATTGAGCATGCTAAAATCCAACCTGCTCGATCCTTCTTTCCCCAACCTTTACATGCACATGAGGCATTTGATTGATCTAAGTTTGGCAGAAATAACTTTTTAATTTTTTTTTTAAATAAAACCACATAAGTTACTTTATTGTAATCTTTTCACTTTCTGATAATTTTTTTTTTTTTTTTTCCATACATAAATGTGGTGGTGGCCATCTTGTTTTGGCTTTTCTGCTCTGTTAACAGCATCACCTCATTGAGGTCTATGTGAGAGCTTGTTATATATCCTCTGTGTAGGTAAGTTGTAACTTCAGTAGTGCATGCAATGATGGATCAGCGGTGTTATCGTCTATAGTAATCCTTTCTTGTTCTTGTGATGTAAATCAACTGACTGCAAAAAAATTAAATAAAACAAAACAAAACAAAAACTCCTACAGAATTGGCAAGTTTCTGTCTGTTATTAACCTTAGTGGTCAGAGTGAAAACTGCAGGATATAGTACTTTAGATGGTGACATGGTAAATCTAAACACAAATCTTTAAAAATACGTTTAACATTAAAAACTTGGTTTTAGAAAAAAAAAAATGTAGTTTTCTGGTTGCACATTCCCATTGCGGCACCATATTCTTCTCAGCAACTTTTGGCTTACCACTTTACACTTAGGGGGCCTTCTCTGGGGTTATATATTAATAACCTATCCTTAAGTAGTATTGCCACTCCAACCTATTGGGTGTTGTTGGGCTAGCCCCACTTTGACCTATTTATGGCTCAGTCCCTTGTAAAATAATGAGACTCGGATACAATACCAAGCACAGCTGAACTATTAGCTGTGAGCATGAGACCTTTCTGTCTACCAAGGGAACTGTCACATGTCATCGTGATAGCTGCATATGTCCCCCCCTCTGCGAAAGCTGACGCTGCCTGCGAGGTCCTACAAGCCACGCTGAGCCATTTACAGTCACAACATCCCCAGGCCCTCCTTCTTGTGTCTGGTGATTTCAACCATGCCTCTCCATCATCCACACTGCCCAGTTTCACACAGTATGTAACCTGCCACACAAGAGACAACAAAACACTGGACTTGTTCTTTGCCAACGCGAGGAAGGCATATAACTCATCAGCCCTACCGCCCCTGGGAAGATCGGATCACAACCTAGTACATCTCCGACCTGTGTACAAGCCACTTGTACGTAGAGAACCAGCTGTCACCCGCACAGTGAGGATATGGTCCGAGGAGAGTGATGAGGCTCTGAGGGATTGTTTTGACACAACCGCATGGGAAGTTTTGCAGGATTCTTATGGAGAAGATATAGAAGGACTCACACACTGCATAATGGAATACATTAATTTTTGTGTGGACAACACAGTACCCGCAAAAGTGGTGAGGTGCTTCTCCAACAACAAACCATGGATTAACTCTGATATAAAAACACTACTTAAGGAGAAAAAGATGGCATTCAGGACAAGAGATAAGGAGGGGTTGAGGGAAGTACAAAAGGAGCTGAGGCATCAAATCAGGCAAAGAAAAGACAGTTATAAGGAAAAAATGGAAAAGCAAATGGAAAGAAAAGACATAAGGGGGGGTCTGGGAGGGGCTTAAGTCAATTTCGGGTCATAAACAGTCTGCCAGATTGAGGCAGATGTTAATTGGCTTAATGAACTAAACCTATTCTTCAACAGATTTGATCACACACCAGCTCCTCCCACCCCAGCATGTCCTTCAGCTCCCCCCACCACAATGACTTCACCCCATTCACCCCATGCGGCTACTTCCCAACAGACCAGTAAATCCAGAAATCCGTCTTTATCTGACCACAGTCTGACCTTCACACGGGCCCAGGTGAGGAAGGAGATGAAAAAGATCAAGGCGAGGAAAGCCGCAGGGCCAGATGACATCAGTGCAAGGCTAATTAAGACTTGTGGGGACCAGCTGTGTGGTATAATTACATATATGTATAATATGAGCCTGAGGCAGGAAATAGTCCCTGAATTATGGAAATCTTCTTGTGTGGTACCAGTTCCAAAGAAACCTCACCCTATGGACCTCAACGACTACAGACCTGTAGCACTGACATCCCACTTGATGAAGATCTTAGAGAGATTGGTTCTCACACATCTTCGCCCTCTAGTGAGCCCCGCTATGGACCCTCTCCAGTTTGCTTATCGGCCGGGCATTGGGGTAGATGATGCCATCATCCACCTTCTGCACAGGGCTCTGTCTCACCTGGAGAAACCAGGGAACACGGTGAGAATAATGTTGTTTGATTTCTCCAGTGCTTTTAACACCATACAGCCCAGGTTACTGAGAGACAAGCTGGGCCTTGCTGGAGTGGACCACCACCTCTCCAACTGGATCCTAGACTACCTCACAAATCGACCTCAGTACGTGAGAGCCCGAGACTGTGTGTCAGGTACCGTGATCTGTAATACGGGGACACCTCAGGGTACGGTTCTCGCCCCTTTCCTCTTCACACTGTACCCTGCTGATTTTAGGTGCAACTCATCCAGCTGCTACCTACAGAAGTATTCTGACGACTCTGCAATAGTAGGCCTCATCACAGACAATGATGACAGGGAGTACAGAGAACTGAACCGGGATTTTGTGGACTGGTGCCAGCGGAACCACCTGAAGATTAACGCGGGGAAGACCAAGGAGATGGTGGTGGACTTCCGTAAAGGCAGATGCCCTCCTAAACCAGTGGACATCCTGGGGACGGGCATCGAGATTGTGAACACCTATAAGTACCTGGGTTTGCTCCTTAATAATAAGCTGGAGTGGGCAGATCATATGGAGGCCCTGTACAGGAAGGGCCACAGCAGGCTCTACCTGCTTAGGAAGCTGAGAGCCTTTGGAATCCGGGGGGCACTTCTTAGGACTTTCTTCAACTCGGTAGTGGCATCAGCCATCTTCTTTGGAGTGGCCTGCTGGGGGAGCAGTATATCAACCAGGGACAGAAATAAACTTGACAAGCTGATTAGAAGGGCCAGCTTTGTCCTGGGGAGCCCCCTGGACCCAGTGCAGGTGGTGGGTGACAGAAGGATACTGTCCGTGGTGAGCTCCATGCAGAAGAAGAAGTCCCATCCCATGCATGAGACTGTGATCGCGCTGAGCAGTACTGTCAGTGACCGACTGCTCCACCCTAGGTGTGAGAAGGAGCGCTATCGGAAGTCTTTCCTCCCCACCGCGGTTAGGCTGTACAACCAACACCGACCTAAGCGAAGATCATTACACACAGAGAACTGAAATATCTCTCTGCCTGTTAAATCCCCCCCCCCCCCTCTGCTACGTCCTATCTGTCTGTCTGCTATTAATGTAATGCCTCTCACCTTGGTACATTCCTGTACATGTTGTATTTGTATTTGTATCTGCTTATCTTATCTTATCTCATCTTTGCTGCTGTAACACACTGAATTTCCCCATTGTGGGACTATTATTATTATTATTATTATATAATGTATGGCTCTGTGCTTGGTAAGCTTTAAACAGCTGATAGGGGGGCGGGGTGTCAGGTGTTGGACCCCATCAATCTAATTTTAATGACTGATCCTATGATCAGGATATGTCATCGCAGGCCAACGTCAGTGGCCTCCAGCACATGAACAGTCAATGGAGGTGTCCTGGCCTTTCATTTGTTCGCTGTGTATGCATTGGATGCCACCGGAGCTGGCTTGTGATGACATATCCCCACCAAAGGGCCCTTAGTCACCCAGAAAGGGCCTAGCTAGTGCGACTATTTGGGGGAGCGACACCACCATCCTGTCTATTCAGGGGTGCTTTTCATGTAGGGCATGCCCAAAGTTTCTTAGATGGTGTAGGGATGAGTTTAGAAACCTAATCCTCTGCACTTAAAGCAGTAGTGGTCTAGGAGGGGTAAAAGGTTCTGACAGGTTACCTGAGATGTTGACTTGGCCTATTCCAGGACTATGACCTTCTTTTTGTGAATGCATTCTTCAGGTGTCTTGGACATGTGAAATTCCTGCTCATCTATAGTTATGTATGGTAGTGGTTGAGTTATGAGCTGTTCTTTTTTTCTGCATGGTGTGAATTGGTTTCATTTAGATTTCCAACTTGCTTTACAACTCTAGACATGTGAGCAGGTTCTGCAATTCTCTTGGTAGCCCCTTTCCATTTTATTCTTCATCCTGGTGTGATTTTAGAAGTTTTGCGTCTTCCGCTAAAGGCCCATTTATACAAGGCCATTATTGGCTGTACGATCTTACTGTCATTGCCCAGTGTAATGTGTCCGCCGCTCCAACAGCGAATGAGTGAATGCTTGTTTGTCTCCATCAAATCTTTCATGCGGATATAGAAATCCTGGTTTGTCGGCATCACGTCTCCTCATGTAAACAGGGGATGTTCTGCCAACAATAATATGAATCTTTGTGGATGAACGGTCGTACCATCTTTCTTCCAAACATACTGGGGATGACGGCTCTGTCAGTGGCAGCAAACTAGCGTATCGTATGGTCATGTTTATTTCCTGTGTGAATTGACCCCAGCTTTCCAACATAACATTAAAAAATGAAGATAAAGCAAAACTTATAAAAGCAATATATACGACGCACCATGCGAAAAACATAATTGATTTTTTTATGGAGGTTTTCTTGGGTATGAGACTGTCTTAGCAATACGAGTAGATGAGACCTGTTTTCTTATGACTGCTGGCTGTACATCTCCTTTATATACATTGCTTGGTGGTTTGGGTTTTTTTTTGTTTTGTTGTGATACTGCAGGTTAAATACTTGGTTTTTGCATTTTATGTATTTGTGACTATTTTTTGGTTCTGCTATCGTCACATGCTGTAAGTTCTCTCTTCTCTACAAATTAAGTGAAAAGGGAAATAAAAATGTCTCGCCGGAAACCAATTTTTCTCTTTGATTTTTTTTTTTTTTTTTTTTTTTATTGAGCTTTGTAACAGATGACAGAGCAATTTAAAATTTTACCTTCTCATCTTTTAGTTGAATCTGCAGTAAATGAGCAAATTTTATTTAGCTTAATTATATAGCGCCATCATATTCTGCAGTGCTTTACAGATAGTCACTCACTTTCCCATAAGGGCCAAACTATATCCCCACTATGTCTTTGGGGTGGGGGGGGGGGCCGGGGGGGGGGGGGGGGGCCCCCCGCGCCGGGGGGGGGAAAAAAACCCCCCCCGGGGGGGGGGGGGGGGGGGGGGGGGGCCGGGCGCCCGCGGCGCGGGGGCGGCCCCCCCCCCCCCCCACAATCTTCAAGCGGGGGGGGGGGGGGGGGTTGGGGGGGGGGGGGGGGGGGGGGGGCCGGCGCGGGGGGGGGGGGGGGGGGGGGGGGGGGGGGGGGGGGGGGGGGGGGGGGGGGGGGGGCCCCCCCCGGGGGGGGGGGGCGCGGGGGGGGGGGGGGGGGGGGGGGGGGGGGGGGGGGGGGGGGGGGGGGGGGGGGGGGGGGGGGGGGGGGGGGGGGGGGGGGGGCGGGGGGGGGGCGGGGGGGGGGGGGGGGGGGGGGGGGGGGGGGGGGAAAAAAAAGGGGGGGGGGGGGCCCGGGGGGGGGGGGGGGGGGGGGGGGGGGGGGGCGGCGGGGGGGGGGGGGGGGGGGGGGGCGGGGGGGGGGGGGGGGGGGGGGGGGGGGGGGGGGGGGGGGGGGGGGGGGGGGGGGCGATTATATGGGGGGTACAGTCATGGCCAAAAGTTTTGAGAATGATACAAATATTAATTTTTACAAAGTCTACTGCTTCAGTTTTTCTAATGGCAATTTGCATATACTCCAGAATGTTATAAAGAGTGATCAGCTTAACAGCAATTACTTGCAAAGTCAATATTTGCCTAGAAAATGAACTTTATCCCCCAAAACACATTTCAACATCATTGCAGCCCTGCCTTAAAAGGACCACCTAACATCGTTTCAGTGATTGCTCCATTAACACAGGTGTGGGTGTTGATGAGGACAGGGCTGGAGATCAATCTGTCATGATTAAGTAAGAATGACACCACTGGACACTTTAAAAGGAGGCTGGTGCTTGCCATCATTGTTTCTCTTCTGTTAACCATGGTTATCTCTAAAGAAACACGTGCAGTCATCATTGCACTGCACAAAAATGGCCTAACTGGGAAGAGTATTGCAGCTAGAAAGATTACACCTCAGTCAACAATCTATCGCATCATCAAGAACTTCAAGGAGAGAGGTTCCATTGGTGCCAAAAAGGCTCCAGGGCACCCAAGAAAGACCAGCAAGCGGCAGGACTGTCTCTTAAAAGTGTTTCAGCTGCGGGATCGGGCTACCAGCAGTGCAGAGCTTGCTGAGGAATGGCAGAAGGCAGGTGTGAGTGCATCTGCACACACTGTGAGGTGGAGACTCTTGGAGCAAGGCCTGGTCTCAAGGAGGGCAGCAAAGAAGCCACTTCTCTCCAGAAAAAACATCAGGGACAGACTGATATTCTGCAAAAGGTACAGGGAGTGGACTGCTGAGGACTGGGGTAAAGTCATTTTCTCTGATGAATCCCCTTTTCGATTGTTTGGAACATCTGGAAAACAGCTTATTTGGAGAAGAAGAGGTGAGCGCTACCACCAGTCTTGTCTCATGCCAACTGTAAAGCATCCTGAAACCATTCATGTGTGGGGTTGCTTCTCAGCCAAGGGAATCGGCTCTCTCACAGTCTTGCCTAAAAACACAGCCATGAATAAAGAATGGTACCAGAATGTCCTCCAAGAGCAACTTCTCCCAACCGTCCAAGAGCAGTTTGGCGCTCAACAATGCCTTTTCCAGCATGATGGAGCACCTTGCCATAAAGCAAAGGTGATAACTAAATGGCTCAGGGAACAAAACATAGAGATTTTGGGTCCATGGCCTGGAAACTCCCCAGATCTTAATCCCATTGAGAACTTGTGGTCAATCATCAAGAGACGGGTGGACAAACAAAAACCAACAAATTCAGACAAAATGAAAGCATTGATTCTGCAAGAATGGACTGCTATCAGTCAGGATTTGGTCCAGAAGTTGATTGAGAGCATGCCAGGGAGAATTGCAGAGGTCCTGAAGAAGAAGGGTCAACACTGCAAATATTGACTTGCTGCATTAACTCATTCTAACTGTCAATATAAGCTTCTGTTACTCATAATATGAATGCAATTCTATTTCTGTATGTGATAAAAACATCTGACAAACACACATAAAAACCAGAGGGCAGCAGATCATGTGAAAATAGAATATTTGTGTCATTCTCAAAACTTTTGGCCATGACTGTAGGTTCATAGACAAACTTTTATGTTTTTATTCACCATGTTAAGTGTTCTCTAACAAATCATCAGCTATATTAGGTCTTTCTTTTTTTAGTGTCCTGTTGACTAATTTTTCCAGGTACAACATGTCTAAATGGTTTTTCCTGAGAACTTTGACCGATCACGCACTGTTGCTCAGCCACTTGTAAAGTAAGCTGCATTTTGTATACTAAGAAGGTCAGACAAGCTGAAACCTCTAGTGAATATATGAGTGGTCAGTTTGCGTTAGATGACATTGAGGAAGCACATGGTGTAAAGTGGGCCATACACATTAGATGAATGTTGTCCAAACCAGCCAACCATCTAATGCTCATGTCCATGTCCCAACACTCTACCAATAGTAAAAGTCAAGGGAAAGAAGGGTCGGGCATGTTGGATTTCAAAATCGGAGGCATCAGGCAATGGATTACACCTCTTCTTCTTTTTTTTTTTTTTTTTTTTTTTTTTTTAAAGGGGTGTTCTAGGCTATATAATTGATGTCACATCCTTAGAATAGGTCATGAATTAAAGCTTTGCAGTGATCCAACACCCGGACTTCTGTCCGGTCAGCTGTTTGAATGGGCTGCAGACTCTTCAGCACTTGGCAAGCATAGCTCCATGCATTTTGTGCACGGACTGTACCTGGTATCGCAGCTCAGCCCATTATGTGACGGTTTCTGATGAACGTGATGTCACATAGCCTGCTGATGCAGGGATCCTGGATGTCAGACCCCAGTGGATCTTCAATTCATGACCTATCCTAAGGATAGGGCATCAATTAAAAAGTCATGGAAAACAGGGCTGGATGATTGACCTCAATAATAATTACGTGATTAATCGGGCATTTTACCTCAATTACGATTAATGATGCTTATTTTGATCATGCCCCTTATACAGTGTTAAGCGAATCTTATGGGGATTGCATGGCGGTTTCGTTTGGATGCAACACGTCTGAATCAAAACTACTATTATAACTGGGGTCTCTCCCCTGCTGTCCCCATCAGAGGTCGCTGAGGCCTGTAATTGGGCCTCAGCGTCTCGTGGCATTGTGAAGCATAGATGCAAGCGTTGTAACACCACGTGGCCGACATGACCCAATCACAGGTCTCAGCAGTCCCTGACTATAGGCAGGAAGCACTGAAGACAGCAGGGAGTCATGTCAGAGTCCAGGAGAGGTGAGTAAGACTGATCACCTTCTCCGGGGCCTCCGCTTATTATACTGAGGTCTGAAGAGCCAAGTGTGCATGTGAGCGACGGGAGGAATAGCTGTTGGCCAAACAGGCTTTTTTTAATGTTCTAAGTTTTATATGAGGAAGAAAGAGGTAAAAAGAAGAGTTTGGTGATTATTCTTTTAAAAAGAGTAAATTCTGCCATATTTAATCTGTGATGTCTGAAAAAATAGAGCATGTTCCATGTTTTTTCCCAGTTTGGGCTAATGGGTCTGTTTTCATGGACCCCATTCACCCATTTTGTTAAATTGCTCCACGACAGTAACAGATCCTGCATGGATCCATTAAACATGTCTTGGCTGGGACATGTGATTAGAGCGTTAAAATTATTAATTTATTTATAGTGCTATACGTGGATTGTCTACATCGGGGCTATGCCCACATCTAAATACCAAGCTAACCTATTAGTATATTTTTGGTGTGGATCCCATGGAAACACTAGAACATACAAACTCCATGCAGATGTTGTCCTTGGTTCCTTATGCAGGCGACCAGACTGTTTATGACTCCTTAAGTCAAAAAATGTGCAAATAAGACCTAATAAGTGGAAAAGAGGTACTTGGTACTTGCGCCACATTTTGGAAAGTTAGCCTCCTATAGATTAATGCATGGTTGGTGGCGCTACGAGCACGTTCCTCTTTTCCACTACTCAAGTCTTATTTCTATATTCCCTACCCAGAATTCTTAGCAGGACATGCATGGTTTAATAAGTCCCTGTACCGTCTCTCCCTAAGGAGACACCCTAACCCTTCTGACCTACGACTCCCTAATATTCTATAGCACCATAGATGTACAGGCTGTGTGCCTGAGAGCGAACACAAATACCCCATCACTTCCATTCTGACTCTGGGTTCATTCAGATCTTGGCGTGTGTGCCCAGGCTGAGATTCCAGCATTAGAGGTTACAACATTCCGGATTCATGTGGGTTATTTGTGGTAAGCACAGATAGGTGGGATGACCAACAAAGTAGCTGTTGATCTCTTAGTGCTACTGAATGTTGTCACTGTCATGTATAGTGGAGAGGAATGTGTGACAGCTGCCATGACACACCACTGCACACTGCTGCATCCTTCCACATCGCCCTTATAGGGTGGAAACAATCGCCGCTCTTAGGCAATTATATTGAAGAAGGTGCCCCGATAAACACAAAATGCTGCTATTCTGTAGTATTCTGTAGACAATTGACGTTATAGGATATAGGAACAGTTCCTTAGAGGATTTTGCTGCCAATCCTCTGTAATTCCACATGTATTACTTGTATTTGCTGTGGTTTTCACCTTACTACAATGATAGGGGTGAAATCTGAAGTACAAATCCACAGAGAGAATTGTTTTCTGCAGATTTAAAGGGGTTGTCCAGCCTGAAATCTGATGACATGACTGATTCACAGGTAAGATCAATCAATATGTGAATCTGTGGGGGTCTGACACCCGGACCCCACACAGATCTGCTGTTACGGCAGCATTTGTGCACTGGAAGCTAAAGCAGTGGATGGGGAGGTGTGCAGGCTTCTCCTATTCAAGTAATGGGAGTGGTGCTGCAATTCCCTGGATCAGTGGACAAGGCTGCTGTGCCGCTCCTATTACTGGAATACGAGAGCCTGCACACCTCCCCGTCCACTGCTGTGACTTCCGACACCCAGATGATGCTAGAACAGCTGATCTATACAAGGTCTGGGTGCCAGACCCCCACACATCACATACATACTGAAGATTTTTTTTCCTGTGGATAGTTCATCCGTATAAAAATCAATTTGGGGCCGGACAACCCCTTTAACACCCTCACCGCTTGTCAGTTTCTGCAGCACGTGGATGAGATTTGTTGAAACTTCATCCTCTTTGCCGCTACTGTAAGGGTGTATTCACACAGCAGAATAGTTTCTACCACAGATATACAGTGACTTTGCAGCTTGTTCTGCCGTGGAGCCGCAGGAGGATTCACTCCATTGTCAGTCATGTCAGAAATCCATATGAAAGTTTTCCATGTGATGGAGCTTGCAGAAACCTCATTCACACACATAAGATGGTAATGGCATGCTGATAAAGGTGCAGAATACGTATTGAAATCAGTGTGAAATTTCCTCATGTGAACTTATCCCAAATGGTGTGTCTCCTTCCAGAACACACATCTTCCTTACTATCCATATCCTGTCCTGGGATTCTCGTGCTTCACATGTGCTGCAAATTTTGACCCTCCAGACAAAAAAATCTGCAGTGTATCTGCTTTGTGTGAACATACCCCTATGGTAACCGAAGCGGTGTCTTTTTACAAATTATACCCATTTGTATAGAATTCATTGTTAAGTATTCTGTACGTTTTCTCCCCAGTCTTTGGTCTGCCAGGAACAGATGGCTTGCGTTTAAAATATGAAGGAAAATGTGCTTTCTTAGCTCAAAATGTTATTTTACCAGCTGCTATTTTGTGGCTTATGAAAACAGCACAACATCCGAGTGATGCAGCTGACACAATGTCAGGAGGACACATCATCCCTTTTCCTCCTTGTCTTTTGTTTCCCGAGAAAGTGCGATTGTGTTTTTAGGACCTGCATATGGCGGCTTGTTATTGGCTTCAGAAAGTGATAAAGGCGAGCCTTGTTATATTGTGTGACTTCAGAATAAGCCTATTGTTTTAGGACTTTTTCTCCTTTCTTTTCCCCCAGCAGCTATTCCTGTTGATAACTTTAACCGCTTGCTTAGCGACATCGCTTTCTGAGTATTTAAAGGGTAACTAAATGTTTCTAATAACTTAGATTTTCTGGCAGCATTTATGACATTAATAAGTATTATAATACTCTCTCAACAGATTTGTGACTCCTTTCGGTGAAATCCACTTTCTGTCCCTTATTTTATTCTTTCCTGGTTGCTCTATTGCCAGCTGAAACTTGTACACTGCTTATCATTAGTAGTACAGGTCACTAAGAGAAGCTCAGGTTGGGGAAGAAGTCACTTCAAACAACTATGTCTATAACCTAGAACAGTTGATCTGGTGTCATATGAAAGATGGGAGCAGCTGCATGTAAGCATACCAATCCCATCTGTGTTCTCAACTGGTGATATATGGAATTATGATCTTGAGGGTGTTTGAAAGCTAGGAATCTCATATGACACCAGAACCTCTCTGTTCTAGGTGCTAAAATGCCTTAGATATCTGGTTGAAGTGATCCGGCCAGCCTCAGCTTCTCTGCATAGTACTATAGCATACCTACCCATTCACTAGTGAGAAGCAGTGTACAGATTTCAGCTGGCAATAGATAAAATGGAAAGAAACAACAAGGAACAGAAAGTGGATTACAGCGCAGGATCTCACAGAAATAGCCAAAATACAATAGTAAAGTACAATAGAAAGTTCATGAATGTCACACATGCTGCCAGAATAACACAAGTTGTCCAAAAGCTTTAACCATCTCTCTCGGTTTTTCTTCTTTGTCTCTGCCAATGATTATCATACATAACTGAGAAATATTCTTAGTTTTACAGTTTGTTTGTTTGTGTTTTTTTTTTTTTTTTTTTTAACTCATCGTTATTTAGTGAGTTTTTGCTGCATTTTTCTCAGCATTTTTTCGGCCCCTATTAAATATATAAGGAAAATGCTCAGGATTCCACAGGTAAATTTAACATTATAAATTTTTCAAAAATGCACTGTTTAAAAAAAAAATAAAATAAATAATAATAATAATAAAATGCTGTGTTTCTTCCCTGAAATGTATGGATATGATTAATGAAATAACACTCACTTTGCTAGTACTGTAAAATAACATTTTTCTTCCACAGCAGCCAAGAACGCAGCCTTTCCGCAACGCAGGGCCTTAGCCCTCATTAGTAATTTGCTGTGGTCTAAGTAGAAACGTTTGGGCCATCAGTATCCGATCACAGAAGGCTTGACATGACTCATATGAGAACAGAACATTCCCCAAACTACATATAAAACGTGCAAGAGCCGATCGCAAGTGCGAAAGCGTGAAATAATGTATCCCTACTACATAAGGGGAATTCTAGCTTTAGTTTAGCAGGAATTGGGCACAGTATTTGGTTATAATACATGGTCATGCTATGTCCTGTAAAATGAGGAGAAGAAAGTGAGAAGGATCAGGCTGTTTGATTTCAACATGCCTGACCATTTTGTTTTCGAGGAAGATAGGCCACTGGCGAAGGTGTCATTTCCGTGCAAAATACATGCACACTCAGCCTGGCCAAGTGTGCAAGTGTTTAGGGGATCAAGAGGGATAACTGTATTAGCTGGAAACTAAGGCTAAGGACATACGTTGTTTTTGTCAGCAGGACACGGGTGTCAAAAATGAGGCATTTCACAGTCCCAGAAAAGTGAATTTTTGTAATCTCATCCACACATTGCAGTGACAATGCTGAGGTTTTTTCCCTTTATACTTTTATATTTGGTAATGAAAAAATTCAGCAAAAACGCAACACAAAATGGCAAAATGCAATGAAAAGTACAAGGTGCGTTTTTTTTGTTTTGTTTTTTTGTATTGCATTTTTTTCCTCAGTGGTTTTCCATTGCGCCTACATTATGAAATACTTTGTATGTTGCTTTAGGCTTATAATATAGCCTGTATTCTATATGGTCATTTATTAACCATCTGTTGTCCACTAGTGTTGCCAGTAGTTAGTATGTAGATGCTACTGCTGTATAATGTGTTCAGTACTGTAGGTATGGATATTCTCGCCTATAGGGGGGTCACTATTGATCTTAGCATTTCTGGCAGAGAAGTCATTCTGTGGGCTTGAGGAGCAACAATCAAACCCCCCGAGACAGAAATCCTTCCCGAGGAGTTGTCACATTACTTGTCACTTCTCCTGACAGCTCATATAAAATGTATTACTCAGCAGGCGGGGGCAAAGCACAGGAGGAAGCACAACGTAGGGTTAAAGGGAAGCTGCAGTTCGAAGACATTTAAAGGGTTTTTCCAGTCTTATGTAAACCCAGCCTGGAGGCTCATTACTTCATGAGAAGTTTGGGAACTTTTCCTACACTCTTATTTTATTAATAAATCTCTACGGTGCTTTTTTCATATTGTGAATTTACCCTTTGCAGTTTTTATATTTCAGGGGTTCCTGTTCACGTCTGCTTTGGAGTTTCCATCGCATGACCAGAAAAACGGAAAAATGGTCCGTCTAATGACTGACAGCAACTGATCCTGACTATAACTGGGCCCATCTGGCGTCTTTTAAATATTTTTTTTTTTTTTTTACTGTCTGATTAATTAGTCAGAGGCGTAAATGAAAGCTTCTGGACCCTAATACAAAATATCCAACGGGACCCCCCACTTACCACGTAATATTACTGGTATCTTTTTATGTTGTAGAAAGGGCTTTGGGTGCCATGAGGCTCCAGGGCCCAGTAGGGATTGCTACCTCTGTACCCCCTATAGCGACCCCTTTGAAGTAAGGTTTGTAGGACTTTTTGTCTGGGATTTCTGTCGGACAGTGCTCGAAACGGAGACTCTGACGTAGATGTGAACGTAGCACTAGCGTTTGAATCTCCATACGAGAACCCGTCCCAGATTCCACTTAAAATCTACAGAGAGAAAAGACACTTTTCTCCGCTGGTTTCAGTATAAAATCATCAGAAACCCAGCAGACCCCATTATAGCCTATGGAGTCCACGGGTTTCCGCGTGTAACCACTTTTTAAGTGGAGAGGGGTTCAGTATTTTGGGTCCTCATGCATACCCGAAAGACCGAAACCTGAATGCTAGTCTGCACCTAGCGTTACTTGCATGTTCCAAAGGAATCCTTTACTGCCACTGCTTTTCCTCCAGTCCTCCCACTATCTGTTTACTTGCATATGACACATATCCGTTGCAGCAGTCTCGTGTCTTATTACTGGCATTGTGGCGATGTATGGAGGGAGCCATTATTGTGCCAGTGATATGGCAACTGATCTGTGCAAGCAAACTGATGCAGGGAAGACTGGAGGAAAGGCAGCAATAGGTCTGGGTTCCTGTGGGACAGTTAAGTAATTTTTATTGTTATTTTAGGCCATGTGCATTTTATGTTTCCCAGATCAGTGGGGTGCCGCACCCCTAAACCCCCTGATTGTATTATTTCCTTGCTTTCAGTAAAGGAAAGCATTCTTGTTTCATTCAGAGGTATAAAATCCATTCTGGACAAGGGCCTGATCGCGGATGATCCAAATACTGGGTGGCTCGGCGGTCACAAGGTGGGGTTACTGGGTCGCTCTGGAGTGGACGTGTGTGTAAGGATATGTAGGTACGTGTGTGTGTGTGCCTGTGTGTGATATGTGTTATATATATATATATATACGATATTGCAGTTGCATGACCACCCCTCCATTGTCTTTAATGGGATTGATGGCTTGCTGTTCTCGACCATCCTATGTATCCGCATGGTAGATTTATAGGTTGGACTTGATGGACTTGTCTACATCCAGCCTTAGAAACTGTTACCGAAGCGCTGGTTGCACATACAGAGTATAGCTCCATTCACACAGGGGACCCCTGTTTGTGTGATCCCTGTGGGTTGCTTCTGGTGGAGAATGGTTTATGAAGAAATGCGCTGACAACATCTTCTGAAACAATGTTCTGGTGACTCAAAGGCGGGTTTATTTGGTCGGAATGCAAGTCATCATGTTTGGCACAAAGCAAGCATTGAGCGACCTAAAGAGCCTCGTACCCACTGCTCACCATAGTGCTAGAATCATCACTGTGTAGAGTAGTAAAGTCAAAGCTGGAGTCAATGTCACATCACACAGGGGTGTTGTTTCCAAAAATAGGAGTCATTTCCCCCATTTGTCGTGGCTGTAAATGATTTTCTGCTTACAAATCCAAAGTAGAGCAACAGCATATCCATTCTATGAAGACACAAATGTTTTATGTGCACACCATAATGGAAAATCTATGGTGTATGTGCCTTGAAATCTGCTGCAGCAGGTAATACACTGTACATGGTACCCATACATCCTTGCAGTTTTAAGCAGTTGCACAAAGTCATGCAGCTGCAGAAGTGGGGAGACTGCTGTTACTACAGCCGGAGCTCCCATAGAGAAGGCAGGGATGGTAATAAACCAATCAATGAGCACTGTATACACCGCTATGGGAGCTGCCATGGTGCAGCTCCCCTCTGATCTGGCAATCATGTGATCCGCAGGGATCAGAGGCTGTTAGAGCTGCTGGGTCCTAGAGGACTCAGATCAGATCAGCAGTCATGGGCAGGGGGCTGTATTCCTCCTGTAACTGGGGCTAAGGTATCAGCCCCTCCACCAAAAAAAAAAAATAGTGTTCAGATGCCCCCAAAGGTCTATTATGAGGACACAATGTAAAAAAATAATAATAAATAAATAGAAAATAAAAAAATAAAAATGAAAGTCAAATAAATAAATATGCCAATGCCACGCCCATATCACAGGTTCTAGCTCCACCCCCGATGACACAATACATAATAAAAATTATCGTAACGGAAAAACTAGTTTAAAATGTTTTTGTTTTTTGTTTTTTTTTTGGTTAGTACAAATTTGTGCTATGAAAAAAAAAAAGTGAAATGTGAAAAACAGACACGTTTTCCCTCCTCTTTTATTTATATTTTCCCAGATATAAGAAAAAAATAAAATAAAAAAACATGCAAAAATAAATATAACATAAAAATAAAGCCCTATGTGTCACCAAAAAAAAAGATGTTAAAATTAGTTGAGTAATCCAAATGATAAAAATGTTATAGCCCTTGAAACCGAACGTATGAAAAAAAACCAAAAATGTGCCTGGACCAGAGAAATTGGCTTGGTACTGAAGTGGTTAATATCGCCCTGATCGTACTAAGCAGCAGAATAAAGGTAACCTGTCCTATTCATTTCATAGTCAATGCTGTAAAAACAAGAAAATGGCACAACTGTGGTATTTCCCCCCAGTTACACCCCTTTTGAGATTTAGTATAGGAGACAGAATATTAAATGGGGCCATTAGGAAGTACAGTTTGTCCTGCTGAAAAAAAAAAAAGCCCTCATGTGAGTGGAAAGCGGGGAAGAAAAAAATGAAAAATTGCAGCTGCGGGAAGGGGTTAAAGTCTTCTGCACTGCCTACATAAATATTGTATTGTGGATTCCTTTTATGTATTCTTTATTTCCTAGTAAATATACTGACAGCGCCGTCTATGCCGCCTTCCTATGATGGGGGTGTGATAGATTCTTCTCTCACAATTCTTCATGTATCATCTGCTCCTATTCTTTCATTTATCGGGTCTACAATTTGCACTTTGTGTTTTCCATAATGTCTGAACAAGCCATGTTTTCCCTTTCCTGGAAGTTAGCGTGCAGATTCTTTGATGCTGCTGACCTAGTTTTTTCATTCATCCCTGTAGAAATCCGCTCTCGCATGGTGGTTATGGTTGTAGAACCGGAAGAAAGAGATTAATGAAGTGATGGATAAATTTTTTTTTTTTGTAGCTGTTTCTGGAAGCACAACATGGAGACTCCTGCACGTGACCATTGTACTAATGTAATTGTTATGTTACACTGGAATAGCGTATGTAACATAATCCTATGGGGTCACACGTGTATAGGCATGTATACTCTTTATCAGGATCTATGTCCGTTCCTGACTGGTGTATGTTTGCATTCTGGGCACGGGCGGACACCTGATTTATTAAGAGGTCAGAGCCTTGATAATTCAGAAGTGCCTCACGTCAGTCAGGGCCTATATTTAGGCCCGGTTCACATCTGCGTTTGGCTTCCGTACAGGGGAGTCTGCTTGGGGACCTCCCGAATGGAAACCCATATGCATAGAAAAGTGATTACCTAAGGAAACCTGCGGACTCCATAGACTATAATGGGGTCCGTGTGGCTTCCGCACGAAACATGCGGAGAGAAGTACAGCAAGCAGCACTTTCCTCTCTGCATGTTTCTGCATGTTTCGTGCAGAAACCAAGCGGAAACCACTCAGACCCCGTTATAGTCTATGGGTCCGCAGGTTTCCTTAGGTAAATTGCTTTTCTATGCGTATAGGTTTCCGTTCGGGGGGTTCCCAAGTGGACTCCCTGAATGGAAACCGAACGCAGATGTGAACCGGCCCTAAGACTGATGTAGGAAACGCCAGTTTTAATAAGTTCCCCCACTCAGTGATAGATAGAGATAGATATATATAATATAATATAATATATATATTTTTATTTTTTTTTGCAGTGTGATCTCGCGCTGGCAGTCCACTGCAACATGTCACTTTTTACATGCAATTTCTTTAGTCATTCATTGTGCCAAATGTTGAACCCGCTGGGGAGAAAATCACATACAATTCCTTTTTAGCGCAAATAAACCCCACACACTATGTGGTACCAGATAGATACAAGGAATTTATTACCGTGGTGGGCTGGTCTTAGGGTGAAGAAGACACGTAATGTGGCACCAGATACAAATAATTTATCATCATGGTGGTCTGGTCTTGGGGTGAAGACACACAATATGGTACCAGATACAAAGAATTTATTACTGTGGTGATCTGAACTTGGGGTGAAGACGCACGATGTACCACCAGAATATTCCTTGTTAACTTCTGCATTTTTTTTTTTCTGGATAAACCTGCAAAACTGCGTAGCTGCTAACAGCGAAACCGATAAATTATTAACTTTGAGTGCAGACTCATGGGCGGCCCAGCGTGCAGCCAGCCTGGCATCATGTGTCTTCTTGCTTAACAGGTTCCTCCTATCAGGGCAGCCATTTTCTATATTTGTCAAGACAGGCGCCCCCAAAGCAGGGGACCAAGTGAGAGAGCAGCAGTATAGGCACCATGCAAGCTACACCTGCCCCCACTGACCACAGATTTTTAGCAGGTATTGTCTTCTTTAAAAGAAAGGTCCATGCTAAAACTGCATTTCATAAGTAACATTTATGCAAAAAGCTGAGGTAAGGGGAATCACATTGTGTTTGTTGCGGGGAGGGGATTTATTAATGGTGTAGGGAAAGGGGACATGAGCACAGGGAAACATACAGGAGTGGAAGTGCCTAACTAACTCTGTATATAGAAGGGTTACTGCGTATCATTAGGGAGACTTCACCGTGAGGCGCTACAGGGATTTGTTAGACCATGCATGCCCTGCTAAGAACTCTGGATCTCTCTTCCTTTTGGAGGAGTTATTCTGGCCGGGTTCTTATTCCCAGGTTATGCATTAGGTTTTTATGAAAATCCTTTCATTACTCTATAGGGAGCTACCTTCAAAAAGGCGGCGCTAGAGCATGTTCCAACAAGGAGGTCTTATTTCCTAATGTAGGTGGCACCTTCGATCCCACAGCTATTCTTCTTGTAGATTTCAAGCAAACTTGCAGAAAAGACCACACAAATACTTGGCCCCGCCTAGATCTTGGAGAATCTCCTGGGGGTAAAGCCTACATTCTTTATTACATAGTCTCCAAGGAATGTTGACTCCTCCGTAAACAATGGCCAAGGCTAGTCATTGAATATGAACAGATAAAGGTGGTCTACACAGTAGTTGCTTATCACAAGAGTTGCTTAGGTATTTATAGCCCCATTGTTGACCTTTTACTGTACAGGCTATTATCTGAGGTCAGGGGTCTGTTTCATGTTGGACTTCCCACACACAAACATCCATGAACCCCACTATTCCCTTGTCAGCTGGAATTGACACCCCAAACCAGCCCCAATACTTGGGAACAAGACGGTTTACTCCATACTCATTACTTTTATAAGTATAGCGAAGTCCCTAGGCTTAGACACGTCAGTCATACCACAGGGCCTGCTTAGGGGGGACATCTTGAATTAGATGGCAGTCAGTCCCCTTGACTTTATAAAAGTAATATAAATGTGGAGTAAAACTTCTTATTCCACACATTACAGAAATGCTTGGCCATAAGAAGGGGATCATGCTGGGATAGTATACATCAAAATACCTCCTCTTTTGTTCTACCCTATTCCATACAGAGGCAACCAGTAAGAAAAGTATACCCTATCCTGCAGTGTACCCTAAAAGTATACCCTATCCTGCAGTGTACCCTAAAAGTATACCCTATCCTGCAGTGTACCCTAAAAGTATACGCTATCCTGCAGTGTACCCTAAAAGTATACCCTATCCTACAGTGTACAAATTTATTTTTAACAGGGGGTCCTATGGACCACGTAGGCCACACTATGCCTATACAAAGACATATGTTGGAAGTATCTGTTGGGGATTCCACTGCAAATGCAGTGAGCTTTGTAAATCCTTTCCTTCATCCTCTACTGGTTTTGAGCTGTGCGATGTTTTCTTCACCAGTCACATTCAGAGTGAAAGTCCACATTCTGCTGCTACCCCTTGGAAACTGTATGCGGTGTGTCCAGCTGTTATCTGGGCTCCCATAGTGCACTGCTCTCTGCTAACATGAAAAGCAGTACCAGAGAAAAGCAAAGTATTTGCAAATATCAACATTTTTATGGAGATTGGCAAGAGCTGCTTACATTGTAGCAAACTGCCAGAAAAATGTATCTGTCTGGAGTCCAGGTTGTTGAGCTCACAGAGCATTGTCCAGACTGGATACGATTGTATTTACTTCTCAGCTGAGGACAGGACTAGCAATATATAGAGTTAGTGTTTTCACACTTGTGGTGGCTTCATCTGTTTTTCTGTTTCGTCATAGGAACAGACTAAATATTAAAATAGATCCGTCTAATGATGGTCAGCAAGGGGTCCCAATGGACTCCATTGACTATAAGGCCTCATGCACACGACCAAGTGTACATGCCGAGGCTCTTCCAATGGGGGATCCGATGCTCCGTTCTGATTATAGAGCAGGTCCTGTTCTGCTTTGTGACATCAGAACGGAGCCCCTCATTGGTCAATGGGGGATGGCAGGCACTTGGATGGAGCTCTTATGTCATCCGAGTGCATTCGGCTATAAAATAGTCTCCCCCGTTCCTTGGTTGTGTGAATGACGCCTAAGGGTATGTTCCACCTCAAAATCTGCTCCAAATTCTGCCATGCAATCTGCCTCGCATTCATTTCCGTGTGAGGCAGACACTGTATATATATATATATATATATATATATATATATATATATATAATATATTTATTTATTTATTTATTTTTTCTTCTACCAGAAAAAATAAGTGCCTTGCTTGCTCTTCAGGTGGACTCTGCCTCATAACTCCCATTGATTTGAATGGCAGGCAGAAAAATTCCACCTGGCTGGTGCCGAAATTGCAAATTCCACGGCAGATTCATCAGTTTTTTCAGCTTGTAGAAATTCCACCATGTAAACATAACCTAATAGGCTCTATCGGATTTCTGTTAATTTCGCAAGACCAAAAAGTTGTGTGCAGGGCTTTATCTGGGATTTTAGATGGAATCTGCGCCGGAGATGGAAGTGTGAACGTAGTCTTACATCCTGTGACTGTACAAAAGAGTGTCCTCATTAAAGGTCAGGAAGTATATACCTTGAAAATGGTGAAGAATTGATACAAAGTCTATTAAGAAGCTGTAGAACGTTTTATTTATATATAATAAATATATGTAAACCTGGAAAACTGTAAACTGTGGGGTGTACTGTGAAATTGGGGTTTACTGTTAAATATCTAGCACTTATTTCCAGTATTTTGAGCGGTGCCCGTGCCCCAGTCCGGCCTCTCTGCCAGTCATCAGAAACTGGTTTGTTACTCATTAACCTGTCACTAGTCACATGTTAATTTATGAGGAGACTAGCCAGGTTATGTGAAACTAAATTGCTAATAATCTCTAATGGTTAATATTGTGCAAGCATTGTATGACATATGAATCAACACTGTTACGTAGCCATGGTTTTTACTAAAAATATTCACTAAAAATATTGGTGACCTATCCTGAAAATAGGTCAATAATATCATATTTATAGGGGTTTGACAAGTGGCACCCCCACTGATCAGCTGTAATCACACACAGAATGGAGCAGGCAGCGGACATCTCTGTGTAGTGATGGAACAGAGTCACTGCAGCTTGGCTCCCATTCTAATTTAAGGACATTGATCTGCTGTACCTGGTGTGGCCACTATACAGAGAACGGAGCTGTTTGCTTCCTGCTGCATTCTCAGTGTGTGAGGACAGTTGATTGGTGGGAGTGCCAAGTGTTGATTCCCCACCGATCTGATATTGATGAGCCATAAATGTTAGTGTAACATGTAGGTTACACACAAAATCCCCATCAAAATCTGAATGTATACACATGGAAATCCCCACCATCTCTGGCAGATTATCAAACATGTACATGTAGATTTGGTGCTGATTTCACAAGGTGTACATCACAATTTTTAAACTCTCATTGACTTCAGTAGTAGCCATAAGGCTCTGTTCACACTGAATTTGGGCTATACATCAGGTTATTCTCCGATGTATTGCTTTTATGTATGCTACTGTAAAGACACCCAGAGGCATACACCTACCATTGGCCACAATGCAAAAAGGGGAGGTAGTGAGTGTGCAGTAAAGTGCAGCTTGTACATACCACCTAAGGGTATATATGGAGTACGTCAGGAGCTTTCCTGGGATGGATGCTGAGCACAGTGTGAACACAGTCTAACTAGTGACAGCCTGTTGGGTGTTTGTAGTAAATACACTTATAAACAGATATACATTTTAAAACCACTAAATTTTGTTAAAATTTGCCTTTAATTGTAATTTATAGTTTATTTTTTTTTCTGTTTTTTTTTTCAGGCTCTGCAGTCTAACTCTGAAGAAGCTTCTGGTGGTGAAAGAGCTGGATAAAGAGCTTATCTCAGTAGTGATCGCTGTGAAGATGCAGGTAAGAACAAGTAACAAGTCCGCAGTGACGTCCTGTCCATCACTCACATACAGTACTACACCTAATAGATGCAGGGATCACTTCACTTATGGTCGTGATCATTGTTAATGCAGGAATGGTTTGTTACAGTGTATCAGTCTGGGAGTCAAACTCTGTAGTCTAAAGTCTCAAAATTTGAAAAAGAGGTCTCGTACACTGACAGGTAGCAGACCTATTAAAAAGTGGTGACTAACTCAAAAAGTATATCCGACAGTTGTAGGAGGCATTTACATGATGATCAAGCATTACACACAGTTATATACAGCTGTAGCACAGTTAACATCTGTATGTATACATGTAAATACACAGCAGAGTAAATGCTTCAGTCACCACAACAATGAGGATTCTTCCAGCCGTCAGCTCCCCATGGATGGATGCATTGTGTGTGTGATGACCCAGCACATGTCCTATGTCATTTAACGCTGCTGATACCTGCATGCGAGAGTCACATGAAACATGGTGTTCAGCTCTATTCAGATAGTCCATGCATGCACTACCCTGGACTCTGGACTGGTCACCCTTATACATAAATGAAAGCTATAATACTCCTTAACTTCTATGGCTGTATAACAGAAAAACACCTTGACGTAATAGTACTGTTATGTCACAGTGAAATGTACTCCTGGCACAAGAGCAAAAAGTGTGTAAGGCTGGATTCGCACCTGCACTCTGTATATGTTCGGGGATTTCGTCCCCCATTCCTGCAAACAGGACTTTCCTGGTTTCCGCATTTTTCAGATGGAAACCCAGCAAACCCTATTATAGTCTATGGGGTCCACAGGTTTCCATGGGTATCCATTTTTGAGCGGATTTGGTTTCCGTTTCTCAGATCCCAAAGCGGAACCAAACAACGGAAGTCCGAGCGCAGGTGTGAACCTAGCATTAGAAAATAAAAATTAGAAAATGACATTCTAAATGAACACATTTGGATGTTCCGCAATATCAAAATGAAAAAAAAAAAAAAAAATAAAACTGATTTTGTGTGGTCCTAAAGGCAAAATATGGCATAGTACCTAGGATATTTTAAAGGGATTTTCCACGCTTTAATTGATGACCTATTCTTAGAATAGATCATGAACTGAAGATCTGACGCTCGGGACCTGAGCGAGCCAGCTGCAAGAAGCAGCAGCAGGCCATGTGACTTATCACTCATTGGTCACAAGGCCTATTTACAGCTCAGTCTCATTCAAGTGAATAGGCTGAGCTGTGATGCCTGGGTGTCGGACTCCCGCCAATCCTCCAAAGGATAGGTCATCAATTGGAAAGCCACTGTAAAGAAACACAATGAGGATGATGTGGTGGCATTTTGCGTTTGTTGTAGACACCAAGGTTTCATAGACTTCATACTCCTTGATTTTTTTTTTTTTGGAAGATCATCTTTCCATCATCTACCTCTGGTGTGAGGTCCTGCCTCACACACAAGACTTCATATGACACCACTATCCATCGGTTCCTGTTAATAAAATCCTGCTGTGAGAATAGTGTGTGTAAATACAACCTAAAAGTATATACAGTAAGCTGCAATGGTACGTTACTACAGGTTACCGGCCCATCCCTAATGTTGCTGTGGGGCCCCCTGAATGCTAGTTATAGAGAAGGGCACTTTCTCATTGTAATTATTCTTTAGGGAGCTATTCAGACTCCCCAATGAATCATTTGTGAGCCGCTCTGGCTTCTGAGCGGAAGCTTAATAGTAGATGTGGACCGTAGATGACAATGCCGGGTCTGCGCATCCAGTGTGACTACTCACATACAGATGAGGAGTTGGACATACATATTCTCATAAGGTTACCCAGCTAGGAGGGGATGGTGACAAATATAGCCCAACACTAGACCCTGGACTGCCAGGTAAGTACTGTGTTTCTCCAAAAATAAGACCTACCCTGAAAATAAGCCCTAACTAGATTTTTCAGGTTTTTTGGAGTAGGCTTGAAATATAAGCCCTACTTCAAAAATAAGCCCTAGCTAATTTAACCCCTTCCCGACATCTGCCGTGCGATTACAGCGGGTGCCGGGTCCTTAAAGATGGCAGGCGCTCTGCTGCAGAGCGGTTACCATAGCTACCGTACTGGGTCTCCTGGACCTGGAGTTAATGCCTGCAATCAGTGTCTACCCTGATCGTGGGCATTGTTGAGCGTGACCCCCCTTCCCTTTCTTCCCACCAAAGTAGTACAACCTGGAGTTAATGACCATGATCACAGTGGACTCTGATCACGGGCATTGCTAAGTGTGACCTCCCCCCCCACAGTCCTTAGGGCTGATCCCAGTCCCCTATAGCTACGATACCGGGTCTCCGTTGTACAGCGGAGACCCTCAGTTAATGCCCGCGATCAGAGTCCATTCTGACATTCTGGCATTGTTGAGTGTGCCAGTCCGTGACCCCCCCCCCCTCCTCCAAATCCAACCCCCAAAGCAGAGCAACTATCCCCGGGGCCTCGCCCCGTACCTTCCACGTTGCAGGTCGGCTCCCGCGTGGCTAGATCGCGGGAGCCGACCTGTTCCTTTGACAGCCGGGAGCCTTATGAAGGTTCCTAGGCCTCTCATAGGAATATTACTATTGCCTCAATAGTAATGTAGATCATCTCCCATAGGGATAATTGCAGGTTCAAAACCCCTAGGAGGGGTTAATAGTAAAAGAAAAAAAAAAAAAAGTTAAATATAAAAAAACAAAACAATAAAAGTTCAAGCCCCCCACTTTCACTAGAATACATATAAAACTAAAATATTACTGTGAAACACATACACATAAGTATCCCTGTGTCCGAAAACGCCCGCGCTACAAACTTATAAAAATATTTTACCTCTATGGTGAATGCCGTAGCAGAAAAAAAAAAAGTGCCGAACTGCTGTTTTTTCACTGTTTCACCTCTGATAAAAATTGAAATAAAAAGCGATCAAATGTGTGATTGTTGTTCATGGAAAAAAATTAAGACCTACCCCGAAAATAAGCCCTAGCCCTTTTTTCGCAGAAAAAATTAATATGACACTGTCTTATTTTCGGAGAAACACGGTATATATTTATCTTGACTTAGAATAGAATATAATGTAGATGCCTGTAGCTACCCAGGTGCGTCGTGAGCAGCCGGCCAATCCCAAATAGAAAGTGAGGGTGCTATCACATGGTACCAAATGAGCCGTGGTTGCGGCGTGTGGATTACTGCTTTTTGCTGTGCTGCCCCGTACTTGACCAGGTTTAAGATGCAGCATGAAAGTTAGCAGTAATCCTTGTGGTTACCACAGCTAGGTCGCTATATATTGTAAAAGCAGCTGAACTCTTACCAAAAAAGACTTAAGCACTGTATATTCTCAATACATGGGAAGAACCTTCACCTTTAAAGGGGTTATCCATTATAGATCAGTGGGGGTCCAACTTTCAGGATCCCCACCAATCTGCTGCTTTCAGCATGCGATGAGCTGTAGTGCTCAAATGCTGTATTTTTTTTATAGCGGCTTTTAAGAGCATTGTAGAAGTGTCTCATATCCTTGAACAGGACACTGCTATGCTCGTAATAGTCGCTATTAAAAAGATGGCATGTGAGCGCCGCAGCTCCTGGCATGTAAGCAATGCTGGGAGACACGGAGAAGCTTTTTTTGATTGCGTATGCAGTGCCTTGGAATGAAAATATATCATTTCCACTATTGGATTTGATATCATTTTTTACATGAATTCAGCTGCATTTAGAAAGGGCACCATCCAGATGAGACAGCCCCTTTAATAATAGGAAACACACACAAGGGTAACCCTGTTTACCACCCAAGAATAACATATCCAATCTTTGTTTAGCTGGTAGACTTCTCATGGATGAGAGCAAGATGAAGAGCACCAAGTATCACATTCGCACCGGTCACCCTAAAAGCCTAAAATAAAGGAAAATACCTTAAAATGTCTCCTTTTAATGCCAAGTCATCAGTCCCCTTTGGAGGGAGCTTGAGAGATTTGTTCAGAAGAAATCCCCTGAAGCTCTGAGTAACTTTACCGGAATGAAATATTGGCACTGGAAGTAAGACTTCCCCAACAATAGTGATAGAGGCCTTTTATACAATTCACATGAGCTACAAGATGTAGACCTAACATATATAATGTAGATAGTAAGTATACGACTGGTAGTAACAGTACGTGGTAATCTCAGTGATAAGTCATCACAAGGGATATTGTAGAAAGGAATGGGCTCCGTGGCAGTGGGTGCAAGATTGGGGGAAGTGGAGGGTAGAAGTGACTCCATACAAGTGCTGCACATAACCCTGGGAGCCCATCTGTGTACAGTTCTTTGCTGATCCGTGTGGACAGACAACCTTATGTGTGATTTCATAAGTAACTAAGAAAGAAGGAAGGAAGTTCTACACAGGCACAGGGTTCGTGATTTATTGTGCATGTCCCCATGGGCAGGGAAGGTATGGAAACACTGTGGAGGATAGCCCAGCACCGCATGTTCGATACAGGAAGCCTTCTACTTTAACGCTTTTATTTGGGTATTTCAATAAAACGGGGTTACAGATTGATAACCTATCCTTAGGATAGATAATCCATGTCTAATCGGTGGGGTCCTAAACTGGGCTGCTTGAAGAGATCACAGCATTAGGGTACGCACTGTGCTCTCTTCACTGAATTTCAAGCACAGCGCTGTACGTTGCATAGAGGTTGTGCTTGGTATTGCAGCTCAGCCCCATTCACTTGAATTCATTTGAGCTGAAAACAGGCCACATGACAGATGAGCATGATGTCATTCGGGGTCCACGGTGTCAGACCTCCACTGATCAGATATTGATGACCTATTGTAAGGATAGGTCATCCGTATGTGACTCCCAGAAAAACCCTTATAAATCATTAATGGCATCACATGTAAAGCAAAACCCTGCAGTACATGGGGCCGACCTCCACAGACCCTGAGAATTTAAGGGTCAGCAGTGATGATTTAGCCGCCAGCCCTTTATAGGATTTCCTGTGTAGCTGCAGTGGTTGGGGCCCTGCTGTGCTAACCATTCCACACTCCAGACCCCCACTAAGCCAATGGTGAAAACTGCCAACAAGAAGCATCTTTTAGGGTCCGTTCAGATGACTACCATGGGGGGAAATTTTTTTAAGGACTGTCATTTCTTAGAGAGCCATGATGTAGCTAGTTCAGCTCATTAGATCTGGGGTTCGGATGGGATTTGTGTCCATATAATAGATATATCACGGTCCTTATTCTTGCAGTTATCTGAATGGCCATTACATATTCCCTTTTCCCAGCAGTTCCTCCCTGTAATATCCTTGTCAGAGATTAATTTTTTTTTTTTTTTTCTTTTTATACTTGTTTTCTTTATATGTAACTATTTCTATGTGACATTTTCAGGTATTTTATTTTTACATTGATAGGATGTGTTTGCTTTCATGTGCTAAGTATCTGTATAATCTCTGTACTTTTCATTGCTCTTTTTTCATTCTATTACCGATTTATTTAGCATTAAATCAGTTTCAATGAAAAAAAAAAATAAACCCATTTAGATTATAGGTAATAACACCATTCCACCGACATAATATTGCTCAGAGATGGCTGCAGCCATTGTAAGAAGCTCATGTGTAGGTGGAAACGTGACAGTAAGATCACATCGGAGATACTTCAAACAGAAGGTGAAACCAATCTGTAGAAGCTGTATGGAGGAGGACAGATAAAACCTTCTTTTATTTTTTTTTTGTGAAAATAGCATATTTATAGAAGACGTTCAAACAGATTTTTAATGCCTTTTATGTAGAGTAGTGTATCCATCAGCAATACATTGTAGCATAATGATAGGTGTTTACTGAAAGTTGCACGTTCTATTAGTCATGTGCACATGACGCATGTGGGTATACACACCTATATATATATATATATATATATATATATATATACATGTATAAAACAAAAGCACAAAGCAGCACAGTGTAATAAGCATATAGTGGGCGTACACCACCATAGGACCTTGGTTAAAAATCCTTCCATCAAAAAAAAAAAAAATCACTCCAGGGTCTCCAATAATGCTAAAAAAAAAAAAAATTATTTTGCTGCTGTTTTTTGAGCCAAGAGTGTCTTCGAAAGGAATGGGAAATATAAAGGAAGCTCTTCTACTTCTCCCTTCTGCTCAATCCACTACTGGCTAAAAAAAAAAAAAAAAAAACGCAGCAAAATTTGCAAGAAAAAAACGCAGCTTTTCCGCAGTGTTTGGCCTCAAGTATTGGCATTATCAGAGTGATAATGAATGTGACCCTTCAGTAGAACAGAGATAGGGATCTGAGGCAGACTGCTCCTGTGATGGGGACAGAGCAGCCTGCACTGTATGAGAAATATGATTGAGAATTTTTAATAAAAACCTATTTAAATATTTTTTAGCCCATGATGGGTACAAAACAAAGGTAAAAATATATAGATCGTATGCCCCAGTGCCAACTTTTGGAAGGTAGCTCCCTATAGATCTGGTCTTGTTTGAAACCTAGCAACACTGACTGGGATTACAGCCAAACAAGAACATCTCTTTCAAAAGGAAGAGAATCGCGTTAGCATACAGCTGTTTCTGTGCAAATCATCGATGGCTTCTTGCCCAGCCAGGCCAGTACCCTGCATTGCACTGATGGGGGGCAATTACCTTGAAACAGCAGTTTCTGTGGATGGCGCTGCCTTCCTTTTGGAAGATGTGTTCTGATTTCGCTTTAATCCTAGTTCATGAAACTGTGATTCTTTAGAAATCCAGGCATTGATCTATAGGGAGCTACTTTTCAAAAGGTGGTGCTAGAGCGAGCTTTCTTTTTTTCCATCAATGAGAACTTATTTCTACATTCCTTTCCCAGAATTCCTAATTAGAATATGTACTGTCTGTGAGACTCTACACACTGCAACGGCGATGCTTCCATAAGGAGACATAGTGCCCCTTCTGACCCACATCTATGACCTCTCACCTAGCCAAACCAGTACTCTGCTTTGCACTGATGAGGGGCAATATCCTCAAAACCACTGTCTGCAGGTCTGTCTTTCTTCCATTTGGAAGAGATGTTCTGATTTGGCTGTAATCCCACCCATGTCACTATGTTTCTTGGAAAACCGGGCATTGATCTACAGGATACTACCTTTAAAAAGTGGTGCTAGAGAGTTGTTTTTTTTTCTCACTAAAGAATAAATACTGCAATGGTGTCCTGCAAGGGCTCTCTAAGGTGTCCTAGTATGATACACCCTTGAGGGTTGTCCATAGCCTTGGGCTTACAGGGGTCACCTGTGAGATGGGGCATGATTGAGAACTAAATTTGGAAGTGGTTGTCTCTGGAGTTGATATTGACTTCTGGCCATGCCACGTCATGATCTCCGGGTCACGTGATTGGAAGAATCACTCCGCCCCCTGGATTGCCCCCCCCTTTCCCCACCACCACCACCAGGGTCACATCTCCCCAAGGGGGCAGAGCAACCTGGGACTTGGAGCACTGCTTCCGATCACATGACCTGGGGGTTGTGATGTGGCCAGAACCCCCAGGTCTATCATCTTCATCCGTTGGACCAAGTAAGTCAATTTAAACTCCCCAAACAACCCCTTTTAAGTACTAGATTTCCCCATGGGCAGATAGATACATGACCTGCAACATTCGGCCTTTTCCATAGGGAAACCTAGGTCACTTGCAAGTTGTAGGAAGGCAGTGATTCAGGGACTCCCATGTTAATATTCCTGCAGGGTACTGTGCACTGGTGACCATCCTCCACTAAGAAGGGCAAGTGGTGAAAATGCTTTTCATCACTGAAGGGTGTATTGTATGTTGTAATGATTGGGAATGAGTATTCCTAGCACTGCTCATTCCCCATAATTGCCTTGTCCAAGGGTGGTGCCACACAATGTCTTTGTAGCTGCGGTTCAAGTCGCCGCTGCCTGTGATTTCTCTTTAGTAAGTGATTCAGCGGTTCATTATGGCCGCCTCTAAGCTACATTCACACGACAGTGATGACGAGCCGTGTGACAGACGTTTTACTTAATTCCCGTCACATGGCTGCATTAAATTCCCTGTATGTGATCTGTACAGGAACATGTACTAGTCAGCTGCTCAGGTGCATGCCTGGGGAGTCTGAGGGACTCAACACTAAATCCGCAGGGCAGAAAAAGGGTAATGATTACCTTACGTGGCAAGGACTTGTACACTTCTTCTACCTCCCTTTAGTTGGGAAGTAGCCAACACCTATCTTCCCTGTTAACACACCCGTCCAGGTCAACTGAGGGTACAAGTTAAAGCAAATGTGTTGCCAGAAAGTGTCCTATATTTTATTTAATTTTTTTATTTATTTTTTTTAATCGTATGTTAAACATATTTTTAAAGAATTTTTGGTGTTTTTTCTAAAAATGTTTCCATGTTACTATCTATATTTAAAAAAAAAAAAAATCCTAAAGATTCTGACCACTAAGCCAAATATTATGTTCAGACTTAGTTTTCTGTAGGATTGTTTTTTGCAGCAGGCACCTCACTTACAGCACACTGATGATCATAACTATCATGCATATGTACATAGACATCACAATAGGTTATGGTTACAGCCTATCTACACAATGCCCAGGTCACAGAGCATGCCAATAGGAGTCAGTAGGGTCTGCTTTGGGATCTGAGGGGCTTGAAGCTAAGGTGTGTAAATAGTCGCTCTGATCTCATCGACACAATATTGGTTGCAGAGAGATTTTATTTCTGTGGTCACCTCTACAGTAACCCCCATATACTGAACTTCACACCCTCTGTAGTCCGGCCTAATAAAAACTTGGACACTTTTTTATAATTGTAAATTCAGTCACAAAAAGTACTTGCCACAACCCTGTTGTCTCTTCTGACATATTAGTTTCACAACTTCTTGTATAATCTGACAATTCTGCAGCATTTCTTATGATGTTGTTGTGTCGTCCCTCTGTTATTCCTCCTAGACATTTATGAATAAAGTGATAACTGGGTGCTACCATTCAGAGGGGTGTCCTTACGGTCTGACATTGTCCAATCAGAGCTGACTGTATCAGACTGTAGGGACACTCCCCTGTGACAATGACCAGTTTATTTATTTGCCAGAAGGAGTAACAGAGGAACCACACAAAAAAGAAAAGATTCTTAAGAAAATAAGGATTGACTAAAAGAGAATGTCAGGAGAGGTGACAGCTCCTCTGTTATTAAATTCTGCTGACAGAACATTGACTATTGCCTGTGATGACTACATTGATACTGCCATTTATTAATAGGTTTAATTAATACATTGTACCTGATATGGGTTGTGCACAGTTGTACTCAGTTACCCTCACTTGTGAAGCCGCCAGATTTTTATCATATTATTATATATTATAATGTCTGTGTTTATTAATATATTCCTCTGTCTTATCATTGGTTTGTGCTTTGGTTGAAGGTTTGCTATTTGCTGTTATATCGTGTGAGTTTATTGCGATTTTGTTCTTTACTAGGGATCCAAGCGCATTCTTCGCTCTCACGAGATTGTGCTGCCACCTAGTGGACAAGTGGAAACTGATCTGGCACTGACCTTTTCACTGCAGGTATGGATGATTGTAAATTCCATGCTTACATACAGAATCATGTGGACCTTGCTTGCAGCCCTTCTACAGCTAAGGGTGAGTTCACACTTGCATCGGCACTCCATCCGCCACAAATCCGACCTATATGTCGGAAAACTGGATAGGGAAAGGTTTGCAACGCTTTGCTTAAAACTCCATTCACTTCTATGGGTTTTTAAAGCAATGCGCCGGTCTGCTCTTACACCCTCTGCACCACGAAGCCAGTTTTTTTCGTCGGAAACAAAGTCGGACATGCAGGACGAAAAAACTGGCTTCGCGGCGCAGAGGGTGTAAGCGCACACCCGCGCATTGCTTTAAAAACCCATAGACGTGAATGGGGTTTTAAGCAAGGCGTCGCAAACCTTTCCCTATCCAGTTTTCCGACATTTAGGTCGGATTTGCGGCGGATGGAGTGCTGGCGCATGTGTGAACCCACCCTAATATTGGGCCATCATCTTATCACTCCATGTACACAATCGTGCACTTGATGGCTATTATTAACATGCCGTTCCCCCTATCAATAGCTCTCATGCATTACCTATTATTCCCTGCTTTCCATTACACATGCAGGAGTAGCAGAGTCAGACTTGGTGATGCAGGGATAGCACAGACTAACTTGGCAAAACAGAAGCAGAGGCCTAAGGTGCCCAAACATTAGATTTACGATAGCCAAACTTGACAATCTTGGCCGGAAGAGGTGACCAATAAGAGGATATCCCTCATTTCCCGCAATGGCAGATGTGAGAGTTTAAGAGAGGAGTTTGACAGCGTCTTGTTCCCCAGTCCCTATTGACAACACATATACACTTGGAGGAGTTGACTGCGGAAGTGTATGGGGGAAATAGGGAATATCAACTATTTAGGGTGTATGGCCACCTTTACTCTCACTGGTTTAATAACATTTCCAGCCATTGTTCTGCTTTGTAGCATATCAGTCTTCATAAACATGTCCTATTGTATCTAGAGCAGTATTTTTTGGTGTCCTGGATACTGTACCATCATTCTCAATTCCTGTTATAAAGACATTTTACACAATCGAATGTTTAAGTATTAAGGAGGAAAAATCGTATTTTTTTCCATTAGTACCCGCACTTTCTAAAAAGGGAAGGAAACAAACTGCAGATAATGCTGCAAAGGAGGAAAAGGTACAAGAACCGAACGATCCTGGGCTACAAAACGCTGGCTATTGGATGCATCAACATGGCCGAGGTAAGAAGTTTTCCATCTATATTGTGCCATTCGGCTTCATAAAGAGCCATGAAATGATGCAGGGGGACCCATAGTATGTATTTAAGTGGAGCAGTCCCTCGGTGTCTCATCCTCCTCACAGCGGTTGCTATGTATACAGATGATACATATATACTTTAGCTTCTATATATTGTTGTTGTGATCATTTCTTCCTATTTGTATGTCAGGTCATGCAGCATCCATCAGAAGGAAGCCAAGTGTTAAGCCTTTTTAGTAACATGAAGGAAGCATCTGCCAAGGTGGCTGAAATATGGATCTTTTCACTCTCTAGTCAGCCGATTGATCATGAAGACAGTGCCATGAATACCAGCCAGAAGATAAAGTCCACAGGTACGTCTGTAAGCCAGTACTTAAAGGGCTATTCCCATCTCTGGAGCTGCTATATCTGTCCTGGCAGCAAATTGTCAAGTCCTGGGAATTACGGCGAACAGCCATGCAGTGCTCTTCTACGCATAGTGATGAATGGGAGCTAAGTAGGAGCTCCCATAAGTCCCACCCTGGCAGCAATTGAACAAGTAGGGGTTAACCCTTTTAAATGTTATGAGAGGATCTGCTTGTAAAATGGTGTTGTACGTGTCCGATAATCTGTATTTCATGAAACAAATTAAAGGAGTTTTCCAGCCTTTCAATATTGATGGCCTGACCTTAGGGCAAGTTATCAATATGAGATTGGTGGGGTTCAACACCCGGCATCAGTATCAAAAGCCTCGTCATTCAGAATAAATTCAGCCCGAATCAAAAGTGCACCAATTTACCTTAAAAAGGTCATTTACTTGGCTTTTTGGACTCTAGTAACTCTCGGTCATTGACCTACTTTCAGTAACCAGTCTAAACCCGCCAATGACAGCCATAATCGGCTTACAGCTGTCATTGCCTGCTTTAGATCATGCGGTCCTGGAGGTTACTTTTGGTCATTGAAACTAGGTAAATGAATTACTTTAGTGACCAAGAGCTGCCATTTTCAGCTATTTGTCCAAAACTAATCTCAATTTATTTCATTTTATTAATGATTGTACCATTTAGATGTAGATATATATTTTTTTTTTTTTGCAGATAATTATTCTGAAGAGGAGTATGAGAGTTTTTCTTCAGAGCAGGAAGCCAGTGATGATGCTGTACAAGGCCAGGTATGAGGCAATCTACAGAAGGCTGATCCACAATGTGCCATACATTTACCCGGATATTTTTAAAGGGAACCTGTCAGAATTTTCTGACTTCCCTAACTTAGACAGGATCCTTTAATACAAAGCTGTCTTATACAGTGCTGGCCAAAAGTATTGGCACCCCTGCAATTCTGTCAGATAATACTCAATTTCTTCCAGAAAATGATTGCAATCACAAATGCTTTGGTAATAATATCTTCATTTATTTTGCTTGCAATGAAAAAACACAAAAGAGAATGAAAAAAAAGTCAAATCATTGATCATTTTACACAAAACTCCAAAAATGGGCCGGACAAAAGTATTGGCACCCTCAGCCTAATACTTGGTAGCACAACCTTTAGACAAAATAACTGCGAACAACCGCTTCCGGTAACCATCAACGAGTTTCTTACAATGCTCTGCTGGAATTTTAGACCATTCTTCTTTGGCAAATTTCTCCAGGTCCCTGAGATTTGAAGGGTGCCTTCTCCAAACTGCCATTTTGAGATCTCTCCACAGGTGTTCTATGGGATTCAGGTCTGGACTCATTGCTGGCCACTTTAGAAGTCTCCAGTGCTTTCTCTCAAACCATTTTCTAGTGCTTTTTGAAGTGTGTTTTGGGTCATTGTCCTGCTGGAAGACCCATGACCTCTGAGGGAGACCCAGCTTTCTCACACTGGGCCCTACATTATGCTGCAAAATTTGTTGGTAGTCTTCAGACTTCATAATGCCATGCACACGGTCAAGCAGTCCAGTGCCAGAGGCAGCAAAGCAACCCCAAAACATCAGGGAACCTCCGCCATGTTTGACTGTAGGGACCGTGTTCTTTTCTTTGAAGGCCTCTTTTTTTTCCCTGTAAACTCTATGTTGATGCCTTTTCCCAAAAAGCTCTACTTTTCTCTCATCTGACCAGAGAACGTTCTTCCAAAAAGTTTTTGGCTTTCTCAGGTAAGTTTTGGCAAACTCCAGCCTGGCTTTTTTATGTCTCTGGGTCAGAAGTGGGGTCTTCCTGGGTATCCTACCATAGAGTCCCTTTTCATTCAGACGCCGACGGATAGTACGGGTTGACACTGTTGTACCATCGGACTGCACGGCAGCTAGAACTTGTTTGGATGTTAGTCGAGGTTCTTTAGCCACCATCCGCACAATCTTTCGTTGAAATCTCTCGTCAATTTTTCTTTTCCGTCCACATCTAGGGAGGTTAGCCACAGTGCCATGGGCTTTAAACTTCTTGATGACACTGCGCACGGTAGACACAGGAACATTCAGGTCTTTGGAGATGGACTTGTAGCCTTGAGATTGCTCGTTTCCTCACAATTTTGCTTCTCAAGTCCTCAGACAGTTCTTTGGTCTTCTTTCTTTTCTCCATGCTCAATGTGGTACACACAAGGACACAGGACAGAGGTTGAGTCAACTTTAATCCATTTCAACTGGCTGCAAGTGTGATTTAGTTATTGCCACCACCTGTTAGGTGCCACAGGTAAGTAACAGGTGCTGTTAATTACACAAATTAGAGAAGCATCACATGATTTTTCAAAGGGTGCCAATACTTTTGTCCACCCCCTTTTTTATGTTTGGTGTGGAATTATATCCAATTTGGCTTTTTGACAATTCTTTTTGTGGTTTTCCATTGAAGACAAATTAAATGAAGATATTATTACCAAAGCATTTGTGATTGCAATCATTTTCTGGAAGAAATTGAGTATTATCTGACAGAATTGCAGGGGTACCAATACTTTTGGCCAGCACTGTATGTCTATGTCTCAGCTCATTTTGATTGACTGCTATAATCCATATAGGGAGAAACCGGTCAATGAAACTGAGCCTGGAGGGGGAAGTCACCCAATGGACAGTTCTCCTTCATGTCCGTCTCATTTTTAGGATCCTGAGGCAAATTTACTAATGTATTTGCGCTTAGAAAGTGGCATATAATGAACTTTGCTAGTGCAATTTTTTTTTTTTCCTCAAGCGGAAAGGGATATCTTTTGATATACCACGTTTTGTGACAAAATTGTGCCAAACTGTAAAATGTTCCACAAACTAGGCTCACCAATAGGTGATGTAAACTTTTAGACAGTTCGTGAGCCAGATTTATCATACAAGTTGAGCCCCTGTGATAACTGTGGCACATTTTTGGGCTGCCTGTCTTCGTCCACTCTGACTCTTCGCAAGCGTGCACCATTAAAAACGCTGCAAACTTTTAGAGCAAAACCTAGTTATATGGAATGAGGGACCAGGTAGGGATTTCATGCTGATTCAGGCAGCATAAAACTGCTGACAGGCTCCCTTTAAACAAAAACCATAAGACTTTTTACGATTTCCTTCCTATTTGGATGCAAGGGTACAGTTGGACAAATAGTAAGTACATGTAATTGGAGGATGGAGGAACTGTTCCTCCGCACTTTAGTTTTTATTAACTTCATGGGTGCATCCTTCCCATCTGTTGGCCAGCTGTTTGTGTGCTTTGTAGTTGTAGGGTAGAGAACAAGCATGGACGTTTGCATATCACGCCTATGGCAAGAATTTAGTCAGCCTGCTGTAAAACACTAGGGGGATATAAGTCATTCATTGTACCATGAATTGAAATGGAGCTCTTGTTGTTCTTATTCTTCTTAATCTTAAAAATTAAGTTTAATTTGTAGAAATGACCAATTTTATGGATTCTTGTTACACAACACAAATATGGCTCCATCAGAAGGTGTATTTCCCCAAGTACAAGTCAAAGCAGGTTAAAGTTCTGATCCTTAAAGGGGTATTCCCACTAACATAACCATTTTTATATTTGTAGATAATTAAAAGTTTAAACATTTTTGCAAATATCAGCAATTAAACATTTTGCAGAATTTTAAAGATTTTCTCTAAATATCTCAAGGTCACAAGTTGTTGTCTTGATCGGTTGCCAGTAGATACGACCATGAATGCAGGACCTTCCTATGGTCAGAAAATCAGCTATGATTTCCTTATTGTGGCCGTGATATCTTCTGATACATGTAGTGTCCCTGCCTGATAACCCAGGTACAATAAGGACATCATGGCTGGGTTCCTGGCAAGTCCCAGACCATAGAAAGTGTCTGCATTCGTGGTCGTATCCGTTAGCAACCGATCAAGGCAATAGACTGTCGCCACTAAGACGGTTAGAGAAAATCTTTAAAATTCTGCAGAATTTCTAACTACTTATATCTGCAAAAATGTATAACTTTTAATTATCTACAAATATAGATATGATTATGTTTATGGGAATACCCCTTTAACATAACCAGATTTAGATCAGCATTTTTAATTTATATTTTATTTTAAATTGAAATTATTTTAAATACTATTGTTGTTGTTGTTATTATTGTTATTATTTATATAATATATATATATATATATATATATATATATATATATATATATATATATATATATAATTATTTTTTTTTTTGCAGAAATATACATTCAGATTTTTTTGAGCTTGTCATAAAATGTGTAGTTACTTATTGCTGTGTGTGAATTGAGGTGTGTGAACGTATTATCATAAAATGTGCCTACCACCAAATAGGGAGGTATACAAAAATAGAGGTGCACATCCGCAGATATGAATAATGATGAGGTTTATTAATAACCCAAAAAGAATATGGGCCACAAAAATGTGTGTCAGACAATTAAGTCAAGGGAGGTCCCGTGAGCACACCCATTGTGTGGGCAGTAGGTTATATAGTCAGAAATGGGCCGAATAAAATAGATATAAATATACTAATGATATTCAGATGCCTCAACAATACACTAAGATGGTTACCAAATGTGAAAAGTAAAGGCACTAAAAGAACAGAAGGCATTACATGGATCTTTATAGTAAAAATGAGAATAAAAGAAAAAAAATTACTGTAAATTGAGTGCGCTTGTTGTTTGTGTTACATGTATGTCATGGATGTATGATGTATTAGTTATGTATACATTGCTAGCGATTATATTAGAACTGTATCGATAAGATCTGTCTATTTTATTCTTAAAGCATATATGGCTATTAGTTTTCAGAGCTGTCTGATTCTTTTTCATATCTTGAAGACACTAGGCCCTAATGCAAAACATGTGACAGGGCTCCCACTTACCAAGTACTATATATTGGCCCCCCCTGAGGCTCCAGGGCCCAATAGCAATTGTTACCTCAATATCCCCTATAGCTATGCCCCCTTTTTATAGTTTATATCTGTATATAGTCATTTTAAATTTTGAAGCCAAATGATACACCTTATTGAATATTACAGAAATTCACATGCTTCCTGTCATCCTATTCAGATGAATGAGAGAAATTTCTGCATCATATCTGCCTCATATGAATACGCCAATTGCATATTGATAGGATGTTCAGTTTGTAGGGTTATGACTTCTTGGACCCAGGGCCGGTTTTAGACAAAGTGGGGCCCTGGGCAAAATTAAAAGCGGGGCCCCAAATGCTGATATGCAAACAACACCATCGTCTTCCAGTGGCAACCCCTATAATAACGCCTTTCTGCCAACAAAAAAGTAATAACAAGCCCCATTTACCACACACAATTCAAATGAGCACCTCTGTACAGCCTAATAGATTTTTGCACCCAGTTATTATAGCGCCTCCTTATAAATAATAGCCCCTGCTTATAAATAATATTACACATTATCAGTAATAGCCCCTTATAAATGATAAATAGTACCCTGTATCAGTAATATTCCCCCTTATCAGTAACAGACACCCCGTAAAAATAATACTGCTCCCTTATTAATAATAGCCCCCTCATAAATAATAGTTACCCTTATAGATAATAGTCCCCATTATCACTAATAGCCCCTTTATAAATAAGCCCACTTAACAATTACACCCCCCTTATAAATAGTTCCCCTCTTATAAATAATAGCTCCCCCTTATAATGGATGCCTTATATATAATAGTTCCCCCCTTATAAATAATAGCCCGTCTTATAAATAATAGTTCTCCCTTATAATAGCCCCCTCATACTTAAGTTTCCCAATTATATATAGTAACCCACCCTTATATATAATAGTTCTCCGTTATACAGTGTCGGACTGAAGGGCCTTAGGCCCACCAGAGGATCTTGTTCTGGGGCCCCACCCAACAGCTTCCTGCTAATAGCCTACACCACGGCTCAACATATGTGCTAACTATCTGGGGTTACTGAGTATGTTCCCAGTATAATCAGCCCCTACAGTACTGTGCAGGTCCCAATAACTCCAGGGCCGGTTCATGCACAGTACTGTATGGGGAATGACATGGCCATGGATCACTACACGTATGTGCAAGATTATAGTGAGGGAGCTGTGATGTAGACATAGCACACAGGGCTGCCAGCAGGAATTTTGAGCCCCCCCCCCACAGTATAATGCTCCCCAGTATAAAATGCTCCCCTGAACCCTCCACAGTTTCCCCACATGGTATATAATGCTCCACAGTGGACCCACACAGTATAAAATGCTCCCCTGAGCCCCCCATAGTGGCCCCACAAGGTATATAAGGCTCCACACAGTATACTACCTCTTAGTGGCCCCAGACAGTAAAATATGCTGCCCAGCAGCCCCATACAATATAATATGCTCCATACAGTATAATATGCACCCCACAGTGCCCCCCCCAGTATAATGCTTCACAGTGGCCTAACACAGTATAACATGCTCCACAATGGCCTCCACACATTTTAATATACTGCCCAGAGGGGTTCCCCCAGTATAATGTTCCACAGTGGTCCCCCACAGTATAATATGCTACCCACAGTCCCCCCCAGTATAATGCTCTACAATGGCCCCACAGAATATAATATGCTCCCGAGAAGCCCTACACAATATAATAAACTCCACAGTGTCCCACACAGTATAACAGGCTTCCCACACTGCCCCTTCCCCCCCCAGTATAAAGCTCCACAGTGGCCCATAGTATAATATGCTCCCCAGAGGGCCCCCGCTAGTATAATGCTCCACAGTGCCCCCCCCCCCAGGATTTTGCTCCACAGTGGCCCCACGCAATATATAATGCTCCCCAGAGTGTCCCCACAGTATAATGTTCCACAGTAGGCCCCACGCAGCATAATATACTACCCGGAGGACCCTCTAGTATAATGCTCCTTAGTTCGCCCCCGAATAATGCCCCACAGTGGCGCCACGCAATATAATATGCTCTGCAGATGGCCCCCCCCAGAATAATGCTCCACAGTGACCCCACACAGTATAACATGCTCCAGAATGACCTCCACACTGTATAATATACCGCCCAGAGAGGTTCCCCCAGTATAATGCTCCACAGTGGCCCAAAACAGTATAATATGCTCTCCAGAGGGCCCCCCCACAGTATAATGCTCCATGGTGGCCCCACACAGTATAATATGCTCTCCAGAGGGGCCCCTCAGTATAATTCTCCAAAGTGGCCCCAGAGAATATAACGTGCTCTCCAGAGCCCCCCCACATTATAATACTCCACAGAGGCCCCATACAGTATAATATGCTATCCAGAGGGGTCCCCTCAGTTAAATGCTCCACAGAGGCCCCACACAGCATAATATGCTATCCAAAGGACCCCCTCCCCAGTATAATGCTCCACAGGAGCCCCACACAGTATAATACACTATCCAGAGGGCCCCCCCCCCCAGTATAATACTCCACAGGAGCCCCACACAGTATAATACACTATCCAGAGGGGGCCCCCCCAGTATAATGCTCCACAGGGGCCCCACACAGCATAATATGATATCCAAAGGGCCCCCTCCCCAGTATAATGCTCCACAGGAGTCCCACACATTATAATACACTATCCAGAGGGGGCCCCCAGTATAATGCTCCACAGGAGCCCCACACAGTATAATACACTATCCAGAGGGGGCCCCCCCAGTATAATGCTCCACAGTGGCCATACAGACTACCTTAGTGCTAGTGTTATATTATACTCTGGGGTCTCTTCAGACCCCAGAGTGTAATAAGCGAAGGCCCCGGGGAAGTAAGGCAAAATAACAAACAGTTATACGCACCTTGTTCTTACCTCTCCTGGGCCTCCTCGCGCTGCTCCGCTATCCCCGCCGGCGACCGCTTCTTCTTCTCTGCGGCTGACGTCACGCGTTGTGGACGTCACTGCTGAGGCCTGTGGTTGGGCCCCAGCGGTTACGTGAGCACGCCCACGTGACCGCTGAGGCCAGGCCTCAGCGCCTCAGCGGTGTTGTCCGGAACGCAAGAAGATGACGTCGGACGCCAAGGACAGGTGAGTAAAAATGTTTATTTTTACTCACCTCGGAAAGGGGCCCTGCGATCCCTTTCTGTCATCAGGCTCCGGATCCCGGGGGCCCCTTTGTGGTCGGGGCCCTGGGGAATTGCCCAGTTTGCCCCCCCCCCCCCCTAACGCCGGCCCTGCTTGGACCCCCTCTACACGCTTGAATGAAGTGGCAGTGGTAGTGGTAAGGTACTGTAGGACTTATTCCCGTCCACTTCACATGATCTGTGGAGGCCACATCGCAGGACTAGTATTACCAATTGTGTGGCCACTGGAAATAAGTAGAGAGCAGCCGACTGGAGGCAAAGTGGCACTTTCCTAGCTCTGTGGCATCTTCATTTTCATATGCGACATGGGTCACAGTGGTTGGATCACCTCTGATCATAAATTGATGTTATATCCTACTCCTTTAACACACATTTTTACTTATGTTCATAATCTTTTACTGCAGGATCTGGATGATGATGAATTTGACGTGGGGAAACCAAAGAAGCAGCGAAGAACGATAGTAAGAACAACGTCCATAACTCGGGTCGGTTTACATTACTTACACTAACTTGGAAGGGTTGTGGTGTATACTGTGTCAGCCGTTATTGTGCACTGCCGCTTGTCGTCCCCGCAGTCGCATTAACTTGGTTTTAAGTGGACATGTCATTGTCAATGTTTTTCACAAATAGTGCCACTTCATATAGTATGACCATTTATGCACACTTTACATCTAAATTCTCCATGGGTACGTAGCAATTCCCAAATATGCTGGCTACACTGGTAAGTTTTATCAGTGTCTGTTCCAACTTAAAGCCCAGATAGGTATGCCAAATTGGTTTGTAAGCTTATGTTATGGATCACATTAAAGGGAGTCTGTCACCAGAACCCAGCATATCAACCCAGCCCTAAAGATAGGTTAGGGTCACCTGAATCAAACAGGGTTTTCCCCTTGTCAATTTGTGCCACAAGGGTGTTGCCATATATCTCTATAGAGCAATGACAACGCCGTCATTGCTCTAAAGGGATAATTTGCATATTGACAAAAACAGCAATATATCAGCAATAAAGGTGCCGATTCAGAAGGGGTAAACCCCATTAGGTTAGGGTCACCTGAATCAAACTGTGTTTCCCCCTTGTGAATGGGTGCCGGCTGATCACATATTGATGATCTATTCTAAGGATGTAAGTCCTGAAAACCACGTAAACAATACTTCTGGAGCTGCACTTCAGTCTGTTCATTGACTTCTTGGGTCTTTATAGGAAAAGACAATGTTAGACTAGAAGGTGCAAGCCAGTAACTCTGCACCCTATCGATGAATCTGGCCCCCCCCTCCATACTGCCAATATACATTGCCTGTCATATACCTTTTACTGTGCTTTTGCACAATGACATGTCTACTTTAATCCACTAATATAGTAAAATATAACCATTTTATTTTATTGCATTTATAGTATTTAATGCTTCAGTTTACAAGAATTAATTTTGATTTTAGCGCTAAAAAAATCCTAATTTTGTCCCAAAGTTCTCCATACTACGCATAAGAATATAAAATGTGCTTTTATTTGAAACCTAAATATGTCCTTATGTCAGTATTAATATTCGCTTTATCGTCAGGTCAGATACAGATGTTGAATGAGAGGCCCTTGGTGCCAGTCTCTGTCCTAGTTCATCCCAAAGGTGTTGGATGGGGTTGAGGTTAGGGCTCTTTACACACCAGTCAGGTTCTTCCACACCAAACAACGGCATTGCGTTATCCCTCCGACAAACTAAGCAAACTTCTACAGTTGGCACAATGCAGTCAGGGAGGTAATGTTCTCCTGGCATTAGCCTAACCCAAGCTGCTCCATCAGACTGCCAGATAGAGAAATCTGATCTGGAACTCCACAGAACACGTTTCCAGAGTCCAGTGTGCATTGTGCTTTACACCACTCCATCTGACACTTGGCATTGTGATTGGTGATGTAAGGTTTGCTTGCAATGGCTTGGCTCAGGAAGTCCATGTCATGAAGATCCTGCTGGGGCACAGGTTTTGTGCTAATGCTAATGCCAGAGGAGGTTTGGCGCCCTGTAACTTTATGTGATCTGCCTGCACTTTGTGGCTGAGTTGCTCTGGTTCCTAAGCACTTCCACTTTTCAATAATACCACTCCCAGATGATGGTGGAATATTTAGGGTGGAAGAGATTCACAATGTAACATTAAAGCAGTTACATCCTATTACAGTACCACGATAGGATACAGTGAGCTCCAGAGTGCCAGACATTATTTCACAAATGGTTGTAAAGGTGACTACATGGCTAGGGGCCGGATTTTATACATTGGGACACTGGGATTGAATGAAACTCCTGAGGTCAATGATTAAGAGCTGGGGGCCATACTTTCAAGGAAGTTGTATTTTAGAATTGCTGACATGGCCAGTGTTAAATGAGGGACCAGCAGGGAAGAACATGAGATGGTCTGTAGGTGAATATTGTTTCATTCATTGTTTCTCTATTCTAAGCTACTTGAACAGTATTTAAATCCTTGGGACAACCCATTTTGCCAAAACGTTTTGCCAGGTAACTTCTGAATTGTTTGACTATCTGATAGAAAGTTATGGATGTCACCTTTTATTTACAGCAACAGAACTTCAAGCAGAAAGTGGTCGCCCTGTTGAGAAGGTTTAAAGTTTCCGATGAGGTATAAATTTTATATTACTGCTTAAATAGGACCTTTTATCTGGTCTGAAAAGTCCAATGACATACACCATCTGATAGGCACTGTCACCCTGTGCATATGGTGTTTGTTTTATCCACGTTTGTTTTTCCATTCCAAAGATATAAGCCTTTTTAGTGTTGATGCAGATTAGGGCCTACTATCCAGTAAGGCTATGTTCACACTACCGTTGTTAATATCCATTGCTGTCATTTGTCATAGCAACGGACATTAACTGTACGCAGACAGAGCACCCAACCACCCCGGTTAGGTGTCCGTTCCCATTGACTCTAATGTAAATAACATGACAGACGCTTTCTTCTGTCATGTTTTTTACATATGGCTGAATGTAGACCAACCCCTGACAAAGGGGGCTCCATCTGAATTTGTCATTTACTGTCCATTCCTCTCATCCTATGAAATAGATAGTGAATCCACCCTAACACTGTGGTGTATTCATGAGGTGAGCCATGCATTCTAGAGTGAGTGGGCTGTTGCGTATGCGGAAACACAGCAGTCAGCTGTGTCACTTATGGTTACAAGGGTAAGGAGAGGTGGGGAGCAACCCTATCGTGAATGCAGTTGGCTTATAAATTGTGTCCACATGACATAATATTTTCTGTGACATTTTGCTTAATAGAAAAGTTTTACATAGGGTGGCATAATCTGATGACAGGCATGAAATAGCCATTGCTACTAAGGTGTGATTCCACTGAAATCCTTAAAGGGGTTATCCCACAAGATAAGAATGGGAGGTCCTTTCCCCTGCAGCTATCTCCAGTGCTTCCATTGAACTGAATAGGAGCACCATCCACCACTAGTCACCCCTACATTCAGGCTGAATGTGCAGGTGGCTTAAAGGACCCCCCATTCTCGAAATTGGTGGGGGTCTAATCTTCAGAACCCACCTAGCAGCTATTTTATCCTCAATCCTTTTGTATAGGATAAATACATGTCGTGGTATAGCCTCTTTTAAAGTGTTTCATGCTGTGGTATAAATCAGTTTTTTCTAAGAATAAATTGAGGCGGGCAATTTCAATTTCTTTGTACTAATATTCCTAGGTGCTTGACTCTGAACAGGACCCAGGGGAGCACGTGCCAGAGGTGGAGGAGGATATGGACTTGCTGTACGACACCCTGGATATAGAAAACCCAAGTGATAGTGGACCTGAAATGGAAGATGATGACAGTGTCCTCAGCACACCCAAACCAAAATTAAAGTGAGAACTGCAGCAAATAACTCCCTGAATGCTCATATTGTTTATTGATTATTACTGGTTATAGATAAACTGATGGATCCGTAACATACACATATAGGTTTTGCTGCAACAGAGAAAATTGCATGTGCAATTTAACCCCCAAACTTCAGATGAGTAAACCACTAATTGTTCTCCATGTGTATGTTCATCATTTTTATAAATATATATATATAAGCCAATGCAACATATATATACATATATATTTTTATAATATAATACGCAGCATGAAAACCCCTTTAAAGATGACGTTTGTTTGAATAGGTCATAGTATTGGTAAGATGGTTGCTTGTTTCCTCTCTGTGCACTGACTGTGTTTCTGTGCTGTCCTAGGCCTTACTTTGAGGGTCTCTCACACTCCAGCTCTCAAACAGAGATTGGAAGCTTGCACAGCATAAGAAGCCAGAAAGAATTGCCAAGCCCTGTAAGTAGATCTTTTTGTGACACAGCTACTTGTATGCATTGACAGCTTAATGGATTTGCAGCATTTATTCTTCAGATTATGATCGACTGAGAATTTATAGGTCCAAGAAACTGCTAACTCCACTCTAATAATAATGGAGAGGGCACTGACCCTATAGAATGTGTTAATTCAATATGTCGCCTCCTGTTTTAGTAGGTCTTTTATTTGTAAAAGGCCTGAATTATGGAAATTTAATAGTATCATACATTGGCAAGGTATTGTAACTGTGCCCATAAATACCATAATACACACATAATATAACTTTATAAGTTTCTGTTATTGTTATTTACCAATAATATAAGCAAATTTACCCAAAAAACACATTGTCTTTTACTAAAGAGTGATTCACATTGCATAGTTTGGTGCAAGTAGATAATATATACAATATGTATGATCAGGGGACAGGCAGTTGCGTATAGTACTGAGTTTTCAGTCCCTTCCAAGTTCTTTGCGTACTGTATTGAGCTGTGTTAGTACCGTTGCACAGTATCTTATCCAACTAGCTGATCAGTGGTGTGCCAGCATTGTACCCCCGCCTATCTGATGTAGATGAAGTATCATAAGGAAGGACCACTAATAATAAAGTCCCTTTAATGTGGGAAGGGAAGTAGCAGGGTGTCTAGTAAAGGTGATAAAAATAGCATACAAGACTAATGGATCTTATCCGATACATAGGTTTTGTGTATATCTTACCTTTTTGTTGGCTTCAGTGCTAACCGGATGAGCCAATCGTAGTATGTAACCACAGCTATAGTCATTGGAAGTGTTGGTTGTACATTATACAAGGACTTTAGGTAGTCCGAGTGGTACAGGGTCTATCCTTCTCACCAGTTGCAGTGGAATGTAGCTTGGATTTGGTTTTGTGGCTAGATTCCATCCAGATTATTTTGATAATCCCCGTGAGAGAGGATCCATGTAATGGTTTTTATTAGTATGTGTCAGTGTAATTTTTTTTTGGTTACATAGGCAGTATAGTAATATGAGAGGCCAAATCGCTAGTAACAAGCCTGGGAATCTAATATTTAACTGTGTAGTTTGGCAGGGAAAAACTAAGGGTTAAAGGCAGTAAAATGGGCAGAACATTTTTGGTTGAGGTACATTGTATTCCCGTGCAGACTTGGCTAACCAAGCAGCTGATATGTCTGAATCTTTTAGAGATCCTATAAACAGTATATGGTGGGTTTTGGTCAAAATCCTTTGATGATAAATGATTGAAGAGCATGCCCTAACATATATAACAGTAAAAAGATACAGCACAGGCACCATAGGGTTATATGTCAGGCCAAGGTAATAAAGCAAGAAGCCAAATGGTTTTGCAAGCATGGTAACAAGCTTAGTCAAGGTTTAATATGTGATATATAGCTCAATGGCCTGCTCTGTTCTCCAGTTCCAATAATCCGATGGATGCCTGAGAGATATGAGAGAGGATGTCTAAATGGAGAATATATCTGTGCTGCCCAACTTATAGTAGAGGCGTGAACAACTCTATTGGGACAGCACGTTTCTGGAGAGGTCCCGTCATCAGATTGCTGGTATAATGTGCTCAAGCGGGCTGTCGCTTATTTTGCCGTTGCTCCATATCCAGACCTTACGAAGGGAGCAGACCAATCCAGAAACGTGCTGTTACAGTAAAACTGTTCACCGTATCTCCACTAGGAGTTGACTTTATTCCAGGGGTAGACCACTTGTCCCTGGTTGTGAAACTATGACTCCCACCATGCATACTTACTCTGCTGTTCTTGGACCTCCCCTAGAAGTAAGTGGAGCATGCTCGGACTTGTAGTTTCACACCCTCTGGCCTGCTGAATTGTGTTGACCCCTGCTTTATTCCCTCATTGGGCAGGTTGGTTATATAGCATTCTTCTCTGTGATGTCCTCTCTGGCACCCCCTATTATTATAAGCATTTTCTTTAGTGGTGCATTGCCATAGTTGGAGATCTGTGTGCGCTAAGCGCATCCATGGCTAACCTATAGGAGCACCAAAATTGTGGCAGGGGAAAACTCTATATAAACTGAAATAAAAAAAAAAAAAAAAAAAGAATTCTAATAAAGCAGTATGAATAATAATTTTTTAAAATATATTTGTCCGAACCTCTGTTTTTAATATTTCTGTCCCCTGTTCATTCACAGAATAGCAATGTCCACTTTGAGAAACCTCATCGTGACCTCTCTCAATCTGCAAACACTGATGTAAGTGAAAAGTAATTACACAAAACACAAGTCCGCAGCCATGTATATATGTTACATGTTAGATATTGGATTCAGTTCTGTTTACTTTCCCAGCTTGAGGATCCTGAACGACGGACATCCTTACCGAAGCATTCACCTGAGACCATATCTGACACTGTATCGTTGGTACGTCAGGCTTTGGTGTTTGTATGCGTCTGTTCAGATTTGTATAGCATCTAGCCTTTACTTTTATCACATCAACATATTCCCCTCCTCACATTTTCACTATATCATGTTTCATTAGTTTTTTTCTTTTTTAATTAACCTTTTAATAAATTGCCATATTTATTTTTACATTTTACTAAACTTTTATCCTTTTCAATTATTTTATTGTTCAAAGGGCGTCTATCAGGTCCAAATGTCTTCCATACTTATAATAGTGCCATGTATGGGCTTTTTTTTTTTTTTTTAACAAAAAAACTTTATGTAATTAAAAAGAAAAATCAATAAAATTAAATTAAGGTTCGGAAAGGGGAAGAGCAGGTATAGGGAAAGTGTAACGATAGGAAAAAACTAAATGTATAAATCAAATAATCACAGGGTAGCACCACTGCAATAGTCCAAAAAATAAAGATAACCGAATAACCAAGCAGGAGGATCAGTCCGTTATAGTGTATTGGTCACAGGTAGTCCAGACTGCCAAGAAGTTCTCAATGGTCTCATGAATAGTGGCCATAAGAGATTCCATGGAGAGCGTGTTCTTTATCCTAGAGTAAAGATCTAATGGAGTGAGAGAGGCCGCCTTCTTCCAAAATAAAGCCATAAGACATTTTGCTGCTGTCAGAATATGGGTGAGCAGCCTGGCAGTCTTCTTACTTAGAGGTTTGAGCGGGATGTTGAGGAGATCTAATTCTGGTGACAAGGGGAAGTCCCTATCAAAAAGTTCTCTGAGAAGCAGGCGGACTTCTGCCCAAAATGGCGTAATAAGGGAGCATGTCCAGAAAATGTGATGTACAGAGCCGCAGGTAGATCCACAGTAGGGGACTTTGGCCACAAAGTAATGACGCAATGCTGAGATGATCATCTGTTTATGCGTATGCAAATTGGCCTGCAAATGCTCCAGGGGTGAGACCTATTTGATAAATTTGCCAACAGACATCTGTGATGAAAACACAGGATCATAATGTCATTCACAGCTACATGGGCATTGGGCTGCACTTCCAGAGGAGAGGCACAGCGCTTGTAGCTGTCTGTAGGTAAATATTGCAAGTCAGGCTCCACCCCCAGTGCACTTGAATCTAAACTGCACACACACACACACACACACACACACACACACACACAATGATTATCTCTGCATTGCTAAATCAATTTGTAGTCACTTAAGGCCTGTAGATGGCACTATTATTGGTTTAAGAGCCTTTTTGGACCTGACAGACTCCCTTTAAAAGCAAGTTGGTGGATGGCATAGATTTGCCTAAGCTGATAGTACTTGGGTACCTATAACCTAACAAGGTCACCTCTTTTTCCTTCAATCTCTGCTGTTACAAACTTCGGGGCTGTCCTGTGATATGGCAGATTCGGTATGTGGCAGTATTAGGTACCAGATTAGAAATAAATGACTGTGCGCCATATTGGCAATGCTTCTTATCCTCGCAAACCGCCCTATCCAAGATGTTGTAGTGGCCAGTATTAGTTCATCATCTTAGTATAATACCTGCTGTGCTGCTGCCGCTACAAGATTTATGTTTTTATTTATTTTTTGATCTTTTTCTCCCATAGGATACCACACAGCAAGATGCACAGGATATTGAACTTTCCACGCTGGATGTTTTCGTGGAGAAGTTACCCCCAAGTGGAAAGATAACCAAGACTGAATCCCTGATCATTCCTTCTACTCGGTAAATACTATACACCTTTGTTAATTCATGAAAATATGGAGGGTGGGTCTTTTGCTTTATCACTTGTTTTGGTGTACAGTATATTGCAGCAAAAGCTTGATATGTGGGGGAGGTAGGTGATTTCATAGACTGCTTGTTTTATACTACAGTTTTGAAGGAAAGCAAACGGGACGCCGAGGTAGAAGCACATCCTTAAAAGAAAGGCAAGCATCACGACCCCAAAATGAGAGAGCGAATAGCCTTGATAATGAGCGGTCACCTGATACTCGAAATCATCTCCAGGTACAGTCAAAACTAATGGCACCTATGCATGCACATGTATTCTTCACTAGTTATTTCTTAGATCTATTGTCAGTTTTTTACTTCATGTGGACTACTGTATGCAAAAACCATAAATTCTTTAAAAAAAAAAAAATCTTTAAAGAACTGGAAAGGGAAATCTGAACTCTGGAATGAGGATTTGATCACTTTAAAAATAATAGGTTCATTAAATTATTTCTAGAATATAAAGACTTTTTTTTTGTTAATGCTTAAGAATCATAACTTACCTTAACGCATTGTTTTTTTCAGATTCCAAGAAAAACTGTATATGATCAACTAAACCACATCCTGGTTTCAGATGACCATCTCCCAGAAAACATTATCCTTATAAACACATCGGACTGGCAGGGCCAGGTTAGTGCTCTCAGTGTATATTGAGAACAAGCTGCAGGCCATGAAAGTGCTGATATGCAAAGAACAAAGTTGATCAGGATGGTTAATTGCTCTCCCTGTATCAATGTACACAGAAGGCTCTGCATGGGTGGAGTTTGCAGGACTCATTGACTCTCCCAGGAGTCCTGTCAAGTTTTCACTGAGAAATCCTTCTCCAAATCATATAAACCTGTATATCACAGAGCTCAGCTTCTCTCCTGTGTCATATAACCCTATATATCACAGGGCTCAGCTTCTCTGCCCCTATCATATAGCCCTATATATCACAGAGCTCAGCTTCTCTCCTCTATCATATAACCCTATATATATCAGAGCTCAGCTTCTCTCCTCTATCATATAACCCTATATATCACAGAGCTCAGCTTCTCTCCTCTATTATATAACCCTATATATCACAGAGCTCAGCTTCTCTCCTCTATCATATAACCCTATATATCACAGAGCTCAGCTTCTCTCCATCTATCATATATCCCTATATATCACAGAGCTCAGCTTCTCTCCTCTATCATATAACCCTATATATCACCGAGCTCAGCTTCTCTCCTCTATCATATAACCCTATATATCACAGAGCTCAGCTTCTCTCCTATATCATATAACCCTATATATCACAGAGCTCAGCTTCTCTCCTCTATCATATAACCCTATATATCACAGAGCTCAGCTTCTCTCCTCTATCATATAACCCTATATATCACCGAGCTCAGCTTCTCTCCTCTATCATATATACCTATATATCACAGAGCTCAGCTTCTCTCCTCTATCATATAACCCTATATATCACAGAGCTCAGCTTCTCTCCTCTATCATATAACCCTATATATCACAGAGCTCAGCTTCTCTCCTCTATCATATAACCCTATATATCACAGAGCTCAGCTTCTCTCCTCTGTCATATAACCCTATATATCACAGAGCTCAGCTTCTCTCCTCTATCATATAACCCTATATATCACAGAGCTCAGCTTCTCTCCTCTATCATATAACCCTATATATCACAGAGCTCAGCTTCTCTCCTCTATCATATAACCCTATATATCACAGAGCTCATCTTCTCTCCTCTATCATATAACCCTATATATCAGAGCTCAGCTTCTCTCCTCTATCATATAACCCTATATATCACAGAGCTCATCTTCTCTCCTCTATCATATAACCCTATATATCACAGAGCTCAGCTTCTCTCCCACTATCATATAACCCTATATATCACAGAGCTCATCTTCTCTCCTCTATCATATAACCCTATATATCAGAGCTCAGCTTCTCTCCTCTATCATATAACCTATATATCACAGAGCTCAGCTTCTCTCCTTTCATATAACCCTATATATCACAGAGCTCAGCTTCTCTCCTATCTCATATAACCCTATATCTCACAGAGCTCAGCTTCTCTCCTCTATCATATAACCTATATATCACAGAGCTCAGCTTCTCTTCTCTATCATATAACCCTATATATCTCAGAGCTCAGCTTCTCTCCTCTATCATATAACCCTATATATCACAGAGCACAGTTTCTCTCCCTCTATCATATATACCTATATATCACAGAGCTCAGCTTCTCTCCCTCTATCATATAACCCTATATATCACAGAGCTCAGCTTCTCTCCTCTATCATATAACCCTATATATCACAGAGCTCAGCTTCTCTCCTCTATCATATAACCCTATATATCACAGAGCTCAGCTTCTCTCCTATCTCATATAACCCTATATATCACAGAGCTCAGCTTCTCTCCTCTATCATATAACCCTATATATATATATATCAGAGCTCAGCTTCTCGCCTCCAATATCATATAAACTATATATCACAGAGCTCAGTTTCTCTCCCTCTATCATATAACCCTATATAATATCACAAAGCTCAGTATCTCTCCCTCTGTCATATTTTTTAATGTTAGTTTGCTATTAAAATTGTAGTTTCTAGTGTTTTTAGTATTTTCACCAGTCTCTGCCTTTCAGCTTTTTTCAGATATCTTGCAAAAACATGACCTTCCTCTAGTCTGCACATGCTCTCCAGCAGATATTCAAGCTGCTTTTAATACAATAGTATCAAGAATACAGCGATAGTAAGTATCAAATACTAGTGTCTCTGCTGCATTCAATATTGATATCACTGTATTCCTTTTATTCTAATGTGTCTTTCCAGTCTCCTCTATCTGTGGAAGGCCATTGAAAGAAAATGTTTTTCCTTGACCACTGTTCTTTAATATTGGTTAAAGGGGACATGAGATCAAGTTAGGGACACTAAACCACCAGGATGTTGTAATGCATTGTGTTTTAGTGTCCCAAACCTGCCTATGAATAGTCTGTCCGCCACAGAGGTGTTTAGATAAAGCCTTTTCTAGTTACTGAGAGATGAATCTTCTCCTTATGCAGAACTCCTCTGTTCTCCCAGTGCAGTTGCAGTTCTCTGCTAAAGTCAAGATCAGGACACCTTGCTTCACTTCATAACACGGACCCCTGAGTCAGATAGCTATAACGGGAGTGTGTCACAGGGACCCAGCATATCAACCTGCTGATAGATAGATAGGTTAGGGTCATTTGAAACATGGTCAATGTTTTCCCCTTGTGAATCGCTGCCTCCGTTGCAGAGATATCGCTGTTTTTATCAATATGCAAAGGAGCTCTTTGGAGCAATGAGGTCATTGTCACTAACCTCTGGAGTAACATCAAGATCCTCCTTATTTCAATGAGATTATTTGCACATTGACAAAAAAGTGATATCTCTGCAATGGAGGCACCTACTGGGCTCTGGTGACAGACTCAGTTTAAGTCTCCTTTACATGGCCTTTTTGCTGGGCCAGTTATGTGCAATAAGCGATCCTAGAATCAGATGTGCATGGCTGTAACATAAGACACTAGATTGTTAGCGGCATCGGCCCCAGACTTCCTAACCCTATGTAAACAGGGACATATGCTGCCGACAAATGCACACTGTATGTTGTTGTATAGCAAAGGAGCGGGCAGTGACTAAGAATGAACGTCTGCTTCCAATCATTGCCTGTCAAGTTGCCCACAATTAAAGCATAGGCAGATTTAGGACACTAAACCACCAGTGAATAAGGACATGCTGATGGGTTTTGTCCCAAAATTTTCTGTCAGGTTCCCTTTAAATATTTTTATTAATAATTCATGGACCTTCTAGATGTCAGTAAGGCTCTATGTATACTGAGCATCCTGAGACTTGTGTTTGGAGGAGTTTCAGGTGGACATGTTGGATGTCTACAGTTATTGGGTAGCACTGTGTGGCATTCCTCACACATAGGCTCCCATTTTTTTTTTTAAACTGGAACCCTTGGTATGGAACAGCAGTCATCTGCACCTTTCTATGTACAAAAAGCTGGAAACATTGATTTATACAAGACGGATGAAGACCATAAGATATCATCTGGTAAATGAAGGCCTACGGATCTATTTAGCATGGCATCAGTGAGGTCCGTGAGATAGGACCTCTACCAGTTTTATGAGCCCTGTAATGTGCATACAGAAAGTTCATGTCATTTGAACCTGAAAGGATTTTTACTGCAAGCATTTCACATGGAGTATTGAGCTAACATGTATTCTCTTTTAGTTGTAATTGCAATTCACAACCACCAAATCCTGTGAAAGTTGCTGTAGCCGGAGCGCAGAATTACCTCAGTGCTGTCCTCAGACTATTCGTGGAGCAGCTGTCACACAAGACTCCAGACTGGTTAGGATACTTGCGGTTTCTCATCATCCCATTAGGTAAGTGTCCATCATGGCTCAGTGGTTAACATTACGATGAATGAAATGTGTACCTCATTCACGAAACTGCTCAGTTTGCCAGCTGTAGAAAACAAATATGGCAGATTGATAACCCAGTAAATCTTAATGGCCAGCAAGTTGGGAACTCTTTGGCGAAAGGCTCTCTAGTTGGCCCTAGTTAACATGTGCATGGGGGTTACATGTTCTCTTCACGTGTTTGTGGATTGCCCTTGTTGTCCAGCTTCCTCGGCACATCACAAAAACACCTATTAAAGAGGCTACCCCCGCCATTAAATATCATATTAATTACGTAGATCACAGTTTGCTATTTGCATGCTGTTACAAATGAACCAGCGAAGGTTTAGGACATTTAAGTATATAGTATGGCACCACCTGGTGTTGCCATACTCTTTCAATGTGTGTGACCACCTAATCAGATGAGTGCTGGTGGACACACATGCTCAGTCATTTTCTTCACAGCTGTGTCTCTGTGTGGTGATCCTCTGTTTACTGCAGGGTAGCCAATAGAAATGGGTTTCTGCCCTGCTTGTCAAGAGAGGAGCATTGCAGTTGCATGGCAGTATAGCTGAGAAGGCTGCATCTTTAGAGGAAGTAAGAAGGGATGGTCTTGACAGTTGCCAGAAGAGGGAGGAGGCTGATTCTATACAGTGCTTGCCCCAAGCAGCACATGAAAACCAAAAAATGATAGAAATGTGTTTTTATGCTAGAAAATGACTTGCATTGGTATTGAAGATAATCTGTAGGATAACCCCACTTTTCCTTGTTCGTTTGGTATATAGTGAGAAGGAAATGAGAACATGAACTCCTCTAGGGACAGGTGTGCGCTTTTGGCATTGTGAAATATGATATAGAAATTGCAGGGAACAAATAAACACAGAAAATTCACATTACATCATGTGCCTTACTGATATTGCTGGAATAGCAAAGTCTTGTTCTAAATGTAGAGTGGTTCCCTAGGGGTTGCTGGCGGGTGCTGTGTTTACCCACACAAGAGTTCAGACAGGTGTGTTGAAACACTTATCTGGCAAGACCATGCAGTTTCTTTAGTCTCGTTTTACCATTATAAGACTAAATTTCCTTCCAGGATGGTTTCTGTGTTAAATAATAAAGGCATAAAGCAATATATGTAGTAACAGCATAATACTCAGTAACAATGAGCGGACTTGGAAAGCAGTAATCCTAACGGATGTGTGACTACTGGTGCACGTAGCTCCAAAGGACTGGACTATTCCCCGCTGTCTTTGCACCCTATGTTAGACAAACGCCCCACCCTCCTTATGGGATTCTTAAGTTTTATACATTTTAACGGTTTTGGTGGCTTTTTACAGGCTCTAATCCAGTAGCGAAATACCTGGGCACTGTGGACTACAAGTACAACAACCTCTTTCAGGATTTAGCTTGGAGAGAACTATTCACAAAACTGGATGCACAAACCTCAGGTAATATAGGGGCTTACATTACATGAAAGTGTTAAGGAGTTATCCTATAATAATCATCATATGCTATCCACAGGATCCCCATTGATAATTACAACCGGGGCCCTGTGCCCTCTTTTTCTCCTACTAACCCCCTAGTGCATTACTGTAGTGAGGAATTTTAAATGGCGCGGTGTACACGTGTGCGCTCTGCTTCTCAACTTCATACATATTGAATGTCTCAGCGGTCATTCAGACTTCTCACTGTGTGTGTCTGTGTGTGTGTCTGTGTGTGTGGACAAATGGTGGGCTCAGGACACCTGTTCTAGTGTTCGGTGCAACTTCCAGCAATCTTACATGTGTCAAGTAACCTGTCAACTAAGCACGGTACAGAAAGGGGTTTTCTGTGACTTACATATTGATGACCTATCTTTGGGATAGGTCATAAATTTGTGATTGGTGGGGGTCGTGGGTGTCAGACAGCTAGTTGAAGAGGCTAAGCAGTAGTGTACAGGTGAGTGCTGCGGCCTCTTCACAATACCAAGCACAGCATCGTACATTCTTAGGGGCTGTCTTTGGTATTGCAGCTCAGTCCCATTCACTTGAATGAGACTGAACTGCTGCTGTACCATGTGACCAGCGGTCGTGACATCATAGGCACAGGGAAGAGGCAGCAATGTTTATGAGGACTGCTTCTTGGAGCCAAAACAGAGCCACTAAGAAAATTTCCTTTCTCGTTGGCTGACCCAGCCATGACATGTATTACGTAGGTGACCATTTTCTGCGTGGCTGATACATTTTGGTGGGCTGGAGGATAAATGGCTGATTTGCCTGGCCAGTTTCTATTCTATGTATGTTTTCATGTGACAATCCCTTTGATTTTTTTTTTTTTCTTTTATTTTCTGTCTGTTTTTGTCATACAGATGTTTCCTTGCTGCCTACAATACAGGAGCCTCCAGATGTGCTTTCACGTGTTACACAGTACATTGCTGGAGCAAACTGTGCACATCAGCTGCCCATAGCAGAGGCCATGCTGACTTACAAACAAAAAAGGTATCATAATCCCACATTTTACATCAAGCATGGATTTATTTTATCTTTTCTCTTTGTGGTACCAATATATGATGTAATGTATCTTTATGTCTGTACTTGAACCCTACGATTTGTAAAGTGCTGCGGAATATGTTGGCGCTATATAAATCAAATGTATTATTATACAATATAGTTCATTTAGTGGATTGATATTAAAGGGGTTTTCTGGCTGCACAGAACTGCTTGACTTTAAGGCTCAAATCACACATGCAGTTTATTTGAGCCAAAGTGGATTCCAAAGGGATGGGAAATATAAAGGAAGGACTTTTATTTCTCCTTCTTGCTGGATGCACTTTTCACTCAGGCTTAAAAAAAATCCATCAAAAACTGCATGTGTGTTTCCAGCCTAAAACAGGACAGTTACTGTTACATGGATTACATTATCTATAGCGACATAGTGGTTGACCACTGCACTCGTGATGTCTTTCCTATATATGACATGTTGTTATTTCTGCTGGTACACACAGAAACCATGTGTGTCTGGTGCGTAGTCTGAAAGGTAGGTGTTTGGCAAGGGTTACAGTTCTTGCTTTTTAGTGATTTTTTTTTTTTTAAAGAGAATTCCAATAATTACTAGTTATACTCTATTTCCAGAATGGTGGTCTCGTATGCCCTGATATGAATGGAGAGGCATGTTGTCCATGTGTGCTGCTGCTGTACCCACCTCGGTGGGACTTCCAAAGAAAAGCCAAATACAGCACTTGGCTATCTCCAGCAGTCTCATAGAAATGAATGTAGCAGCAATGCACACATGTACCAACCTGTTGGTCCACTCATACAGGGCACATGAAACCTCCGCTCTCTTGATAGGTGGCGGTCCCACTGGTCGGTCCCAACCATCTGCTATACTGGATAGGGGATAACTTGTGATTACTGGAATACCCCTTTAAAACTTTTTTTTTGTGCCCCTAGAGCACGTCTTTAACTGTACACGAACAAGTTAATCGACATCAATTAGAATTTAGATGTTTTGTCATGTCTGAAAAATACAGAGACGCAGCCCAGTAACATAGATCTGCTTTAGTCTAAGATAATGAGGACAGGACCCAACATGTCAGAGGGGTTCCTTTCACCAGCCATTAGGGCCGCGGTGCTCTTATGGATAAGGTCTAGCATTGCTACTCGGCACTTATTGGAGAGATAGTTGGGAATCCTGGGTGTCAGACCCCCACCGATTACACATGGATTGCTTATCCAGATTATTGGCTGTATATAGTTATTGTAGAAGGTTTTCTTTGGTTCGTGCCCCTTGGGCTGCGTCTCTGTTGGCTTTTTGAAGTCGTCTTGCTTTGTCAGGGATCTGGGTAGTAAGAACAAGACATTTGTGTGATCAATGTTGTGATATAACTTCTCTACTTTTTGTGTTTTTGTTTTTTTTTTCTTCATTTCCATTTATGGTTGCTTTCTCAAAAGGAAAAAAAAGTTTTCATTTTGATTTTGCCTTAAGGTATCATGTCCTCTCTGGGTAACCATGTTTTCCTTTCTTCTTGCTGCACTTCTCTGCTTTGTCTAATATGACATGCGAGCTTTGCTGGAGATGCATTGTCTGTTTTACTATTCCCACTACCTTAAAGGGCAACTCTAGTCCATTTGCTATATATGATATTGGTGTAACTGGATACACAAAATCCAGTATTTCTGATGGGCAAGCCAAAAAACTGCTGTTGACTATAGTAATGGTGATGATCAGAGGAACGTGTCATTGCTTAGGGTACATTAACAGCAAGTTGTAAAGGAAGGATCTACACCCTATGCTGCCAGTGACTATGGTGTCCAGCAGTGTCAGTGAGACTTCTGGCCATGTGTGACAACCTGACCACTGACAGGCATTTCTCCACATTCTACTATAGATTACTAAACCTTTAGGAGAATTTTTTTTTCTGCACTCCTGGTCCATCTATTTGCTTAGCTATAAAATTCTGCAATGTTAAAGGGTTATCTCATGATCCCTTTAATTCAGAATCTGCATCCCTTGGGGGGGTTCAGCTCATGAGACCTTAAACAAACTGCTTGCTTCAGTACAGGAGAGTGGCCAGACTTTATTTTTTTGGATTCCCCAAGTTAACAAAGTTCAAGCTTTTACTGCCCTTAGATGATGTTCTTATGCTCGGATAGTTGTGTAGATGAACAGGAGTTGTCCTGGTGAGACCATCTTAGGCTGAGGCCCCACGTTGCGGAATTGCAGCTTTTTTTGTTGCAGATTTGGCTGTGGTTTTTTGAGCCAAAGCTAGAAATGGGTTTAGCAGCAGGTAGAAGTATAAGAGCTTCCTATATATTTCCCATTCCTTTTGTAGCCATTCTTGGCTTTGGCTCCAAAAACCGCAGCAAAATCTGCAACAAAAAAAGCTGCATTTCCACAACGTGGGGCCGTAGCCTTAAGGAAGAATCTTTCAGCAGATTTGGAAAGTCCTATTGAGTCTTGTACCCCTGCACTGTCTCCGATCATAGTGCGCAGAAAATAAAGGTTGAGTAATGTGCACAAGGCATGGAGATGAGCAGCCAATTGTCATCTGGGTGTTCCTGATACTTGGAAGTGTCCTCTAAAGCCTCCCCTCTCTGATGTGACTAGGAGTGAGTATCGGGATCTGGCACCTGTTCATTGCCTGTCCCTGCTGTGGATAAAGGCTTCACTGACATAATGCACGTGCACCATCTCAGAGCAGTGTTGATCTCTGAGCCTTGCATATGTGTGTTTCACCAGTAAAGCCTTTGCCAGCAACCCAATACTCCTTCTGACTTTGGTCAACAGAAGTAGATCTTCTGTGGGTCGGATTTACACCCGAAAACTCAGAACACTTGGTTTTAGGAACACCAGAAGACCTCTGCTCACTTGCATGCTGCACCTGGGTTACTTAACCTTTTTCGGTTTTCCTTGCATGGTTTTCAGTGACATAGGTATTTAGTAAATGTATCTCCTTAGAATAATTGTATGTTCTCAAGTTGATGATCCCAAATCTGCTGACCGTTTCTCTGTAAGAATACCTCACAATTTTCAGATGACCAATAGAGGGACAAAATTTGTGGTGAGCATAGCATGGCGTGTCAAAATGATGTATTCTAAGCCGTGCCTCTAACCCCACCCATGCACTTGAGACACTTTGAGACTGACAGTGGCCCTTTAGTCGCCCTCACATGGAATAATGTCTCCTTAGTGCGATCAGACAGAGTGATGCCCTCTTTTTTTTAGGCCTTCACTTTTCAAGCCCATTGAACCATTGGCCTGATACTATTAGTTGAAAGTCCTGGCTATGCAGCCACAAACCACTATATATGCTGCACATTATGGACAAGATTATGGATCTGAATGGGCAGGAGATTGTCCCTGAGGCTGGAGTTGCCATTTAATGTAGATATAAAGTCAGTGTGTTTGCAAATCTAAGATAGGATTTTATCCGTCGGCTGTTAGAGTCTGGAAATTCCATCTAATATGCAAGCGGCATTTTTTTGCAGCCAAGGGTGGTGCATCGGTGGTGACTGGCTGCTTTGCATATTCTCCTCTTCCCTTTTGCTTGCAGGGTCAGGTCTTCTTTGAGGGGTTTAAGGAATGGGCTTGGTTTTTGACTGCGACTGCATCGTGTACTGTCTGTTTTGCTGTTACCAAATAATCTGTATGTTGTGGGATGGATGAAGCCTTCCTGCCTGCCGATGGCTATAATGTGATCCCCTGAGCCCTCCCTCCCATGCTGGCCATTATATTAATATTGCCATGCCTAATAAATGACACAATAGCACCGCCAGGCTACATCTAACTCCTAGCTAACATCTGCACATACACTCCAAGCTCTAGTTTACCATAGAGACTGACCTGTGTGCTACTGAACAGTCACTATACAATTATTTGTGACAGAGCTTGTTTTTAGGGCGCAGGTACTTGGTCAAGGATAATGGGGATAAGTTGTACATGAGTGGGGGATCCACTGCTAGGACCACCACCAAAATAGTCTGAATGGAGTGGTTGTGCTGGCACACTGCTGCCAGGGATTTCAAGTAGAAACAAGCTCATAATGATAGGAATGATAATGAATAAAACTTGCCGAATATGGAGGGAGCAGGAAATCTCAAAAGGGGGAAAACTGCCTAGAGGGAAGGCTATATTTATAAACCCTAAAAAGACACTCACTAATGCATAATGTAACCTACTGGGCCAGATATGGGATTGGTTAGCAAACCCCCCAAGTATTCAGAAAATGCTCTTGGTACTGAGTTATTGTGGAGGTTCCAGTATCTGGATCCCCATGAATCAGACTGTTTAAAAGGGAACCCTCACCTTACAAATGTAGTCCTAACTGTAGACAGCATGTTATAGAGCAGGAGGAGCCGAGCAGACTGATAGATACACAGATAGATATAGATGTATAGATGTTTGTATATACATATAGATATATATATATATATATACATACACACACAGTATTTAGTAACACTGGAAATCTCCGCTCCCCAGCCATGATATAAATGACAAGTTATACTGAATCTTTTCCCACATACTATATATCATCTGTTCAGCTCCTCCTGCTCTATAACATGCTGGTGGCAGATTAGACAGAGAATCCCGTATCTCTTTAATTTCACTTATTTAAGCAGAGAACATGTAATACAGAGTGGGCCAGAGGGCAAAGTTTGTTTCTGTTAACATTTTCCTTTACCATGTTTCTAAGGCTAGGTTCACACCTGCGTCTGGTCTGTTCGGGGTTTCCATCCCCAAATCTGCAAGCAGGACTTTTCTCTCCGCATTTTTCTGGCGGATCCCATTATAATCTATGGGATCCACGGGTTTCCGTGGGTAACCACTTTTTAAGTGGAGTGGGTTTCCATTTTTCGGGTCCCCAAGAATACACCAAGAATGGAAACCCGAACGCAGGTGTGAGCCTAGCGTAAGATACTGGCTATTGCACATGAAGAAATGTTGCTGTATATGGACTATCGCTCATGTGAACAGTGGCGCAGTACAGTACTCAGTCTGTCCTGGGGGTTACAAGCATGTGCCTGGACGTAAAGGTGGAAATGTTTAAGGTTTAATGGTAAAGGAAAACTTAACAAAAACATGGTGATTTCAGTAAATTGTGTGTTTTACCCTTTTTAATATTTTTATATCAAATTTGAGTTTGTCCAGGACTTGGCCATGACCCGGATATTACAGTGTGAGCCTTGTGAAGAATTTCAGAGATATGTGCCTGCTGCATGTCTATCTTATAAGCAATTCTACCCAGCAGATGACTATACATGGTAACCTGGTCAGAGCGCTGCTTGGGTAAGACACTGCTCTCCAGTTCTGTTGAAACTACAACTCCTGTGGTTGTCAGGATATGCTGGGGGTTGTAGCTTCACAGGCTGAAGACCTGCGGACTCAGTAGGGTGTCTGTGTTTCCTTACTGCTGTGTGTGATAGGTGAGGGGTATATTTTTTCCTGCCTTCTCTGACCCCATAAATGTCATGTTTGGGTAGAATTGCTCTTTTCTCAGTTTCATTATTTTTTTACCATTGCATTATTGTTTCTCAATCTTCTTGATTTTTTTTTTTTTTCTTTCAGTCCTGATGAGGATTCTTCACAGAAATTCATCCCTTTTGTAGGTGTAAGTATACCTGGAATAGCCTGATGTTGTGCTCATGTAAGATGTTGCAGGTAATGATATAACTGGGATTTTACCCCAGAATCCATGTGCAGTCCTTGTCAGTGCACCTTGGACGACTGGGAAAAAATCCGCTCTCGGTTTCTCTTCTACACTTCCACTTTCCCGTGTGTTGCTAAAAAAGTCAATTTATAGTAAAACCACATGCAGCTTTTGATATGGCGCACTCTACTTCTATGTATGGGCACCTATATGAGTCATTTGATCCCTTAACCTGTCTTCCATGTCATTTTGGCTCAACTATCTAAGTACGTAGCCCTTTAGCTGGCTGCCATGTAAGTAACCATACCCTGCTGCTACAGGTTTATGATTAAAGGGGTCCCCCTCCACTGGAGAAGTTAAGTTATGCAGTAATAAAATGGGGGACCACTATATTAAAGGGATTTTGTAGTCTTATGATATTGATGACCTATCCTTAGCATAGGTAATCAGTATCACATTGGTAGCAGACTGACACCTGGCACCCCAACTGATCAGCTGTTCTCAGCCCTGGAGACAGGTGGCTCTGTACACTGTGTAGTGGCTGTGCCGTGCTGCTGCAGCTCTGCTTCCATTCATGTGCATAGAGGCTGAGCTGTGGAGAGGCCATCAGTATCCAGTCTTGGACAACCTTTAAGTTTCTTTTTATCTGTTTTTATAGGTGGTAAAAGTTGGTATTGTTGAGCAGTCGTCTGCAACCTCTGGTCAGTATGCCATATGTCTGAAATATTCCGTTTAGTTCTAGCTTAACATGACTGTATTTGCTGTATAGTAGTTCTGTACCATTTAATATACCTTGTTTCTCCATATATCACTGTTTTCAGGATCTCTGACTAAATACTCTTCTTATTTTGTGGCTAACTTGTAGTCCTGACCCTGTTCTGCAGACACAGAGCGTTGTCTTCTCACAACCCCTGCAGCTGACACACTGTAACAAACCATGTCCGCAAGCAGAACGCTACACATAAAGTTATGGTAGAAAATTATAAGTCTTCCTGATGCAGGTCTCAAGGTTTTGTGACACAAAATCGTAATACCGCTTTAATTGAGAGATTTCTAGTATTTCTTATGATATATTGGCTTATGTAGAGAGGATCTCGGGGCACGTTGTAGTGCTGAAGATAACTAGACATCATATATGGGGAGAGCGTGTTAGAAAAAGAATGGGAGTTGTATGGATTTGTGACTACTGCTTTAATTCTCCAAGTAGTGCTAGCTTTGTAGCATCCTCGTGTTACACCGCAGATACAGATATAGATACAGACGGTGCTGTCTGTAAATGGATTCCACACCTGAGAGTATATGGTGGTGTACTGCACTTTATACATACACATTAGATAAGTTTGGGCAGTTTTGATCCAATCTACATGGTGGTGTCCTGACTAGGCTTGTCCTGGACTATGGTATTAATAGCTGTGGCCTCTTGACTATTTACCAAGCACAGCGCCATACTTTGTATAGTGTCTGTACTTGGTATTGCAGCTCAGCCTCATTCTTTTGAATGGGACTAAGCTGAAATATGGCCATGTGATCAATAAACGTGATGTCACTGGCCTGAGAAGAGGAAGTGAAGCTCAATATCATAATCTCGGATAACCCCTTTAAGCTGCTACATGCATGCTTTCTTTCCCTACTGAGAACACATACACGCTTGACTGAACAGTGTGCACATGTGCAGGAAGGGGTTGGGAGGAATAGCTGTCGTCCAGAATCTTGGATGGAATCCTAATTGAGAATCTAATCCTCTTATAATTGTGAATAAGAAGATCAGGAAGGTTGTGTAAGTTATCTCCTTCCTAATATCAGCCCTTTCTCTATATGCCATACACAGGAGATTCAGATGATGCTGCTCCGTCCAGTTCCACTGTACTGTCCTCTACTCCTCCCTCTGTGTCTCCGGCTATCAAGGAAGCGTCTCCCACCCCACCGTCCTCTCCATCTGTTACAGCTGGATTCTCCTCACCCAGGTAAAAAAAGAGACAAATATAATAATAAAATATGATATATGTACAAAACTAAGATGCATTGTCAGTTTGTGACCAGAAATTTGCCTATAATAGGGTCTGTTGGGTTTCAGGGTTTTTTGTCATTTTCTCGGATGAAAAGGTGTTGCTTGCAGGACTTTTACATCTGGGGTTTTTGGCAGAATCTGCACCAGAGGCTCCTGATGGAACCGCCGTCACAGATGTGAATGTAGCCTCATTTTTATTTTTTTTTTTTTGTTTGTTTTTGTGCAGCCAAAGCCCTGGGGGTGAACTCATGGGACTTCAGTTGGATTACTGGATAGCAGCCCCAGTCACTGAGAAGAAGAAAGAGGCTGAAAAAAGGGAATCCACCTCCGCTAAGAACACTTTAAAATGCACTTTCCGCTCGCTGCAGGTCAGCCGGCTCCCCAACAGTAATGATGTCCCCGCTGCTCCCACCATGTCCATGACCGTTGTCACAAAGGAGAAAAACAAAAAAGGTAACCACACCATTGTCTACAGCTGGATTCAGGTTAGCAGTGGATAAGCAGAACACATTAAGATTCCTTATAAACCATTGTTTAACCCTTTCACTGCCAGGGGTCTCCGTAAATTTTGCACCTCTATTTGCCAGAGCAATTTTCACAGTTTTGAGATGGACAAATCAAACCTAAATTGCAACATTAAAAAATCATCCAACCCCTCCATACCTATATATTTTCTTAAATTAGACACCTGCAGCATTGTCAGAATGCCACTTGGTACTGTATGTGAACAAGCACCTTCATGCAATTTTGATTTAAAGTGAATGTTTTATAAAAAAAAAAAAAAATGCAAATAAATGTATATTAGTTGCTAAAAGTGGAAACCAAACAAAAAGTTGTATGCACCAAACCTCCTAAAAATAAGAGAAGAACATGTGCAGAGTTCATTCATATCACTAAGGCCTACACCTGCATGCACATATCTTCTGAAAATCACTAGAACTGGAAGGAACAAAAATCTGCTTTGAAGCTGGAAATGTTAAAAAAGTATCATCCAATAAAATGTAGGGATTACACACCATGGAAAGCAAGTGCACCCCTAAACCCTATTATTTTTTGAAAGTAGACAACCTGAAGATTACATGTGTCTCACTTGGTTATCAATAGTCACATCCACCTTCATGTAACTTTGTGACAAACAAATAATTTTTTGAAAAAATGCACTAAAAAATGCACATTCACACACAAAATACATTTAAAATAAAAGATCAAGGTGTACACAATTTATATATACCACAAACATCACTTACAATAAGAGCTCGTACTTTCAAAAACGCTGATACAGAAGAGAAGCAAGATTTTGCTGTTATTCCCTAATATGTTAAAAATCTATACTGCACCTAGCAAACTCTGACTGTGATACCAAAATCTAACTTTTATGAGATTGCACAACATAATGTATATAAAAACACAACTTAATATTTCATATATACAACCACCTTCATGCAACTTTGCAGCAAACAGAGATTGTAAGCAAAAATTGCACAAAAAAATTCAAATTTGCCACTAAAATGCCAGCTCAAGCAGTCCCTTTCTACAAACAAAATGTACTTTCCAAAAAACTGCAAGATGTGAGGAATTCATACATACCACACATATATATGTATTTACAGGTGCGGGTGTTAAAGAAACGCCAAAATCACAGAAATGCGCCAACCAGTTTTGTGCATACAAATTAAATAGGAGTTTACATAAAAATATAATTTTCTATTCTCCTATAAAAAATTGTAGCAGTTTGTGTTCTTCTCTAGTGATAATCGTTATTGCTATTATTTTAGCGTGTAATGGATATCGCTAGAGGCGTATTTTACTCTATAAAGATCAGGTATGGACAGGACAGGGATTGGGTGAAATGTAAACTTTATTGATGACTTTGTGTATGTGTTGTGTAAGTGTTTGGTGCGACTGTTTTGGCGCTGCGACCTGGACAATGGTAAACATCTGGGTCACAGCGCCAATAAATTTCCTGGTTATGTTCAGAGGGGTACTATATAAGAATACCCCTCTAGTAAGGCTCTGAGGGGTATTACATTATCCCTCTATGTGATAATCAGAGCGCATAAGTATAGTATGCTCTCTGATTGATAGGAGAGCGGATAACATGGAGAGAAGTCCCTGCTATTGCTATTGTGGCAGAAAACGCGGTCAAAAACACTTGCATTGCGCCCATTCTCAGCCCAGCTATGACGCTGGGGCGGTAAATCCCACCCTTCTGACAGTGGAGGGATATCTGTGCTGAGACTAACTGCACCGATATCTCTGGCACTGGTGCATGTAATGGCAAAGCTGACATTGCGTCAGTGTCAGCTTCAGAAGGAGGTTTTCAACTAAAATAGCCATTTTTTTGTCCACATTGTTTCTTGTTATATTGACAGGAGATAGATCATGTATATACAAGACAATTTATCTCCAGGTTACCTATTTTGCGACATTTCAATAATGTACACATACAAAAAAACTAAAATCTACTAAAATCTCTCTATGGCTATGGTAACACTTTTTTTTTCTTTCCCCCCTCAGTGATGTTTTTGCCTAAAAAGACTAAAGATAAAGACATCGAATCTAAATATCAATGCATTGAAGGCATCAGCAGACTGATTTGCACAGCAAAGCATCAGCAGAACATGCTCCGAGGTATGTAGTCTTATATTTGGCTAACCAGGAAGAAGTGGTGAAAGTGCTCCTAGGCACACTCTGTTCCGCAGAGCATGCATGTGTTCTGAATAGTGTGGACTGAGCTGCTGACAGGAACTGCTCTCCTGAGAACAAAAGGATTGGGTATGTTGCAATGCATCATGCTCGAGCCTTCCTTCTCTGGACAGATGATGTTGGCACTCCCCATACGTACAGGACATTCGAGTGGTTCTGCATGCTTTGATCCTACGTGTTTGGCCATCTTGCCTATACTCTCCACATAGCACCTAATAAGAGGCCATTAGACCGATCTATCATACCTTCCAGGTCTACACTTCTATACATTTTTTTGTCTTGTCTTTTCCTTCTCCATCAGTGCTCATTGACGGTGTGGAATGGAACGATGTGAAGTTTTTCCAGCTGGCAGCACAGTGGTCATCTCACGTCAAGCACTTCCCCATCTGTATATTCGGACACTCGAAATCCAACTTCTAGCCTCTTGTTGCAGAGGTCGTCTTTTCAACACTACCCACTTCTTACTCCATACTGGGTGTCTGGAGATCATACACTAACTTGTGCCAACGACTCTTTCCAGCAGAACACCATCCAGTTACTCCCCTTTTGCATTTTTTTTTTACTATTGTTTTGTTATTGCTCAGATTATTTAAAGCTAAGCTTGAAGTTACATTTTTTTTGTACTTTTAATGTTACATCCAAGGGAATATATCTTTTAAAAATGGAAACAGAAAAAAAAAAGTCTTAAATTCACTCTCAGCAGAAATTTTGGTACTTCAAAGGCTGCATAAGAAAAATGCACTGCTTATAATGTGTTACATGCTCAAACTAGTGTGAGTGATGGATTGAAGGGAACCTTTTGTGAGGTTACTGCATAGAGCCACATGCTGGGAAAGCCTCTTATGACTGCACACGGCCATACTGGTGGAAGCCATGCAGTCATATGCAATAATCCCAGCACAATGCGCTATGTAATAATGTGTGAAGATACGTGACAGATTTTCTGCATGGACTCGTTTACATAGCTGTAGATGAGGACAGTGCATCTTTTTTTCTTGAATGCCGCTTTTTTTTCCCCCCCTCTTTTTCGCTTTTAAGGCTGCGTTCACATCAGTTTAATCCATTTGTCTGGTGCATGGTAACACCAAAAGAATGGATGAAATAATTGTCTGAGAGCCAACAACTGTGCCCGAGGGACCCCCATTAACCTAACCATCAGGTGTCCCTTATTTTATCAGTGACCTCGCAGATAAAAAAAAAAATCCAGACTTGCACGATGTCAGATGAGCTTGGCGTCAGACGGACCCCAAAACAGACGTGAATGTACATAAATAGGTTCAAGGCTGGCTGCTGATTAAATTTGTTATATATAGATAAATATATAGTTTTTTTTTTTTTGTTTTTTCTGATAAGTTCCCTTGGGGTAGCTGTCTGCAACCATCTCTAGGGGCTTACACAGAAAACTTTATAATAAAACATAATGCAATGAGATCACAAGTTCTCCCAGTGGCAGTTGTTGGCATATATACATAGTTTAGCAGTGATATCATAAGCTCCACCTAGTGGCAGATGAAGGGACTCACAGTTCAACACTGAGGTCATATGCTTCCACTAGTGGTAGCTGAAGGCGGTGACCATTAAGCAGTTGAGATCATACGCTCCACCTAGTGGTGACTGAAGGCTCTCACAGTTCAGCGCCATCTAGTTGTGGATGAAGGCTTAATTCATTAGTTAGATTATAAGCTCCCCCTAGTGGTAGCTGTAGGATCTCACCGTTCACCAGTCCTAGTGGTGACAGTATGTATTCATAGTACATAAGCACCAGCTAGTCCGCAGCTGAAGGCATTCATAGTCCATCAGGGAGATCATAAGATCCTCCTAGTGATGACAGTTCAGCTGTCAGATCATAAGTGCCCTCTAGAGGTGGATTAAGGCATAGTTCATCCGTGAGATCATAAGATCCCCCTAGTGGTAGCTGAGGGCTCTCATAGTTAAGCTGTGAGATCATAAGTTCCACCTAGTGGTGGCTGAAAGCAGTTACAGTGCAGGGTATTTGGAGATCTATATCTATCAATGTATTATGAAGTTAATCAGAGAAGATCTTGGACCTACAATAGCAATGAACAAATAGATAATAATCCATTTCCAAATACATTAACAGGCCGTGACCTCAGATACAGCTGTGTGAATGAGCGCCAAGAGCTTGAGATTCTGCATAGGCCTAATACAGGCTGTGAAATGAAACCGCTACTTGCTGCGAGTGGTTTTGCACTTTGCGAATATTCTTTCCCCCTGCCCGCCTGTTACATGATCTGCCCAGGACATTGCATGATCTAACCCCACAAGAAGCCACATACCGTACTGCAAAGGAAAGATTGGCGTGAATAAATCTGGAAATCTTTGCCCCCTATTTATACTGTCTATATTTAACAGGGTGAGGGTTTATCCCTGTATGAACGGTTTATTTTACTTGGATCCCTCTGTCGATAAAACCACTGAACTCCTCGTGCTCACCGACTGACACTCCACTCGTATAGAATTAGACGTTGTAGGTTGTACATTTAGGCTAACACAAGAACTCACTCTCTTCTTAAGCTTTGTGGGTCCTACACAATGAAAATGATGTACAGGAGCCAATAGCATCCCCCATAGTCGACACCAAACACTTGTGGTGGTGGTTACTCCGGGATGTCGAATCGACCCATTGACTTGGTGACCCGATAACTGCTCAAGACTCAGACCACCCATCATGGACCTTTCTAGCGGTGTGTCTGTTCACATGTCTGCAGAACATGGTACGCATCAGCACGTGTCCCATTGTGCTCTTTATCTTCTGGGAATTGCTCATTTGAATGTAATACGGCAATGGCGCCACTGGATGACTTGCGTTTCCTGAAGGACGGACATCTAATACCTAACCAGATTGATGCTTTATGCACCAGAGTATGCTGTGACTTTCTACACATCCAAAGCTTTTTTTTTTTAATAGGGATTATTGCATAATCCTATAGGACTGTAGCGTGATATGCCACCTAGAGGCTCGGAGGGGGTGTTGCAGGCATGTTCTCGGATGTATTGCAGTGTGATTTTCTGACTGACAGAATCTAACCACCAGCACTTCCAGAATAACACTCCTCCTTTCTGTTATCCTTAAAGGAACTACATCACAATTTTCCATAATTGTATAATGTGTTCTAAAAATCAACAGAAGAATGAGATTAGAAAAACCACGCCTGCTTCCTTTTTCAGCACCACCCTTGTCCATGGGTCTGGTATTGCAGCTAGCTGAGTGTGAATAGTAATGAGGTGCAATACCAGACCCAGCCTATGAACAAGAGTGGCGCTGTTTCCTGGATAAAGCAGCCATGAGTCTGTAATCTCATCCAACCCGCATAGGTTTATTTCTGCTGCACATCATAACAATGGCGAAACTTTGTCTTAACCATTTCACTTGCAGGGATCATGAAGCCGTTTCCTGATGGTTTACGCCGGCTTATTTCCGGCAGTAAATATCTGAATGTGTGAGGTCACACTGCAAATCATCCACATCTTCAGTAACTTGGAAGCGTTGTGCTCTGACTTACCACAAATAAACCTTTTTACAGTGATGGATTGCTAGTTAGGCTGTTGTAGCAGTAAAGGAGCAAAAAAAAAAAAAACCTAAAATGTTCATATTTCCCATAAATATCTCTGAACTTGCTTCCCTTTGAATAAAAATTTACTGACAATACTCATGTCGGACAAATTGCTGTTGTGTTTTTTTTCTTTTTAGGGTATTATAAGCTTTTCTTTGTACATGTGATTATATCCTGTAAGGTGACCTGGTGAGGGGTGTCCGGGAGTTTGGTGAAGACAAGAAAGGCTCACATGTGATGTCCAGTATGGGTTTAACTCCTCAAATCGTGTGCTGCATGGCCGATAAGTACTATAGATATGGAGGGAAGCAAAATCATGCAGCACTCTGTGCTGACATATCACAAGGCATTATGGGAAAGGAGCTGGGGAGCTCATGCGCCCTCTGTTGGATGTAACAGATCCTCAATTTGCTTTTGACTCACTGAGTCTTGAGACAGCAAAAGGGATTTTAGCCAAGCCAATATCACTTATCTGCATACAGCGCCGTTTCGGGATTTTTGTCCCTCATCAGTGCAGAGCAAAGTGAACTGGCTGGCTTTGTGGGAGGCAATGAGTGGGTTATGGACAGGGACATCTCTCCTTGAGGAGAGCACCAGTGAAGGTGTGTAGAGTTTTGAATTGCTGACATGACAGCTAGTGCACACAGAAGTGTCCGGGCTACACAGACCCCACATTCAGCATGTATTACTGGGGCAAATGTCCAACATGAGAAAAGCCTGAACCGAGGAGCAGGTTTCTTGTAACTTATAAGCATGTTACTACTTATGTTCTAGTCTATATACTGTGCTTAGTCCTGTTCAACAAAAAGGTCACCTATATTCATCCTCTCTTCTACTTTTCCTTTTCACACACACAGCTTTGCTACCTCCATATACTCCCCCCCCACACAGCTCTGCTACTTTGACATTTCCTATATACAGTTTTATTGTCTACATGTTCTCCATACCCACAGCTGTCCTACCGCCATTTTTTTTTTTTTTTTTTTTTATACACAAACGCTGCACCCATGATTTCCTTCCTGCGCACACAACTCTACCACCTTGATGCTTCCCTTGTTACACCCACAACTCTGCTGCTTTCATCCCTGCATTCAACCTGCTACCTCCAAGCACTCTGCTACACCCACAACCCAGTCACCAGGTACTCCTTACATCTTCCCACTTTGAGGATGATGGAGACCATGAAAGTCTTGTTCTATACCTAATGCTTCCATAATTTTTTTTCATCCCTGCCCTGGTGAATAGTTAACATTCTCTCAACCGTTTCTGGGACAGCAGATCTACAGTGGCTTGCAAAAGTATCCATACTCATTGAACTTTTTCACATCTTGTCACCTTACAACCACAAACTTAAAATCTCAAAATACATTTAAGTGATAGACCAACACAAATCAGATAATTGTGAAGTGGAAGGAAAATGATATATGGTTTTCAAAATTTTAATCAAAAATCTGCCCGCTGTACTGATACCCCTAAATAAAATCCAGTGCGCACAATTGCCTTCAGAAGTCACTTAATGAGTTAATGGAGTCCAGCTCCAGCTGTGTGTAATTTAGTCTCAGTATAAATACACCTGTTCTGTGAAGGCCTCAGTGGTTTGTTAGAGAGCACTAGTGAACAAACAGCATCATGAAGACCAAGGAACTCATCCGGACAGGTTAGAGATAAAGTTGTGGAGGAGTTTAAAGCAGGGTTAGGTTATAAAAACATATCCCAAGCTTTGAGCATCCCAAGGAGCACTGTTCAATCCATCATCCAAAAATGTAAAAAAAAAGTATTCTACAACTGCAAACCTACCAAGACATGACCGTCCATCTAAACTGACAGATCAAGCAAGGAGAACACTGGTCAGAGAAGCAGCCAAGAGACCCATGGTCACTCTGGAGGAGCTGCAGAAATCCACAGCTCAGGTGGGAGAATCTGTCCACAACTATAAGTGGTGCACTCTACAAATCTGGCCTTTATGGAAGAGTGGCAAGAAGAAAACCATTGTTGAGAGAAAGACATAAGAAGTGCCGTTTGCAGTTTGCCACAAGCCATATAGGGGACACAGCAAACATGTGGAAGAAGGTGCTCTGGTCAGCTGAGACCAAAGTTGAACTTTTTGGCCTAAATGCAAAGTGCTATGTGTGGCGGAAAAGTAACACTGCTCATCCCCCTGAACACACCATCCCCACTGTGACACATGGTGGTGGCAGCATCATGCTGTGGGGAGGCTTTTCTTCAGCAGGGACAGGGAAGATGCTCAGAGTTGATGGGAAGATGGATGGAGCCAAATACAGGGCAATCCTGGAAGAAAACCTGTTGGAGGCTGCAAAAGACTTGAGACTGGGAAGGAAATTCACCTTCCAGCAAGACAATGATCCCAAACATACAGCCAGAGCTACAGTGGGATGGTTTAGCTCACAGAATATTCATGTGTTAGAATGGCCCAGTCAAAGTCCAGACCTAAATCCCATTGAGCATCTGTGGCAAGACGTGAAAATTGCTGTTCACAGACGCTCCATCCAATCTGGCTGAGCTTGAGCTATTTTGCAAAGAAGAATGGGCAAAAATCTCAGTCTCTAGATGCGCAAATCTGGTAGAGACATACCCCAAAAGACTTGCAGCTGTAATTGCAGCAAAAGGTGACTCTACAAAGTATTGATAAAGGGGGGCTGAATACTTTTGCACGTTACAACAATTAGAACTGACCATCTGAAAAGTATATCTCTGGTTGTATACCACCTAGAAAAATGGTTCTGGTGTCACAATTTATTTTCTGCATATATAATCATTTTCCTGACTAGTGATATCTCTAATTCTTTTACAGCTAGAAATGAGAATCTCAACTTTCTTATGATACCATTTTTCTAGGTGGTATAAAACCTGAGATACGGCCCATTGAAGGGACCATCCCCTCCTCTCTCCCCTTTTGCTCTACAGTCATGGCCAAAAGTTTTGAGAATGATACAAATATTAATTTTTACAAAGTCTACTGCTTCAGTTTTTCTAATGGCAATTTGCATATACTCCAGAATGTTATAAAGAGTGATCAGCTTAACAGCAATGACTTGCAAAGTCAATATTTGCCTAGAAAATGAACTTTATCCCCCAAAACACATTTCAACATCATTGCAGCCCTGCCTTAAAAGGACCACCTAACATCGTTTCAGTGATTGCTCCATTAACACAGGTGTGGGTGTTGATGAGGACAGGGCTGGAGATCAATCTGTCATGATTAAGTAAGAATGACACCACTGGACACTTTAAAAGGAGGCTGGTGCTTGCCATCATTCTTTCTCTTCTGTTAACCATGGTTATCTCTAAAGAAACACGTGCACTCATCATTGCACTGCACAAAAATGGCCTAACTGGGAAGAGTATTGCAGCTAGAAAGATTGCACCTCAGTCAACAATCTATCGCATCATCAAGAACTTCAAGGAGAGAGGTTCCATTGGTGCCAAAAAGGCTCCAGGGCGCCCAAGAAAGACCAGCAAGCGGCAGGACCGTCTCTTAAAAGTGTTTCAGCTGCGGGATCGGGCTACCAGCAGTGCAGAGCTTGCTGAGGAATGGCAGCAGGCAGGTGTGAGTGCATCTGCACGCACTGTAAGGCGGAGACTCTTGGAGCAAGGCCTGGTCTCAAGGAGGGCAGCAAAGAAGCCACTTCTCTCCAGAAAAAACATCAGGGACAGACTGATATTCTGCAAAAGGTACAGGGAGTGGACTGCTGAGGACTGGGGTAAAGTCATTTCCTCTGATGAATCCCCTTTTCGATTGTTTGGAACATCTGGAAAACAGCTTATTCGGAGAAGAAGAGGTGAGCGCTACCACCAGTCTTGTCTCATGCCAACTGTAAAGCATCCTGAAACCATTCATGTGTGGGGTTGCTTCTCAGCCAAGGGAATCGGCTCTCTCACAGTCTTGCCTAAAAACATAGCCATGAATAAAGAATGGTACCAGAATGTCCTCCAAGAGCAACTTCTCCCAACCGTCCAAGAGCAGTTTGGCGCTCAACAATGCCTTTTCCAGCATGATGGAGCACCTTGCCATAAAGCAAAGGTGATAACTAAATGGCTCAGGGAACAAAACATAGAGATTTTGGGTCCATGGCCTGGAAACTCCCCAGATCTTAATCCCATTGAGAACTTGTGGTCAATCATCAAGAGACGGGTGGACAAACAAAAACCAACAAATTCAGACAAAATGAAAGCATTGATTCTGCAAGAATGGACTGCTATCAGTCAGGATTTGGTCCAGAAGTTGATTGAGAGCATGCCAGGGAGAATTGCAGAGGTCCTGAAGAAGAAGGGTCAACACTGCAAATATTGACTTGCTGCATTAACTCATTCTAACTGTCAATATAAGCTTCTGTTACTCATAATATGAATGCAATTATATTTCTGTATGTGATAAAAACATCTGACAAACACACATAAAAACCAGAGGGCAGCAGATCATGTGAAAATATAATATTTGTGTCATTCTCAAAACTTTTGGCCATGACTGTACATTGAGTACACACAGTCTCCCTTAGTTATTTACAGCTTGTGTTCTATTGATAGGTTAATAAAGTATATTACAAAAATAGCACAATATAATAACATGGAAGTTGCACTTTAAAATCTGGGTTAGCAACTTTGTCAGTGTGTTCAATAGTTTGTATTTCGGTCTTCATGACTTCTAGGCAATCGTGATGTTTTGCAATGTCTTGTGGGTACAAGTACTCTAGTAACCCATCCTACCCTATGTACTTGTGTCAGGACTGAAAATAGTACACATCTATTATGCAGTAATATCACATATGTCTTTGGGTGGTCACATTGTATTCTTTACAATTAGAAATACAGAAAGGATCAGTCACATTCCCCCACCTAGTAAGTGAGAGGCCTTCATTCTGTACAGCTGACACACAAAGCATCCATTACTGCATGGACAATATCGTATCCTCACCAAGGATACTGCACTGCACACATTGCTTCTCATTCACACTACAAGCAGGCATGTGATCCATGCTTCATCCATCATACATTGATTATAGATAGCAATATATATCGAGCTGTATACTCTCCTTTGCATTCAATCCATCAAGTTGTTCACTATATCCCTTTAGCTATTCACTATCACATATCACTGAGCAATAAAACTATGAATACATTCTGACATGCAAAACCCATTAAACCTTTAGCCGGCCTTGTAAGTGATCATTATACCGTCCATTACACTAATGATGACACTAATTACTTTATTCCATCTCACTAGAGTTATCGAACCTCAATCCATCTCTAAACTTCTCCCATGTTTCCAAACTCAAACAACCCTTGGCGTGGGGGCGGGGGTGGGGTGTGCGACCGTGATTCATCTCTGCTGCCTGTGAGCGTCACTGTACTGAACTCTCCAGGCACCAGACATGAGTGCCGATCTCTGCTGCCAGAGGTGTATTAGGCCGTCAGAGTATCAGGCTTTCCATGACCACTGATGCTGGAGTGGGGAGCCCTCAGTAGAAAACCCCCTCTAATGGGTTATTCCAGTTACATGCTATTGATGACCTATTCTCAGGATAGGTCATCAAAAGAGATCAGCTGGATCCAACGCCCGGAACCCCTACTGATCAGCTGTTTGATGGAATCGTGGCACCCACACGCCATGTAAATACAGCCTTGTACTATAGTATTGAACAGGACCAGGCTAGAATTACATTGCACTGTCACTATAAAACAGAGAGCGCGCAATGTAAATAGTGATGGGGTCACACAAGTGCCACGTTACCTTTAACTGTTTGAAGTAGGGGTCCCAAATGTTGGACCCCCACTGAGCTCTTACTGATGACCTATCCTGAGGATAGGTGATCAATACCAAGGAACTGAAATAACCCTTTAAAGAAGCTGTCCACCTTTTACAAATTGATGACCTATCGTTAAGACTATTAGGACCCCTGCAGATCAGCTGTTTTCCAGAGCATGCAGCTCCCAGAATTGTTTACATGCCGGGTGCTGCTCACTAACCATATTCTTGATAAGAGGTACAGTACAGACAAAAAGTTTGGACACACCTTCTCATTCCAAGAGTTTTCTGTATTTTCATGACTATAAAAATTGTAGATTCACACTGAAGGCATCAAAACTATGAATTAACACATGTGGAATTATATACTTAACAAAAAAGTGTGAAACACCTGAAAATATGTATTATATTCTAGGTTCTTCAAAGTAGCCACCTTTTGCTTTGATTACTGCTTTGCACACTCTTGGCATTCTCTTGATGAGCTTCAAGAGGTAGTCATCTGAAATGGTTTTCACTTCACAGGTGTGCCCTGTCAGGTTTAATAAGTGTGATTTCTTGCCTTATAAATGAGGTTGGGACCATCAGTTGTGTTGTTCAGAAGTCAGGTGAATACACAGCTGATAGTCCTACTGAATGGAGTGTTAGAATTTGTATTATGGCAAGAAAAAAGCAGCTAAGTAAAGAAAAACGAGTGGCCATCATTACTTTAAGAAATGAAGGACAGTCAGTCCGAAAAATTGGGAAAACTTTGAAAGTGTCCCCAAGTGCAGTGGCCAAAACCATCAAGCGCTACAAAGAAACTGGCTCACATGAGGACCGCCCCAGGAAAGGAAGACCAAGAGTCACCTCTGCTGCGGAGGATAAGTTCATCCGAGTCACCAGCCTCAGAAATCGCAGGTTAACAGCAGCTCAGATTAGAGACCAGGTCAATGCCACACAGAGTTCTAGCAGCAGACACATCTCTACAACAACTGTTAAGAGGAGACTGTGTGCAGCAGGCCTTCATGGTAAAATAGCTGCTAGGAAACCACTGCTAAGGACAGGCAACAAGCAGAAGAGACTCGTTTGGGCTAAAGAACACAAGGAATGGACATTAGACCTGTGGAAATCTGTGCTTTGGTCTGATGAGTCCAAATTTGAGATCTTTGGTTCCAACCACCGTGTCTTTGTGCGACGCAGAAAAGGTGAACGAATGGACTCTACATGCCTGGTTCCCACCGTGAAGCATGGAGGAGGAGGTGTGATGGTGTGGAATACTGAACCAGCATGGTTACCACAGCATCTTGCAGCGGCATGCTATTCCATCCAGTTTGCGTTTAGAAGGACCATCATTTATTTTTCAACAGGGCAATGACCCCAAACACACCTCCAGACTGTGTAAGGGCTATTTGACCAAGAAGGAGAGTGATGAGGTGCTACGCCAGATGACCTGGCCTCCACAGTCACCAGGCCTGAACCCAATTGAGATGGTTTGGGGTGAGCTGGACAGCAGAGTGAAGGCAAAAGGGCCAACAAGTGCTAAGTATCTCTGGGAACTCCTTCAAGACTGTTGGAAGACCATTTCAGGTGACTACCTCTTGAAGCTCATCAAGAGAATGCCAAGAGTGTGCAAAGCAGTAATCAAAGCAAAAGGTGGCTACTTTGAAGAACCTAGAATATAAGACATATTTTCAGTTGTTTCACACTTTTTTGTAAAGTATATACTTCCACATGTGTTAATTCATAGTTTTGATGCCTTCAGTGTGAATCTACAATTTTTATAGTCATGAAAATACAGAAAACTCTTGGAATGAGAAGGTGTGTCCAAACTTTTGGTCTGTACTGTATATATAGGTACTATAGTTGTATCCCTTTACAAATGGATGGAGCACCGCTGTAGCACCTATAACCGACGCTATCACAAATATGCTGTAGGGGTGGGGTAGGGAGCCTCAATGAAAGTGTACATCGGAGCCCACAAGACTTTAGTTACACCACTGACCTTAGCTTTTCCAATTGCCCACCACTCACACATAAAACCAGAGAGCTGGATGTCCCAGTTCACAATTTGTATCTATGCCAGCCACCATGCAAACAGTAGTAATAAAATCCTCATTACGCCCCACACAATAAATCAATTGCAGGTTGAGTACATGAGAATACAATCAGACATACCAAGCACATTACACACATGTACAGAGCACCACAGACAAAGCTGTCTTTAGAGCTCCCAGTGTTACAGAGAGAGAATACCTTGAACAATGATATGCACTAGCAGGAAGGCCAAGTAAGAACAATAATCTTACCGGTTTGGGGTCCCGGACAAGCCACCATTACTGTTGTGGACCTCGCCATATGGTCTGTGAACTTCCAATTCTAAATTGCCCTTTTGGATAGAAAGGAATATTACATCCAGGAAAGACAAAGCACAGACTCCAGAGTATCTGCAAGGTCTTCTCTCAAACTTCCCAGCAATACTTTCAATTTAGTGTAAACTCTGGTACATAGTTCACTAAATAAGAATGATGCCTTTAAGGGTGTCGCTTCCAGTGAGAACTACAAACAGTAAAAGAGTCATACATACATGAAATAAAATCAGGTGGAAACATCCTACACCTACACAAAGACACTCGTACATGAATATATGCAAGTAGAAAACTGTGCAGCAGCCATGCCCATGAACATCGGGATCCCATTATACAGAAATCAGCATTTACCTAAACAAGTCAATTACATTTAACCCTATAAGCTCTCCAAATTATGGTTTCACTTTCTTTAATGTCTTCAGGGTGTGGCAAATCAAATGCAAAAAGAATTCTCTGAGACATGATTTGTCACCTTTGGGTCTTTACTTTTGCAGCATAATACTAGTCCCATTTTCTCCCTCCTCTTTTGGACCTGGACACCCCCCCATCAGGAAAATTTTGCGACACCGAGATGCCTAGTGTGAATTTTTGTTTATATAGGAATTCTAGGGAAGAAGGTTATTTGAAAAAAAAAAAATTAAAAAAAATTATTATATATGCTTGTGGTCAGATATTCCCTTATTACAGGCATTAATGTTGGGTCTCTACTGTGTAAAACTGCAGCTACAGCGTCCACTCCGCTCCTGTGCAGGCCCCATGGTTAAAGTGTAATATAGACCAGCGATTCTGGTGTCATATGAAAGATGAACACACAGCCAGGACTGTGCTTTTCAACTGGTGATATCTCCAGAAATAATATAAGTAGAACTGAAAGCTGAGAATCTCACCTTTCATAAGACACCAGAAATAATGTTCTATGTTCTAGAATGACAGAGATATATCTGTTTGACGTGATTTCCCTTCCCGCCTCAGCTTCCCTACGTTATGCATGAACCCATCCACCGATACACAGTGAGAAGCAGTGTATAGAGTTCAGCTAGCAATAGACAAGGAGCTAAATGCATTTATGGAGAGGTGTGCGCTTAGTCATAAATTGGGCTGGACTGGTATCCAGTACACTAGTCTTCATAAATATGCCCCAAGGATCGGTAAGTCTGAAACAGCACTGCATAGATTCTATATTTTTGTATTTACAGATTTTAATGGCTTACTAATAAAATAATGGACTAGAAGTGAATGATATAAGTGAAGAATAGATAATCTTCCTGCCACTATATTGAGTCTGCAGGATTTTCTGCATCTTTCTGAACAAACATGAAAAAAATCCTGTAGCAAACAGAGGCTAATTTTACCATGTCCGTGTCATCCCCTATGGCTGATACTGAGGGGAACTGAGTAGTTCTGCTCTACGCTTTTCCCATACCCACCATAGAGGATAATGAGAGCTACATAAACAGCTGAGCTATGCTGCTTCCAGAAATTCAGCGTTACGGAAACAGCATAACTGGATGTGCTAGACTGTTTCCTTAGCTCTGATTCTCCTCTATAGACGTTATGGGAATAGTGTATAGTATCACTACGTGGCTGTTCCTGTAAGTCCTGGCCATATGGGTTGGGACAAGGTGCAGTTATTCCCATCTTGGGAACAAATTTCTGAGATGGGAAAAACCCTTCATTTTTTTTCCTCTCTCTAAACAATAGAGATTAGATTTTTAAGAAAAAGTTAATAGATTAAGACTAAGCCTGAATGAGGCCTGGGACAATTTTTATAAATGGGGTCTAAGAACAGAAGAGTAATAGTAATAACAATCAATGTCAAGCATGGACTAACGGGGGAGACAAGTGAGATACAGGAGGATGGTGGGTGGGCTAAAAGCGAGAGAAAATGGACTGGAAGAGCCTGAGTTTGGGGATGTGTCAAAGTTCCTCTGAGGTTGTTTCTCTGATCCCAACCATATCAGCTGTCAATCACCACTGGGTTCCTATGGTTGATCATCTTCTGATGTAGGTGTACATCATGAAACCTTAAAGTCATCTCGTGATGTAATTTTCTATCAGGGTGTGCAAAAACGTGACAGGAGGAATTGCTGAGAGTAGAGATATATATATATATATATATATATATATATATATATATATATATATATATACACACAGTCATAGGAAAAAGTTTGGGCACCCCTATTAATCTTAATCATTTTTAGTTCTAAATATTTGGGTGTTTGCAACAGCCATTTCAATTTGATATATCTAATAACTGATGGACACAGTAATATTTCAGGATTGAAATGAGGTTTATTGTACTAACAGAAAATGTGCAATATGCATTAAACCAAAATTTGACCGGTGCAAAAGTATGGGCACCTCAACAGAAAAGTGACATTAATATTTAGTAGATCCTCCTTTTGCAAAAATAACAGCCTCTAGTCGCTTCCTGTAGCTTTTAATCAGTTCCTGGATCCTGGATGAAGGTATTTTTGACCATTCCTCTTTACAAAACAATTCCAGTTCAGTTAAGTTTGATGGTCGCCGAGCATGGACAGCCCGCTTCAAATTATCCCACAGATGTTCAATGATATTCAGGTCTGGGGACTGGGATGGCCATTCCAGAACATTGTAATTGTTCCTCTGCATGAATGCCTGAGTAGATTTGGAGCTGTGTTTTGGATCATTGTCTTGCTGAAATATCCATCCCCGGCGTAACTTCAAATTCGTCACTGATTCTTGTACATTATTCTCAAGAATCTGCTGATACTGAGTTGAATCCATGCGACCCTCAACTTTAACAAGATTCCCGGTGCCGGCATTGGCCACACAGTCCCAAAGCATGATGGAACCTCCACCAAATTTTACAGTGGGTAGCAAGTGTTTTTCTTGGAATGCTGTGTTTTTTGACGCCATGCATAACGCCTTTTTGTATGACCAAACAACTCAATCTTTGTTTCATCAGTCCACAGGACCTTCTTCCAAAATGAAGCTGGCTTGTCCAAATGTGCTTTTGCATACCTCAGGCGACTCTGTTTGTGGCGTGCTTTCAGAAACGGCTTCTTTCGCATCACTCTCCCATACAGCTTCTCCTTGTGCAAAGTGTGCTGTATTGTTGACCAATGCATAGTGCACATTTTCTGTTAGTACAATAAACCTCATTTCAATCCTGAAATATTACTGTGTCCATCAGTTATTAGATATATCAAATTGAAATGGCTGTTGCAAACACCCAAATATTTAGAACTAAAAATGATTAAGATTAATAGGGGTGCCCAAACTTTTTCATATGACTGTTATATATATATATATATATATATATATATATATATAATATATATTATATATTTTTTTTAATTTTCTGTACAGATGTTGCATACGTTTTAATGGTGCCTCTTAGTGCTCTTTTTACTTCCTCCCAGGATGTCTTCCTAATGCATTCAGTGTTGATGAGAAGAAGCTATTCCTAGCGTCTCTCCACCATCTGTATTCAAGATTATCCAAGAGGTGGGACTGAGCTACTGAGCATGTGTGACCACCAGCACTGGACATATTAAGAGAATGTTCTGTAACGTAACCAAAATAACAGCTGGGGGTGCCATAACAAGTATGTAAAAAATTATTCCTGCTGAAAATTTACTTGGTAAATTAATATATTGGGGGGAGGGAGGGGCAACCCCTGGCAACAATCAGTACTAGCCGGTAAGATAAAGTGGACTCTCGTGGCCAGTGTATAAAAATGAACACAGATTTATTTTAAGTTTAAAATATTAATAGCCATACTGTAAAAATCTCAGCATGATGGTTTCTGCGTAAATCTATGAAGTTCATTTCAAAATGAATGGATTACGTATGGAAACATTTTTTTTTTTTTTTTTTTTTACTTTAAACTCATGTCACAAGAAGCACATTTATGTCTTGTCAGACCTCAAAATTAAATTCCATAAGTTACAGATTTGTTGTCAGTCTATAACTGCAATAAGAAAAAAAAAAAAAAAAAAAACAAGAAATGGCACTTTCAAAAAGTAAAATGACACATTTTGTAAAAAGAAAGGCATCAGCAATGATACATTTTTTTCAAGTGTACAAAGTTTTTGAATCCTATCTGCAATTTCAATGAAATTAAACACTAAACAAGATCCGTCCGAATGTCCCTTTGACGACTTATGTTCCCATTTCAGTCGGTAACACCAGTCACTTAGATCCCAAAATAATAGTAAACCAAAAAAAAAGGGTGGAGGGGGTTAATAAAAACAAAATTCAAAATCTACACATTTAAAGGGATTGAAGGGAATGACTGGTTAACAAAAACTGACCAAAGGGTAACAAGTCTTTTGGATGCTTATACAAAGCATGGAATCCTTTAAAAGATGCAAAGAGCTGCAAAAGTTTTCATTTCCTCATACTGTAAAAGTCAAGTAATATTCTGAGAAGAAACTTCTGGTATGGATTAATCCTCAATAACAATTGGTTCATCGTTGACAGGGTGTCGCATTGGAAGTCCCACTTGAGACTGGCAGATGACTATGTGTCTGTAAGGCCTTCTGGCAGCTCGCTTGGTTTCAGAGGATGAGAGCAGTTTGCGGGCTTTCCTGGAATAGACAAATAATGTTACATAATTTACTTTAATTGACTTGATCATTTTGACCCACAATGTCAATATCCTGACCCAGGCTGCTATATGACAAAAATGTGATAAAAACGGAGACTACAAGATGATATTGAAATGTAATATAGTAAAGAGCCAGAGCTAAACTACTGCAGAAGAACAGATGTATAACATTTATACATAGTATCTTTACCCTAAGCCCCACACCATCAAAGTATGTTGATAAAAAAAAAAAAAAAAAAATATTTATCTATCTATCTATATCTATATATATATATACACATACACACTGTATATATATATATATATATATATATATATATATTATTTTTTTTTTTTTTTACATATCCTCTGCACCCCAATACACTGGGCACTAGAACCAACTCTTCATCCCCCAAGACCTTGGGTACTAAGTCTTCCTTCCCCAAGACTTTAGGTACTGAGAAACACGTGTCAGGGCGCTTTTTATCCTTGATGGTATATATGGTGGCTTTACATACTTTCCTTTTCTGTGTCTGCTCTTCCGCCTTTCATTGGATGTACTTCTCTGCACTACTTTAGAGTGATTTTTTTTGCACACTGTGCAGTTCCATTATATGAATTGTATGGGGCAGATGAGAGAATTTTCTTGATATTTTGATATGTATTATCCACCCCGTACAACCCTCCCGCATTTTCTTTTCTTGTGGAATTTTTTCCTTGTTCCCCCTGTATTTTATGTATCTGTGTTTTCATTTTATGTATCTAATCAACATGAATTGTCCTTTTTATTACTTTGCTGCGGGTTTCTATCACCCTTCTTTATCCCCTGTAACCTTGGGTACTGAGAACGAACACTTCATCCCCTGTTACCTTGGGTACTGAGAGCTAAGTCTTCATCCCTTGTAACCTTGGGTACTGAGAACTAACTTCATCCCTTGTAACCTTGGTTACTGAGACCTAACTCTTCATCCCCTGTAACCTTGGGTACTGAGACCTAACTCTTCATCCCCTGTAACCTTGGGTACTGAGACCTAACTCTTCATCCCCTGCAACCTTGGTTACTGAGAGCTAACTCTTCATCCTCTGTAACCTTGGGTACTGAGAGCTAACTCTTCATCCTCTGTAACCTTGGGTACTGAGAGCTAACTCTTCATCCCCTGCAACCTTGGTTACTGAGAGCTAACTCTTCATCCTCTGTAACTTTTGGTACTGAGAGCTAACTCTTCATCCTCTGTAACCTTGGGTACTGAGAGCTAACTCTTCATCCCCTGTAACCTTGCGTACTGAGAACTAACTTCATCCCTTGTAACCTTGGGTACTGAGAGCTAACTCTTCATCCTCTGTAACCTTGGTTACTGAGAACTAACTCTTCATCCCCTGCAACCTTGGTTACTGAGAGCTAACTCTTCATCCTCTGTAACCTTTGGTACTGAGAGCTAACTCTTCATCCCCTGTAACCTTGGGTACTGAGAACTAACTTCATCCCTTGTAACCTTGGGTACTGAGAGCTAACTCTTCATCCCCTGTAACTTTGGGTACTGAGAGCTAACTTCATCCCTTGTAACCTTGGGTACTGAGAGCTAACTCTTCATCCCCTGTAACCTTGGGTACTGAGAACTAACTTCATCCCTTGTAACCTTGGGTACTGAGAGCTAACTCTTCATCCTCTGTAACCTTGGGTACTGAGAGCTAACTCTTCATCCCCTGCCACCTTGGTTACTGAGAGCTAGCTCTTCATCCTCTGTAACCTTGGGTACTGAGAGCTAACTCTTCATCCCCTGCAACCTTGGTTACTGAAAGCTAACTCTTCATCCTCTGTAACCTTGGGTACTGAGAGCTAACTCTTCATCCCCTGTAACCTTGTGTACTGAGAACTAACTTCATCCCTTGTAACCTTGGGTACTGAGAGCTAACTCTTCATCCTCTGTAACCTTGGTTACTGAGAACTAACTCTTCATCCCCTGCAACCTTGGTTGCTGAGAGCTAACTCTTCATCCTCTGTAACCTTGGATACTGAGAGCTAACTCTTCATCCTCTGTAACCTTGGGTACTGAGAGCTAACTCTTCATCCCCTGCAACCTTGGTTACTGAGAGCTAGCTCTTCATCCTCTGTAACCTTGGGTACTGAGAGCTAACTCTTCATCCCCTGCAACCTTGGTTACTGAAAGCTAACTCTTCATCCTCTGTAACCTTGGGTACTGAGAGCTAACTCTTCATCCCCTGTAACCTTGTGTACTGAGAACTAACTTCATCCCTTGTAACCTTGGGTACTGAGAGCTAACTCTTCATCCTCTGTAACCTTGGTTACTGAGAACTAACTCTTCATCCCCTGCAACCTTGGTTGCTGAGAGCTAACTCTTCATCCTCTGTAACCTTGGATACTGAGAGCTAACTCTTCATCCCCTGTAACCTTGGGTACTGAGAGCTAAGTCTTCAACCCCTGTAACATTGGGTACTGAGACCTAACTCTTCATTCCCTGTAACCTTGGGTAATGAGACCTAACTCTTCATCCCCTGTAACATTGGGTACTGAGACCTAACTCTTTATCCCCTGTAACTTTGGTTACTGAGAACTAACTCTTCATCCCCTGTAACCTTGGGTACTGAGAACTAATTCTTCACCCCCTGTAACCTTGGGTAATGAGAGCTAACTCTTCATCCTCTGTAACCTTGGGTACTGAGAACTAACTCTTCACCCCCTGTAACCTTGGGTACGGAGAACTAACTCTTCACCCCCTGTAACCTTGGGTACTGAGAGCTATAGAGATATAAGTAACTAGTCCTTTTCTATGTTCATTATACAATGGAGGGGAAACAAAGAAATTAAATAATGGCCCTTTTTTCTTAGGTATCTAGGGAACTTGCACTAGTAACACAGTGAGGGATACATATATACCATCTGCCCATACAGTTGACAGGGATTGGCTTGGCGAGGAGAGGGGGAAAAGCTGCTACCTGACATGTCTATGTGGCATATCTCCCTGTGAACAAAAGAACTGGGAAGTTGTAATCCAAGTCCCCGATCCTTATTTCCCCCAACATCCGCTGTTCGGTTAGAGTCAGGGATATCTGATACAGGTTACATTTCACTGAGTTTGTGCGACATACATCTAATGTGTATGGGCTGCTCTTGGCTATGTATCCCGCTGTTGAATGTCGAAAACCATTAAAAAAAAAACCCAAAAAAACAAAAAACCCAATCTGTTAAATTTCCAAAGTCTACTCCACTGATATCTTAATTACGTTATTTGACTCAGAGACCCCTTCTTCTTCCCACATCAACAACCCTATACTAAAAACGGATTCATTTGAGGTTTTTTTTTTTGTTAAAAAAAATTGAGAATTTGTAATCGTCACAACTCTTATATCTATAAATAATTCATTACAAGCTCAGGATAATTCATTGTAACATTATTAATGTACTCTAAAAATTATTGATTATAGTTTTGTTAAACAATTTTTTACATTTGCTTTATTACTTGTAATTGGATTTCAATGTTAATAAGTTATTACAGTTAATTTTTTTTTTTAATTTTAGTAGATTTAGGTCACACATTTAAAGAGGACCTTTCACCACTTCTATCCTTCAGTAGCCGCTGACCCACTAATTCCAGCACAGTTGGAATTTTTCTAATTACACTCTCTACTGTCAGGTAGGCAGTCTCAGTTTATTGTCTCCAGTCTAGGAACGCCCACTTGACAGTAAATATGTTAATTAGCATATTGGATGATGAAACGAACAGCACTGATTGCTCAGGAATGACGGGGCAAGAGAAAAAAATTCCAACTGTGCTGGGATTCAGAGAGGCGGCGCCTATTAACCCCTTCCTGCTGCAGGCATTTTTCAATATTCAATGTTCGTTTTTGACTCCCCGCCTTCCAAACCCATAACTTTTATTTTTCAGTTCACAGAGTCATATGAGGGCTTAATGTTTGCGAGACAAATTGTACTTTGTAATGGTATCATTTAATATTCTGTATGATGTACTGGGAAGCTGGAAAAAAAATTCAGAATGGGGTGGTATTGGACAAAAACTGCATTCGTGTGACTTTCTTCTGGGCTTTGTTTTTACCGTGTTCACTGTGCAGCCAAAATGGCATGAGCCCTGTATTCTATGGGTCGGTACAATTGTGGGGATACATACTTATATCGTTTTCTTGACGTTTTTAACCCCTAAAAAAAAAAATCCAAACGCAAAAAAATTATTTCTTGGAGTCGCCATATTCTGGCACCCATAACTTTTTTATATTTCCGTGCACAGGGATGCATTAGGTGTTATTTTTTGGGGGCCCGGATGTATATTTTATGTATAGTTATACCATTTTTGAGCATGTCTGATATTTTGATCGCTTCTAATTCAAATTTTTATGGAAGGTGAAAAAACAGTGGTTTGGCTCTTTTTGATTTTTTTTTTTTTTGCCACTCTGCTTCAGAGCAGCCACCATCTTTAAAGACATCCACCATACTATTACTACAAACTTAGAGAAGGGGTTAAAGGATGTAAAGAGCTGGAATTGGTAGACGTGGTGAAAGGTCCGCTTTAAACTTTGCACACGAATAAAAATAACTAAAAAATTGTCAGACCAATTCTTCCTAGGAATACATTCCTACTATGGTTTCTGCTACTATTTACCTTAATTCATCTGGCTGATTCTTCATGATGGACCTAGGGGTTCTGGCCTGATCACGTGATCGAAACCAGCTCCCAGGTCACTCCACCCTCTCCTGATCAAATTACCTCTCCTGAGGTAAATTTAACTCACTGGACAACCCCTTCAACTAACTAAATTGGACAAACTATGTTCCTGTTTCTCTTATTAGTCTCCTTCTGCTTTAGGTTTCACATGAATTTAACCCCTTTCTGCCACAGCCACTTTTTACTCCCTGCCGTCCAAAACCCTCCTTGATTTTTCTGTTCACTTAGTTGTATGAGGTTTTTTTTTTTGGTTTTTTTATTGAGGAGGGGGTGGGAAGGGCGGCAACAAATTGTACTTCCTAATAATAATATTCTCCGTACTGGGAAACTGGAACAGAATTGAGAAGGCCATGAAACTCTCTTAATTTTAGCTGTGAAAAATAAAACCTGACACATAAATTTCTATTATTTCTAATATTCAATGGGTTAGTACCGTAATTCATAACGGGCAAGTTGTAGTTTATATTGAAATAATTTTGGGGAATGTATGAAGTTTTTATAACAATTTTTGGAGAGAGATGAAGGGAAAAAAAAATGCTGATTCTGAGCATGCATACCTAGCTTTATTTACATTAGCCTTGGGATAGGGTACCCCGAGTTCTCAAGAAAGGTATGGGTCACGGAGGTGGCACCCATATCTGTAAGAAATGTACGGCATATCCTTCTTTCTTGCTTCACATACACCGTGATTGACAGTTCTCTCAGTATCAGTGTGTACACAGAGGGCTGACAATCAGGACTCTAACTGACTCCCATAGGATTCCTGTTAGGTTTCAGGACCGTTTCACACAACCAACTTCCCTCCGTGGGAAAATGTGTATGGGAGGTAGGACCCAGACTGAATTCGGCTGTGTACATAGGAACCATTGCACCATAGTCAGATATGATACAGTGAGCTCCCAAACAGTCTGACCACTACAGTAATGAACTGACATAACACTATCAATTCATTACTGTAGCGATCGGGCTGTTTTGGAGCTCACTGTATAAAAACTGACTATGATGCATTGGTTCCTCTGCACTAGGTCAGTCCAGGTCCCTATATATCTCAGAGCTCAGCTTCTCTCCTATTATATAACCCTATATATCTCAGAGGTCAGCTTCTCTCCCTCTATCATATAACCCTATATATCACAGAGCTCAGCTTCTCTCCTCTATCATATAACCCTATATATCACAGAGCTCAGCTTCTCTCCTCTATCATATAATCCTATATATCACGGAGCTCAGCTTCTCTCCTGTATCATATAACCCTATATATCACAGAGCTCAGCTTCTCTCCTCTATCATATAACCCTATATATCACAGAGCTCAGCTTCTCTCCTCTGTCATATTACCCTATATATCACAGAGCTCAGCTTCTCTCCTCTGTCATATTACCCTATATATCACAGAGCTCAGCTTCTCTCCTCTATCACATAAATCTAGACACGTGGACAAAATTGTTGGTACCCCTCGTTTAATAAAAGAAAAACCCATAATGGTCAGAGAAATAAACTTGAATCTGACAAAACTGGAATTTGCCAAACTACATGTTGACAAGCCACAAAGCTTCTGGGAGAATGTCCTATGGACAGAGGAGACAAAAATCGAAATTTTTGGCAAGGCACATCAGCTCTATATTCACATATGGAAAAATGAAGCATATCTTGAAAAGAACACTGTCCCTACTGTGAAACATGGAGGAGGCTCTGGTATGTTCTGGGGCTGCTTTGCTCCATCTGGCACAGGGTGTCTTGAATCTGTGCAGGGTACAATGAAATCTCAAGATTATCAAGGGATTCTAGAGCGAAATGTGCTGCCCAGTGTCAGAAAGCTTGGTCTCAGTCGCAGGTCATGGGTCTTGTAACAGGATAATGACCCAAAACACACAGCTAAAAACACCCAAGAATGGCTAAGAGGAAAACATTGGACTATTCTGAAGTGGCCTTCTATGAGCCCTGACCTAAATCCTATTGAGCATCTTTGGAAGGAGCTGAAACATGCCGTCTGGAAAAGGCACCCTTCAAACCTGAGAAAACTGGAGCAGTTTGCTCATGAGGAGTGGCCAAAATACCTGTTGAGAGGTGCAGAAGTCTCATTGACAGTTACAGGAATCGTCTGATTGTAGTGATTGCCTCAAAAGGTTGTGCAACAAAATATTAAGTTAAGGGAACCATCATTTCTGTCCAGGCCTGTTTCATGAGTTTTCTTTTTAAAAAAAAAATTCTGTTGAAGCATGCTTGAAAAGCAATGTCTGAATTTCATTTGTTCATTTTCATAGAACGAGGGGTACCAACAATTTTGTCCACGTGCGTATATATCACAGAGCTCAGCTTCTCTGATCTATCATATAACCCTATATATCACAGGGCTCAGCTTCTCTCCTCTATCATATAACCTATATATCACAGAGCTCAGCTTATCTCCATCCATCATATAAACCTATATATCACAGAGCTCAGCTTCTCTCCATCATATAAACCTATATATCACAGAGCTCAGCTTCTCTCCTGTATCATATAACCCTATATATCACAGAGCTCAGCTTTTCTGCTCTATCATATAACCTATATATCACAGAGCTCAGCTTATCTCCATCCATCATATAACCCTATATATCACAGAGCTCAGCTTCTCTCCTCTATCATATAAACCTATATATCACAGAGCTCAGGTTCTCTCCTCTATCATATAACCCTATATATCACAGAGCTCAGCTTCTCTCCATCATATAAACCTATATATCACAGAGCTCAGCTTCTCTCCTGTATCATATAACCCTATATATCACAGAGCTCAGCTTCTCTCCTCTATCATATAAACCTATATATCACAGAGCTCAGGTTCTCTCCTCTATCATATAACCTATATATCACAGAGCTCAGCTTCTCTCCATCCATCATATAACCCTATATATCACAGAGCTCAGCTTCTCTCCATCCATCACCCCCCCCCCTACCCTTTCACAGAGCTCAGCTTCTCTCCATCATATAAACCTATCACAGAGCTCACCTCTCCATCATATAAACCTATATATCACAGAGCTCAGCTTCTCTCCATCCATCATATAACCCTATATATCACAGAGCTCAGCTTCTCTCCATCCATCATATAACCCTATATATCACAGAGCTCAGCTTCTCTCCTCTCTTTATCATATAACCCTATATATCACAGAGCTCAGCTTTTCTGCTCTATCATATAACCTATATATCACAGAGCTCAGCTTATCTCCATCCATCATATAACCCTATATATCACAGAGCTCAGCTTCTCTCCTCTATCATATAACCTATATATCACAGAGCTCAGCTTATCTCCATCCATCATATAACCCTATATATCACAGAGCTCAGCTTCTCTCCTCTATCATATAAACCTATATATCACAGAGCTCAGGTTCTCTCCTCTATCATATAACCCTATATATCACAGAGCTCAGCTTCTCTCCATCATATAAACCTATATATCACAGAGCTCAGCTTCTCTCCTCTATCATATAAACCTATATATCACAGAGCTCAGCTTCTCTCCTGTATCATATAACCCTATATATCACAGAGCTCAGCTTCTCTCCTCTATCATATAACCCTATATATCACAGAGCTCAGCTTCTCTCCTCTATCATATAACCCTATATATCACAGAGCTCAGTTTCTCTCCCTCTATCATATAACCCTATATATCACAGAGCTCAGCCCTCCCTCTATCAATAAGCTATATCGCTGAGAGCTTCTCTCCTCTATCATATAACCCTATATATCACAGAGCTCAGCTTCTCTCCTCTATCATATAACCCTATATATCACAGGGCTCAGCTTCTCTCCTCTACCATATAACCCTATATATCACAGAGCTCAGCTTCTCTCCTCTATCATATAACCTATATATCACAGAGCTCAGCTTCTCTCCTCTATCATATAAACCTATATATCACAGAGCTCAGCTTCTTCTCTCCCTATATTATACCTGACAGCTTCACTTTAAATCTTTCCTTCTCATTTGCCAATATCCCTGAAGTGTTGTTTGACTGAGCTAAACCTAAATACTAGAACTATTTTGTCTGCCAAAAATTATAAAAGTTTTTATTTTTGAAATATTCCTTTGGACTTTGTGGGGTGAGACTTTCAAAGTTTTCTAAGGATCTTCTTCATACATCCTAATTCCTGCTTTCAGAAATCCCATTCCTAATACTTATATTTACAACAAGTATTTAATCAACAAAAAAATTAAAGGCAAATTTCTACAATTATAAGTTCAGTAATGTAAACTAAACAGTGTCATGTCATATGAATAGTCTATGGCCCTGCAATCACATCTCCACCTATATAAACTGACAGGACTTACCTTGTTTCTTCTGTCACCATATAAAAAACATCATCGGGGGCATCAATCCAGTTCATCTGCCTCCTCTTGACTGGAGGCAGACAACCACCTCGGATTAATCTGACCTTTGCTGGGTAGGATTTCCCATTGAGCAGTAAGTTTCGGTTTGGTCCCTTGTGGAAAAAAAAATAAATAAATTCTAAAATCCTAATAACTTTTGCTAATCTGTAGCAATAGACAATGGTTACCTGGAAGCAATAAGTTTGCAATTATTTTTAGTATTTAGTATGGATACAAAAATGAATGTCTTATTATATATTATCAACTAAATCCACTACAATGGACAAACTAAGCTTAAAAAAATTTGCATTTGTAAATCTTTTAAGGACTAAGGATCCTGGTCTGACCCCACCATTGCTATGACTGCATGCTATAGGTTTAAGGTGTTAAGCGGGCAATAAATTTTCTCATTACGACCCCCCCCCCCCCATTCCTATACACATGTGCGCTGTGCTTGGTTCTGAATGTAGAGAGGGGAGTAAGCTGCTGCCAGATACGTCTGACTACTGCTTATTCCCTAAGAGAACAAAAGATTGGGCATGTTGACACATGATATGCCCGATTCTTTTTCTTCCCAGACATATGCCAAATGTTAGAGGGTCAACTAGATCCACCAACATCGATAGATTTGGAAGATGTAAATCTAATGTGTACGTCCACTTTCAGAGTACATAAGGCTTTATCTGTAATCCTACAACATGTACTTGCTTGCCATTGTCAAATATTACAAGTTGCGTTGAGCCACACGGATACAAAACAAGAAGAGTATCTTACTTTAGTGTTACTTTCCAGTGATGTTTTAGTAATATCATCATTGTCCTGGTGCCATTAAATTCTGGGCATGTTGAAATTCAACATACCCAACTCTTTGTTTTTTTACCTCCACATCATCTGTCGGGGAGGGCAGGCAAACCTCCAATCACTAAAGATATAGTAGTTGCCCAGTCCCACCAAAATCGGTGGGTTTGAACTACTTTACACTCCTCTTTATGGGGACCCTTAAGAATACTTGTAAAAATAAAGATGAAAAAAAAAAAAAAAAACAATTTTGTTAAATGTGAATGTGTCTAAAGCTGGGGTCACATCTGTATTTGCATTTCCATTTTTCTGCTCTGTCATAGAAACAGAAAAAAAAAACAAAAATGATATCAGTGCCAGATCCAGCACATGACAGACAGCAATGGTGCATGACGGAACCCATTTATTTTAATGTGATCCAACATTTTACCACCATGCTTTGATGGAATCTGCAACAGTCACCTAACAGAGTCTCAGACGTGAACAGAGCAACACGTAAAAGACTAAATTCAAATTTAACCCTAAGAGAGTCAACAAATTTTTACTATATGTATCCAAACTCTAAATCTGCCTGTTCTAGTTACTCTATACGTAGATATGACGTCATACAAAGTTATAGAATGAACAGTGATATTGTATAAAAAAAAAAAAAAAAAAAGGACAAATCACAAAACAAGCAACACCATACAATGGGCATTAAAGTTGACTATGAGTTTATACAAGCGAGTATTTTTCGGCACATGCATGCAAGACAGCTATAACTTTTTTGTTTATTGTGTTGGAGGGGCAGGCATAGCACCATGGCTTAGGCTAAAAAAATATTTTTTTTTTCTCTTAAAACCCCAATAACAGTGGGAAATCCACCCAGCAGTCCCATGTTTGCTAGGATTAGCAAACCAGGCATGTAAAAAAAAAAAAAACAAAGAAAAACAAAAAAAACACAACCCCTCCATCCGAAAAAAAAAAAAAATCCATCCTGACCCCTTCAAAAAACAATCCACTAAATCTACATAATTCTACATTGAGGGGAAAGAAAACATGGACTTGGAAATACAAAGTGTAACCCAGATTAAAAGGCGAAACATGACCACTGCACAGTCGGGCCTGGCCCATTTCAAGAGGCAGACGAGCAGTAACTGCTAGAGGCAGTGGTGGACGCAATAATAGACAACACTGGGGAGTTCTTGGAGTCCAATTTTGGTTGGAGTCGGAAAAATGTTACTGACTGACTTCAAAATAAAATAATACTTTTATACAATTTTTAATATTGTATAATTATTAGATTTATAGTTTACATATTTACATTCATAAGAATTCAGTCACTGGCTTTTTTCTGGATTAGAGGAGCTTTACTGCTTCTATCTGAGCATGGATGAATATACAATGGGGAGTGAAGGGGATTGTGCTTTTTGGACATCCATTCTGTTAAATTCCTATAGAAGCAACACTGCAGCGTTGTCTAAAGCCTTGAGCTACTTATGTAAAGAGCAGTCACTGGGAAATAGTTAGCGTCCTTATTCTGTTCTTGTAACCAAATCAGAAACCCAACATGGAAATGCACAGGGAGAACCCCAAGTAGAAAAGTTGCAAAGGCAGCCATAAGATGCCTAAAGAGAGTTATCTGAATTGGACCCATGCAGAGAACTCTTCAGGTTGTCTGAGCAAATTTACTGCCTGGCATCTCAAAGTTGGAAGAACAGAACTATATATATTTATATTTATACACACGTGGACAAAATTGTTGGTACCCCTCGTTTAATGAAAGAAAAACCCACAATGGTCACAGAAATAACTTGAATCTGACAAAAGTAATAATATATAAAAATTCTATGAAAATGAACAAATGAAAGTCAGACATTGCTTTTCAACCATGCTTCAACAGAATTTTTAAAAAAAGAAAACTCATGAAACAGGCCTGGACAGAAATGATGGTTCCCTTTACTTAATATTTTGTTGCACAACCTTTTGAGGCAATCTCTGCAATCAAACGATTCCAGTAACTGTCAATGAGACTTCTGCACCTCTCAACAGGTATTTTGGCCACTCCTCATGAGCAAACTGCTCCAGTTGTCTCAGGTGTGAAGGGTGCCTTTTCCAGACGGCATGTTTAAGCTCCTTCCAAAGATGCTCAATAGGATTTAGGTCAGCGCTCATAGAAGGCCCCTTCAGAATAGTCCAAGGTTTTCCTCTTAGCCATTCTTGGGTGTTTTTAGTTGTGTTTTGGGTCATTATCCTGTTGCAAGACCCATGACCTGCGACTGAGACCTAGTTTTCTGACACTGGGCAGCACATTTCGCTCTAGAATCCCTTGATAGTCTTGAGATTTCATTGTACCCTGCACAGATTCAAGACACCCTGTGCCACATGCAGCAAAGCAGCCCCAGAACATAACAGAGCCTCCTCCATGTTTCACAGTAGGGACAGTGTTCTTTTCAAGATATGCTTCATTTTTCCGTCTGTGAACATAGAGCTGATGTGCCTTGCCAAAAATTTCGATTTTTGTCTCATCTGTCCATAGGACATTCTCCCACAAGCATTTGTTAATTTTCATATAATTTTTGTATATTATTACTTTTGTCAGATTCAAGTTATTTCTGTGACCATTGTGGGTTTTTCTTTCATTAAGCGAGGGGTACCAAAAATTTGTGTATATCGCAGAAGTTAAAGGAAAGTCATATCCAACTGTATGGCATACAACTTCTTGTATGAGTTGGACATACATATTGTATAAATAGAGTATGTGGCATGAATACAACCCATTCCAATTATCATTTGTAACACCCAGATATATCCTGTAGTGCTGTACATAGCAGGTGTTCATTCTCTGCCCAAAAGAGCTTTAGTGTGAACAATTTAAGATCTGATCTTTAAAGGGGACCTTCACCACTTCCAATAACTCAAACGCTAGTCTTTATCTAATAGGCACTGCTTCAGTGATTCTGATGCAGTAGGAATTTCTTCTCTAGCCCCCACTGTTCGTGAGCAATCGTTTTTGTTAGTTTCATCAAAAGATATGCTGATTTAGCTCTTTGTCAGGTGGGCGGTCCTGAGCTGAAGCACATAGTCTGAGACTGACCACCTCACAGTTGAGAGCCTACTTAGCATATTGGGTGCTGAAGCTAACAGCACTGATTGCTCAGGAATGGAGGGAGCTAGATGAGAAATTCCAACTGCAACAGAATCAGTGGAGCAAATTTCAAAAAAGATTTAGAGTTGGTGGATATGGTGAAAGGTCCTCTTTAAAGGGTTTATCCCACAAAAATCAATTACCTTAGTACAACTAGCAGCTGGTTTTGACTGCCCCATAGACATTGAATGCTGCAGCCTTTGCATAGATGAGAAGTGTTCTAAATGGGAAACCCATTTAGATTAAGATCACACGCTGTAGAAAAGTTGCCTTTTCTGTTGGGAGATTTTGCTGTGTTTTTTTGAGCCAAGGCCAGGAGTGGATTTAGCAATAGGGAGACGTATAGGAGCTTCCATTATCTTCCCCCATTCCTTTTGAAGCCACTCTTGGCTTTGTCTATAAAAAAAACAAACAAAAAAAACCTCCAGCAAACCCTACAACAAAAAACAGGTTTTTACGCAACATTTCAGCCTTACAGTGGATCTTACTATATTTATTTGAGCAGTACATTTGGCATCTACCTGATAATCTATTTTACCTTAAATGTGATTTAGTTACTTGCCGTCCACATAGCACTGATTCCCTTCTGGTATGTGGTGGGCTTATTCATGTACACTGTAGGCAATCAGAACAAGCAGAGCTGCAGAGTACATACAGAGAATAGAACAGTCTAGTCATGTGATGAGACATGGAGTGGACATAGGACTGAGAATCCCATTAACTGACACAATGTACAACTAATAGAACTGTCCAAATGCCCAGCCTTGCAATGAGCACCAGTCCCATTTTCGGGTGGGTTCACACCTGCGCTTGAGTCCGTCCTGCCGTTGGACATGCAGGACTTTGACTCCAACGAAAAAAAAAATGGCTTTGCAGCGCAGAGGGTGTACGCGCACACCCGCGCATTGCTTTAAAAACCCATTGAAATGAATGGGTCTTTAACCAATGCATCGCTAACATGTCGGTATCCGATGCCAATCCCGTTGCCCGAGATTTTTACTCGGATTGGCAGCGTACGGACTCAAGTGCAGATGTGAACCCTCCCTTATCTTGAGTGCCTGACGACATTCAGGCACCATGAAGGGACACCATTGTTCATATGAACACTTTCATCTACCAGTGGCTCGGGGACTACTATATTACTGCTCACAAACTGATAACAGTCACATCACATGATCACAGATTTATGTCTGCACAGAGATCAACGTTGCAACTAGAATGTCATTGGAAGCAATGGCCTGCCTCACTCTGTGTGTGTTTACCAAAAACTCTTTGCCCAGTCATTTTCATAAAAAGTGGCAAATGGGGCAATGAGAAAAAAAATTAGTGCAATCCGCTATCTTTCTGCTAACTCTCTTCCTGAGCCCTTACAATCTGGCTTCCGCACTGTGCACTCTACTGAAACGGCCCTCACAAAAGTCTCCAATGATCTCCTGACGGCTAAATCCAATGGTGACTTCTCTCTTCTCATTCTTCTGGATCTCTCAGCAGCATTTGACACTGTTGACCATCAACTCCTTCTCACTATGCTCCGTTCTGTCGGCCTCACAGACACTTCTCTCTCCTGATTCTCCTCTTATCTCTCTGACCGCACTTTCTGTGTATCATTTGCGGGCTCTGTTTCTTCCCCTCTTCCCCTTGCCGTTGGCGTTCCTCAGGGCTCGGTCCTAGGCCCCCTGCTCTTCTCCATTTACATAGCCCCCATTGGACAAACCATCACTAGATTTGGCTTCCGGTACCATCTTTATGCTGATGACACCCAATTATATACCTCATCCCATGACATCACCCCTGCACTAATACAGAACACCAGCGACTGCCTCTCTGCTGTCTCAAATATCATGTCCTCGCTTTATCTGAAACTGAATCTCTCAAAGACTGAACTACTGCTGTTTCCCCATCTAATAGATCTATCCCTGATATCTCCATTGCAGTCTCTGGCCTTACCATAACTCCTAGGCAGTATGCCCGCTGCCTGGGGTTTTGTTTGACTCAGACCTTTCCTTCACCCCCCATATCCAATCACTCGCACGCTCTTGTTATCTCCACCTCAAAAACATCTCCAGAATCCGCCCTTTCCTTACCACAGATACACTAAATACACTTATTGTTGCCCTGATTCACTCTCGCCTTGACTACTGTAACTCCTTACTAATCAGTCTTCCCCTTACTAAACTCTCTCCTCTACAATCTATTCTGAATGAGGCGGCCAGGCTCATCTATCAGTCTAGATGCTACAGTGATGCCTCCGGTCTGTGCCGGTCACTACATTGGCTGCCTATTCAATACAGAATACAATATAAACTTATCACCCTCATCCACAAGGCTCTCCATAATGCTGCACCTCCCTACATTTCCTCCCTCATCTCTGTCTATCGCCCAACCCGTGCTCTCGTTCACTCAATGACCTAAGACTAACATCCTCTATTATCAGAACCTCCAACGCTCGCATACAAGACTTCTCCCGAGTTGCACCACTTCTCTGGAATGCTCTATCCCGGACTATTAGATTAACCCTCAATTTCCACAGCTTCAAGCGTAAACTAAAGACATATCTTTTCAGACAGGCCTATCACAACTCGTAATGTACACCCTTCTGTAGTTAGAATCCCTAAAACGTACCCTCCTCTGTTTGTGCTCCAACATTACCTCACAGGATATGATGCCGTATCAGACTAACTTTATATGTCCAGGCACCATCTGCACGTTAAAGGACACGACTGGTGACGGCTCATACAGCTTTATATATGTGTAATGACAGTAACCTCTATTACAGAATTGTCTGACCATTGTATAAGCAATGCTACCTCCTATGCCACCCCTGCTACCTCCTGTGTCACCCCCTCTACCTCATAGATTGTAAGCTCTTGCGAGCAGGGCCCTCAGTCCCAGTGTGTGAATTGACTATTTCTTTATAATGTATCTACTTTGTCAGTACTTGAACCCTACAAATTGTACAGTGCTGCGGAATATGTTGGCGCTATATAAATAAAATGTATTATTATTATTATTTATATTATTTAGGGCATCTTCTGCACGCAAAAGGATCATGCGCCTTAGACGTGCCACCACTATTTCCATCATCGCCAGTATAGAGTCATAGACTGAACTGGAAATTCCCACTGAATATTCAAGAAAACAGGAACAACATCTTTAACCACAGTAAATGTGCTTAAGGGGGCACAATATTTTTAACCACATTGTAAGGCCTCATGCATATGGCCAAGTGTGGAGAACGAGGAGGGTCCAATTTTTTTTTTTTTTTTTTTTTTTTTTAGCAAAATGCCCTCAGTTGTCATGCAGCAGGATAGGACCTGCTCTATAATTATTGGGAAGGAGCATCAGAACTCCCATCAGAAGAGACTTAAGCATATCCAGCGTTCAAATAAATAGGCTTTATTAAGGCTCAATTCAGATGACTGAGAGCCGTCATAGACTGTCAGCCATTGTGCAGTCTGATGGACTAGACTGACATGCATATGGACCCACTGATGTTGATTGCGTCATACATGGATCTATTTTTTCACACACACCCTTGGTCCTTGTGGAAAAAGTAGAGTATGTCTTTTTTTTTTTTTTATCCTCCACGGTACCTGGAGGAACCACATAGGGTTGGATAAGAAAACCCTCTGGGATTGGTTGACTCTTCTAATGTGCATGGGCACAGTTTTGGAAGTAGAGAAGATGGTGCTAGCAAGGCAGAGGGTGATAGAGGTTAGCTATGTAGCCCGAGGCTAAATGTTACTGGTACTTCTTCACACTTTGAGGGCATGTTGACATGCAGCAGACTTTGTTGCAGAGATCTCTGCGTATGAAAGTCAGTGCCAATCATCTAAATGGGGCCATTTTTGTAGGAAGTACATGGATTTCTATAGGACTCATTCAGATGAATAGGACAGATGTTCAACTAAATCTGCAGCTTGGGAATGCACTCATACACATTAATCTACAGTTGATCAAAACAGTCAATTTCAACCAACACTTTAATTGGGTTGAATTTAACAACGAACAGTCGTATTAAATAATGAATATGATCCTTTGCCCAGGGTTACTGAAGGTGTCTGACCAGTAGTGGCCAAAGAGGACACAAATGGGAATGTCTACACTGGCATAGCATTCGTTCACCAGTCAATCATTCATTCAACATTTTCTCGTTAATCTACTTCTATTTAATGTGTATGGTCACTTTAAGGCACTTAAACACAGTGGGACAGATTTACTCACACAGTCTAAAAGTTACACAGTGGAAAGTTAGACTAGAAAGTCTTATACTACACCAGATTTATAATAGTGTCTAATCTTGGATGATAATTTTGTTGCATTATTCAGTTCACAGGGTGGAAAATTAAGAGGAATTTCAGGCGGACATCCATGGCAGAATACCGATGCAGAGCCTCAGATGAATAGGCCTAACCAGCGGTGATTCTCCAACTGCGCCCTTTGTGGCAAGATCGAACAGGTAACTTATTTTTTCAGCTTCCCACTGAGATCTCTGCCTTCCATTGAATACAATAGGAGGAAGAATCAGGCTGGAATCTACCACTGGTTTGGAGTGGAATCTGCCCCAATATCAGCAGCAAATTCTGCCATGTGAATGGGACCTTAGACTGCCTAGTCTAACTTTACACCTATAATTTGTCTTCCTTTACACCAGAAGAAAATGTTAAAATTCTGGCACATTTGGTGTTTAATGTTGTTGGACAGTTTTTGGGTGCAAACTATGCCACACTTCTGGTGCACTCTCCTCCAAGATAGTACAAAAAAATATATATATACAAAAATAAACTAATATGTTAAATATAATACTTAGAAAAATGTGATATAAAAGGAAAAGACAATGCAATACATCTAAAAGTAAACTCCACAATCTAAATAAAAATGTGATATCGAAGACCCTTACACCCTGACTTAAAACAAAAATTAAAAAAAAAAAAAAAAAAAAAAAAGAAGTCAGAAACAGAAAAAAAAAAAAAAGTGCCATGTGCAGAACTTCAGGTGCACGGAGCTAGGAAGTTTTTTTGTTTCTCTTTAGATGAACATTATCTTACCATTTGTCTGGTTTGTCCATGGTTAGGAATACCTAACAAACATGAAAAAAATAGATTTGGTAAGACATTGTTTCCGAGTAGTTTCTACAAATTTCATTTCACAAACATTTCAAACACTGTTAAAAAGAACACAACATATACTGCACGGTGTACAAAATACTATATAATAATACACCAGTTAGTAATTAATCCTACAAGCTCATCGTTACGGCACTAGTCACTACCCAAACAGCAAGCAATTTCTACGTCCAGTCTGACAACATTCAATGCTTTTCAAAGATGGTTATCTGAAGAGGTTTACAGATGTCCTCTTTACTAAGGCCTGATCCCACAACTAGAAATTAGACAATTTGGGAACACACAATGGGGCAGATTTATTAAGACTGGTGTATTGTACATCAGTCTAAATAAAGGCCCAGACAGGTGCAGGGAATGACTGGTTTATGAAGAGGCTTTGGCCTCCGACATCACAGTGCCAGAATGGAAAACTGCCAAGAGTTAAAGACTATGTTGGGCCGAGGTGTCCCCAGCCCACCCTGCTCACATTTGCACAATGTGGTGCGTGAGGAACAGATTAGGGATTGTGGGGCACATTTGGTTCAAGAAAGGACCTTGTGCCAAATGTTCGCCACAATATCATCCCTCTATGATAAAAAACCGGCGTAGAGGGATTGATAAATCCTCCCCATGTAACAGATCCAGTAGTATTTCTGTCTCAGGGATTGGGTCTGCCTGTAAAGGAATAAGGAGTTTGTGAATGTAGAGTTTGGGCTATGTACTAAAATGTATTAGTTTTACTGTGACATAACTGAATAAGCCATGTTTCATGGCTTGGCCAACATTTTTTCACACGTGACCCAATTTAAAGTCATACCTCAAATCTTCCATATGGGAAATGAGACATTCAATCTTTATATGATATAGATGACTTCCGCTCCCCTTCACCGTAAGAATGAATTGCTAGTGCAACGATACAGGTGCTAATAGGGCCTTCTAAAATATAATCTACGTAGTACTGAAAACAAAAAGCACCGGGGCAAGTCAGGGATCATCCAGAAGAAATAGTAAGTGACTTAAAGGAAGTCTGTTACCAGAACTCAGAATGGACCCAGTCCCGCAAATATATAGGTTAGGGTCACCTGAATCAAACCGTGGTTTTGCCTTGTGAATTGGTGTCTCTGTTGTAGAGAATACTTTTTGTCAATATGCAAATGAGATCTTTGGAACAACAAGGGGGTTGCCATTGCTCCAAGGTAAGTGGCAATGCCCTCATTGTTGCATAGAGATAAGTTACCTATTGACAAAAGCAGTAATATCTCGGCAACAGAGGCAAAGATATGTGGCGTTCTGATGACAGACTCCCTTTAAATTACAGCTAAGCCTAAAGTAATATGGTATTATGTTACGACTTACAAGTTGTTAGACTGCGTTCATATTTCCATATGTGGTTTCCATTTGAGAAGCCACAATCTAGCCATTGGTCCTTCATACAGAGGATAATACCAGCATTAAAAAGGATCCCACTGGCTTCTAGTAGGGTCCATTGGGGTTCCGGGACCCCACTGGCTTCTAATAGGGTCTATTGAGGTTCCATTAAGAGGACCCCACTGGCTTAAAACAGGGTCTATTGAGGTACCATTAAAATGGTCCATTGATCTACCTTTAAAATTTGACGCAATTTTCAACAGCGCACGCACCTCAAACACGAAAGATAACCCAAGGTTAGTTCTAACAGAGTGTATATTGCACCTGTATTACAGCCAAGTGACCAATGTTCTCCTGAATGACTATTACAGCTGCGTCCTGTCGAGGGGAAGTCTGGTAATTCAACGCTTCCCCCTTGGTCCAACAGGGCTGTGATATCAGATGAAAAAGGTTATATGACCAAAACTTCCGGCACGTCTGAATATCCGCCGGCTGTAGCTCTATTTCTTTACATCTCTATTTCTCTCTACCATGCCTGATGATGGACTGATTCATCCAATAAAAACTTTCTGCACAATATCTTATTTGATTACTGGTGACTTCGACAAATTCTCTATCAGCAACTTCTATTGTGCTAGCAGTATTCTGCATATTGTAACATACATAGTGTGCCACAAAAAAAACACACAACTCTACTTTCATGTGTGGTTTGGACAGACTAATGGTTATCGTTTTAGCTTACATTTAGACAAGAGTGAAAATCTGCCTGTGACAGCCATTTTTTTATTCTTTTAAACAACCGTCATGCGGTTGCATTAAATTCACTGTACGGGAATGGTGGATAATGAACTGTGAAAAATGTGTCATGTCCAATTTTTGTCCATTTTCACAGATCCCGCAATACAATGAAATGTATAAGGGATCCATGAAAACAAGTGCCCCTCAGGAGCAAAATGACTGAAAAATTTCCATTTTTCATGGCCATTTTATACCACGGTCATATGAAAAGTTTTTTTTATGTGGTTAAACAATCAGAGCTCAGCTTTCATATCTGTGAAACAGTTTAATAAACGAATGAAGCCTATCGTATCGTCCCTGCCAGCTAAGAGGTGCAGTAGTTTTGCACACGAGTTTGTCCACCATGCCTTATTTGTGATATAGTAGGCTTATACACACACACAGACTCAGAAAAACAGTGCTTTGATGGTGAATTTCCAAACCTTCCTGTTCCAGTAAAAAGCAGTTTACACGGTTTGGTGTAACACAGGATCTGTGGCTGATGGCAAAAAAAAAAAAAAAAAAAAAAAACTGTTGCAGACATCCAGGAGTGCAAACCCACGGAAACAGCAAGTTATCCATCCTTACCAACTCTCCTGAAAAGTCTGGGATACTCCCAATAGAGCAAGGCTTCCAAGGCTCTCATGTCATTTTGTGACATGGCTACGTTATGTGCTATCACATCACAAAAGAGGGATGGGGCCACGACACTGCATGTCCACATCACAAATAAAAGGAGCCTGACATGACCCCAAAAAGGGCATGGCCACCCCAAATTTGTCATCCTCCCAGGATCTCCATGCCAAGTGTTTGCAAGTATGTAACTATCCCAGGAGACCCACAGTAGCAGAAACTGTCAACATATACTGAAATCGCTTCAGCTGAAGCCAGAGCAAGTGTCAGCATGGGGCATATTGCATTGAATACTGGATATGATCATAGATGGCCAGTTGGATCTGTTGCAATAAAGGCTATGGAGTCAACATGCCAAAGCATAAATGGCACATAACCATGGTCAGACAGACGCAGTAAAGCTAAACTAATTCACAAAAAAGCTATTGATTGACCTCCATTTAGTTATACAAGATTGATAAATTGTATATTTTAAAATTATTTTATTTTGAAGCCGGAGTTCAAATAGCTAACTTTTTTCCCCGTCTCCGGCTCCACATCCCTGGTTGCAATACATCATGGCCAATGAAGCAGCAACCTGTAGTTACAGTGGTCACGATGGCAGGAATCTCAACAAAACCCTCCAACTCTCCTCCTAGGCTGGTACAGTGCTGAGAAGCCTGCAGGGTAGTGGTAGCACCTTGGAGCACATCCTAATGGTTTTAAGCATTTCTGAGCCTGATGTGTGTTGGAGTGCCCATGATCTTCTTGCAGGAATAAAGACTCCAGAGACAGGATGTATGTGGAACAACATAACTCACGATTTTAACTTCAACGTCGTCCAGATACTGGAGTTACAATTCTTGTAGGCCATCCACTGAGGCCTGAGGCTGAATTGGTTGATGGTACTCCCACTGACTGTCTGTGTCTCCCTTGCTGGGGCAGTCTTCCACTTAACCAGTGTGTGCAAGTCCACAACTTTTTCAACAAGTTCCCAGGCTGCGGGGCGTAGATTGTTTGGTGTTACCATGTCTGACCTGAGGCTGCAGGCCGACTTCTAGTTAAGAGGTCCATGTAACTTTACTCTCAAATACTGATCTTGCAAACATCTTCCAAAAAGGTAAGCAGGGATAAATCCCACCTCCGGAATACAGACCACCACACAACTGTCTGAGAGGGTTTTCTTCCAGTCTAACCAGGTTTCTGGCTCAGTCTCCTTGCCTCTCTTCCACACTGTTCTATCTGGAAGAGCTACATTCTCCTCACACACACACACACTACTTCCTCCGAGATAAGAAGAGACCCTCTCATCGCTTTCTACTCCCAGCTGAGAGGAAGAGATTCCCTGTATCCTCACCTACCCAGAATTCCCTAAGTTGGGGTTGTACCACCAACTCACATCCATTATCCAGTGGTTTATTCAATTAAAAAGACACACATATACATATGTTGATTCCAAAAGCATATACATGCAGGTAAACCTTTTGTAGTGTCCCCAGTGGGATATCCCATGGGCACACAGAATTCACACAAGCTACGCCAACAGCCACTATGAGATCTACCAAACAGTATTTGGTGTGTGATCATGGGTACAGGGACTGCGGGTTCAATATTCTTTGATGAAAATGTGAACACGGCCATGTAGATGGACATTTACAAGCAGTTCTACATGCAGTTAATTGATCATGGGAGTGAATATTGTTTAGAGCTTATGCGGCATTCATAGAGGAATGTACGGTGAGCCAAGGCTTATGGCTTCCATGGTCTCCAGAATTATCGGTGCACAATTTTTTATCTGTCGGGGAATACCTGAAAGGTAGGATTTATGAAACAAATCCCCAGCTATTTCCTGAACTGAAATAGCAAATTGAGATTCAAGTCAGGAATATCGGTAAGCATGGGCACTACTTTACACGGCCACTGGCAAAACCCACCTCTAGCATCACCTGTAACAGGTAAGTATATCAATCTTCTATTATACTGTACAAACCACACAGAGAAAACTGCATTTTGTTGTTTGGAGCCCACCTGGATATAATATACTGCAAACATGTATTTGTACTCATGAATACAAAAAGGAATGTTAAAAGGTGTTGTCTAGAACTTATTTAAAAAAAAAATTAATTATATATACAGTACAGACCAAAAGTTTGGATACACCTTCTCATTCCAAGAGTTTTCTGTATTTTCATGACTATAAAAATTGTAGATTCACACTGAAGGCATCAAAACTATGAATTAACACATGTGGAATTATATACTTAACAAAAAAGTGTGAAACAACTGAAAATATGTCTTATATTCTAGGGTCTTCAAAGTAGCCACCTTTTGCTTTGATTACTACTTTGCATACTCTTGGCATTCTCTTGATGAGCTTCAAGAGGTAGTCACCTGAAATGGTCATCCAAGTCTTGAAGGAGTTCCCAGAGATGCTTAGCACTTGTTGGCCCTTTTGCCTTCACTCTGCGGTCCAGCTCACCCCAAACCATCTCGATTGGGTTCAGGTCTGGTGACTGTGGAGGCCAGGTCATCTGGCGTAGCACCCCATCACTCTCCTTCTTCGTCAAATAGCCCTTACACAGTCTGGAGGTGTGTTTGGGGTCATTGTCCTGTTGAAAAATAAATGATGGTCCAACTAAACGCAAACCGGATGGAATAGCATGCCGCTGCAAGATGCTGTGGTAACCATGCTGGTTCAGTATTCCTTCAATTTTGAATAAATCCCCAACAGTGTCACCAGCAAAGCACCCCCACACCATCACACCTCCTCCTCCATGCTTCACGGTGGGAACCAGGCATGTAGAGTCCATTCGTTCACCTTTTGTGCGTCGCACAAAGACACGGTGGTTGGAACCAAAGATCTCAAATTTGGACTCATCAGACCAAAGCACAGATTTCCACAGGTCTAATGTCCATTCCTTGTGTTCTTTAGCCCAAACAAGTCTCTTCTGCTTGTTGCCTGTCCTTAGCAGTGGTTTCCTAGCAGCTATTTTACCATGAAGGCCTGCTGCACACAGTCTCCTCTTAACAGTTGTTGTAGAGATGTGTCTACTGCTAGAACTCTGTGTGGCATTGACCTGGTCTCTAATCTGAGCTGCTGTTAACCTGCGATTTCTGAGGCTGGTGACTCGGATGAACTTATCCTCCGCAGCAGAGGTGACTCTTGGTCTTCCTTTCCTGGGGTGGTCCTCATGTGAGACCGTTTCTTTGTAGCGCTTGATGGTTTTGGCCACTGCACTTGGGGATACTTTCAAAGTTTTCCCAATTTTTCGGACTGACTGACCTTCATTTTTTAAAGTAATGATGGCCACTCGTTTTTCTTTACTTAGCTGCTTTTTTCTTGCCATAATACAAATTCTAACACTCCATTCAGTAGGACTATCAGCTGTGTATCCACCTGACTTCTGAACAACACAACTGATGGTCCCAACCCCATTTATAAGGCAATAAATCCCACTTATTAAACCTGACAGGGCACACCTATGAAGTGAAAATCATTTCAGGTGACTACCTCTTGAAGCTCATCAAGAGAATGCCAAGAGTGTGCAAAGCAGTAATCAAAGCAAAAGATGGCTACTTTGAAGAACCTAGAATATAAGACATATTTTCAGTTGTTTCACACTTTTTTGTTAAGTATATAATTCCACATGTGTTAATTCATAGTCTTGATGCCTTCAGTGTGAATCTACAATTTTTATAGTCATGAAAATACAGAAAACTCTTGGAATGAGAAGGTGTGTCCAAACTTTTGGTCTGTACTGTAAATAATAATAATAAGAATGTATAATGTATGGGGCAGGGGGTCAGCAACATCCAGTATCTGAGTCGAGGTCAGCACTTCAGGCACATTTGCTTGGCCCAGGGCTCTCTCTAATGTTTAAAAGTTTGCTGCTTCACGTAACTTCTCATATACCATGTAAATAAGTCAGGAGGAGGAAGCAATAAGGTGAAAAGCATGAGGCATGGTGTCCTAGTGTCTAGGCTGTGAGCTAGCAAGTCAAAGGGCAGCAATTGCTTGGGCAATTGGTTTTTGTACCTTGAAGCATGTGCAAAAATAAAGTATGATAAGGCAGCAGAACACGCTAAAGTAGGAATTTATTCATTTCAGCAAGGCTGGACACATTTGTATAGGCTTACAGTGGGGAAAAAAAAAGTATTTATTCAGCCACCAATTGTGCAAGTTCTCCCACTTAAAAAGATGAGGCCGGCCTGTAATTGTCATCATAGGTAGACCTCAACTATGAGACAAAATGAGAAAAAAAAAATCCAGAAAATCACATTGTCTGATTTTTAAAGAATTTATTTGCAAATTGTGATGGAAAATAAGTATTTGGTCACCTACAAACAAGCAAGATTTCTGGCTTTCACAGACCTGTAACTTCTTCTTTAAGAGGCTCCTCTGTCCTCCACTCATTACCTGTAGTAATGGCTCCTGTTTGACATTGTTATCAGTATAAAAGACACCTGTCCACAACCTCAAACAGTCACACTCCAAACTCCACTATGGTGAAGACCAAAGAGCTGTTGAAGGACACCAGAAACAAAATTGTAGACCTGCACCAGGCTGGGAAGACTGAATCTGCAATAGGCAAGCAGCTTGGTGTGAAGAAATCAACTGCGGGAGCAATAATTAGAAAATGGAAGACATACAAGATCACCGATAATCTCCCTCGATCAGGGGCTCCACGCAAGATCTCATCCCGTGGGGTCAAAATGATCACAAGAACAGTGAGCAAAAATCCCAGAACCACACGGGGGGACCTAGTGAATGACCTGCAGAAAGCTGGGACTAACGTAACAAAGTCTACCATCAGTAACACACTACGCCGCCAGGGACTCAGACCCTGCAGTGCCAGACGTGTCCCCTGCTTAAGTCAGTACATATCCGGGCCGGTCTAAAGTTTGCTAGAGAGCATTTGGATGTTCCAGAAGAGTATTGGGAGAATGTCATATGGTCAGATGAAACCAAAGTAGAACTGTTTGGTAGAAACACAACTCGTCGTGTTTGGAGGAGAGTGAATGCTGAGTTGCATCCAAAGAACACCATACCTACTGTGAAGCATGGGGGTGGCAACATCATGCTTTGGGGCTGTTTCTCTGTAAAGGGACCAGGATGACTGATCCGTGTACATGAAAGAATGAATGGGGCCATGTATCGTGAGATTTTAAGTGCAAACCTCCTTGCATCAGCAAGGGCATTGAAGATGAAACGTGGCTGGGTCTTTCAGCATGACAATGATCCCAAGCACACCGCCAGGGCAACGAAGGAGCGACTTCATAAGAAGCATTTCAAGGTCCTGGAGTGGCCTAGCCAGTCTCCAGATCTCAACCCCATGGAAAACCTTTGGAGGGAGTTGAAAGTCCGTGTTGCCCAGCAACAGCCCCAAAACATCACTGCTCTAGAGGAGATCTGCATGGAGGAATGGGCCAACATACCAGCAACAGTGTGTGCCAACCTTGTGAAGACTTACAGAAAACGTTTGACCTCTGTCATTGCCAACAAAGGATATATAACGAAGTATTGAGATGAACTTTTGTTATTGACCAAATACTTATTTTCCACCATAATTTGCAAATAAATTCTTTAAAAATCAGATAATGTGATTTTCTGGATTTGTTTTCTCATTTTGTCTCTCATAGTTGAGGTCTACCTATGATGACAATTACAGGCCAGGCTCATCTTTTTAAGTGGGAGAACTTGCACAATTGGTGGCTGACTAAATACTTTTTTTTCCCCACTGTATGCAACAAAAAAGACTGGGACATCCTCTACCCCCACAAAGTTGGCTTACACTAGTGTTTGAGTCTCCCTACGGGACTCCGTCCTACATTCCACTTAAAATCAGTGGAGAAAAAAGTCCTGCAAGGAGGTCTTTTCTCTACGCTGTTTTTGGCGGAAACCCAGCAGACATCATTATAGTCTATGGAGTCCACGGGTTTCAGCGTGTAACCGCTTTTTAAGCGGATAGGGTATCCGTCTTTCAGGTCCCCAAGAGGACTCATAGGATGGAAACCTGAACGCTAGTGTGAACCTAGCGTGACTACAAATCACTCTATGCTCAACCAAAAGTCGTATCCACCAGAGAAGTATCATCTTTGCACAAAAAAAGTTGTGGACAAGAATCAAATTAAAATGGAAGTGCATTATATAAATTTCATGTAGTGGTTAACTACATGATGGTATGCTGACTACTTCATCTTTGACCTTTTAAAAAAAAAAAATAAATAAATAAATATATATATATATATATATATATATATATATATATATATATATATATATACACACACACACACATACATACACATACACACACATATATACAGGCGCACAAAACATAAAAGGATGAACTCTGGGACTGCAATTTTTTCCAGAAACTTTACCACTCTGGTCTATAGGCTAGATCTAATACAGCTTGGCCCTTTTCACTAGAATGGAAACCACTTCTGTCCTGGTCTGTTTCTGGTGTTGCAGCTCATTAATATGTACAGACATGATGTGGTTTCTGGGAACAAGCCATTTAAACCTTTCACGCCGCTACCATTTTCTGATTTGGGGGTTTTCATTTTCTTAGTCCCTGCATTTCATAACTTTTTTCATCCAAACACATAATCATATGAGGGCTTGTTTTTTGAGTGACAAATTGCAATTATTACTTAATACTTAAAAATATTTAATATTCCATATGATGCATTGGAAACCTGGAAAAAATAATGAAAAGGGTAAAATTAGCAGGAGAGCCAAAACGCAGTTGCACCATATTCTTACAGGTTTTTGAAATTTTCCCTCTGCAATAAAAAAGACATATTACCTTTATTCTTTAAGTAATTTTACTTTTCATTGCCATATTCTGACCCTGCAACAATTTTTTTTTTTTTTTTTTACATTGCAGTCTATGGTAAAATCACTGTTTTTCTATTATGTCCTGGCCCAGTCAGGGCTTAAAAAAAACTTAGCAGTGGCAGACCTGGGGGCCTTCCCAAAGCTCCTGGCTGCCTTAGCAACCAAACAGCACCTTCACTTTTGTTGGGGAGCCTTCTCTTTCAAAATAACCTCTCAGATGAAGAGGTCACATTTGACCATTCCATCTGAGAAGTTAACTGTCCAAGTTGATTCCAATCATGGACACTGTTGATGGATTTCTGCTGTGTAAAAGCATCTTGGTACGCATACACCAATCTCCTTTTCTTCTACAACCAGATTTTGCTTGACCAAGGTCATAAATGACCTTTGAATTATCTCCCACATGGTGGACGACGACTAGGCTTACATTCGATGGAGCATTACATGCTCTATGCCTTATACACAATATAAGTGAATTGCCCAATAAATCGGATCGATAAAGAGCATGTGCTGTGGTTTCTTCTATTGGTTGCACTGGGTTGGAGAACCCTACCATACCATCACCACACCACATCTCCAGAGAGTGCGGTAGCATTGATTGTATTGATGCAAGTCCTCCAACTGCCACACAACCCACTGCAGAGTACCAACGGGGTAACAGAGGAAGCTGTCTTCATCTGTCAAACTCCTTAGATGACAGTCTACAGGGTTATCTCTGCTGTAAAAAAGTAATATTAAAAAGTAATAAAAGTAGGGTTTAAAAGCAATATTCATTATTTCCACAAGAGATTTTATCTCCTAGTCTCATAGATTGTAAGCCCTCACGGGCAGGGCCCTCTATCACACTGTGCCAGTTGGTCACTGTTAGTATCATATTTGTTTTGTATATTTTGTGTACCGTATGTAAACCCTCAAATGTAAAGCACCATGGAACATATATAATAATGTACAGAACCATGGAATATATATAATAATGTACAGCACCATGGAATTAATGGTGCTATATAAATAAATAATAATAATAATAGTCATGTGATGACCATGTGCCACTTGGCCATGGCACAAAACATGGCGCTAATAACTATGCTGTAATAAAGCAGTCTGGTTAAAACTAGGCCCACAGGCTGTGGACAGACCATAGAACTATCAACATGGTATGGTGACTCCGATCACGTGACCAAAGATCAGCAGGTTGCTCTGTAACTCCTTCTCTAATGTTAGAATTGCAACCCCAAGGGAGCAGAGACTTCTCAATATTTTGCGGTCGCAATGTGACTCCATTCACTAACATTAGTAAAGGAGTTGCAAGACGACCCAGGAATTTTAGGTTATGCAATAGAATTTGTAGCCAAGTCCCCGTGTAAGCCCTAGCCTAAATGAGTTTTCCAGGCTAAAAATATTGCTTACCTATCTTAAGCACAGGTCATCAATATCAGATTGTTGGGGGTCCAACACCTGGCACCCTATTAATCAGCTGTTCTCAGCAGCTGACACAAAGAATGGAGTAGGAAGCAGACAGCGCTGTTCTGTGCAGTGGTTGAACCAAGTGAATAGTAGCTGATCTACAGCAACCTGGACTGGTCACTACACACAGAACAAAGCTGTCTGCTTTCTGCTCCATTCTCTGTGTATTAGCCACTGAGAACAGCTGATCAATGGGGTGGGCAGGTGTTGGACCCCCACCAACCTAATACTAATGACCTGTGCAAAGCCCTTTAAAAATACACCTTTCTTTTCAGGTGACGATAGGTTCACAATAGCATTCAGCTCTCCATCGTTCGGGTCAGCATGGGGACCTGAAAGACGGAGAGCCTGTCCGCTAAAAAAAAAGCGGTTACCCACAGACACCATAGACTATAATCCATTGTGTCCATTGGGTTTCCGCTGGTTTTATGCTGTAACCAGTGGAGAGAAAAGTCCTCCGTGCAGGACTTCTCTCCACTGATTTTAGTCGGAATCTGTGGAGACTCCAACGTAGATGTGAACCTCGCCTTACTTTTCAGGATAAGTTGCTATATGAGTGTACATACAGAGTAACAATATTTCTGACCATTACATGACCTGTATTCTGCATTTTTAGCAGATAACCCCGCTGTAGGCTCAATATCTAATGCTCAGCTGTCCCTGAGCCAGGGACATGGAGAAAACAAGACATTCTGCTTCCTAAGGGTCCATGCACACAACTGTGTGCATCCGAGTTGGGGGCAGAGTTGATCACAGAGTCGCATCTATGGGGCTTCCAGAGCCATTATATTCCGTTAACATGAAGAAGAATAGGACCTGCTCTATAATCATCCATATTATCAGAACAAAAGGAATCCGGAAGCCACATACACATGAATGCATCACAGAATGCACTCCGACTGCATTCCATGACAATCTCTACCCCCAAATCGGTTGCACAGTCGGTCGTGTGCATGGGCCCTAAGTCTCTCCCAGTCAGGAGCAGCATCAAGGACATTATACAGTAGCATTCAACAGCAATGTTTAAATCACTTGGGACGAAACAGCAAACTAACAGTTGATGGCAGCAGAGGTGTGTGTGTCTCTCCCCTTTCCCTCTCCATAGACTTCTATCGATAGCAAGAAATCTTATCTCTCTGTAAACTGACAGTCAGTTTTGTCTCCCAACGCAAATTAAACACAGAATCCATAGTGTCTGAGCAGTATATGATGGGAAGGAAGAAAGAAGCCTGATAAGTAGAGAAAGAAGCATTTTTGTTTACAAAGTTTCTAGAATTTCCCGTACTACTGATTTAAGCAAAGTTTATGGAAAGTACAATGACTACTTAAACATAGTGATAACAAAAATTAAACCTTCTACAATTTGGTTTTCTTTTCAGCAAATTTCAATTAATATAATTTCAAATAAAATAAATCTAGCAGGTCATATAAAATGTTACACCAACCTATGGCTGTAACCACATAAACTGCCCATTAAAGGGGTTTCCAGGCAAATAAAATATATTTAAAACCATTCAATTTCTCACATAAAAAAAAAAGTGACTCACTTCATACCAATCTCCTACCACGACACTGCCTGGGTCTCTACAGGTGTTTACTTCCTGGGGTCTCTCAACTAGAAATGCCCACTCAGTCGGTCAATCACAGGCTGCTGCAGTGCTCACCTTCAGTGACTGGCTGCGTGGGCATTTCCTTTGTGCTGAGACAAATCAGGAACTAGAGCACAACAGGAACCTGGGCTACATCAAAACTAGAGCAGTGGGAGGGAAAAAAAAAAAAGACGGAAGTGAGAATCACCATTTATGTTAAGATCCTGTAGCTGCATTAATATATTTTCTCTCTAGCCCCCACCATTACTGAGCAATCAATGCTGTTAGTTTTGGTGCCTGATATACTATTTAGGCTCTGTACTGTCAGGAAGGCGGTGTCAGGCAGGAGCAGACAAGGGGTGTGATTCTGAGCTCTGACACTGGCTGCCTCTGATTGGAGCTCTGAATCATGCCCCTCTGCCTGACACTGCCCTTCTGACATTACAGAGCTTAAATAGCACATCAGGGACCAAAACTACCTGTGCTGGTTACTTGGGAGCGGTGGGGGCTAGAGAAAAAAAATCCAACTGTGCTAGAATCAGTGGAGAGGCGCCTATTAACAGATGCTCAGATCTAGAATAGGTTGATGTGGTGAAAGATCCTCTTTTAGGTTGGATTTATTACTTATTTACTTTTATGTATGTATTATATCCTCATGCACATAACCGATCCATGTGCAGAAGACTGTACTTGCTTCTACATGAATGCTTTGTTCTACCCTAGAAGCAATATTCTGTGATTTTCCATAATAAGGCTTCTGGTGAAGCATGTATACCATTAGTGCTTCTACAGACTGACATAGAGCAGGCTGCAATTTTCATTAAAAAAAAAAAAAAAAAAAACTTTATCATGCCATATTTTGGCATGGTGGTATTGAATGGCTCCAAATGCATTTCTCCTATCATTCCTCACTGGATTCCAAGATACAAGACAGAGACCGGCTCTTTGGCCAGCAGAAAGCATCATGACGGAAGTTTTACAAACAAATAAAAAACAAAAAAGTAAAATCTCACATTTACAGAAGATGAAGAGAGCAAGTACAGAGAGAGAACCTGCACCAAGATGGCTGGTGTCTCCAACCACGGCAAAAAGTGTCTCAAAAATACCGAGCAAAGGGTCTGAATACATACTTTTTTTTTTTTTTTTATAAAATTAAACTACAGTTGAAAAAAAATGTCTTGAAACCAGACAAAGGCATTTAACATTTACATCTTACTTCTTTTCTTTAAAGGGGTTATGCCACAAACAACATTTGTTCTCCGTCCACATGATAAAGGGATAAATATCTGATCAGTGGGGGTCTCGGCAGCCAGCCCCTGAGAAGGGAGTGCTTTACCTCCCACCCTTGCCCCATTGGGCATTCAGCCAACCTTCAATGAGAGTGCCAGAGACAGCCAAAGTACAGCACTCAGCTATCTCCGGTGTTCCCATTGAAATAAATTGGAGACCGTATTTGTCCCATCCATGACATGATTACATTCAGCCAGTGGCTGCAGGCTGGCTGAATGCACAATCGGGGTAAAGCACCCCCATTCTCAGGATCGGTAGGGGTCTATGGATAGAGGATAAATATCCTTGATGGCATAGCCCCTTTAAAGTAATTTACAATAAAAACTAATTGTAAGCAGAACAAAAAGATGATGCAGCCACTACTAGTGGTTAAAAATGTAATAAATAAAATATGTCATTACAATCACTCTCACACGCTACACATTAGTTATCTTAATGTATATTGTAGTGCAAACTATTCCTTCCTGTATTTTGTTACATTTTAGCACTGATATTGAAATCTTATTCTCTTTATGTTTTATGATGTTAAAAGGTTTTTAAGGCTACGACCTGTTATGCTCCTCTTAACTTCACATGTGACATTCATGGTACATGCTCATAGAGTGATATGATCACTGTGCTATACACTGCCAGAAGAAGCACTATAAGGTCTGGGGACACACATTGCATTACTTGCAGCGGATTAGGCCACTGCAATATCGCAGGCAACTAACCTGCTAAGGACAGGAGCAGTGTAATGGAGGACTGCAGAAAAAAACCAGCACAATGTCTTCCTGCATGCTGAAAACCTACATGTCAATTACCACTGTGTGTTCGCCGTGCAATGCAAAGGCTGAAAGCCAGGGTCGGAAAGCCCACAGCGAAAACCAGACATTTTCAGCTGTTTTTGTCATGGACAGGTCCACTGCAGCATGTCCATGTTTTCTGCAGCATGGGGTTTTCTAGCTGGTCTCCTGTACAGCAAGAGGAAGAACAGCATACCCAGGACTACACAACCCGCCCGTCATACATTACCCTGAATGTCCCCTCCTATACGCCGCCTATTAGGTACACTGCAGAACTGCCATCTTCTTTTCTATATACTGGGGCCAAAATAAAATCCACTCTTCATAGCTCATCTATTATTGCTGAGGAAAAGGACAAAGGTGATACACAGAAGAACGTAGGCAAGGTTCTGTAGGATACAGCTGATTTAGGGTAATGTATACATGCAGGTAGTGTATACAAGGAGACATGCAAAGCAGGTGGTGCATACAGAGGGGTGTACAATGGGCTATTTTCCTGGGTCAATAGGGGATTGTCCGAAGTGTCTTCCTCTCACTGTACAGGAGCCAGGACCCGCCACTGCAGCATCCTCCTGACAACAACAGTAAGTAGAGATACTATAGGGTGCAGCAAACCACATGCTATAATGTAACCTGTTTACACTATAGCTACAGGGGGTGCAGAGGCCTGTCCAACATAAGACCACCCTAGTATTATAGATAGCAAATGGTACAGATTTTGCATTAGGGCCCAGGATCTCCATGCCTCGAAATGTCAATATAGAGCACATGCTATATAAGTACTGGTAAGATCGCCAGATGATGGTTCTATAATGGCTGAATGCTTCCTACTATGACCATAGTTGCCAGACAGATTTTCTGGGATTGCCTCCATTGTTCTGTAGCAAATTTGCCTGACAAGACCCAAAAAGGGGTGGGGTTGTGTGCCCTATCGCAAAGGTGCTTTCCCGGACGGTATGGTGGAGCTTAAACGCTCCGATTTCTTTAAATGGCTAGTATACTTTGTAATGTGTATAGGAAGTGGTCCTTCACCTCTACAAAAAAAAAAAAAAAAGGCGATGGACATGGATTTCAGTATTTCGTGCTTACAGCAACCATAGGGCAAACGCTGAGCCTCCTACATTAAAACTGTGTAAAAACATTAAGGCTTAATGCACATGATGAAGTGTGCAGGCCGATGCTCCTCCAAGGGGGCGTCCGATGGTCCCTTCTGTTCCAATGAACATAAAGAAGGTCCTATTGTATCGGAAGCCCCCATAGAGGTAAGTACATCATGGAATGCTCCCGGATGTGACTCCAAGCGAGATCAAAGTACATTCCGCTGAAAACATCGGGCAACATACTCGCATGGGGAACTGGACTGTCTTTGTTGACTATAGCAACCAATCACAGCTTAGCTGTCATTTTTCCAGATCAGCTTTAAGAAATGAAAGCAGAGATATCATTGGTTGCTAAGCAACAAAGCTCATTAGTGTGGCAGACCATAGCAAGCAGAGTGCGATTTTCATATATATATATATATATATATATATATATATATATATATAAAACTTTTTTTTTTTTTTTTTTCTTTTTTCCAGACAGATAAGGGTGGGTTCACACCTGCGCTTGAGTCCGTCTGCTGCCAATCCGAGTGAAAACCTCAGGAAACAGGAAAGGCATCGGATACCGACAGGTTAGCGACGCATTGGTTAAAAACCCTCTGCGCTGCAAAGCCGTTTTTTTTCGTCGGACACGAAGTCCTGCATGTCCAACTTAGTTTCCGACGAAAAAAAAAAGGATATGCAGCGCAGAGGGTGTAAGCGCGCAAATGAATGGGTTTTTAACCAATACGTCGCTAACCTGTCGGAATCAGATGCCTATCCTGTTTCCCGAGATTTTCACTTGGATTGGCAGCGGACGGACTCAAGCGCAGGTGTGAACCCACCCTAACTCTTCCACTATAAAAAGTTGGAGGAAGTTACGTCATCTCGATGGCCTGCCAACCGCCTACTGTGTGTTTGTTTTTTTACTGTATACAGCCCCTTTACGCTATTCTCAAAAATGCGTTGGCCTTCAAAAATATCACAAGCTAAGAATATGCATCAAGTTAATAGTATTATACAGTGATTGTTAGTAGCAAAATGACTGGAAAACTAGTAAAAACAAACATACTTTTATGGCCCTAGTAACGGTGTGATAGCACGAACAATAAAGCTGGCCATAGACTTAAGGACTGTAGCTTATAACCTGAAGAACTTTAGTCTTTAGGTGTAAAGTACTAAAAACAATACAGGATATTTATGAAGATCGGCATATTCAACGCCTTCATATTCCCTGAGGTGGTGGAAGGGCGGCCTCATTTATGTCGCATGCCTCTTCCTAAACGCGATGGCTCCACAACCTGCCCTTGCGCCTGTGCTGACATCTGCGCTAGCCACAAGATGATCATTTGCACAAGGTATCATTTCCAACAAGGAACGATCATTTGAGCCAGTAAACTAACGTAAATGATATTAAATATTAGGCAAGTCACACACCACTTGCACCTTCACGAAAGTTGGCATAGGGGGCGCTAAAACATCATTTGTAACAATGGTCGCAATTTGCATTTAAAGATTTGTAAATCTGAGGTTTTGTTTTTTTTTTTTGGTTTTTTTTTTTAACACCATAAATCTGACAGCTGCCATAATAAACCATGCCTAATTTGTTCTAACAATTAGAATATACCCCATTGATATAACTAAATATAGAAAGGGGGCTTCCAGTATCTGAAGGTAGATGATATTGACGACCCATCCACAGGATAGGTCATCAGTATCGGATCAGTCGGGGTCTGACAACCAGACCCCAATCATCTATTTCGGCCGCTGGAAGCAGCACTACTTCTATTCATATGACAGGGAGCGGGGCTGCAGTTCCTGACACCACTGCTACACGGTATGGACTGGAAGCTCTGTACACTTTAAAGGGGGATCCTGGGACTGCAGCCCCAGGTAATAGGGGCCGGAACGCTTGCTCCTATACACCTAATGGCCTACTGAAACTGACAATCAGAATGGGGTCCGGGTGTTGGACCTCGACTGATCTGATACCCTGTGGATAGGTCATCAGTATCAATTACGTTTGGATCCTGGAGATCCTTTTAATAGCAATGAAAATCATGCATATTAATATTTCCAATACAAAAAAAACATTCATGTACTGTGTGTTTGTGTATAGCCCTTTCCTGACTGCAGACTGCATAAATAAAAAAAATAAATTAAAAAAATGGCAAAAACAGAGCAAAATAAAATAAGGCTATGGCCAACTTTAGTCATGACCAACTACAATGAGACAATGTGCATTGATGTGATCTGACCGAAACAAGAATGGTTATTACAAAGACAATGAGGAGCCGCAAGCCAAACACCACAAGGCCTAGTGAGTAAGTCCACAGAAAAGCATATTTTCTTTGCAAATGGCACATTGAAATCCTTACCCCTGCTAGGCATCAGCAGGCGCTTCTTCATGTTGCCTGTCCAAGAAAAGATAGAGAGAAAAAAAACAAGAAAATGGGACATGAACAAAGCAGCATTTAATATTCACTTCAATAAATAGGAAACCAAATGTGCATAAAAGGAGAACATCTAGAATAATAAAACAATGCATGCTACAAAATAACACCACCACAATACAAAATACTGAAAGTCAGAATAAAAAATCCTGTGGCTGCAATTAAAGGGATATTCACACTCAGAATTGTTGCAGAAATTTCTCTCTATTTTGGAAGAAAAATGAATTTTGCAAATCCATGAAAATGAATATAAAAAAAAAAAAAAATTAAATTAAATAAAACCCAGATGAATGTGCTACACTTTGTATTACTTCATTTTAACCTATTCACGACTTATTCAATACCACAGCTGAAGAAAAACATATTTTTGCCAAATTTGATAAAGGTCTAATGTGGAATGATATCACTATATACACACTGTTCAGGCCAAGTAGGACGACTCCAGCTTTGGGTGTGTAATTTCAAGCGTAGCTGAGAAGTAGAGACAGCACTCAAGGACACAATGCAAATAGTGATCCCTTTATTAGACACCCCAACAAGATGAAAGATACAAGAGCAGCATACATCGGTGCATTATCACCCTATTTCAGACAAGCATGGCCGAGATGGTTTATGAAGGTGGGGGCACACCTTCTGTAGCCACACTTACCTGAAGAGGGGAGAGAATTGACCTAAAATTTTAAATTGGCGGTATGTATAATAAACAGATCACTATTTGCCTCCACAGTACCCTTAAGTGTGGTCTCTACTTCTCGCCCACAAAATTAGATCTTGGGGTAAAGATGTGCACCAACAGATCATTGAGACATACTGTCATTAGATGCTCGTACTGAAACATGCTGGTGAGAACTGCTGCAAACGCTGCATGGCTCATTTAGGGTACACAATAGAGTGCACATTTTACAAGGGCCAAGCTAGCCAACATAAAGTGACCACTTTCTCGCAACATCCATCAACAAGAGTTCATTTAGAAAGCCATTCAATGGGTCGTGTAGTCAAAGTATCTAACACACACTCTAGTGATCTGTTGCCCTGTATATGTATATTATACATACAGGTCACACTACCATTGTTAATATCCGTTGCTGTCATCCATCACAGGAAGACAGCAATGGACATTAAATGACAGATGCAGATAAGTGGGAACGGACACAGACAGAAGGGGCTCCACCCGTGCCTGTTACACTGCTACAGTTAATGTCCGTTGCTGTCATCCGTCAACAGACATTAACAATGGTAGTGTGAACCCATCCTAATAAAAATGTAGCCAAATAGCCCAAAAAAACGTTCATTCTTTGTTACCACCACCACTGAAAGAATACTTGCAATACATTTTGAGTCCTGCGGTATTCAGGAGCCGAGAGCACGCACCATCGCCCCCGAGCCCCTCAGAATGGTAGTTGACAGGCTACCTAGCAGTCTTTTATTCACCCTACCAATGGGTGGGGCTAGTGCTCTGACATTAATATAGATAGAGACCGGTGTATTTTTCCAGTGCTGCTAGCGGCAAACTGGAAAATTTTGGATCCATTTTGGTCACATTTTAGCATGAACCTGTAGTTATATTTGGCTGCCCTTAGAGATTAGGCTAAAAGATTTTGATCTGACTGCTAAATTTAGAGTAGGGAAGGAATTTTTTTTTTCTTCTAAGGATGAGGAAAATTTGCTTAGGTCTAAATAAAGGGTGCTCCTTCTTCTGGATGAGCACTGCATGGTTTCAACCAATGTTATTTACAGGAAATTACTGTAAACCACAGGTTCTGTACTACATTGACTATTAGGTGACCAACTCTGCCAGCATGTTATCTCCAAGTATTTATTACACACACTTTTTTTTTTTAAGTTATATATCAAACATTCATAGCAAAAATATTCCATTTTAATTGTTCTTAGTGCAACTCCGCAACGTTAAAAATTAAACAAAATTTTAAAAAATTGCATATAAGGAAAGAATGCATTGTAGCAGGGAAAAATATAGTATATAAAATAAAAGCATAATACATTTATGCATTATACACAGCATAAAACATTAAAATGGTCACTAACTTTTCAACAAAACTTGAACTTTTCTTCCTCCCCCTCATTCCTAAACTTTTAATCTGAAATTTCTGCTGAATCAGTCTTGTGATATGTATCAGATTACATAAAAGTCTAAAGCAAGTGGAGTGGAGGGGGGAGAAGTCAGCAGGAGCTGAGTAAGACGGGAGAGACACAGGCACAGACAGAGGCTGCAGCAGTTTAGCAGTCTTCTCACTCCCCCCAAGTGCTCCACTCACATCAATACAGCTCAGTACTCTGTGTCCTGCATGATCCTTTTGATACTTCTGAGAGTGTTTTGGGTGTGAGAAATGAACAGATTCTACTTTGTGTGCAGTGTATGGGAGATATCACCAGACATAATATTATTCATGTAGAGACTGTACTAATGATTTATGAAAAGTTTGTTGAAAGGTCGGGCGTGCTTTAACTGTGTTGATGGTCTGATAAAACATTCCTTAAATGTGTCAAAAAAAAGCAAAAAACAACTCTTATATTAAATGTACTTTATTGTGAATACTGCCCCTTTAACCCAATTTCAGGCCCCCTTTTCTTTCAAACCTTCTACATTTGTTCCGACACAGGCAGAAAACTTCCTCCAGACTTCCCTGAGTGTCAATGATGTGATGAAGGGGACTGGCAATCTGGGTCAGTTTATTAGCCAAGTCAGCCCTCTTCTGTGTCTCAGCCACAGCCGCAACAGAAAAGGGAGCTGACGTAGCTAATAATCCAAATCAAGGCTGCAAATTTATGGACACTTTTTACCTCTAGTTTCAATTTAATTATTGCTTAGGAAAAGTTAACTTTACATTCGGCTAAAAATCTGCAGCGATTACCTTTGGGATAGGAATTCTATATTTATTTCTTTCTAAGGCATTCCAAGTGCAGTGATCAAAGGAAAAAAAAAAAAGAATTGCACCAAAAGTGAAAAGTGTGAACTGTCACAAGATCATAACATTTACTTCAAGGCTCAATATAATATGGGATGAACCAAAGAAGTTACTATTCAACAGCAGCAAATTCTGATCTTGAAAAGTATATTATATTTTCATTATAAAAATAATAGAGTATATATACTCCTGGACAGGTTTGTATTTGTATGGCTGTTAATGCTACTGAGACTCTGCTCATCTCAGAGACAAAACCAAAAGAAAAACACAAAGAAAAAAAAAAAAAAAAAAAAAAGCCAAAAAGGGTGCCCGTATTTATTTTAGTGGGGTTTTTTTTGTTTGTTTTTTAAAGGTTCTGTAGCTTTTTATTTTTTTTAAAGGTTAGTATAGCATTTTTATCAATGACCAAAATATATGGAATCCCCTAGATGGATTGAACACAAAAAAGTAAAAAAAAAAAAAAAAAAAAAGATTCCATCGAGATTTTCTATTGCTGTATTTGTCAGATTATTTTTACAGGCCAACAAAATTGAATTTTATTGTGAAGAGAATACTTCAAATTTTATATAAACACATTACATTTTTATATTAAAAAGTGAAATGTGTGCGCTGCCATCATTCTTGCATGCTCTCCCGAAACGGTGGGCATGTAAAAAGGACATCATGGCACTGGAGCTATAGGCAAAGCACTAGCTAGGTGGAAGGGTGGATTTGGCTACTAATGCTGGCTACCATGAACAATGCAGCAGAGGTTGTTTCCCCAATTGAAGTATGACCAGACCAAGGGAGAGTTGGAGTAGAGGAGTCGGGAAAAACTTTGGGTGGAATCAGGAAAAAAATAAATAAATAAATTGCCAACGCTAACTTCAATTTATAATATAATGAATACATAATTAATATTGTATAATTATATGCATAGCTTGTTACATTTTTACTTTCATAGGAAATCAATAATTGGTTTCATGAATTAGAGGAGCTTTACTGCTTCTGACTGATCAGGACTGTCCATCTAGGCGTCGGAGTTGGGCTATTGACTCCACAGCCCTGTACAAAACAAGTCGGAAGAGAAGTATAAGAAGGGAAACCAACATTTACTTATTAACTCAGACGGGAATTTTATTATGCAAGCGTGAAAGATTTCCTTCTCTTATTATGCAGACTAAGCGTGCTGAATAGTGAATGTCCTAGAACGGACAGTAATTTTGGCAAATAAGGTAGCACATAACTTATGGGCTGAACGGTACAAAACTACATTCTATTACACAGCAGATTTATGTGTTTTTATGTTTGGTATTGTATTTAAGACTATTTTAGGTCACAAAATAGTTGACTTTAGAACTACATAAGTATATGGGACAACTGTACTAATACAAGCCCTTGTAAATGGTGCATGGAATGGTTTGTGCCCCTAGTGGTTTCTAAAATTAGGCTTACAGGCAGGCACACATCCTCCTGAACACAAACTACAGGAAGATGCTGTGCCCCTGTCCTCAGGGGATGGATGTAGTATTGCGGGGCATAGCATCACCTTCTCTATGCTGGTACAGGTATAGATGCCAGTCAGGGATGGTCAAGTCTCAAGTAATAAGTATTCACCCATTTAGTGTCTATGAGGTCGTTTCTCCAGCCAGATTGTGACCAATAATTTGGTTGTATGATCACATAAATGCTACTTCTTCATTGAAGACAAATCACTTATATACATCTATACATGCACCCAAATATAACAATCTAAAGGCCAACTTTATTTATTGTGTTAGGCAACAATTTTGGCTTGGCTAGTCATTTTAGATCACTTACATGCAATTTTAGTTAAGCAACTTCTTTCACCTTTCTTTGCACCACAAGTGGATGGGAAAACTTCCATGGCCACTTTGATCCAAACGCACATCTATAGCAGTGCCAACAGCATGCACAATTTAGCCTTATAGATTTGTTAATTCTATTTCCTGTACATCATTATGGAGGCTGCCATCTTGCCTGAGCTTCTCGCCTGCTCTATTAGCAACATTTGGTGATATGCATTAACAAGCAATAAGTCAAGAGCCGACTCACTAAAGTCCATAAGAAAGTTTTCTGGGCATGCTCTGTGCAGGAAGTAGATAAGGTGTGAAATCATCTATTGGCAGTAGTGGATGCAATGATGGGGCACTGTGGGTGTGTTATCTGTTAAGATGTGATCTTGTGTTTTGTTTGAGATGTAAATGAGGTGACTGCTGCAAAGAAAATCCCTATAGATTTGTCAAGTGAAAACAGAATTTTAGAAAGGTTTGCCAATTTATTAAAAAGGAAAACTAAAATTTTGCATGGACATAAGTATACAGATGTTTTGATATGAGACTTTAACTTCAGCTTGGGGGCTTAACATTTCTCTTGATCATCTTTGAGATGTTTCAACACCTTGACTGAAGTCCACCCTTTCTATATAAAATCTCTCAGCTGACAATGTACATCAGAGCAAAAACCAAATCTATGAGAAGAAAAGAACTGACTATAGAGCTCAGAGATGGATTGTGTGGAGGCACTTGTGGGGAGAAAAGCGTATGAAAAAATTTCTTCTACACGAAGTTCTCAAGAGTACAGTGGCCCCCAATTCTCTTAAATGCAAGAAGTTTGGAACAACCAGGACTTTTCCTAGAGCTGGCCATCATGCCATACTAAGCGATTGGTGGAGAAGAACCTTGGTAAGAGCAATGACCAAGTACCCAATGGTCACTCTGGCTGAGCGCCAACGATCCTCTCTGCAGATGGAATAAACTTCCAGAAGGTCAACTATCACTGCAGCACTCCACCTATCGGGGCTTTATGGCAGAGTGGCCAGAAAGAAACTTGCCCTCAATAAGACACAGACAAGCCCACCTGGGGTTTGAAAAAAACAAAACAAAACAAAAAAAAGCACTGAAAGTAGTCTCAGATTCTAAGAAAGAAGATTCTCTGGTCTGATGAAATCAAGGTTAAACTTTTTGGCCTCAATTCTAAGATTCATGTTTGAGACCAGGCACTGCTTATCACCTGCCCAATACCGTCCCCATAGTGGAGCATGGTGGTGGCAGCATCATTCTGTGGGGGTGGGACAGGGAGACTGAATGGAGCAAAATGCGGAGTTCTTCTTAATGAAAACCTCATCCAGTTTGATCTGGATTTCAGACTGAGCCAAAGGTTTACCTTCTAACAAGAAAAGTGACCCTAAGCACACAGACCTCGAGTGGCCCAGCCAATGCCCTGACTTGAACCCAGTGAAATATCTCTGGAGAGCCCTGAAAATGTCTGTCCACCGCCAGTACTCATCCAACCTGACAGAGCTGGACGGGATCAACAGAGCAGAATGTCAAAGTCCCCAAATCCAAGAGGACAAAACTTGTGGTATCATACCCAAGATGAATGGATGGTCCAATCACTGCCAAAGCTGCTTCAACTAAGTATCGGTTAAAGGGTTTGAATACTTATGGCAATGCAAGATTTTTTTTTTTTCTTTATACTTTTCCTTCAATAAATTAGCAAAGATTTCTAAAATCCTGTTTTCACTTTGTCAATATGGGGTATTGAGCGCAGATTGGTGGGAAAAAAAACGTAAAAGAAGTACAAGCTAACAACATAAAATGTGAAAAAAGTGAAAGTATCTGAAGATTTTCAGGATGTATTTGAAATGTGACTCCGAGTGCAGACAAGAGTTAAAAATGTTCTGCCATTTTTTCAATTCTTTTATCATTAAAAGAGGAACTCTGATATCAGTATTGCTTGCTTTCTCAGTGCAGTGGGCAGGCAGCAATGACATCATTGTCCTGCAGTTAGTACAATCATAGAACCAATTCCCCTACAAAACTAAGGTGGGGGGGAGAAGTATAAAAATGAGGACCAAAGCTTACTTTTTCACCCAGGTGGATTAATCGTTCGCACTACATTTTATACAATATATACTACAAATCATACATAATATATTACTTCTTATTAAAATGTGACACCAACCACCCATAATCTTTGAAAAAATAATTTTATTTGACCTCAAACTGTAACTTATAAACAGTTTATTACAGTGATCAACCCAGAATAGTGAAAAACAACCACAGAATCGATTCTTCATTTATCATTAGGAGACATAAGGGGGGCAAAACCCCAGGTGGCCACAAAAAAACATAATTCTATGGAGTGGAATTTCTTTATAAAAAGAAAAAAAAAAAGGAAAAAATATATAGACCTCGGTATTTGGATGTTCAGAAATACTGAAAATTTTGCAAAGTAGGGGAACTCTCTGAGGTCATGTCACATACACGATCAACATACAAAAAAAAATAAAAAATTGCATTTTCTCCAAAAACAAAAAATCTCTTTTTCATAACACATCTATATATAAATAAGACAATAACTTAAGACAGTTGCACGTTTTGTTTTGTTTTTTATACTGTAATTTGGCAGTTCCAGGAATAATAAAAAGCAATGTGGCTAGGTTTGACAAGGACAGTTTTCAGAATAGGTTGTCCATTTTTTTTTTTTTGTGTAGCAAGCTCTTCTACTGGTGACACGAGAGGGTGAATTATATATAATACCATTATATTTAAACAAGCCTTTACTGTAAGAAAAAATATATTTTGCTGCAGCAAAAATGACACTGTACTGACCCTTTAAAAATAGGTTTCACACATTTACTGGGGAATCCCCCAGCCTACCTCCGTGAATGTTTAACAAGCCAACGTATCATTGGCATCGTTGACAGGTTGTCAACTATTAAAGCAGTCAAGGAAGGAGTTTGTTCAAAAAGTTTCTACCGAATGACACATGATCAGATATGCGGTAAGAGCCATATTGGTGGAGTCTGACAGCTGGTAACACTATAAAGAGGATCTATGACCATTTCTACCAACTTCAACCCTTTGTATCCTTTAACAGTTGCCACAGATTCTGGCGCAGTTGGAATTTTTTTTTTTTATTTAGCCCCCACCATTCTTGAGCAATTGGTATTGGTGGTTTCAGCACACAATACGCCAATTAACCTCTTTGCTGGGCTGTCCCTGCCAGCTCAGGACCACCCACCTGACAGCATCGACTGCTCAGTAGCGATGTGGGCTAGAGAAAAAAATTTCAACTGCGCCAGAATCAATGGCACTTATGTAATGATGCAAAGAGTTAATGTTGGTGGAGGAGGGGAAAAGTCCTCTTTAAATTTGCAAAAGATCTGGTCCTAATGCTGGTTTTATAAAGGGATGTCAGAAGAAGTCCATACACTTGTTCTCATAGACAAAAGACACCTCAAACATTGGCTTACCTCTGGATAGAACAAAGAATTCCTTGGCAAGTTTGATGTTTGGAGGGCAGAGCTGACACTCTCCCATACACAAAATATTCAGCTGGCTCAGGCAAAAATCGGAAAGTTTGTCCATCTTTGCTTTTAGGTGTATATGCACACCCTAAAAAGGGGCATACTGCTAAATCCCCCTCCCACTGCTAGAAAAGGCATCCCCCCCAGCCACAAGACCACGGCTATAAGGAGTTTGAATGCTCACCCATTTTCAGCAATGATAAAGGACTGTAAAAATAGAGCAGCAGGGTCAACATTTGACCAACACTGTATTAAAAGACCTCATAGCCAGTCTTTTAGATGCAGGGGAAGGGGGACCAGCGTGCCCCATTCTGGTGATCAGTGATGTCCCAGTGGTTGAACCTTTACTAAATCCCCATTAGCACCCCCAGCAGTCGGACTGACCAATTTATCAAATTAATGTGATCTGTCATTACAAAGCAGCACAATTCTGTAACCGGTGAGTAAGGGTAGGTTCATACTAGCAACCTTAAGGCCTGTTGCTCTCCTTAGTCATAGGATAAGAGCAACAGACTAAAGTGACTGCTGTAGATTGAGCCCCCTTCAGTCTGCACCCAATCCTATTAACTCTAATGTAAAAAACATGACAGAAGAATGTTTTTTACTTTTCTAACGGAAGGTGAATAGGAACAAATGCACACTGAGGGGTCTCCATTTGCATCAGTCACTCTATCATCGCTAAAGTCTGTTGCTCTCATCCTAAAATGGATGAGAGCAATGGACCTTAATATTGGTAGCGTGAACCTACCCTTAGTCGACAGTTACTGAAAACCAAGTGCTCTTGCTAGTAGGCTTCTTTAACTTCACTTACTCCATTTAAGTGGTGGTCACCAACAGAGAATCTGTAGTCCAGCAAAAATCAGTACTGTCTAGGATTAAAGGGGAAAAAAAAAAATACACAGACTTATTCAAGTAAACAGGGCTGAGCTACACCACCAGACACATCCCATGAACAGGTGTGGAGCCCTTTCTGGAAAGCTAGCCCTTTTCTTTATATCCCCAGACAATCCTATTTTATTGTACCTCTATGTAGTTGCATTGCGAAAATACAAACCTGTTGGGTTTTGGTTGGAGATCGCATGTGACTATTATCCATAGACTGTTTTTGTATGTCTGTGAATTGACTGTTTATAGAGCCAAATCACAGTACGTGACAGTACGTGGCAAGACTTCCGAACGTAGCCTTAGCTTAAATCTCAACATGTACAGGATTCCGAGCTCAAACATCCACCAATATGGCTCTTAAAGCACGTATGATTGATTCATCATATAAGACCTTAACAAAAGTCCCCATTTGAAGCCATCACTTTAAGCTTTGCAGTGTAATTTTTTGAGGGTAATATACATTTATTATAGATATAGAAGGCTAAGCAATGCCTAAAACACAGGACACACAAAAGTCGTAACTGTAACAGAGAAACAAAGTTGATCAATGTATACATGAACGTATACAAATGAGGCACGTAAAGGGCCTGGTGTGCAATCTGTGCCATTACTTTTCTCCAGTTATTGGAGAACTGGCTGGTCTATGCCCTAAAGTTAGCTGTAAACATTAATGTCCTATACAATTGAGCAAATAAGACACTAAAGTTGGAAATGAAGGATGAATCAACATGGAAAATAAACACTGACATAACAAAAAAATATATATATAAAATAAAATAAGCCTGAATGCGGCACATAAGCTACTAAGGTGATAACTCCAGAAGTAGTTCACATATCTTAAGAGTAGATATAAAAGCGTCACATGTAAGAAAACAGTCTAAGGCTTCTCTTGGATATGTGAGAAAACCTGATTTGTTTTGTAAAGTCACTGGCCACAAGGATACTGGATGATGCAATGGAAATGAATGAAACATGAAGGCTCTGTCGACATACAACTCCAGATTGAAGATAGTCAGTTCCAGGTCATGGAAGTTCACGGCATGTGTGTATATGTTGGAAATAAAGGATTGTGAGGGGAGAGAAAAGTTAACACCGATCGGAAAAAGATGAAATAAAACGAAAAAAAAAAAAAAAAAAAAACACGTTGACTTAGGATATCCTCACAGCTTCAGTCCAAATTAAAAGGTGCTCCATTTTCTCTCCCCGTCCTGTTTAATCTGCTTCATTATTTTCTCCTTTCTACATGCAAGGTAGGACAGCGCTCTTTTTCCATCCATTGGGCTTAGTCGAAGCTCTTTGCTTGCTGATCTGTCCTTAAAATAGTCTGCAACACAGTTTGAAGTTATAAACCCGTGACATGGAACTTTTTTTTTTATCTTATTTTTGTACAACATTGTACAAAGTTAACACAACAAAAAGATTACAAACTGTGTGCGCCAAATTTAGAATCTGAGAATCGGCTACTTCAGTTTTTTAGCAATTAGAATTTGGGAATTTGCATCCGAATCAAAAAGAGAATTTATACATTGGTCCTAAAAGTAGAAAAGTTCCATCTTAAAATTTTGGATGCCAAAAGCTATTGTATTCAAGTGTAAGGCTCAAGTTATGGGGAAGGCACAAAAAAAAAAAAAAAAAAAAAAAAATTCCTCTAAAAATAAATCAACGGACAGAAAAAAATAAATATAAAAAAATAAAATAAATAAAAATCAAACAAATACAAGACACATACCGTCCATACCATTGTGTTGCTCATAGCTGCGCTTGCCCAGGATTGTTGGAGATCCGTTGTTGATGACGGGTGAGGATTTCGAAGGAGTCAGGGCATTATTGATGCTCGTGGAAATAGTTTTGATGGACTCTGTCTTTGGAGTGCAGGGGTGTGCCTCTGATAAAGGACAAGATGTCTATTAGTTCAATATCTTTTAGAGAGAAGAAAAAGAAAAATCTTAAGAAGAACAAAATGATAAAAAGTACCTATGTATCTTAACACTTGTTCTAGAGGTTTCCGGACAATCTGTTTTAGTATGAGTGGCGTTTTAGAAGCCTCTGGAAGCCGTGTTGTACCTGAAAGTAGTCAATAAAACATATAGAAAACTTAGAACATGCATTTCCAAGAGAAGCAGGTTATGATATCACCAACTCATCACCTATCTATCCCATCCCACCGATAAGATCGGGGGTCCTGTGTCTCCAGAATGAGACAACAATTGTGCACGTGCTGCCGATCCATTCAAATTCTACAGTACTGACAAAAGATAGATAGCACTGCATATAGTGCTTCACCAGCATTCAGAACGGTCACTCCCTTCAAACAGGGTACATGGGACCCCACTTCTTTTAATCAGTGGGGGCCTAAACAGTGGGATCCCCAGTAATGAGACACTTATCAGAAACCCAATCTGGCCATTATTGGCTCTACTCAAACACTTCACCCAAACATAAAATTTCCCTGGGCTGTGGCATAGCAGGAGTGTGACTCAGGATTCGGTGATCAGCTTTTCTACTGTCTATTGGGATCTACGTTTGACCTCTACAGGCTCCAGAACTCGCTGTAGGATGAAATGAAATTCACTGCTGCACACAGGAACAGATCCTGTCCCACAGTCATAATAAAAACGGACTGTATACATATGGTCACTGATATTATCTAGCAGAATATCAAGTGGAGAAGAATTATACTACTACTCCAGCAGGCAGAGATGGTACTGGCTCTGCCTACTCAAGGGCTTGAGGGAGAGAAAGCAGGACAAATCTAAAAATCAAGATCAGGCAGGAGAATGAACTGTAGGGAACCAAGTACAGTATACTGTACAGAAAAGTGTGAAAGAATGGGGCGGATGGTAAAGCAATGGAAAGTTGTGGTTCCATTGGAGCTTGACTGTAATTATAACAACTCCTTAATGGAATAATTAGTATACAAATATGTAACTATATAATGAGATTATATATATATATATATATATATATATATATATATATATATATAGAGAGAGAGAGAGAGAGAGAGAGAGAGAGAGAGAGAGAGAGAGAGATATATATATATATATATATATATATATAGATATATATATATATATAGAGAGAGAGAGAGAGAGAGAGAGAGAGAGAGAGAGATGTGTGTGTGTGAAATATACACACTGGATATACACTTTTTTTGGAGTGCTGCCACTTTGATCTGTGTGTGTGTGTGCGCGTGTGTAATATATATATATACATACATACATATACACACACACATCAAAGTGGCAGCACTCCAAAAAAAAGGTGTATATCCAGTGTGTATATTTCTCACACACATATTATATATATATATACATATACACACACACACACACACACACACACTGTACAAATATCAACTGGAATTCAACCATACACCTACACTCTGCTTTGATTGCGGCACTGTTGATAGGCATGTAAGGATGTCTTGCAGCGTAGCGTGGACGGAAAATATCCCGACATAATCGCCTAGCAATCCTGGTCAACTTTGTAGTGTGTAGATAAAATGCTTGACGAGTCTTCATTGCAAATTTGGGGCTTCCACCAGCTCTCATAGGTAAGCCATGTGGACTCTTCCATGTAAAGAAAAACAAACAAAAACATACTAATAAGTTGACTAGTGTGCATTTGTGTCCGAATAGGGAAATAAGATTGTCAATTCTAGTTGGGTCACGTACTGATGTCAATGGCAACAACTATACTAATATATATATAAATATCTATATTATAAAGAAAATAATAAATATTAATTCCTATATGAAGAACATGCAGAGCTATTCTTTCCATCAAAACAGCAGCACCCCAGTGGACCCTGTCATAAGTCAAAAGGGTCCATGAGGCACCATTGGTGTCTGCTGGGACATAATCGAAAACCATGACAGTAGTGTGAAAAGAACCTAATGAACGCTATAACCAGAGTTACTTCATTTTATAGGTTTAATTTCCAGCATACATACCATATTATTCCGATTTGGACCTGGCCTCTCTCCATCCAACCTGGTTGGCATTTTCAATCCGCCATACTTTTTCCAGTACGCCCAGCATGATGCACACAGACGACACTGCATATTTGGAGGACCCCAGGAATACCACTGGTAAGACTGTGTTGCTATGTAGAAAATAAGTTGGAAGATTAGCGTCAAAAAAGTTAAACTTGTCTGTGAAACATTAATATAGGGTATATTGAGTCTTTATTAAAAAGTCTTCAGAAGACAAAAAAAAAAAAAAACGGATTGGTCAAAAACAGACACAAATGGTCAGTTTTTTGAACGGACACCCATTGACTACACGTCTAAAAAGACGGATTCAGGTATCTGCTGTGTAACGGTTTGGAATCCTTTTTGTACCAAACCGTTTTTCTCTGAAAACAGTTTGCAAGTGGACGGATACCAGACGCAGGTGTGAACCTAGCGTAAGGGGTTGTCCTAGGAAACTCTCCAGGATTTGTTTATATTGGGCGTACAGTTGCAGAGACAACCATTCAATACCCAGTGAGTATGGTGCACAGGTCCCATTAAAGAGAACACAACAATGGCAATATCTCAAATGTTTCTACCACCACGTACATGCATCTCCCCATACCGAATGTCAGACTGGATAGGAAAATCTGGACACCCCGTATAAAGGGGATGTTCCTGGATAATATACACACCACATATACAGGGCACAACCCATGGACATAACAGCTGAGCTACAATTACTGCAATACCAGACAACCCACTGACATGAGTGGAGCTGCTTCTAGGAGAAACTAGACAAGTTTATCTTCTATGGATACCCCTGTCACGGCGGAAAACTGCATAAAAATGATTAAGTGTGAATGTCCTCCAGAAGTATTTTATAACCACATCGACATATAACGTATAATATAAAACACACAAACAAAAAAACTAGGGCCATCCACACCAATGTAACCTGCCACCTCATTCATCCAAATCTATACATATGATAATTATGCAATAGGGAGCCAATTTTAATGCTTTATTTTGGTGTCAGTTTCCAAACTTAAAAAGTCAAGTCCTAGAAATGGAAAAAAAAAAAAAAAAAAAAGTTTTCTTCAGTTTTTATGCAGCTTACTCTGAACAAAGCTTAGAAAAAAACCTCTCTATTAAATAAAAAACATAATGGATATTTATTAATTTAGTTATTTTCATAGCCAAACAAATAAAATTATGGCCGTTAAACCCACCATGTGTGCAAAAATGCTATAAAGCGTCTGGACATTAAGGTCCCTTTAGACCTGATCATTTGGGAAATAGAGCACACCTCCAGTCAAAGACGTACAAAGTTTTCATTGGTGGAAGGCTGGAATTTATGGCTGAAGCCCCACGTTGCATAAACAGCGGCAAAAAAAAAGCCACTCTTATAGTACCTGCAAAGTGGATGGGATTCTTGCTAATCCCATCCACATATTGCAGAAAAAAAATCCGCAGCGGAAATGCTAGATAGAGCTTTCCATATAGGTATAATAGAAGGAGTAAAAAAAAAATCTGCGGACTTTCTGTGAAAAACACAGCAGAAAAAACTGTGATGCGTTTCCGCAGCATGGGGCCTTAGTTTAAGATAATTTCTTACAACACCACTTTGAAAACATTATAATCTATCAGTCATCTCTGGCTCAAACCCACTAAAGCTCTAAACTTTAGGTGTGGGTCTAAGGGTAGCAGCACACGATCGTGTTTCACCCGCTCCATGAAACTCGGTCCATGTGTTAGCCAGATTTACCGGATTGAACTTTGTGCTGGGAGCGGGACTCCTAGCAGTATAGTTATCTATGATATTAGGAGTCCCTGCCTCACAGCGATATACTGTCCCGTATCAGTTACAGTACAGGACAGTATATCACTTTGAGGCAGGGACTCCCAGCATCACGAAGTTCAAGCCGGTAAATCTGGCTAACACACGGACTGAGTTTCACAGGTGAAAACGGTTAGACCAGGGGTGTCAAAACTCATTTTCTCCGGGGGCCACTTCAGCCTCACGGGGTACCTTGAAGGGCCAAGATTATTTTACACATGTATAAAAGTAACTTCTCCTTAACAGATAAGCAAGCTATTAAGTAGTTACATTTGTACATTACTACTGTTACAATCAGCCCTTTGAGGTCAACCAGGAAGAACATAATGTATTGTTAAAACCTAAGACATTGGCATGTTACATACTATCCTCATCCTTTTCTGAATATATAAAAAATTAAGCACTATACAAATACTGTTTACCCCTGCAAACGGTATTATGCTCTATAGTTGCCTCTGCACACGGTATTACGCCCCACAGCGGCCTCTGCACACGGTATTATGCTCCATAGTTGCCCCTGCACACGGTATTATGCTCCATAGTTGCCCCTGCACATGGTATTATGCTCAATAGTTGCCCCTGCACACAGTATTATGCTCCATAGTGGCCACTGCACACGGTATTATGCTCCATAGTGGCCCCTGCACACGTTATTATGCTCCAAGTGGCCCCTGCACACGTTATTAGCCCATAGTGGCCCCTGCAATCGGTATTATGCTCCTTAGTGGCCCGTGCATTGGTATTATGCCCCATAGTGGCCCCTGCAAACGGTATTATAGTCCATAGGGGCCCCTGCACATGGTATTATGCCCCATAGTGACTCCCCCACCCATGAACTATTATTATACTCTGGGGTCTTTTCAGACCCCAGAGTATAATGATCGGAGACCCAGGTGGTGACAAACATAAAAATCAGTGTTACTTACCTGGGCCCCGGTGCGCTCCCTGCGTTCAGCCTTCTTCAATGTCGCACAGACCGGCGTCACGCATAATGACGTCGGCCTGGCTCACGTGACGCCTGGGACGTCACCAAAGAAGGCCGAAGCCGGCTGGGAGCAGCATCGGATCGCCGGAGAGGTGAGTAACTCTGGTTTTTATGTTTATCACCTCCCCGGGGTCTCCAATTATTATACTCCGGGGTCTGAAAAGCCCCCGGAGTATAATAATAGTAGTATTTGATGGGGTTCGCGGGCCGCGGCCTCACTTACCATCCCCGCTCCTGCACACAGCCGCTTCTGCGTCCCATAGCAGAAGGGGAAGCGGGGGGCGGCCACGACCAGCAGCGGGGATCGATATGTAAATAGGCCGTTACGTGCCGGGGATACTCCAGCAGGCAACGGCCTATTTATATATATAAAAAAACCTTCTCACTTACCTGCGATGCCTTGATGCAGCCGCCGCCTCCTCCTCCTCCTCCTCTTGTCTGCGTGTCAGCATAGGAGGCGCGATGACGTCATTGTATCGCCGCCTGCGCTGACATGCAGAGGCCTCGTAAACCAGCCCAGGACAGGTATCGCGCAGCTTTGTTTGTTTTTTTTTGTTTTTTTTAAGCGGCCTGTCCTGGGCTGGTTTACATTACATAATGTACATAGACAATAAAAAATGCCGTGGCCCTGCGGGCCAGCTAAGTGCCGGGCCGGATAACAGAAGGCAGCGGGCCGGATTCGGCCCACGGGCCTTGTGTTTGACACCTGTGCCTTAGAGAATCAGTACCCTTAGCAAAGAAAGCTTAAGAGGAACAGTTAGTCCCAGATCTTCAGATCTGGTGTTAAAAGATGTCCTTTATCTACTAAATAATGGAGGAGCAAAAATAAAAGAAAAGTCGGCAGACACTTACTGTAGCAGCTCTCACAGGCTCGCCCACTCATGTTCTGGCCTTGTACCACAGTTCCATTAACCACTGCAGGTTTGATACTATTTGCACTTATCTGGTTTGGGTTAGGTTTGTTACTAGTAAATGGAAATAAAGAAAAAACAGATTAATGGTGGAAGGCTTTTTAGTACTTGCATTTTTTGATTTCACATCTACTACCAGGCGTAAATGTGCTATAAATTGAGAATAGAATAAAAAAAAAAAAAAAAAAAAAAAAAAAAAAAAAACCACACATTTCCACAAGCTGTTCGCATATAAAAAAGGTCTCTTCCAAATGTTTTGCATTATCTACAAAACAAAAACTGTTCTCAGAGAATGATTTTTCTGAGGAGGAAATCATCGCAATGAGGTTTGCTGGTCTTCTATATACTGAAGAATCAAGGACAAGGAAAGGGCAACATTTTTATCTCTGCAAGTATCTAAATTTTTAAGCAGCAACCACCACCTTACTTTAAAAGAGGTGTCTGAGGAGTTAAGATTAGCTTACTTGATCCAGTGGACTCTTCACGATAGATTTGGGGGGGTTCTGGCCTGCTTCCAGCACCCCACCCCTCCTTTCATGATCTCACAAGTAATACCTGTGCTATGGGGCTGAATGGCTATAGGAAAAAACCTGTGAGATCAGGGGTGGAACAACCCGGGAATCAGAGCGTTGGTTCTGATCACATGCCCCGGGGAGCATGAGTCTGCTGGTAAGCCAATCTTAACTCCTCAGACCACCCCTTTAAGAATGAAAAGTTAAAAGGTTATATTGATGGCCTATGTGTTAATCTGATCGGTAGGAATTGGATAACCGTAACCCCCATTATAGCCACTATAAATACTGTTTCTCAGCTCAGCTTTCGATCAAGTGACTGGGAGCTGAGCTGCAGTACTCCTAAATGCCACTACACATTGTATGGACTGCTTTCGACTCCATCCACTGTACTGATATGGTGCCACCTTAGAACAGCTGATTGTGGGGGTGTTGGATGTCAGACCCCCACCAGATAGTCCATCATTATAAAATGCTCTGAAAACTCCTTTAACTTTTAATCAGTAATTTATTAAAATATGCCACACCTGCTAAGTCTATATATGGCTGTTTCTGGACCTCGGTGGCCATCAGAGTCTTATGGAAACAGTGTATAATCCTGGTCACATCATGCCATACATTTGTTGTGTACACCGAGTAAGTTCCCAGCATTTATGGCAAATGTATCCGCAGGGATGCATTCACTCTGTCAGGCCAATATACAACACACCAGCCTATATACAGTAGCACATGTCAGAACCTTCCATTGGCGCTACTGATCAGGCAATAGTCCCAGATGTGATATGACGATCAGGCATAATGCAAATAAAGCCACAGTTGGTGCATGGAACTAATACCATACACATAAAACTAATAGGAAAAGTAATACACACATATAGCTTAAGGCTGATTGAGTGTGACATACTTTTTTGTTTCTCATACTTTGGTCAACTGTATTCACTACTTAACTGGAACAATATAAGTTACTTACTAGTTGGGTATATATACTTGTTTTAATTTACTTTCTGCTTCAGCTGCTTTCAACCGTTTCTAGAAGAAAAATACAGAAAGAAAAGTAGTAATTGAAAACATAAAAAGGGGTTCCTCTACTATAGACACTTACCCCCAGGCTATGAGAAGTGTGATCACAGAAGGTCCATGCACTGGTACAACCAGCAACCACCAGAATGGCGGCCTGATGGTTCACCCGTGAATGGAGCGGAGGTGTACTTGTGTGGTCACCATCTCTGGCAGCCCCATAGAAGCCCATGGAGTGGTGGCCACGCATGCACACCACTGCTCCCACCCCATGGAGCTTTTATGCAGATCTCCATTCTCCTCATCACTGGGGGGTCCCAGCGATGAAACACTTATCCTCTATCTTGTGTGTCAATGTGCGAATGCCCCTTTAAGTCACAATAAGCCAACACATTTCTTCCGGTGGCCTAAACCTCTGCAAAAGGAGTTCAACTCGCAACTGTGCTGCAATGTGCCATGCCACCACAGACACATCTCTGAGAATTTAAAAGGGGTTTCCAGTATTGAGTGATGGAAGATTATATATTAAAACATATTGTACTTTTGTTGGGACCCCCATATACTATAGATTCTCAATAATAATAGGCAAATAGAAAACCCTAATCTATACAAGACAGGCCATATATCATGCCCAGATAAATCACAACCAGTTATCAGCAACTTATCCAGAATTCACTATAAGGCTGAAACTCCACGTTGTGGAAACGCAGTGTTTTTTGTTGTAGATTTTGCTGTGGCTTTTTGAGCCAAACTCAGGAGTAAATTTAACAGAAAGGAAACGTCTAAGAGCTTCCGTTATATTTTCCATCCCTTTTTCAAGACACTCCTGACTTTGGCTCAAAAAAACGCAGCAAAATCTGCCACAAAAAAAAAAAACTGCATTTTCACAACGTGGAACTTTAGCCTAACTTGATTCAATATAATAAACAAATCAATTATATATATATATATATATTTTATATATATATATATATATGTGTGTGTATGTTTTTTTATATATATATATATATATATATATAATTAATAATAAATATTATTAATAATAAATCTTTGACAGAATGACAAATTATAATACCTGTTGCACATATCTGTCTGTTGTTTTCCACATATAATAATATTCTATTATACTGGTCAATGATTTCCATGGTAACTAAAAAGGAAAGAAAAGCACTATGAATAAGTCAGAACAGGACAGAGGCTTACATCAGCACTAAGCTTAGAAGGGTAAAGCTTTATTCACACAAGTCCTTTTTCATTTATTAGTTCCTAAAAATTAAAACTAAATTATAGTTAAAGGCGTTGTACCACTATTGACACGTATCCCCTATCCACAGGAATGAGGGAGGGAGGTCTTGTAGATCTCTGCTTGAGAGAATTGATGGACATAGAAGACCCCACTTTGGAGACGGGTAAGGGTCCCAGCTTTCATACCACCACCCATCAGATGCTTATATCCTTTCCAAAGAATATATAATGTTTATAGTGGCAGATACCCTTTAAATACAGCTATCCACACAGCAGATTTGTTGACCCATCTACAATCCCCATGATGTTGTAAGTTTGGGCCTTTAGACCCGCAGACGGGATGGGAAACATGGCCACAAAAATGCATTTGTAATAGACTCTTGTGAACTTGGACATAGAGAAAAAAAGGCTGTGTACGGCCTCCTGCACATGGGTGAATATGGGTTAGAAAAAACGGTCCATCTTTTGGCAGAATTTTCCAGTCAGGAAACTCTTTGCATGATAATAGGAGTACTTGTGGCTGTATATAGCGAGACAGTAAAGCTACGAACAGGCGCGGACTCATAGATCACCATGAAGAAAGTAGTTCCACATTCAGTCCCGTAACTCTATGGCCAGGATTTTCCAGTACGTGTGGGGCCTTAGTGTGCAGCTTTACAGTCCCTGACAGGTACACCAATGGAGGAGAGGAAGACTGGGCATGCTGATAGCAGCAGAATATCTCCATCTCCCTATTGGAACAATCACGCAGCTTTTGGAAATGGTATAGATAATTATGGGAGACCAATCTGCAAGAAGGCTCCAAGAAACCACCAACTCTCTCTCAACGCTTTTAGACCATAAAGCCGCATAACAGTGACACTTCAACACGCAGGACGTCCTTAAGCCGTATAGGACACCCACATGTTTATCAAGTACAATAATTCACATCTCCTGTGTACATCACAAAACCTTCTCCACCCACAAAGATACATTGCAAATACATGGCAGTATTCCAATAACTATTTGATGTTTACTTCACACAGCTCTATCTACAGAGAGATATATAGTACACTGTGGGTGGAGATACTGGGACGCTGCCATCAATCGGCATAAAAGTCGCCGCCTTAACGAGATATTGCCACTTAAAACGCTTTACTTACAAAGTCCTGCTGAATATCTGTAAAGTCTTTGCCGTATTTTTCTAAAGCTTCTTCAAAGAGGTTTGCCTCAGAGGCGGACCACTCCTCCATTTCATCTCTGCACAGCACAGGGCCTCCTTGTGGGACGAGTGCAGAAATGGCTTTAGATATATCATAACAGTTTTTGTGTAACGTGTCCATAGCGTGGAACTAGAAGTAAAATGAGATACAGAACAGTTAGAGACGCTTCTGTTCCTTCTTGTCCCAATCGGAAGTGGTGACAGAGACCCTGCGTCCACCAGTATATCACTTACTAAATGTCTTGCTGTAGTTTACATTACATCGCCCTTTATCAGCCATGGCCGGAGTCATCGATATTCATGCAGCATAATACAATGACAGATCTATTTCAACCCCCTTAATGACCGTGAATATGCGCTTTATGGCTGTCTTTAAGCACCATGTTTTTACAGCGCTGTAAAATAAGCCCTGCTCTGGTGTTCTCTGCAATGCTCAGATGTCTAACAACAGCTGAGCCATTCCTCTAACATCCCGCATCAGCCCAGCCTTTTAACCCATTGATAACTTCACTTAAAGAGGACCTTTCACCACCTCCAACAAGTCCAGTTCTTTATATCTATAAATAGCTGCTATTCCACCAATTCTGGCACAGCTGGAATTTTTTCTCTAGTGCCCACCGTTCCTGAGCAATCAATGCTGTTAGTTTTGGTGCCTGATATACTATTTAAGCTCTGTACTGTCAGGAGGGCGGTGTCAGGCAAGGGGTGTGATTCTTAGCTCTGACACTGGCTGCCTCTGACTAGAGATCTGAATTACGCCCCGCCTGACACTGTCATTCTGCCATTACAGAGCTGATAGCATATTAGACACCAAAACTACCTGCGCTTCTTGCTCAGGAATGGTGGGGGCTAGAGGAAACATTCCAACTGCGCTGGAATCCGTTGAGCAGACCCTATTAAAAGATGTTAAGAACTTGAATGGGCAGAGTGGTGAAAGGTCCTCTAAGAGTGGCTGCCGCAAGATCAAAAGGCGAATCCACCTTTGAACAGAATTACATTACACATTTTCTTACATTACATAACAAGAAAAAAAAAAATAGTCACATGATTATAATCTGAAGAATTCCAGGGGTATTCCCATCTCAGTAGTTGTATGTCCTGATCACCTGCCCAGGAGTAACAGAAGTGGCCAAGTGGGGCTGTGCTATGCAGACTGCCCTAGAAAATTAAGTCTGCTATGGAAATCGCTCAGAACTACAAAGAGAGCTAAGTTCGCTGTGCTACCCCATTTCTGCAACCTGCATTCATCAGAGGAGCCAGTTACTGAGAAAGCTGCAGGTCACAGAGATGGAAGCCACATCTATTAGACTTTTATGGAATAGTCCAAGATGGAAATACTCTTGTAATGCAACAGTCCATTCAGTACAACGCATAACATCGCTTGTTTGTATAGTTGTGCCACAAAGACAGAAAAAAATGCTGAAATGCAGTACAGAAAAAAAAAATAAAAATTCAGCCGCATTACAGCAATACAATAGGACGAAGCTATATATTTTTTTTTTTTTAAACAAATACAATCAAATGCAGTTTTCTCTTACCAATGTGATGTCTCTAGATGCGGCAGCCGCACTCATATGTAGACTTGGCTGCCGGACAGAGCTACTGCAGTCTAATGCACGGGCGAAGGTACCTACAGATCTGTAACAGAGGAATACAAATTAAGAAATCTGGAAAGTATAAAACTATATAAAATTACAACTATAATGACAATTGTTATGACTGATGATTATGACACATTTACTTTTTCTTAGCCCAAGGGTCTTCCACTGAGAATATTCCATTGATATATTTTCTTTTTGTGCCCCCCCCATTTACATAGGGCTCATCCCCCATTACATATACTCACAATAGCACATTTAATCTCCCAATTTTGACTTTCTCCTTAGTCTGTAAATTATACCCGAGTGATAAAATTAAATATATATATTTAATTTTATATAATTTTTTTTTTTTAAATATATAAAAAACATATATAAAACAAAGTGTAGTAAAGGAAGAACTGCCAAATGGCTATGTAAACCTCATTTGGTATAATCTCTAAAGGTAAAACATTAAAATCTGTTACTTGTTTTGACGCCATAGATATCCAGGCCAGAACACCCTTTAGACACATATATCCAGAACTTAGCTAGTGATGTTGATCACAATCCAAATTATAATCACTGTAGGATTGTACAAAAAAAATTCAGGAAAAATTTTTTTTTTAAATATACACACACACTTCAAGTATCACTATCTTACCGTGCTACTACTAAAAACTGGTCTATCTGTTTATCTGTAAGGGGGTTGTTTGCCTCCCAAACTTTTGTCTCAAGGGAAGCTTGGTCTCTACCATCTTCTACACCTATGGAGAAGAACACGAACATTGGAAACATGGAATATTTAGGCCAACCACATTTCTATAAATTCTTCCACAAAGTAATTCTGACCTTCTTCTAGCAGATCTGTAATGTCAGCTTGGTATCTGTTGCCCACACGTATTTCTCCTTTATCTGCCAAGAGTGTCTTTTGTTGAGGATCATACACTAAGGAGTAAAAGAAGAAATCCTACAAAAAGACAAAAAGAAAAAACATAAAAGAAGGGAAAAAAAAATAAAATATGACAAAACAAATAAGCAGACGACCGATTTCACCAGAGAGTCAAAAGGCCCCCCATGTGTATAAGAGCTAGATCGTCAGAACCTATTAATTTCAACAGAGCCAGATGAATAATGTCTATGTAGGCCTCTCCAGATAGTTTCAGATGTGATAAAATTCGCATGCCCAACATAATCTCTTTCCCAGGAAGATAAAGCTGCCATTAGAGGTTTCAGGCAGCAGCTTACCCCCCTCTCCCCATTGAAAACACATGTACTTGGCCGAACAGAGATTGCATGTGTACAGGAGAGATTGGTGGCGTAACCAATGGTTAAATGAAGGTAATGCTGACTGCTACTGTATGGCCAGCGTAAGGGGTTTTCTGGGCCTCCCAGCATTTTTCATACTAATGATGTATACATAGGATAGGTCCGGCACCCAGATCCCCCACCGATTGGCTAATCCAGCTGCCTTCAAGTACCAAAAGCTATAGTGACAGATGGAGTTGGAAGCAGCTCTGCTTAGTATTTAAAGGGACCAAAGTTACAGGATCTGTTCACTGTATAGCAGCACAGTCACTGGGGTACTGCAGCTGTGCTCCTATTACATGAATAGAAGCAGGGTTGCTTCCACCTCCATCCATCTCTATAGCTTCCAGTGGTGAGACAGTCTGATCAACTGATCAGTGCAGGGTCCTGGTGTCGGACCCCCACTGATAAGATACTGATGATCTAGCCTGTGGTTAGGTCATCAGTATGGAAAACCCCCTTTCCAGAATTACTGCTAGCACCTACTTGTTGCTACAGTTAACACTTTCTGGAAAGTGTGGCCAGTCACTCAGAGATGGCCAGGGAAGAAATAGTTTACCACCGCAGGAGGTGCAAAGTTCTTGTAGCCAAGACAAAGTGGAATGGCACGGCTCACCACAAAGGATTTTATACTGATTACCGGATTTGGAGTTGGGTTTTTTTTCCCCCTGACATGGGACAATTGGCATCAACCTCATGGGAGTTTTTTGCGTTCCTGTAGGTTTATAGGTTGGACTTGATGCACATGTGTCTTCTTCCAACCTCATCTACCATGTTAACTAAAATCATCAGTAAACGTCATTTATTAACACAGACTCTAGATTTGTTTTCCACCATATTCTCATCACAAATAAGCATACAGTAACAATGTAACACAGACTACACCACACCATACACATGGACGTTACTAACCTCTCTTTCCAAGTAAGATTTTAAGGACTCTGTTTCATTTAACAGTGTAACGCTGCATTTGCCCCTAAGAATTGAAAAAAAAATTAGAACAATCATTTACTGAAATACAAAAACATAACTTAAGTCTACAAAACAGGGTGGCACAACACCAGAGATTGATAGGCTTATGGTATACACGGATTTAAAAGGATGGTTGTAGAGGTTTAGACGCCATCTTACAAATTACATACACTTACCTGTCCACATAAAGGTGCTTACCTTCTTGGCTATATACAGGTAAAGCTATCAGTAGTGACTATAACTTGGCACCATCATCTAATGCAAGCCTAAAGTGATCTGAAATCCACGTCTTGTATCATTACAGAGCCTGTCCTTTATTCTTTACACTGCAGCTCTACTTCATTGTGCTTCTATACCCAAACTCATCTAAACTAAACTTTTTGGTGCACAGACTGAATGTATTTATTAGCTTCCATTATTTAGTGTGCTAGTATTTTTTTTTTCTAGCTATATCACAGAACAGATGTGTGTGTATTATTATTAATATTTATTATTCATAGCAATTACTAATATTTATAAAGTATTCAAATATATTTTAATTATATTTATTAAAAAAATAAAAACCTAATATTATTAATTATTATAATAATAATGTATCAATCTGTTCAATTGGTGTGAAATTGTTCTTAAAGACTGACAACTTTAGATTTTTGTGTCATTAATACATTTCGTAATATACTTTATTAACAAATTTTGGATCATTTCTGTGAAATCCTGCATTTGTTCACTCTTTCCGTTGTTTCTGTATTGAGAGCTGTTCCTGCCTCTCACTGACTGTTACTGTGTATGGAGTACGGGCTGTGTAACATGTAGGGGAGGGTCACTTCAAACAGTTATAGACATTATAAAACATACAAACTTGCTTTTGGTGTCATATGAAAGGATTCTGCAAGACTATCTAAATTATTTCCAGAGATATCACTGGTTGAACACACAGTCAGGATTAGGATATTCATATGCAGCAGTATAATATATATGATATAAATATCCTAATCCCGACTGTGTTTTCAACCAATGATATCTCTGGCAATAATTTAGCTAGCATTGTAATCTTTGGTGTCACAAAGAGTTTGTATGTTTTATAACACCAGAGATATAACGTTTGAAGTGACCCTCCCCTACCCTCATTTTCTCTACATGTTACAGAGCCTGTACTCCATACACAGTAATATTCAGTGAGAGGCAGGAACAGTTCAATACAGAAACAACGGAAAGAGTGAAAAATGCAGGATTTCACAGAAAGGAGACAAAATTTGTTAATAAAGTAAACTACATAATTTATTAATGACACAAATACTGCCAGAAAATCAAAAGTTGTCCGAAAGTTTAGTTACACTTTAAAGAGTTATTCCTATATGGGCCAATTATCACATATACTGTGGCTATTCCATAAGTATCAGATAGAAATATCCAATTCATTTTATCCATATTTTAAAGGGTAAATTCGGTCTTATACTCACCTTATATGTGTAGCTGGTAAGGACTCGAGCTGTCTAGATAGAAACAGCTCTCTGTGTCTTAACTGGTGCTTTAATTTTTCAGGTAAATCCACCATTTCAGGATTCTCCATTTCCTCTTCCATTTCTCCTAATAAATAAAATAGAACAATAAATTTTTTATTAAAATTTTGGATTCAGAATTTAGCAGGAAGACTCCTGTGGATAGCTGTGGAGTCGCACATACTTTCAGGAACAGCGGATGACGGCAATAACATTTATTTTTGTTGTGCAAACTGAAAATGTCAAATACGACGAGTGGCTGTTTTATCTCATATACATCAGGACTTAGAACAAGAAAGAGCTCAAGACCTATCCCGAACCTGTCACCTACGCAGGCTGACTGTCAAGATTATTTTCTGAGCTGCAAAAAATAAAAAAAAAAATTATATAAATTTTGTTAAAGGCATTGCCACCTCTTGCATAACATTAAAACCCTCTCGTGTACACCAAGACTATAGCAGGTGATTCTCCAAGTCCAACTCCAAGTTGTGAGGTGCGGCCTCCATGGATAGGACTTTTTTTCCAGCACATCCCACAGATGCTTGACTGAGATCTGGAGGATTTGGAAGCCAAATCAACACCTTCAACTCTTTGTTATGTTCTTCAAACCTTTCCCCAACAATTCTTCCTTGTTATACTGAAGAAAGGTCATTGCCATTAGGGAACACTTGGTCTGTATAAGGTTTAGGTAGTTGGAAGGTTTCAATGACCCAAAAGTTCTCCCATCAGAACATTGTTCAGAGCGTCCAAAACGCACACCCAGTCGTCCACATGATGTAAATGAAAACCAATCCTCCTGTCAATATTCCGTTATACAGTTTTGATGCTCATATGCCTTACATATATTTATTTTTTTTTTTTTTTATTGTAATACGCCATTAGCGTTGGTTCTCCATTGGTCTGGTCCATCGAAGGACCAGGACAAGATAGGTGGACTGCTAACATAACTGTTACACACAGAATCCGACGGACCCCACTGACTATAATTGGGGTCTGTTGGGTGTCCATCATTTTAAGACAAAGTGGAGTATGAAAAAGTCATATACGCAGGACTTTTTCATCCACTTATCTTAGGCAAACTTTGCGACGGAGTCTCCAACAGAGACTCATATGCAACTGTGAACGTAGTCTTATATGTAAATATGTATTTTTTAAATCACATGGCATTTACGAACTGTATGTGTACTAAGACTTGGACATGGCAAGTCTTATTAAAGCTTTCTTGGTAGACACTGTACTGTTGTAAATCTTCCAAGAAAAAAAAATTAAAAAGCAAAAATCTGATCACAACAGAGCAGCTTAAGCACTAGTGATGCTTTCTCTACATGCCACTAGACAAAGACTTCAGCACTTCAAATTCTACAAGTCTTATATATATATATATATATATATATATATATATATATTACACACACACACACACACATATATATATATATATATATATATATATATATATATATATATATATATATATATATATCTCAAATCAACACCAGTTACAGGTTTACACAACAGATCAACCTAATACTCATCATATCTACCAAGACAATAGGAATGAAACAGCAGGGGAAGGAAAGTGATTCACAGAAGGGATAATACAGTAGACTAGCACAGGACCAAAAGCTGCATAACAAATACATCTAGTGGTCTGCTTATATAGATATACAGCAATGGAATATAATTGCCAGACATCACACGTGTCTTTGTGGAGCTGTGTAGATCCAGTTATCTCCTAGAAAGCAGATAAGGCTCTTCCAGTCAGTTGTGTGACCTACAACCCAGAAGACAGCCACACACGCAAACTGTTCTACCAATGCTTTAAGCCATCCTCTGTGATGTGCAGCGATAACACATCCATTCACTACAGAAGAAATGCTATGCTGTATGAAAAACAGAATCTAAAAGCAAGAAACACCACGTGTGTATGCCTGACCCAACAATGACTAAGCAAGGAAACGGACAAGAAACCACAAACCCAAATGGAAGCCTTTGCTCGGCTAAGTAATATAAAAGGGAGCCAGCCAAACAAAAAAAAAAATAAAATCAAAGCATTAAAATAAAAATAAGGCCATGTTTACACTGAAAAAATTATCTACAAAAAAAACAAACAAAAAAAAAAAAAAAAAACACACAACACACTTTCCATGCAGATTCTGTACAACTATAGTGAAACACAAGTTAATAGTGCTTGCAAGATCCCATCTAATATTGCAGAAAAATAAGTAGGGCCATTCAAAAGGGTGAAACATACATTAAAACCCTGATAAGTATGGCGTGAATTTACAACGTGTATTGTCTGCAGACTTTTCTATGGCAAACAAGTCCTGTGGAAAACAGTCGTAGACCCAATGAACATGATAATGTATATTATACACAGTTACAGGTCTGTAATTGCAGATAATATACAGACCTATTCATTTCTATGGCCCCATACACACAAAGTGTCTATGGATGCGTGTCCGGGCCATAGAAGAGAGCCAGAATAAATATGAAGTAGTAAAGTAAATGAAGTTGTAAATATGGAGTAGTAGTGAAGTCCCGGAAACGGAGAAACGAATCATCACCGGATAACCAGCAAATGTCACATGACCGCCCCAGGGCTATGGGTAAATATACATTTTTGATTAATTATAGTCATTTATAAAGTAGGAGGGGGAGGGTGTTTAGATTCGTGTAGGGATTTCCATTTATCCCGGATAACCCCTTTAAGGTCAAGGGCTCAGTTTCATCTGCTACCTCTGCAACCCCTATAGCTATGCCCTTGGTCATGACTCTGGCACAGATCCTGTGACCCAGTCCTGAAAACATCTGCTGACATTCTGTAGTTAATTCATAGGAATAGGGAATTTTTTACCTAAATTACATGTTGCAGAAAAAGATCTACTGGAATAATAAATGTGCTGCAACAGATTTTTCATATAGTGGCCCTAAAGCAGCTGACAGGTTAAGCTCACACGTATTGCAAATCCTCCATTAGGCTAAGGCCCCAGTTTTTTTTTTTTTTGCAGATTTTGTTGCGTTTTTGGAGCCAAATTCAGTAATGGATTTAGCAAAAGGTAGAAGTATAAAATGATATAATATATAGATATATATATCCCATTTCTCTTGTAGCCATTCTTGGCTTTGGCTCAAAAAACCGCAACAAAAAAAACGTGCGTTTCCACAGCGTGGGGCCTTAGCGCCATTACACATACTTGTCCCCTATCCACAGAACAGGGAAAGGTGTCAGATTGCTGGGAATCCGACCGCTGGCACCCCCAGCAATGGAGAAGGGCAGCCCAAAAGTCCCTCTGCAATATTCCAAGACTGCAATCTCCAGCAACCCAGCAGTGACTGGAGCCCTGGTCATACAGGTACACTGATGCTTCAGTCACAGTGTGGTACAGGATCGGCTAAGGGAGATTAATCTAGATAAGGATTCCATCTGTGGCTGATTGTTATCAACCCCTTTGATGTCACACACCCTAGCAGACTTAATGTATGCAGTCACCTGCACAGCCTCTTTACATACAAGTGTGAAACTGGTTAACTAATCAGGGGAGATCCTGGGGTAATGTGTATTCTAACATTTCTAATTAGACGTAGTGACTCCGGCCGAACTTAAAAGGAAATATGGTATTATGATGATGTTTTCCGAGGGGGAGCATCCTACAGTCGCACAGATAAATTCCTTGGGTGCGCAAGACTTAACCGGACACCTCAAGTCCAAACACGTTACTGTTGGGTGCAGGGAAAAGGTCCAGACACTGAACTCCCTACCTAAGGGGATCTGGGGGGGGGGTCATGCCTGGTATCTACGTGATGGGAATCTCGCCACGACCCCATCATACCCCTCACCTGATACTACAGTCATCTGGCGAGGAGTTATGGTTGCATATATTTATCTGGTTCTCCTGCCACCTCCAACCCAAGAACATCCATCGAATCTGCTCCTTCCTCACCCCTGAAACTACAAAGATTCTAGTTCATGCCCTCATAATCCCCTGCTTAGATTACTGTAACACCCTTCTCCAAGGCCTCCAAACAAATACTCTCACCCCCCTCCAGTCCACCTTAAACTGTGCTGCTTGCTTAATACATCTCTCCCTCCGTTCTTCATCAGCCACTCTCCGCTGCCAATTCCTTCACTGGTTACCCGTTACCCAGCGAAGAGAGTTCAAAATGCTAACGCTGACATACAAAGCCATCCACAGCCTGTCCCATCCATATATCTCCGACCTAATCTCCCGCTACCTGCCCGCACGTAACCTCCGATCCTCCAAAGATCTCCTACTCCGCTCTGCTCTTATCCGCTCTGCACACAAACGTCTCCAAGACTTCTCCCGTGCATCCCCCATACTCTGGAACTCATTACCAAGACACATAAGACTGTCCCCCACACTCATAAGCTTCAAGAAGGTCCTGAAGACTCACCTATTCAGGAAGGCCTACAACCTCCAATAACACTACTGTCACCACACCACCATCTGTACAGCCTCTGCCCCCACCTTCTGTCCCTATCCCTCTTCCCTCATAGACTGTAAGCCCTTGCGGGCAGGGCCCTATATCCCACTGTGCCAGTTGGTCACTGTTAGCATTGTGCTTGTTTTGTATACTGTATGTAAGTCCTCAAATGTACAGCACCATGGAATTAATGGTGCTATATAAATAATAATAATAAATTATTATTATTATTATTAATCTGGTTCTATGAGGAGACTAGGGCAGACCAGGGAGAGAGGCTACAGTTTATCCTGGGAGAGATGTGAGGACACATATCGTGTTGCTGACTTAAGGAAGTGCCCTGGGGCTTAACAGCTGAAAGCCTCAGCAAACCAGACTGCAAACTCGTCTTGGTATTCTTTTCTCTTTTAATCCCAATTTATTTTTCTGTACTGTATGCCTTGTTTTACCTGTATTTGCTTGACCATCCTCTGATGTGTATTCTGTATACGTTAGCGGCTAGTAACGACCCACTCGGGTTAATAAAATTCATAAAGCTCGTTTCATGTTATCCTATGAACCCAGGCACTCACAGGGGGTGAGTGGAAGATAAGAGGGGTGATCGCAGGTAGGCCAAGCAGTATCCTTCACACACAGGAAGGATAAAAGGGGGACTTTTGGGCCCCTACTCTCCTGCTAGCTGGAGGTGCCGGCATTTGGACTCTATCCACAAGTGTGTAATGGAAATATAGAGCAAAGTTTTGGGTTGATTTGCCCTTCCTCAGGCTTGCAAGAACTTGATGTGCAGTGAAAGCACAAGCGTGTGGATATCGGGAGTCCGGCCAGTTCCCTAAGGAAATTGCAGCCACCACTGCCTGCTATGAGTGTGCTGCCTGTCCACTGAATATAGCATACTATTAAGCATCTGAAGTTTAGTATCCAAAACCTGCATATATGACAGCCACCCATAATATGTTGGGGCGGCAACCTTGGGTACCTGCTTATAAGCCAGCTGGTAGTTTAGTAGTCCCCAAACCAGATGATACAGAAGAGTACAGGATATAGGTAGGAGGGAAGGTGTACTTACGTGCATGTTTGTCTGCTAAAGAAATAAGGGTGCTGGATATATCTCTCCTCCTATAGAAACAGACAACCTTTGCTTCAACATTTCCATTTGCAGTCTGTTAGAAGAAAATATATTCAGACAGGTTATATATAAATATTTTTTCCAACACTTTTTAATAAATTTACCATAATATATATGTACATACATATTATAAATATTTTTGTAGGTCTATTGATCATCAGTATCAGGATGTTGAGGGTCCGACATCTGGGACCCCAGCCGAACAGCTGTTCTCAGCAGCTACTGTAAAGAGAACAGAGCAGGAAACAGACAGCTCTGTCCTCCATGTAGTGGCAGCACTGAGTTACTGCAACTCCTATACAAGTGAATGGAGATACGCTGCAGTAACTTAGCATGGCCACTACACAGAGAACAACACTATCTGCTTTCAACCCTGTTCTCCTTATAGTGGCTGCTGACAATAGCTGATCAGAGGGGGTCCTGGAATCAGGACTCCCACACATATGACACGAATGACCTACCCTGTCATCAACAATATTTTCCTGGAAAACCCCTTTAAGGCTTCATTCATATTAGAGTTGCCTTATTGTTATACAGAATTGATAACCTCCGACCGCCAATCACTCTGAAATCTCTGCTGAATCCACCCTGCTAGAGAAAATAGACTGAAGGTCACGGAGATATCATATTACAGCTCACAATAGAAGTCTATGGAGAGGAGAGGGAAAGGAGTGAGCGGAGTTAGAGAGGGGGAGACACAGGCACAGACAGAGCCTTCTGGAGATTAATAGAAAGTTTCTTTCTCACTCCAAGTGCTTTACTCTCATCCATATAGGTTAGTATTTTTCTATAATGTCCTATATGATCCTACTCATGCTTCCAAGTAAGAGAAAGTTACTGAGAAGATTGTACTCCATCTGTATGCAAAGTATAGGAGACAGCATAGGAGCTAGATTCCATCCATTAGAGCAGGGAAGGTGGAGGACTGCTTAAATCCAGAATATTATTATTGTTTATTTATATAGCACCATTAATTCCATGGTGCTTTACATTTGAGGATTTACATACAGTACACCAGATATACAAATCAGATAATACTAAACAGTGACCAACTGGCACAGTGGGATAGAGGGCCCTGCCTGCAAGGGCTTACAATCTATGAGGGAAAAGGGATAGGGACAGAAGGTGGGGGTAGAGGCTGTTCAGGTGGCGGTGTGGTGACAGTAGCGTTATTGGAGGTTGTAGGCCTTCCTGAATAGGTGAGTCTTCAGGGCCTTCTTGAAGCTTGTGACTGTGGGGGTCAGTCTTATGTGTCTTGGTAATGAGTTCCAGAGTATGGGGGATGCACAGGAGAAGTCTTGGAGACGTTTGTGTGAAGAGCGGATAAGAGCAGAGCGGAGCGGAGTAGGAGGTCTTTGGAGGATCGGAGGTTACGTGTGGGCAGGTAGCGGGAGATTAGGTCGGAGATATATGGAGGGGACAGGTTGTGGATGGCTTTGTATGTCAGCATTAGTAATTTGAACTCTCTTCGCTGGGGGATGGGTAGCCAGTGAAGGGATTGGCAGAGGGGAGCGGCCGATGAAGAACGGGGGGAGAGGTGTATTAAGCGAGCATCACAGTTTAAGGTGGACTGGATGAGGGCGAGGGTGTTAGTTGGGAGGCCATGGAGAAGGGTGTTACAGTAGTCTAGGCGGGGAGATTATGAGGGCGTGGACTAGTTTTAGGGGTGAGGAAGGAGCAGATTTGATGAATGTTCTTGAGTTGGAGGCGGCAGGAGGTGTTGAAGGTTTAAATATGTGGCTTGAAGGATAGGTCAAGGTCTAAGGTTGTCCCAAGGAAGCGGGCTTGTGGGACTGGGGTGAGAGTGGTTCCATTAATTTTGATAGATAGGTCAGGTAGGGGGGTGGTGTGTTGAGGGGTCAAGATTATGAACTCCGTTTTCTCCATGTTGAGTTTGAGAAAGCGGGAGGAGAGAAAGGAGGCTACGGCTGCTAGACATTCTGGGACTCTGGACAACAGAGAGGTAATGTCTGGTCAAGAGAGATATATTTGGGTGTCGTCAGCATAGTAATGGTAATGGAAACCGTGGGATTCTATGAGTTGGCCAAGGCCTAGGGTGTAGATTGAGAACAGGAGGGGTCCTAGGACGAAGCCTTGGGGGACTCCTACTGTACAGAAAGAGGGTGTGGCGAGGAGGTGGTGTGTGAGTGGGAGACGCTGAATGTGCTGTTGGTGAGGTATGAGGTGGTCCAGGAAAGGGCCAGGTCTGAGATGCCAAGGGATGAGAGAGTTTCTAGCAGGAAGGAATGGTCGACTGTGTCAAAGGCAGAGGAGAGGTCGAGGAGGAGGAGGAGGACTGAGTAGAGACGTTTGGCTTTGGCAGTTAGAAGGTCGTTAGTGACCTTGGTTAGGGCAGTTTCTGTGGAGTGATGGGATCTGAAGCCTGACTGGAGTCTGTCAAGGAGCATATTTGATATTGGACAAGAGATAGGAGGACAGTTCGGAGTGGACATGTTGCTCCAGCAATTTTGAGGCGTACGGAAGCAGTGAGATGGGGCGATAGTTGGCTGGAGAGGATGGGTCCAGGGAGGGTTTCTTAAGTATAGGTGTGACAGTAGCATGTTTGAAGGCGGAAGGGAAGGATCCATTGGTTAGGGATAGGTTGAAGAGGTGGGTTAGGGCAGGAGTAATGTCTTCGGAGAGTTTGGGGATGAGATGTGACTGGATTGGGTCGAGTGCACAGGAGATTAAGTGGGATTTAGAGATTAGGGTGGAGAGCTTTTAATCAGTGACGGTGGAGAAACAGGTTAAAGATGAAGCGCACCGAGCAGTTGGATAGAGTGGTTGTTGGGGGTGTAGGGTGAGACTGTCTCTGATGGTGTCAATTTTGCTTTTGAAATAAGAGGCAAAGTCATCGGCTGTGATAAGTGATGTCGGAGGGGGCACAGGAGGACGGAGAAGGGAGTTGAAGGTAGTGAATAGCTGTTTGGGGTTGCAGGATAGGGCAGATATTAGTGTGGAGACGTAGACCTGCTTTGCAGAGGTAAGTGTCTCTTTATACCTAGGAGTCCTCCTGGGAGTGGCTTTTCTTCCAGAGGCGTTCTGCAACCCATGAGGCACATCTCAGTTTTTTTAGTCAGGTCAGTGTGCCAGGGTTGCCTATTGATCAGCCGGGTTAGTGAGAGGGGCTACAGAGTCAAGGGCTGCAGTGATGGTGGTGTTGTAGAAGTCAGCGGCGGTATCTGCATCCTGGAGTGAGGATATGTCAGCAAGCGGTCGGAGAGAGTCTGAGAGCGTGCGGATGTCAAGGCGAATAAAGGTTCCTGCGGGGACATGTTGGTTTAAGGGTTGGGGGTCTATTACAGAGGAGAGGGCAGAGAATGTCAGCAGGATGTGGTCAGAGAGCGTGGACTGAGAGTTAGAGAGGTTGACTAGACAGCAGAGGTGGGTGAATATGAGGTCGAACGCGTGCCCCTGTGTGTGGGTGGCAGAGGAGGACCATTGAGAGAGACTAAAGGAAGTAGTGAGGGACAAGAGACTGGGAGCGGAGGGGTGGGTTGTGTTAATGGGGATGTTGAAATCACCCATGATGATGGTGGGGGTGTCTGTGGATAGGAAGTACAATAGAATACAAGCCATAAAGCGAGTAAAAATGTTACTATGCACATACATGAACTGTGCTATTGATTTATGCAAAGTTTGTTAAAAGATTATGTACACTTTAAAGTTTCTATCTACAGTTAAATTACCCAGTTACCAGGACAGGACACCAACAGAGGTAAATGTACTGTACAGAAGACCACACAGCACTAATCTCACATCTGTTCCCATTAAATGGGCATCCGACGTACTGAACTGAGGCAATATCTTAACAACGACCTTTGCAATACATTAATACACAGTAGGCTTCTCCAAGCAACTGTGCCTTAAAGAAACGCACTGACTCACAGACCGCTTGAACAGGATGTTTCACGTTTTCAATGAATCATATAGTTCGTATGTACATTGAAGCAGACACAAAAGAATGCAGCTCTTCATCTCCATTATTACCATTTGATAAAACATTTCAATTTGTTTGGAGAGATTCATCATAAGAATAGGAATCATGGTATGGACCCCCAACAGCTATTCCTTACGTACCCCAATACACATGCATACACAGTTCAGTCATGCAGGTGTTTCTCAATAGGTAGAGGGTAGGAAGCTGCTCCCAGGCACAACTCAGTGGCTTCTCTCCCTTGAGAATAAAAGCATCGGGCATGCTGAAATCCAACATACCTGATTCTTCTCTTCCCCAAATGGGTTGTTGCAAGAGTACTAGGATAGGTACATACAGTATGCATTAGATAGTCGAAGGTCTTAACAGAATTGGCCAACTTGGCTGACGCTAGGTTCACACTAGCGCTGGCTCTCCCTCGTTCGGGTCTGTCAGGGGACCCATACGACAGAGAGGCAGATCTCTAAAATAGGAGTTCCACAGAGAGCTAGACAGACCCCATTGGCTATAATGTCGGTTGTCCGTCATTTTGAAAGTGCCGGAGGAAAAAAAAGTCCTCAGTGCAAGACTTTTTCCTCCTCCGATTTTTGGCAGACTCTGCAATGGAGACTGTGACGCACATGTGAACCCAGCCTAACAAATCCTCCTAGTCAAAAGGAAGGCATTTAATTATAGTGAGGAATTTCTAAAAATCTGGTTTCCCCCAATATAGAAAAATAGCACAACCACCAATAATTTTGGTATTATTCTTATTATTATTAAATTTTTTTTTATAATAAAATTGCAACAAAATGAATATTTCTGGCTTCGGCACTACATACCTTGTTAAGTTCTTCTATTCTTCTTATCAAGTAGGGGTTGCTTGAAGAGTTTTCAAAGTAAACATAATCTGAAAGTGATGATAAAAGATATATCAAATCCAGGGGACATTATAATAGTAACATTCATATAACCACATTTCCAAATTACTGAATCTATATAGATCAGAATACCCTCATTTTCCTGGATTGTAGTCCACCCTCCATCCACATGTGTTACTACCTTTAGTCTGGGGTACATTTGGGGACAGAAGTCAACTTATTTGTACGGGCAGTTCAACTGACATGCTCCATATACATGGTCACCCATTCAATAAACTAAAATGTCCCTGTCTCCACCATCCTCAATAAAACCCCTGCTAAGGAAAGTTGTGGCAAGGAAATTCAGTAGTAGATGCCTAAATGAAGTCCCGCAGCAGACTGGAGCATACCCCTCAATGATGCCTATTTGTATTAATAGCTTTTTAAAGGAGAGGGCCAGGGCCAGCGCCTATAAGTCCCTATACTACCAACAGCAATATTGGCAAGTATGGTCATGATGGACTTCAACATGCTCATCTTTTTGTTCTCATGACAGATAAGGCACCAGATGTCTGGCAGCAGAATATTCCCCTCTCACCATGAAAAACAAACCAACCATACATGTGTATGGGAGTCGTTTTTGGCCATCTGAGCTGACAGCTATCTAAAGCATATGAACAGCCCCAGTCATTTTGTTACTGAAGACTCAGGCCTGTATTCATACAGTTTTAGTAATTTTTGTGTAGAAGCATTTATAGTGTAGCGTGTGTATACTCGGTGTGACGGGCCAAGACTAATATACAAGATACCCGTTTGACTGACAGTCATCTCACCCGACCACCCATACACATGCACGAGTGTCCAAGTATCCTGAATGCATAGGGTGGAGAAAACAGTGGCCAGACAGCTGTGGCAGGAGCTTACCTCCACCAGAACAAAAAGATGGTGGACTACTCCCACCAAAATCAGGTTCAGCCAACTAATAAGTATGGTGAGCTAGAGACAAGACAGAAGTTCTTCACATCTAGTTTTGTATATTATATAGCAGTGGGATGTATAAGGACTGATGACTAGTCTAATAGTAAGAGCTGTATGCCATCAAAGTGTCAAAAACGGCAGAAACCGTGAAATAGATGCAGCAATAATTCAAGAAAATATCAGAAATATCAAAACAAGGATCCCAAGTAATATGTTATAAAGGTTATTCATACTTTGCTCCACATTTGAATAGATCTAATTCATTTTCTTTTGCTAATAATCTTTATAACATCTGGTGTCTACAGCTCCGGTGCAGAGCTATGCCTTCACAGAATACAAACAAACCCTGCGCACCATGGTCCTGCAATCCTACTCCTTTCTACCTGTCCACTACTTTAGGCTAACACATTCAGTAGGTGAACAAGAAGTAGGACACAAAAGAAAGCGGGAGTTACGGAATCAGACTACACACAGGGTTTATGTAGTCTGTAACTATGGTGACACAGTATTTTATAGGAACTGCAAACACAAAACTAAAATGTGGTTTTCAATCAGTGTTACAGATATACCATAGCAGGGAACAGCTGGAAGGGTGTAGAAACTTTTTCCAAGCATCTGGTCACTACAGTAATGTACAGTAGTGTATGAACATAGACCAACCGTGATAAGACTATATTCAATCCAAGTAATTGCATATATCTAGTACAGCAAATATATACAGTATATGGCTCCAATATATACAAATATCTCAAAACTACATATATTTCTGTACTGGAAACAATATACCATGTACACACCATAAGATATAGACCGATTCAATTGGGACCAACCCAAACATGTTTTGCAATAACAGCTTCTTCCAAGGTCTCCATTATATTGGTCTATATTCACACTATAGTTTGCTATACATGTTGGGCATGCTCCTGTAGCCATAGAGGTGAGTTGTGAGGAATGAGCATTTTGAGTTTTAAAGTAGTGACAAGCTCTCTCCTTCCTCATTGCTCACATGTAGTAATACCCCCCCCCCCCAGCCAGCAATGCACCCTCTGCTTGCTACATAGGGCAGCCTACTGTTGATAACAGACATCAATGCACAGTTTGTAAACTCTTCTGCAAGGAGAGAGGGAGCTGTCAATGACATCACCCAGCTCCATGCATTCAGTAGTGGTGCCCATTACATAAAAACTGGCCCAGCAGACATGTTCTAATGATGGAGGGCTCAGCAATGTTACAGTCTGGAATATGCCAAGGTTCTCGATAAGTCCTTACGTCAATGGTGTTACTCTATGAATGGTGCTCTGTTGACCCTAGAGCCCAGTCCAGTGATGCAATGCTACCCCAAAGATAAATGTCAGCAGCGACATAAATCCTGGAGGACAGAAAGCAGTTGTACACCCTCTCCCCTCTGTATCCTGGTGAATGACTAACGTTACAATAGCTGCCACAGGTTTCTAATAGCATGAAATAAGCGCCTGGCTGCACGTTTATACATGGCCCCGTAAATGACAGGCAGCTTCTATGGAGACATACGCTCACAGCGCGAAATGTGATGTGTCAGACAGCATTTTTATGAGTCTACACAACCACTGCCGGATCTACAGATGACAGCTGCCTGGGAGCCACATGCACAGGGACCGAGCGCCAATGTACTTTTGCAGAGAGGAAACTAAAAGTTTCACAGACTTGAGTAGAAAGTAAGACCCCTCACCATTTCTAGAGACATCAAGTACCTGAGGTTTCTCTGCCATCGCTTACAAGTGCTCTCCCCAAGGAGAGAGATTCCCTTCCCTGAGCCACTCATTGCCTTCCACAAAGCCAGCCAATTCACTCTGCTCTGCACTGATGAGGGACAAAAATCCCGAAACAGCGCTATATGCAGATGAGTGATATTGGCTTGGCTAAAATCCCATTTGTTGTCTCAAGACTCAGTGAGTCAAAAGCAAATTGAGGATCTGTTACATCCAACAGAGGGCGTATGAGCTTCCCTGCTCCTTTTCCCATAATGCCTTGTGATATCGCTTACAAAAAGCAGATTAACCACATATACAAGGCACAGGCGCATCAGGATTTCACAAGAAAATCTCTACTGTCAATTCAAGGCACAGAAACAACCAAGGTTAAAGGTTAGCCAAGAATTGGTGGGATCTAACTCACCCCAGCCACATACACTTCATTATTCATGTTAGCTTGCTGCCTGGGTCTGTACTTTTTGTAGCAGCTGTTTGGGGTATTGCGGCTTTCTCCCATTTACTTTGCAGTTCCTTCCACAGTGGGTGGCAGGAATGCTGCTGTGCAGGTGAAATGCACCAAGTAACCCCCATCCCTTTCACCTTCAGGATCAATAGAAATTCCAGATAGCAATAAGTAGGTTATGGCATATCCTATCGATGTGCTAATATAACAGTACCTCTTTAAGACTTCATGTACATGACTGTATGAAAATATCACTATGGCAAGGAAACTATACACTTTATGGTATCAATATCTTTCATTGAATGGTGTTCTGTACAGGTACTGCATTGACTGCAAAAGATGTGCCCTTCCATACCTTCTTGCTCATTTTGAGATACCCAGAGATAACAGGGGCAAGATGACCAGCTTTAAAAAATAAAATAATAAATAAAAATTCTGCATTACAGGAGGTCTTTTCTTCAAAGCTAGCCATCTTATGCCACTTATCACAAGATAAGCGACATTTATACAAGTAATTTAGAGTGGAAACAAAGGTAGATATACAGGTGTGGCCACCTTTACCTTAGCCCCAGTCTGGTTAAAGGGTTTGGCCAGGAATTTGTGTGTGTTGATGGGCTTATTCTTAGGCTAGGCCATAAATATGTAACCGGGGGAAGAAAGACGACAGCCGGACCCCACAGGAATCAGCTGTTTGGGGGTACGTCCGCTCACTCTATACACAGCACAGAAGCAGTGGGTCCCATGCCCTGTATGCTGGCCGTAACACCTGAAAGTGGCAATTCACAGCACAACCAATGGGAGGTCACACGTAGACACAAATAGGATAGGCATGGCTTGAAAACCTGCCTGGTCATCTCATGACACATATGGACATCACAAAAATGTTAGGAAGGACACATCTGTATAGATCTTTTTACATTAACTCATAGACAAGGATGTAAATTTATCAGTTTGTTTACCCTTAAAAAGGAGCAATTTGGCATCCATTAATATATATTTATTTTTTTCACACACAATTTAATAGATAGTTTTTCTGTTCCACTGTGCTAGGGTACCCAAACACCGGTGAACAAACCCTCTAAAGTATGACCTAACCTCTGTCACAGTCACATGTCATAAAACATATGATGTATGAGCCACCACACAATGGCGTGATTTCTGCAATATAGAAATCCTAACGTACACATTGTACACAAAAGTTTCCAAAACCTCAGGCAATTCTGTAGCAAACAATACACAGGAATTAAAGGCAACTAAATATAATATTCTGACAAGGAAGTCAAATGATCCGAGCTCACTTTCTGCCGTGGCACACTGAGCACGGTCATGTACTGTAACTTCTACGGAGGATAAAAACTAGGGGCAGAGTCATCAGGAGCAATGGCTCCATATAAGATATACACAGAATGGCCACTTTATTACAGAGACTTTTTGGGGCTCCCGTATATAGACATTAGACATATGACTCCAGAGTGCAGCATAACATCAAATGACAAGTTTTCTGTGTATCAGTTTCAGGGTGAATGGGGGAAAAAATAACTAAATAAATCGAGCGAACCAAGTGACTAAGAACAAGGTCTGGTTGTTGGTGCTGGACTAGCCGTGGCCAGGAATCATTCTGTTGAACAGGAGGTGCGCCGTAAAGCTGTGAGCAAATACAACACTGGTGTCCAGCTAATGTGTCTGTCCTGCCTTAGCACAGATGGGCTACAACAGTAGACAACCAGTTTGTGCACCATTACTGTCTAAAACCCGCTTCACATCTGCGTTCGGGTTTCTGTTTGGGGAGTCCACTTGTCCAATTTTAGTTTTTTTTGCCCACTGGAGTCTTGTCTGTCTGTTTCCCTTAGGCCCGGTTCACATCTGCGTTCAGGTTTCCGTTCGGGGAGTCCGCTTGGGGACCCCACGAACGGAAACCTATATGCATAAAAAAGCGGTTTACCTGGGAAACCCGCAGACCTCTTAGACTATAATGGGGTCCGTGTGGTTTCCTCACGAAGCAAGCAGAGAGGCAGGTTTTGTGCGGAAACCAAACGGAAACCACACGGACCCCATTATAGTCTAAGGGGTCTGCGAGTTTCCCAGGTAAACCGCTTTTTTTATGCATATAGGTTTCCGTTCGTGGGGTCCCCAAGCGGACTCCCTGAATGGAAACCTGAACCGGGCCTAAGGGAAACAGACAAGACTCCAGTGGGCAAAAAAAACCTAAAATTGTATCACTGAGCAGTGGAAAAACATGGCCTGGTCTAATGGATCCAGATTTCTGCTGCACCATGCTGATGGGAGGGTCAGAATCTGGCACAAGCAGCAGAGATCGATGACCTCTTCCTGACAGGCATCAACACTTCAGTCAACACATCAATTTTTCCCAGCCATAAGGTCTGTGAAAAACTGAATGGTTGTGTGCATGAGGCCTTAGTCCTCTGATAACTGTAGATGCCATGAAAAACTGCTGCGGTTCTGAAAGCCAAAAGAGGTCCAGCCCACTACTAAAGTGGCATCTAACCCAATTCACTGGCCATCCACTGACTGTTTGGATACTATATGAAGATTAAGCCATGTGCATGCAGCAGTAGTTGATACGCCCATCAAGATAAGGAAAATCTTTCCTTAGGGCATTTCACACAGTGAAATTTGGTGTGGATTCCGTGCCCAGAATCTGATCCTTTTGTTTTCAATGGGAGGCAGAGATCGCAGCAGGACTCATAAGGAAAATAAGCGTCCTGCTCAATCTTGCTGCGGAGTCCATGACTTGAGACTCCCCGCTGATCAGACCCATTCATTTGGGTCAAGCCAGCAGCAGAAAGCCACAATGGAATGCCAATGGCATCCTGTCGTAGCTAGACCGCAGGCGAATATACAGTGGCAGAAAAGGAATTCTTCTTTTTACACCATATGAACATACCCATATGCTGCGGAAATGCAGCTTTTTTGTTGCAGATTTTGCTGCAGTTTTTTTGAGCTAAAGCCAGGAATGGATTGAGAAGAAGGAATAAGTATAAGAGCTTCCTTCATATTTATTTCCCAATCCTTTTGTAGCCATTCTTGGTTTGGGCTCAAAAAACTGCAACAACAAAGCTGCATTTTTTGCAACGTGGGGCCTCAGCCTCAAAGTCTTCTGGAAAGATTTCTGTGTTCTGACAATATACTGCTCCTTTATTATGGCTCTCTAGGTAACCTTACAAGGGATGTAGTTAGAGAATAATAAAATGGGACCCCCCTCCATTCCCTGGCTATGACTAAAGAGCCATGTCATATTTCTGCAGTGCCAAGACAAAAAGCGAGCAGAAAGTTTACTAATAAAAGTAATGGTTTAAAGCCAAAGCTGGGTTCACAGCAGCACTGTATAGGCCACATTTCTGGTCAGTCTTAGGAAAAGAAGACTTGGGATCCCCATTCTTATGATCAGTGGGGTACAACTACTGGGACACCCACCAATCTAGAAATTTATCTACAGTCATGGCCAAAAGTTTTGAGAATGACACAAATATTCTATTTTCACATGATCTGCTGCCCTCTGGTTTTTATGTGTGTTTGTCAGATGTTTTTATCACATACAGAAATAGAATTGCATTCATATTATGAGTAACAGAAGCTTATATTGACAGTTAGAATGAGTTAATGCAGCAAGTCAATATTTGCAGTGTTGACCCTTCTTCTTCAGGACCTCTGCAATTCTCCCTGGCATGCTCTCAATCAACTTCTGGACCAAATCCTGACTGATAGCAGTCCATTCTTGCAGAATCAATTCTTTAATTTTGTCTGAATTTGTTGGTTTTTGTTTGTCCACCCGTCTCTTGATGATTGACCACAAGTTCTCAATGGGATTAAGATCTGGGGAGTTTCCAGGCCATGGACCCAAAATCTCTATGTTTTGTTCCCTGAGCCATTTAGTTATCACCTTTGCTTTATGGCAAGGTGCTCCATCATGCTGGAAAAGGCATTGTTGAGCGCCAAACTGCTCTTGGACGGTTGGGAGAAGTTGCTCTTGGAGGACATTCTGGTACCATTCTTTATTCATGGCTGTGTTTTTAGGCAAGACTGTGAGAGAGCCGATTCCCTTGGCTGAGAAGCAACCCCACACATGAATGGTTTCAGGATGCTTTACAGTCGGCATGAGACAAGACTGGTGGTAGCGCTCACCTCTTCTTCTCCGAATAAGCTGTTTTCCAGATGTTCCAAACAATCGAAAAGGGGATTCATCAGAGAAAATGACTTTACCCCAGTCCTCAGCAGTCCACTCCCTGTACCTTTTGCAGAATATCAGTCTGTCCCTGATGTTTTTTCTGGAGAGAAGTGGCTTCTTTGCTGCCCTCCTTGAGACCAGGCCTTGCTCCAAGAGTCTCCGCCTCACAGTGCGTGCAGATGCACTCACACCTGCCTGCTGCCATTCCTCAGCAAGCTCTGCACTGCTGGTAGCCCGATCCCGCAGCTGAAACACTTTTAAGAGATGGTCCTGCAGCTTGCTGGTCTTTCTTGGGCGCCCTGGAGCCTTTTTGGCACCAATGGAGCCTCTCTCCTTGAAGTTCTTGATGATGCGATAGATTGTTGACTGAGGTGCAATCTTTCTAGCTGCAATATTCTTCCCAGTTAGGCCATTTTTGTGCAGTGCAATGATGACTGCACGTGTTTCTTTAGAGATAACCATGGTTAACAGAAGAGAAACAATGATGGCAAGCACCAGCCTCCTTTTAAAGTGTCCAGTGGTGTCATTCTTACTTAATCATGACAGATTGATCTCCAGCCCTGTCCTCATCAACATCCACACCTGTGTTAATGGAGCAATCACTGAAACGATGTTAGGTGGTCCTTTTAAGGCAGGGCTGCAATGATGTTGAAATGTGTTTTGGGGGATAAAGTTCATTTTCTAGGCAAATATTGACTTTGCAAGTAATTGCTGTTAAGCTGATCACTCTTTATAACATTCTGGAGTATATGCAAATTGCCATTAGAAAAACTGAAGCAGTAGACTTTGTAAAAATTAATATTTGTATCATTCTCAAAACTTTTGGCCATGACTGTACTATCAATGTAGAGGGCTTATGCCACTAAGAATACTTATCCTCTATCCATCGGACAGAGGATAAAATCTGATTGGTAAGAGTCTGACTGCTGAGACCCCCACCGATCCTAAGAACGGGAGGGATTTACCTTTGTTGTACATTCAGCCTGACCGCAGCCAGGCTGAATGTAGGAGTGACTGTGCTGGAATGTTGCACCCATTCACCTCAATGGGGGCGCCGTAGATAGCCAAAGTACAGCACACTGCAAATCTCCATTACTCACACTGTAGTAAATGGGAGCGCAGATGCATCCCGTCCATCAAATAGGACACGCTTATATTCAGCTTGGCTGCAGTCAGGGAGAGAAACACCTCCCATTCTCTGGATCGGTGGAGGTCTCAGCAGTCAGAACCCCAAAGATCAGGTATTTATCCTCTACCCTATGGATAGAGGATAAATATTCTTCATGGCATAACCCCTTTAATGGAATACTCTTTAATGGGGGGTTTTGAATGTAATCTCTGTATAAATGGAAAGTTTTACAACTTTCTAGTATACTTTAAATTTCAATGCTTTAACATTTCCAAGATATTAGTTTCAGCCAGCCAATGGAGAGGTAGATACAAGGTATCCACTCTAGACAATGCTGTGGAAGTTAAATACATCTGTATCAGCTGCAGTAACATCTGGATGTTTGCTACAATGTAGAAGTCCAGGTTATTTAGCTAGGGTTACTTTATGCAATACTTGATAAATACGGCACAAATCATGGCAATGTAGAAACCAGAAAAACTGACTTTAAAACTTCCTCTAAGATTATGTCCCCCAACCTTGAGTTTTCAATGACCATAGAGTTCTCCACGTTCTGTGCTAACAGGGATAAGGTATTTGACACTGTATCAAACATGGCCTGGCTTTACAATCTTGTTAGGCTTCAACAGAAACCAAGTGAATTTTTTAAGGGGCCACAAAGAAGAATTAGGCATCTTCCAAGTATGGTTTTCCTTAGAGGGAGTCTGCAGCAGGAAAATTGATAGTCTAATGACGGTACCTAGTAAGGTTACTTCTACACTTTCCAAAAGTATGTTTCTTATTCTGCAATGCAGCTCCATTTCCATGAAAAATCGGTGTTATATTCTATTGCAAATGAGCTGAAAAGGGCCTTACGGCATTTCTTCTTCTGCTGGGACTTCGCTTTCTACTCTACATAATCGCCCCAACTACTGCCTAAGGACTCCCCCCATTGTTTGAGTGACATGTCCCACTCTCTCTGCAGTTAGGGTCGTTTTTATCTAGAGCAGTCAGTGAAGTCCCAGCAGGAGAAGAAAGTCCCCTAAAGCCCTTTGCAGCTAATTTAGATAAAGCTAAAACTCAGATTTCCATTAAAATGGAGCTGCAATGCATAATAAAGGCATCTTTGGAAAGTGTAGAAGTCTCCCTACAAGGTACTCTCAATAGTTTGATACGGATTTTTCTGCTGACAGACTGACTTTCAGGCTTTATTCAGTGGGACACAATGTGACCGTATAATACAGCCACAAGCCCTTTCTTGACCCTTCATGCACAATAGAGGAGTTAAGGCAAGAAGTCACAGACTAGAAATACAGAAGTTAACATTTGCTGTTGCAAAACTTGATGCATATCGTGGAAGTTGTTGTAGCATACATGACCCCAGAAGATAAAATACCAACATGCTTAGAAATATTCTACTGATGTCCCATTATCTGAGGTTTCCCTCTACTGATTTCTAGGTCTTTTTGCCAGTAACTTCTGGTACCTGCACACTCCTTATCACATGCCCAATCACGTCTTGAGACACCGAATGACCACCTTATTAGAGATACCATCTAGTAGCACATTGGACTTTGTTTGCCCTCCAGATCCACAGCAATTTGTTCCGGTATACACAGGTACACTATATGGAGAGGTGTATTGGGGCCCAGCCCTTAGTCATTGACTTCAGGTGTTTCATTCAGTCCCACTACCCCACAGTATAAAATCCAGTCCCTAGCCTTGCAGTCACCTTTATAGACATTAGTGACATAATGGCTGGTTCTCTGGGGCTCACTGAATCCTAGCATGGTCCTGTAATGGGATGTCACCACCAACGTCACCTCCTAGATATTCCATCATCTGTGAGTGGCATTACTGAAGAGTAAGTGTTTAGAAACCCAATGAAGTGACAGACAGAACACATCGAGAGGGGAGGGGGGTGCCGAGTACTGAGGAGAAAATAGCATAAAAGACACCAGTGACTATAGCTGCGGAGTCCAGCATAAAACCTGTGCTGGGATCTTCATGACAATGGTTTCCAGGGTCAAGCTGTTGTATTCAAGCCTTACATCACCACTGACAGTGCCACGCGTTGGATGGAGAGGTGTAATGCACAATGTACACTGGAGAGGAGGAAACGTGTCTTGTGTACTGACTGATCACACTTCTCTGACAGTCTGATGGAGGACCCCAGGTTTGGTGAATGCCCGGAGAGCATTATCTATCTGACTGTATTATGCCGGCTATAACGTTTGGTGGAAGAGAAGGGGTAATACTATGGGGTTATTTTTCAAGGCTTGGCCTAGGCCCCTTAGTTCCAGTGAAGGGAAATCTTAATGCTTCATCATACCAAGACATTTTGCACAATTGTAGGCTTCCAACTTAGCGGGAACAGTGTGGGGGAAGGCCCTCTTCTGCCCCAGTGGATACACAACAGTCCATAAAGACATGGCTGGATGAGTTTGGTGTAGAAGAACCTGACTGGTCAGCACACCGTCCTGACTCCAACCCCATCCAACACCTATTGGAAGAACTAGATTACAAGCTAGGCTCGCACAACATCAGTGTCTGACCTCACAAATACTCTTCTGGATGAATGGGCAAAAGTTCACACAGAAACACTCTGAAATCCTATAAAAAAAAAAAAAAAAAAAAAGGGTCTTCCCACAACGGCAGAAGTTGTTTTAGATGTGGGGGACAAATCCATATTTATGCCTTTGGTTTTATGATGTTGACTAGGATGTAGGTATAGTGTATACTGTAGGTGTCCCCAATACCTTTGTCCATATTTTGGATCATCCAGGTATTACAGGACGTCCAGTGTGCCAAGAAAATATTCCCCACACCAGAGGCCTAACTTGAAACTCCTGGGTCCCCATGTAGAATCTATAACTGGGCCCCTTTCTTGTGATATTTACAATAGTGTTACATTTTATATGGCAGTGGTACCTTTGGGGCTCCCCCTATAGCTGCATCCCCAACCCCATTACTCAACCTCTACCAGCCTGAAGTAATGACACCTGACACAGAAAGGTTTGTAGATTCTTAAAGCTTACGACAAATTCTGACCAGGGCTGTGTGTGAAACAACTGACTCCTCCTTTTCCCACACTCCAACTCAGACCCCTTCCAGAATGGCTGGCTGTACCCTATACATTGTCTATAATGCAGCAACATGTCTGCAGCAAACCAAGTAGTTATGGAAGCAGATACTTAGCAAGATATTGTGACCAAGGTGGTGACAAAAGAATTTGTGCCAGGTGACTTAGACTATCCAGAAAATGAGTCTTGCCTTTCTGTCTAAGTGACGTCTGGTTCCCTTAGGGAGCAGGGGGTGCTTAAACTGGTCACCTACTGTTATAGCCCATGTGTGCCCAGGAACAATGGGGTTGAGTGTTCAGCCAAATTAGTTGGACACCGACATTGTATTCAGCTGTAATTTTCTTGACTGAGCACCGCCCGTTCTTCAGAAGGATTCAGGACATCCTCCTCTGAGCCCTTTCTTGGAGGATCATTTCGTTTGTACAACCAATAAATCCCCTTTCTCTGGATATTTCTCTCTATTCCCGGGATATTCTCAGCACCACTAGACAAGGGTGTAGCACCGATCTAATTCTAAATCACTCAGATTACTGGATTTTTACCATTCTTATGCACTCTGGGGTCATGTGTCTAATGTCCCTACGAAAGGGTAGGTGGTCTCTAATAAAGTGGCCAGTCTGTTATGTACATTATAGTTGGTGGTTTCTCGTTGTGGCACAACCATGTGGTATGCTAGAAATACAGTCACATTTTGGATGCAGCAGTCAGAATTTTAATATTAAGAAGTATGCTCTACACTCCACACAATATTGTATAATAGATACATAGTTTATTACATTTTTACTTTAATAGGAATCAAGTACTAGATTTTTAATGAATTAGAGAATCTTTACGGCTTCTGACTGACCGTGGTTTTCAGCCATTTATGAAGGAGTCGGAGTCATGCTGCGGAAAAAAAAAAAAAAAAAAAATAGAGTCGTCGGAGGTTTGGCCTACTGACTCCACATCTCTGAAAGTTAGGATATCCCGATACACTTTAGATGGTCAGCCAGTCCATCTGAGACACAGGTTCAGCCAAGTTTATCTAACATGTGTGTTTGCTTTTCGGGTACACAAAATCATTCATTCTAGTTATACAGTACAATAGGGCAGCCATCTTGCAGGTTACAATTCGTCAATATTACAGTGATATGGACAATTTTACGCAACAACGATCGACTTTGACCAATGATAATGGTTATCATTGATTGATTTTTGCATCTCTACTTGCAGATTATTATAATGACATGATGTATTGTGTAAATTCTGTCCTATTCCTTGCTATACAAATCACCGAACTGGATACATCCCATACAGGTAGGTCCATGAAAAGGAATAGAGGGTCAGTGATCCACATCTCCTCCCTACGTATGTCTGCAGAGGACACACGGTTTACATAACTTGTCCCCAATTTATTTTGAGAGACAGGGACAATGACCTAACAATTACAATCCGGTTCACACGGCTGTGGTTTTACCTCTTAGTCATTTCACTGTAGCTGTTCATGTACTTCCCATTCACACATCGCAGAGCTTTCTCGTAAATGACTACGGACACCAGGACAGACTTCTATAACAGTTGAAGACCCGCACCTTAGGCCGCTCTAACCTAAGAGTGTCTACTGGGGCAGTGCAGGAAAGTGCACCCTCTAGGTCTAGGTGCGCAGGGTCGTGGATATATACATAAAGATTTGGCACTCGCTGGCTCACTTTATTTAGGGAATTTACCAGTTACCCTGGCACCAAGAAAACTTGTTGGCAACCCTGTAACTAAAACTTCTTCCATATAGGTACTTTGTAACAGATTTATAACTGAAACTTTGTGTAGTAGCGAAGTAGAGACCATTTTAGGATATAAAGTCACACAAAGCTAATTTGTTGCGGAAATTTATTTTTTTTTGCCACTAAAGAGGGAGGAGCAGGATCTTCACATCGTGCTGCTACCATGTGTTTTCAAGACAACTTCAGCCTTATGCTCTACTACACCATAGGTATATCACAAGTCTAAGACTACGTTCACATCTACAAGTCTGACTATTTGGTCCGGCGGTTTCAGATTTAAAGAATAGACACCCAACGGATCCAGTTATAGTTATTGGGGTCTTCGTATGCGACCGCCATTGGCCGACGCTAGTGTGAACCTAGAGTAAAGGATAAGGATACATGGCAACACTTGACATGACGTCTGCGCCACGTCTAATGATTGTCACTGGGTCATGTTGCGACCCATGATATATCTGTCTATGTACACAGCAAAGCAAGTTACTTGCGACCCATTTGCTAATTTTTTTTTTTGTTTTTCTTTAATTACTTGCACAAGCATCACTGTTTTTGTGGTCAAGTGACATTTCTTATTCAGTAGGTCTATACAACTGCGGCCATAGTGGCATAGGATATGCCCAATACACTATATAGGCTAAGGCTCAGTTCACATCTGCGTTTTTATTTCAATTTTTGCGATACATCATAGGAACAGAAGAATTAAAATAACCAAATGGCGACCAACACTGCCAAACAGACCTCACTAAAGAGGATGGTCACTTTCTGAAATGTCATTACAATCCAATGTGTACAGTCAGCTGTTGAACGGGTGAAGCGCCCCCTGCTGCCCATGGGGGCTCCTGTAAACAATCGCAGCCAGGTCACATGACCACTGCCATCTTAAGAGATATGGACACGGTTACTGCCATCTTTATACAGGGGCCCCATAGTTTAGAGCGGGGCCTCACTGTGCTAGCGTAAGGAATGACCCGTTTTACAGCCTCACATACCAGTACACATCACCTAAAGCCATTTCTGGATTTTTTTTTTTTTTTTTTAAGCCCGCACTATAATGGTGTCCGCCATTTTACGCTTTTTTTTCCTGCCATTTTTGACAGAGCCTCTAAAGCAGATGTGAATAGCACCCTATACGTGTAGATGGCGGAGAACCCTTTTAATGTCAAACATCACTCCGACTCTTATTCGTGAGCTGACCCCTGACATGGCGACAACTTAAAAACGTGCCATTTCGCAGTTACTTTTTACACAAATATTTTAGCGGCCCAATATGGCCGATACCATAAATAAGACCTCAGATATGTCACGCACGACTTACATTGACATCCACATTGGCAAAATCGCGTGAATTGTGACTAAAAATTCAGCTTTATATTCCAGAACAACATTGTCGCACCAAAGTACCAGGACCCGTACCCGCTCTGGCTGCCATACTACACACAACATTAGCCTACTTGGCAACAACCAGTACAAAAACTTGCCCCCTCCTGCCATATAGCAGCCCAAACATCTGCAAGCAATTTGTAAGCGGCAGAGCCCAGTACACACTGAGCACCATGTCTGCCCCGTCCTATGTGCACACCGCCGCCTCTTCCTGCCGCCTGTGGTGGCGTTCAGGCTCTTTTGTGTCACATTAGCCCCCTCCTTCGCCATGTTGACTGCAGCCTTTTTACCTTTCCCTCCCCTCACAGGAAAAAAAAAAAAAAAAAAAAAAAAAAACGCACAAAAACATGAGACATTTTTGATAATCGTAACTGTCAGACATGACTGGGATGCGGCGTGCAGACGGCGGGGAGGGCTCAGCAGCCTGCCTACCACCTCACCCGCCTCCTCTCTACTGCCCAGTCTGGATAAACAACCTGCCACAAAGGGGGCTGCGACTAAAACGCAAAAGTGCGCCAGTGTCGCACTGGGTATGCCACCACTACAGGGTTGAGGGCCTCACTCAGGCGCCTCCCTCGAGTCACGGCAACCCTATTAGTCGACCCCCGTAGTAAAACCCACGTGATAACGAAGCAGGAGCAAGAGGTTCTGCAGCAGCGGCGGTGGTGGCGCCTGCACAGTGCACACGGCTGCTGCTCCTCCTCTTACCCCTAATTGCTTCCAGCAGGGGCAGCAGAGGCGAGTGCGGGAATGTTAGCACATAAAAATAGCGCGCCATCCCGCCGCACTCCCAGGCCCCGCACTCAGCACACAATTCACACCGTGCATCATGTATGCCTCTTACCTCCGACCCTGTACATGTTTGCAGCCATGTCTAGCAGGCAGGGAGGGAGGAGGACTCCCCCCCACCACCCTGGGCGACTTTATAATCCAAGTCCTGGGCTCCTTTTTTTCAGTCTTTAGCTCCAAATCCCCAAAAATTGCGCCTTCCTTTTTTTTTTTCCAGGTGGGATCACAGGCTTCTTTTTTTGGGGGAAAATGGTGGATCGATCAGCCGAGGAGGAGGGGAAAAGGATGCATTTAAAGGGGCAGTGCCTTGCCTCCTGATGGCAATGTGCTTGAAGGAAGAGAGGAGAAGAAACAGCAATAGCAACACAGTCCTGGGCGAGGGGAGGAGGAGGAGGAGGAGGAGCAGGAGGAGGCCGGGGAGGAAGCAGTCATTCACTACAAGGCTCTCTGCCCTCCCACTACCAGAATGCTTCCTCCACTCACAACCAGAGACCATGATCTCAGTCACGTTTTAGCACCTCAGCTGCAGGAGGCAGCTCACAGCTTTACTCCCCCCAATGAATTTTCAGTGTGAAAATTAGGAAGACAATCTGACAAAATGTAGAAAAAAAAATGACCAAATTGACTAATATTGGGCCATTATTTGTACAGTAAAAGTGACCAATATACGTCCAGGAGGTGAACGGAAAAAGTGACCAATATAGGTCCACGAATTGTCCAAAAAAAGTGACCAATATAGGTCCATGAGGTGTCTGGAAAAAGAGACCAATATAGGGCCATGATTTGTCCACAAAAGTGACCAATATAGGTCGACAAGTTAAAAAGATAAAATAATAAATTAAAAAATAAAAACAGTAAAAAGTCGGTCAGTCATAAAAGTTATGAAAAATTCTGTCTGTAGGTGTGAGATTTCAGCGTGACTGACCAACCAGGTCACTGTGTTGTCCAGATGTACAGAAATGACCAATATAGGTCCATATTAAAAACAAACAGGAAAAAGTCTGTCATAAAAGTTATGAAAAATTCTGGATATAAGTGTGAAATTTCAGCTGTTCGAAAGATGCACAACTTGCCATCCAGGTCCAAGAGTTATCTGGAAAAACTGACCAATACAGGTCCTTGAGGTGTTTTAAAAAAAAAAAGACTATTATTTGTCTATGAATTGTCCAGAAAATTGACCAATGTAAAAAAAATAAAAAGTAAATAAGTAAGTAAAAAATAAAATTACAAATCAACAGCAAAAAGTCTGTCAGTCTTAAAAGTTAGGAGAATTCTGTCTGGCTCTGGGCGGGAGATTTTAACCAGCTGAAATATGTGCATCTTACCATCCAGGTTCATGAGTTGTACAAAAAAAAAGTGATCAATATAGATCCATGGACTGTCTGAAAAAAAAATTACCAATATAAGTCCATGAAGTGTCTGGAAAAAGAGATGAATGAATTCTTGAGTCCATGAATTGTTGAGAAAAAGGGATCAATATAGATCCATGGACTGTCTGAAAAAAAAATTACCAATATAAGTCCATGAGTTGTCTGAAAAAAAATACCAATATAGGTCCATGAAGTGTCCGGAAAAAGAGATGGATGAATTCTTGAGTCCATAAGTTGTCTGGAAAAAGTCTCCAATAAAGGTCCATGAGTTTAAAACCATAAAATAAAAACAGCAAAAAGTCTCTCAGTTATGAAAAATTGTGTCTGACTGTAGGTGTGAGATTTCAGGCATCCTTACTATCCAGGTCCATGACTTGTCCGAAAAAAATTACCAATATAGATCCATGAGTTGAATGGAATAAGAGACCAATATAGATCCATGTATAAAAGAATATAAAGATAAAATTAAAAAAATAAAAGTCAATAGCCAAAGTTTGTCAGTCATAAAAGTTAGGAGAAATTCTGTCTAGCTGTAGATGTGAAATTTCAGCTGGACGAAAGTTGCACGTCTTACCATCCAGGTCCAAGAGTTGTCCGGAAAAAGTGGCCAATATAGGTCAATGAGGTATTCAAAAGAAATTACCAATATTTGTCCATTAGTGGTCCGGAAAAAGTGAACAATATAGGTCCATGATATAAAAAATAAAACGATAAAATAAAAATAAAAAAAGAACAGCAAAAGTCAGTCATAAAAATGATGAATAATTCTGACTGTAGGTATGAGATTTCAGTCAGCCAAAAGATGCACATCTTACCATCCAGGCCCATGAGCCGTCTACAAAAAGTGACCAATGTAGGTCCTTCATTTAAAAAATAAAAAGGTTTAAAAAAAAATTAAAAATCAACAACAAAATGTCAATCATAAAAGTTTTGAAATGTCTTTCTGACTGAGGGCATGAGATTTTAATCAGCTGAAAGATGCATCCATGAGTTGTCTGAAAAAGTGACCAATATAGATCCAAGGGTTGTCTAAAAAAAAAAAAATGACCAATATAGTTCCATGAGGTGTCCAGAAAATGAGGCGAATATTAGTCCAGTAATTTTTTGGAAAAAGTGACCAATGTAGGTCCATGAGATGTCTGGAAAAAGTGACCAATATAGGTCCATAAGTTAAAAAAATATAAAACTAAAATCTACAATTTGTAAAGTGCTGCGGAATATGTTGGCGCTATATAAATAAGGGTGGGTTCACACCTGCGCTTCAGTCCGTCCGTTGCCAATCCGAGTGAAAATCTCGGCGAACGGGATTGGCATCGGATACAGACCGGTCAGCGACGCATTGGTTAAAAACCCATTCATTTGAATGGGTTTTTAAAGCAATGCGAGGGTGTCCGATTGCACCTTCTGCGCTGCAAAGCTGTTTTTTTTTCGTCGGACACAAAGTCCTGCCTGTCCGACTTTGTTTCCGACGAAAAAAAAAGGATTCACAGCGCAGAGGGTGCAATCGGACACCCTTGCATTGCTTTAAAAACCCATTCAAATGAATGGGTTTTTAACCAATGCGTCGCTGACCGGTCTGTATCCGATGCCAATCCCGTTCGCCGAGATTTTCACTCGGATTGGCAACGGACGGACTGGAACGCAGGTGTGAACCCACCCTAAAATGTATTATGATTATTATTATTACTATTATTATTAATTTAAAAAATATATATATATAATATATATATATAATACAGACCAAAAGTTTGGACACACCTTCTCATTCCAAGAGTTTTCTGTATTTTCATAACTATAAAAATTGTAGATTCACACTGAAGGCATCAAAACTATGAATTAACCCATGTGGAATTATATACTTAACAAAAATGTGTGAAACAACTGAAAATATGTCTTATATTCTAAGACATTCATAATTTGTATTATGGCAAGAAAAAAGCAGCTAAGTAAAGAAAAACGAGTGGCCATCATTACTTTAAGAAATGAAGGTCAGTCAGTCCGAAAGATTGGGAAAACTTTGAAAGTGTCCCCAAGTGCAGTGGCCAAAACCATCAAGCGCTACAAAGAAACTGGCTCACATGAGGACCGCCCCAGGAAAGGAAGACCAAGAGTCACCTCTGCTGCGGAGGATAAGTTCATCCGAATCACCAGCCCCAGAAATCGCAGGCTAACAGCAGCTCAGATTAGAGACCAGGTCAATGCCACACAGAGTTCTAGCAGCAGACACATCTCTACAACAACTGTTAAGAGGAGACTGTGTGCAGCAGGCCTTCATGGTAAAATAGCTGCTAGGAAACCACTGCTAAGGACAGGCAACAAGCAGAAGAGACTCGTTTGGGCTAAAGAACACAAGGAATGGACATTAGACCTGTGGAAATCTGTGCTTTGGTCTGATGAGTCCAAATTTGAGATCTTTGATTCCAACCACCGTGTCTTTGTGCAACGCAGAAAAGGTGAACGAATGGACTCTACATGCCTGGTTCCCACCGTGAAGCATGGAGGAGGAGGTGTGATGGTGTGGGGGTGCTTTGCTGGTGACACTGTTGGGGATTTATTCAAAATTGAAGGAATACTGAACCAGCATGGTTACCACAGCATCTTGCAGCGGCATGCTATTCCATCCGGTTTGCGTTTAGTTGGAGCATCATTTATTTTTCAACAGGACAATGACCCCAAACACACCTCCAGACTGTGTAAGGGCTATTTGACCAAGAAGGAGAATGATGGGGTGCTACGCCAGATGACCTGGCCTCCACAGTCACCAGACCTGAACCCAATCCAGATGGTTTGGGGTGAGCTGGACCGCAGAGTGAAGGCAAAAGGGCCAACAAGTGCTAAGCATCTCTGGGAACTCCTTCAAGACTGTTGGAAGACCATTTCAGGTGACTACCTCTTGAAGCTCATCAAGAGAATGCCAAGAGTGTGCAAAGCAGTAATCAAAGCAAAAGGTGGCTACTTTGAAGAACCTAGAATATAAGACATATTTTCAGTTGTTTCACACTTTTTTGTTAAGTATATAATTCCACATGTGTTAATTCATAGTTTTGATGCCTTCAGTGTGAATCTACAATTTTTATAGTCATGAAAATACAGAAAACTCTTGGAATGAGAAGGTGTGTCCAAACTTTTGGTCTGTACTGTATATATAATAAAAATAGAAAAAAGTCTATCAGTTACAAACGTTATGAAAAAGTGACCAATATAAGTCCATGAGTTTAAAAAGATAAAATAAAAATAGCAAAAATTCTGTGTGAGATTTCAGGGTGTCTTTACCATCCAAGTCCATGAGCTGTCGAAAAAAATGACCAATATAGATACGTGTAAAAGAATAGAAAGATAAAATATAATAAATAAATTCATAAAAATCAACAGCAAAAAATTTATCGTCATAAAAGTTATGAAAATTCTGTCTGGCTATGGGCGCGTGAAAGATGTACATCTTTACATTCAGATCCATGAATTGGCCAAAAAATGTAACCACTATAGATCCATAAGTTGTCTGAAAAAAAAAAGACCAATTTATGTCCATGAGTTAAAAAAAAAATTACTTAAAAGGTAAAATTCAAAATCAGTAGGCCTGAAATTTTAGCTGGCTGAAATATTTGCGTTTTCCCACCTGGCACAATTATTTACCACTTTGTGAGATCTTTAGATGTAGCACAGGAAAAAAATGATCATAAAGTTTTCAACACACTTTTTCTCCTGGCCATAAAAAATGCCAGTATTACTAGTGGAATTTATGGCTGGTTTTTTTTTGTGCACACAGTTGTTTGGGCTGGTTTTTTTTTCTATAAGAGTCTATAGAAAGATGAAGATGGCAGAAAAAAACACCAACTAAGAGCATGCTGTGTTCTGAGGGAAAAAAAAAAATGCAAAAAAATCACTAGGAATTGTTTAAAAAAAAATGGCGAAGAGAAAAAAAAAATGCAATATTTGTAAGGCTTTTCATAATTTAATATTAAGCATTTTTTAAATAAATATGCTGCCTTAAATGCCCAAAAAAATAGGTGTGTACCCAGCGTATGGCCGGTTGCAGACGACCATGCTGCAACCGGCCGGCCGTGATTTAAAAGCACGACCATGCTGCAACCGGCCTAAGGCTTATTTCACATGGTTGAGTTCAGGCTAGGAAATGTGATCCATATACTGATCAGATATACTGATCCGAGTGCAACTCATTTGAACTGAACCCAAAAACACAGCATGTCAATTTTACACACGGAAGCGCAAGCCATATAGATTTAGGTTAAGATATTGAAAAACCGCCACGGCAAAATCGCTGTTTACATTACATGGGGCCTTAGCCTAAAACATTTTTTTTGAAGAGGAATACGCAGGTCTAACAATCTAGTCGCATTATGGATCTGTAGCGCTGTAAGTTTGGGTCAGAATAGGATTTGCGCCTGTGATACCTTCTGTACAAGATGGATGTATTATGGCCATGTGAGTCCAGCCTAATATTCTGTGCAGAAATCGTAAGCTGAGCCTCAGATTTCTGCTGCTGATTCACAGTGTTTCGGAGAAAAGTGACAAGTGTGATTTTTTTTTTTCTAAGTCTGTGGCCAGATATTTGCTAAAAGCAGTGGAAAAATATAAAATGCACTGGAAACATTGGTGTTTCTTTTCTTGTTTTTCTTAATTCTTGAGTATTTTTGGGTCAATGCTATTTTTTTTTCTTAAAGCATGCTCTAGCTATGGTGCTTTTAGGTGTTTTCCCCATAGGCGTCTTTATAGGAGAGGAGACATGTATGACAAAAAAAAACACATTCAAAATATATGAATGAAAAAAAGCCACCAAGTAAAAGCTATCATTTTTTAAAATTATTTATTTGAACAGTTTTAGAAGTAAACGGTAGGAGAGAGAAAAGGAGTGGGCCTGTAGGGTTTCACCCATGGGGGTGGGGATGTAGGGAAAATAGGAAGGTGGCTTTCCTCAAGGACAGGCTGTAGGGCCTGAGGGGTGGTACAATGAAAAACAACACAAAGTGGGTGGGTGAGGGGAGTGGGAAAGAAACAGAGGCAAACAGGGCAGAGGTGCTAAGGGAGGAGTCAACAAAACAAACAGCAGAAAAGAAGAAGGAAAAAAAAAAATCTGTTTTCTTGAAGCCCCCCTCCCCCCACCACCAAAAAAAAAAGAAAATTGGGGGCATTTTGGTGGTGTTTTTTTCTAGGCAAAAAACGTTGAAACCAGGAGTTTTATTTAAAGCTATAGGGAACTATGACACAGAAGGTTTTGGTTTTTATTTATATATATTTTTCAGCATCTTTTTCTGTTTTTCACATACTTTAAAAATGCCTTAAAAATGCATGTTACAAATTTATATAAACTGAAAAAAGCGCCACTAAAAACCTGCAAAAAAACACTAAACACAGTGTGTGAAGGAGGACTTAACATGACCACTTGTATCATGAACTTAAAGGGGTTATCCTCTTTTAGACACTTATCCCCTATCCACCCTATCCACAGGACAGGGAATACGAGTCCGATGGCTGGGTCACCCAGTGATCAGGAGGATGAGGGATCAAAAGTCCCCCTAAGGCATCCATGTGAATGGAGATCCAGTGCGCTTGTGTGACCAGTGCTCCATTGACTTCTATGGGGCTGCGGGGACTGTAATCTCTGGCAGCGCCCGAAGCCCTATAGAAGTGAATGGAGTGCCAGTCATAGGATCCCACATCCTGCTGATCACTGGGTGACCTGGCTGTTGGGCCCCCAGTGATCGGACTCTTATGTCCTGTGCTGTGAGTAGGGGAGATGTGACCATAACCAGACAACCCCTTGGCAACTACTTTATGCACCAGGACTGGCATAGACTGCAACCCTTTCCCTGATGCCGGTCTAACAACCTAGCAGCATCAAGGGGATCTATAGCACTACAAGTTAAGGGTCATTACATCCGCAGGAACAACAGGATTTGCGCCTGTGAAACATTCCTTACGTATTATGGCCGCATAAATCCAGCTTAATAGCCATTGCATCCATGTCACTTCTGAGAAAATAAGTTTTTTTGTTTTATGTTTTTTTTTAAATCTATATTTACTATATCTATATTTACTGAAAGCCAGTAGGAAGGTATAAAATTTACTTTTTTTTAAAGCATGCTCTATATGGTATTTTAGGTGTTTTCCTATAGACTTCTCTATAGTATAGGACGGGGACAATGCAAAATCCATGACAAAAATGTTCAATATGTATGAGTAAAAAAAAAAAAGGCACCCAAAAAGTATGTAAAATAACATATAACATTCTCTTGCTGATTAATTCTTTATTTAGGCCAAGGCCCCACATAGCGGGCGCAGCAAAAAAGCGATGCAGGAAAAACCGCGGCCAAAACGTTTTTTTACGTAGCGTTTACGTAGCGGCCAAACTGCGGCGTTTACACCACGTGGGGTCTCGACCTTAAACAGTTTCAGAAGTATATTCCAAACAAGTAATACATGTAACTTTCATAGGATGGGGATATAGGGAACAAAAACGAAAATAGGCAAGGCCAAGTGACCTGATGGGAAGGGGAGGCGAGGGGAGTAGGAAAGAAACAGAGGGGAAGAAAACAGAAATGGTAGGGGAAGAGACAACATAACAAAGCAGCAGAAAAGAAAAAAAGAAAATCCTGCCCTATAAGTTAAAATTTATAGGGCACTATGAATCACACTACAGAAAATACTCCTTTGTGAAGTTTTTTGGTCTTTGGGTCTGTGGCTTTTTAGTAATAATAATGATAATAATATTTATTCCTTTATTTATGTATTAATTTATTTTTTGCAGCATTTTCCCTGGTGTTTTTAATATAATTTTTCCCGTTACAACTTACTACACTGAAAAAAACACCACTAAAAACCATTGTAAAAAATACTTGAAATTCATGACCTTATTTTTACCAGGCAAATAACATAACGAATTGAACTTCAAATTATGACAACTACTGTCTAACAAAAACAATCCATACGACAGATTTATGAAAAACTAATGCACTGTCTGAACGGTCCAGTAGTGTTGCCCCCATGCTTTGTTCACTAGGATTGGCAAAGACTGAAGCTCTGTCCACTTTTCCCAGCACATTCATGTGTAATAAATAGTGGCGCAGGGGCTTCATAAATATGGCGTTAAAGTGAATGTGTCACCAGAAAATTAACTATTGTTTAAATCACGTTTTTATAATAAACATAATTTTTTTTAAAGTTTTTGCAATGTTGTTTTTTATTTTCCATGATATTATGTATATTTAAAAAAAAATCTTTAAAATTTTACAATTCAAACTCTTGCTACTAAGCCTAACATAAGCTGTCACTTCCTGATTCCTGTAGATGACCTTGGTCCAGGTATACTCTGTGACCTGGCAAAGGTCATTGTGTAGAGAGGTTATTAGATAAGCTGTGAAATCTCCTATTGAGACTTGAGCTACATATTTATGATTGATGTGATCATCAGTGTGCTGTAAGTGAGGTAGCTACTGCAAAGAAATCTCCTACAGAAAACAGGAAGTCTCAGCATATAGTTTGGCTTAGTGGCCAGAACAATTGGAATTGGAATATAGTAATTGTTTTTTTAAATATAGATAATAACCTGGAAAATGTTTTTAAAAATTCTTGTAAAACGTTTAACATAAAAGTTTATTTAAAAAGTAGATAATTCTTGGTGATATATTTACTTTAAGCCCCCAAAAAATTGATTTAAATACATAAATAAATCTGTCCGATTATCTTTCACTTATACGTCTTTTGCATGAAAGAACATGAAGGATAAATACGTAGGTGATCAGGGGAGTACTTAGCAGTGTGGGAAGGTCATGTTTACTGGGTGCAATAGGTGTACCACAAAGCTACACTAACATGGTACAGGGTTACAACAAAATAAATCTTTGCCCCAGTGAAGGTAAGGCTAGTTGTGGAGATAATTGAAAAAAAAAAGTCAAAATTGGTCATTTTGGCTAAGATTTATCTCATGCCATTTATCTTTGCTTTTGGCTGGACGTCATGCACATGTACAGTGAAGCCGAGGTATAATGCTCGTGCTGAAATGGTGCAATGTGTACACTCCTGGAACAAAGAAGGAGAGCATTTTTTTAATCCTGTTTCTGTAAGTCCCACCCTGGTAGTCAGGACTTGCGGCCAGGTATTCCTATCTTGTCAGTAAATTGTCAACATGGGAATAACCCTTTAAATGACTAGGACCAGAATTAGCCCTGGTACTGGCCCTTGCAGAAGGATTGTGTTACACCAGACAACTGCCGATTGTGTGCACCCAGCAGCCGTACATGCACCATTCATCTACAGTGCAATAAGGAACTACCTATCAGTGCTGTAAATGTATGGCGTAGTCCAGAAAGGGGTTAAGAATCACCCCTCGTAAACAAGGAGGCTAACTATCACTTATAGGACTCTAATACTCAAAGCCTCTTTGGTATGCCTCTGGGTGGTATATTATGTAGTTGTATACATCTGGGATATACATCTAGCTTATTGAAGTCCATCACCTGCCGCAATAAAGACGTATATCCTTTTCATCCTCAATAGGAATTTCTTGCTTCTAGTATCTAGTATACCATTGTGTCTAAATTTATAGTTGTGGTTCAGCTCTGTGGTCATACATTTTTAACATCATCCTATATTGCTACAGACCAATACAGGTGACAGATTTATGTATCAAAGTGGATTCAAGTGAGGCAGGTTCAACCCATCAGCTAAAGCTCTGGGAGATCCAAATAGCAGATTTATGGACTACTCATATCTGGACCTAACCAGTTCCTTCATCAGGTCATAAACACATAGTTGATAAATCTGCTATTTGGGTCTCCAAGAAGTAACTGTTTATTTGGCTGGCATACAGTAAAGAATAGGTCATCAATTTACCCCTTCCTGCCGCGGCCATTTTTCTTATTTTGATTTTCGTTTTTTATTCCCCACCTTTCAAAAGCCATAATGTTTTATTTTTCCGTTCACAGAGCCATATGAAAGCTTTTTTTCTAGACAAATTCTACTTCGTATTGGTACCATTTAATATTCCATACAATATACTGGGAATCTAGAAAACAATTTAGAATGGAGTGTTTGCGCCATATTCTTATGGGTTTTGGTTTTACAATGTTCAATGTGGAGCCAAAATAACATGTTATCTATATTCTGTGGGTTGGTACCACTACAGTGATACCAAATTTATATAGCTTTGGTTATTTTTTAACACCTTAAAAAAATCCCAAATTAAAAAAAATTTTTTTATTGGAGTCGCCATATTAGGACAACTGTAACTTTTTTTTATATTGGTGTCTTTTTTTGCAGGACCAGATGTACTTTTTATTTATACCATTTTGAGGAATGTCTGATATTTTGATTGCTTTTTTTTATAAACTGTAATTTTATTAACATTTTGATAAAAGGACAGGAGGTAGCAAGACTTCAGTCAAAAGATAAACAAGAGAGAGATAATCGCTACCCCCTCCCCCATCAATTAACAAGGAACAATAATCAGGCAAATACAATAAAATACAACAAGGAAAAAAAGAAAAAAAAGGGGGGGGGAGACAGACAAGTAGGGAAAAACAAAAGGGAATAATACCGAAAGGGAGAGATTTGGATTGCTTTTTATTCACACTTTTTGGTGGAGGTGACACGACAAAAAAAAACCAAAAACCGGTTTGGTAGTTTTGATTTTTTTTTTTCCCGCTAGGACATTCACCGTATGGGAAAAATATTTTTATAAGTTTATAGTTCAGGCATTTTCGGGCGCAGAGATACCTAATGTGTATGTGTTTTACTTTATTTTTAAATGTATTCTAGGGAAAAGGGGGGTGATTTGATATTTTTGTTCTTTTTATAATTTGTTTAGATATTTTTTTTTTTTACTTTTTAATTATTAGAACCTTAGGGGCCTTTAAAGCCAGAGGTTCTGATCACTAGTATAATACATAGCAATGCTATTACGTTGTAGTGTATTGCAAAATCCAAACACTTGGATACACTATGGCAGGCTGGCTATTACCTAGCCAAAATGGCAACGCCCATGTCCTGCCAGTAAAATAGTGCCTCAGCTAGGTTTGACCAAGGCATCAGTGGGGTTAATGTCCATGATCAGTCCAGGCACTGACCACAGGTATTGCCAGTGGATCTTTGCTGTATAATATGGCGGCTGCTCGGTTCCTGAGTGGTCGGCATGTTTGAAGATCTGACATTAACCGCAATAGTACAGCGGATATCGGGAAGATAAGAACAACAAGGGTCTGACACCCAGGCCCCCAGCCAATCAGCTGTTTGAAGAGGCTGCAGCATTCGTGTGAGTGCTGCAGCCACTTCAGTTCTTACCAAGCATAGCAACGTACTTTTGTGGCTGTGCTTGGTATTGCAGCTCAGCTCATTCACTTGAATAGAACTGAGTTGTAATCAGGCCATGTGACCAATGAACATTGTCTCGCATGGCCTGTAAAGTGCAACCGGCACTCAGAAAGTACCACTGCCACTTCAAACAGGTGATCTATGGTGGTCCCAGTTGTTGCCCCCCCACCACAGATCTTCAATTGATGACCTAACCTAAGGATAGGCCCTAAGTATTGGTCATTAATTAAAAAAAAGTCCTGGAAAATCCATTTAATAAAATTGCACTTTGAAATATCCAACTGGTTGACTTTGTTTTTAATACTTGGGCACATTTACGCCACTTGTCTTTGATAAATTAGTTACGAGGAATTGGCGGCTCATGCCAAGAGAAGCCAAGGCATTCCTAGCCCAAGTGATAGAATAGGGGTAGTAGTAATCTGGACAACATTAAAATGGAGCCAGCTGCAAGACCTTCGGCTCCACAATGTCTTGGGGGAGGAGAGGTAATCTTTTGTCTCACTTGGGGAAGGTGTGAAAATGTGATTTACAGTGGAAAGAGGTAAAAGCCAGTGATTGTCTTGGGGGTATTGAATGGGTTTTCTAAAGTGGCCCAGGTAGATAAGGTGAATTTACATGTGAAGGAACACTTGCTGTGTCCCTTGAATGTGTTTGATCTAAATCTTCACAAAGGCTGCAAAACCAATGTAAACATAGGAACAAATGCACAATCCTGGTCAAATTGTTGTGGACTGCAAATGCTTAATCCCAGGTTCAAGAGAACCAGACCATCTGCATAAGCTCTGAGGAGTCACAGTTCAGAACAATGGGGGATCTTCACAATACCAACCTTTGTATTCAGTGCTTTAAAACAATAGGAGAAACTGTATGCTCCAAAACCTGCATTGAATTATGGAGTAAATAAAGTATCAGTGGCCTATCTTGTAAACCCTTGGGCCTTGTATCCCACTGTGCCAGCTGGTCACTGTTAGTATTACATTTGTTTTGTATATCTTGTGTACTGTATGTAAACCCTCAAATGTAAAGCACCATCCCATGGTCCGGTGGGGAGGTTAATGGTGGGGGTCGGGGGGAAACCCTCATTCTTAATGTATAATGTGATTGTATGGTGTTATGGCGACCCTTAAAGTATGCTCTTGGAATATACGGGGTATGGGCGGTGTGAAGAAACGCTCTACTATTTTTTCCCACCTTAGACAATACAACCCTGATTTGGTGTGCTTGCAGGAGACACATCTAGCACCTGATACGACCAGATACTTACAAAAACCCTGGGTCCAGTGGGCCCTGCACTCCACTCATACTTCTTTCTCTAGAGGGGTGTCCCTCCTGGTTCACCGCAGGCTCCGCTGGGAGCCGGGCCTCACTGTTAGGGACCCTGATGGGCGTTATGTGTTTGTGCAGGCCTGGATAGAGTCTAAACTTTATGTCATCCTAGGACTTTATTTGCCACCTGCATGTGACTTTTCAGTTTTACATGAAGCAGCCCACTTTGCGGCTAAATTTCCTGCCGCTACAGTGGTTTGCATGGGAGATCTTAATAAATTAATGGATGCTTCCCTAGATAGATTAAATGTAGGTGCCCCTGCCCCTTCTGGTGCTCACCCTACCCCCCTGGCCCAGCTTGTACAGGAAGTGGGTTGGCATGATCTCTGGCGTCTTAAATATCCACAGGCCCTGCTGTTCTCCTGTCATTCTGCCACTCATCACTCTGTGTCCCGTATTGATCATGCACTAGGCAATATTAAGGCATGTTCCCTTTTGCTTAACATCTCATATTTGCCCAGGGCAACGTCTGACCATTCTCCGTTGCTGCTGGAATTTGGGGATACTGACCTCTCTAGACCTTCTCATAACTGGCGTATTCACCCCTTTTGGCTCAAGCTGATAGCAGTGCATGACCGTATTCCGGATCAGTTGCAAGCCTTCTTAGATATTAATTCCACTACCACCACACCTACTATCTTATGGGAAACTATGAAAGCATATTTGAGGGGATGTCTCAAATCCTCTATTTCATACATTAAAAGAGAATCGTCTTCCCTTGAGAGAGACTTAGCTGAAAAATGTGCATTGTTGGAGGCCGCGTATATAGCTAATCCTACTGATGACTCCAGAACTGAGTGGCTTCAACTGGGTAGGCAATATCTACATGTTCTACATGAAAAGGCCCGCAGGTCTCAATTTTTCACTAAACAACGATTTTATGAGTTGGGTAATCAGTCTAGTAGCCTTTTAGACCATCTTATCCATTATAACACAGCCCCTCCAGCAATTTTGAGAATTAATTCGATGGACGGGGATGCCCTATCTGATAGTGCGGCCATCCGTGACCGTTTTCATCAATATTTCTCGACCCTCTACCAATCTCAGTTACATGCACCTACTCAGGATATTGTCCAGTATTTGGCAGATGTTTCCTTTCCAACCCTGACAAATGAACAACGGGAGTTTCTGGACTCTCCCCTTAGACTGGAGGAATTATCTGATGCATTGGTGGACATGGCCAAAGGGAAATCACCGGGCCCGGATGGTATTCCGGTTGAGGTATATGTACAATATCAGGATAAACTGCTCCCTGTCTTATTGAAATGTTATCAAGATGCGTTTGTGGCCCGCACTCTGCCGGATTCCTTCTATGATGCTAATATTGTTCTCCTTCTTAAACCAGACAGGGATCCATTGGACTGTGGGTCATATAGACTTATTTCTCTCCTTAACATCGATTATAAATTACTTACTAAAATTCTCGCTAAGAGGTTGAATACTGTGGTTTTGGATTTAATTCACTCAGACCAAACGGGCTTCATGCCCGGCAAATCTACTTCTGATAACCTTAGACGGGTCCAGGTGGTTTCTCAGATAGGGGCTGCTCTTAAACAGGATTGGGCGGTGGCTTCCCTTGATGCCACTAAGGCATTTGATTCGGTGGAATGGCCATTTTTGCTTCAGGTTCTGAGGTGTTTCGGTTTTGGGGAATTGTTTATTGCTTGGATTATGCTCCTTTATCAGTCCCCTAGAGCCGCACTCTCCATTAATGGTGCGTTATCCCCGTATTTCACTCTCTCTAGGGGAACTCGCCAGGGATGTCCGTTGTCTCCATTACTCTTTGCATTGGCGATAGAGCCTCTTGCTATTATCCTTAGGACAGATCCGGTTTACAAGGGAGTGATTATTGGCACTAAGGAGGAACGGACAGCCCTTTATGCAGACGACCTCCTATTATTTATGTCTGACCCTGCTCATACACTCCCTAGAGCTATGGCAATAATCGATAAATTTGGTATATACTCTGGTCTACGGATAAATTGGGCCAAATCATCATATATGCCCCTTTTTAGACAATCACTGGGAAATATGGGAGAATATATTTGTGGCCTGAAGGTTGTAGATGCCTGTAAATACTTAGGGATCCATATTTCCAATGATCATAGACAATTCCTGAGTTTAAATATATATCCACTGCTTGGTCATTTTCAGGCTAAATTTAGGGTGTGGGGGGCTTTACCCCTGTCTGTTGCAGGGCGGATTAATCTTATTAAAATGGTGGTCCTCCCCAAATGTTTGTATATTTTAGAACATGTGGCTGTGTCAGTACCACAGAAGTTCTTTAAGCAATTGGATTCCATACTTATTCCCTTTATATGGGGCAGTTCGAGGTCTAAATTACGTTTCTCCACATTGCAGCGGCCTAAAGCTATGGGCGGGATGGCTCTTCCTGATATATTTTTATATTATCTTGCTGGTCAACTTCGATATCTTAGGTCCTGGTTGTTGGCGGATCTTCTGCCTGGTCCTGAGGCACATTTAGCATATCATCTACATACAGTACAGACCAAAAGTTTGGACACACCGTCTCATTCCAAGAGTTTTCTATATTTTCATGACTATAAAAATTGTAGATTCACACTGAAGGCATCAAAACTATGAATTAACACATGTGGAATTATATACTTAACAAAAAAGTGTGAAACAACTGAAAATATGTCTTATATTCTAGGTTCTTCAAAGTAGCCACCTTTTGCTTTGATTACTGCTTTGCACACTCTTGGCATTTTCTTGATGAGCTCAAGATGTAGTCACCAGAAATGGTTTTCACTTCACAGGTGTGCCCTGTCAGGTTTAATGAGTGGGATTTCTTGCCTTATAAATGGAGTTGGGACCATCAGTTGTGTTGTTCAGAAGTCAGGTGGATACACAGCTGATAGTCCTACTGAATGGAGTGTTAGAATTTGTATTATTATTATGGCAAGAAAAAAGCAGCTAAGTAAAGAAAAACGAGTGGCCATCATTACTTTAAGAAATGAAGGTCAATCAGTCCGAAAAATTGGGAAAACTTTGAAAGTGTCCCCAAGTGCAGTGGCCAAAACCAACAAGCACTACAAAGAAACTGGTTCACATGAGGACCGCCCCAGGAAAGGAAGACTAAGAGTCACCTCTGCTGCGGAGGATAAGTTCATCCGAGTCACCAGCCTCAGAAATCGCAGGTTAACAGCAGCTCAGATTAGAGACCAGGTCAATGCCACACAGAGTTCTAGCAGCAGACACATCTCTACAACAACTGTTAAGAGGAGACTGTGTGCAGCAGGCCTTCATGGTAAAATAGCTGCTAGGAAACCACTGCTAAGGACAGGCAACAAGCAGAAGAGACTTGTTTGGGCTAAAGAACACAAGGAATGGACATTAGACCTGTGGAAATCTGTGCTTTGGTCTGATGAATCCAAATTTGAGATCTTTGGTTCCAACCACCGTGTCTTTGTGCGACGCAGAAAAGGTGAACGAATGGACTCTACATGCCTGGTTCCCACCGTGAAGCATGGAGGAGGAGGTGTGATGGTGTGGGGGTGCTTTGCTGGTGACACTGTTGGGGATTTATTCAAAATTGAAGGAATACTGAACCAGCATGGTTACCAGAGCATCTTGCAGCAGCATGCTATTCCATCCGGTTTGCGTTTAGTTGGACCATCATTTATTTTTCAACAGGACAATGACCCCAAACACACCTCCAGACTGTGTAAGGGCTATTTGACCAAGAAGGAGAGTGATGGGGTGCTACGCCAGGTGACCTGGCCTCCACAGTCACCAGACCTGACCAATCGAGATGGTTTGGGGTGAGCTGGACCGCAGAGTGAAGGCAAAAGGGCCAACAAGTGCTAAGCATCTCTGGGAACTCCTTCAAGACTGTTGGAAGACCATTTCAGGTGACTACCTCTTGAAGCTCATCAAGAGAATGCCAAGAGTGTGCAAAGCAGTAATCAAAGCAAAAGGTGGCTACTTTGAAGAACCTAGAATATAAGACATATTTTCAGTTGTTTCACAATTTTTTGTTAAGTATATAATTCCACATGTGTTAATTCATAGTTCTGATGCCTTCAGTGTGAATCTACAATTTTTATAGTCATGAAAATACAGAAAACTCTTGGAATGAGAAGGTGTGTCCAAACTTTTGATCTGTACTGTATACCCAACTTATGGCCGGTTTTGGAACACCCACACCTGTATAGAGATAGCTTGCTCCCAATCCATACATTGGCAATACAGGTCTGGCAGCGAGCTAAGCGGGTGGCGGCTTATACTGGAGTCCCTACTGAAACTCCGATATGGGATAACCCAGGTTTGACCGAATTATATGCCCTTCCGGATGCACGGAGTTGGAAACAGTTTGGAGTTACGTCCCTGGCTGATATTTATGATCAGGGCGTATTCCGCTCTTTCGACTCTTTGAGTACCCAATTTGGTATCCCTCGAACCCAATTTTTCAGGTTTCTCCAAATTAGACACGCCATGTCCACACAGTTTCCTCCACCGGCTGTCAGCATTTCCACATATCCCCTTATAGGGGTGCACAGGTCTCAAGGTCCCCAGGGCCTTATCTCAGCATCGTATGCCCACCTTATACAGGCCAGGATGTCTCGTCTGGAAGCTCCGGCTCTAACGAAATGGCGCACTCTTATCCCTGCTCTCACAGACGAGACATTTTCTGACCTTTTGGAGTCGGCACAGTTTGTTTCCCCAGCCGCTAATAATAAGCTTATACAAGTAAACATTTTGAATCAAAGTTACTTGACCCCTGCACGTCTGCATAAAATGGGACGACTACAACATCCTGGATGTTTACGGTGCACTGCTAGATATTGTGATTTTTGGCATATGATATGGGAGTGTCCTATAATTAAAGCATTTTGGACTGAGGTTGTGAACTTATTATCAGACATACTGGGGACCCCAATTCCATGTTCGCCTGAAATTTGTCTGTTTGGTATCCTGGATGAGGAAATATGGCCCCATCATACTCGCATCTTTCTGCGAGAATCCCTTTTCCTAGCCAGGAAGGCTATTGCCTTGCGCTGGATGGATCCTCGCCCCTCCTCCCTATCCATGTGGAGGAAATTGGTAAATTCCATTATCCCATATAATAAAATAGTATATAAAGGCAGAGGTTGCCCTGAAAAATTTCGGAAGGTTTGGGGCTCTTGGTGTGACTCACCTCTGACTCTATACACAGCCCCATCATTTCGTAATGCCCTGCACACACTCACTGCTTAGACGCAGGAAGGAGTGTCCAGTTTGAGTTGTATAGTATTTTCCTTATTATCTACTAAGTCTCCCTGGAGTTCCGCCATAGGAAGTATTTATTAGGATATCTTGTTTGTATATGTGTGGGGTTTTTCTATATGCCTTTGCTCCCTACAGGTTGCTTTGGACTCTGTGTTTCTTTCGGCTCCCTTGCCTGGATTCTCTCCTGGACGATTTGTATCTGATATTTACATCTACCATGGACTATGCAGCACTGTTTTGGTTCTTTTTGTCTAGTTTCTGATATATCTTTGTACAACTTTTAGAATATGTCCTTTGTTATTCCTTTTTAAGCTTGTAAACCGAGTTTAAAAAAAAAAAATGTAAAGCACCATGGAATTAATAGAATAATGTACAGCACCATGGAATTAATATAATAATGTACAGAGCCATGGAATTAATAGAATAATGTACAGCACCATGGAATTAATAGAATAATGTACAGAACCATGGAATTAATATAATAATGTACAGAACCATGGAATTAATATAATAATGTACAGAACCATGGAATTAATAGAATAATGTACAGCACCATGGAATTAATATAATAATGTACAGAGCCATAGAATTAATATAATAATGTACAGAACCATGGAATTAATGTAATAATGTACAGTGCCATGGAATTAATAGAATAATGTACAGCACCATGGAATTAATGGTGCTATATAAATAAATAATAATAACAACTTGTGCACCACTGCTCTGTTCAGAGGGTGCATTTGCAGACCCCTTTCTTCTCATTGCTAGGTGTCGTCCCCTATTCTAATGAAATGTCATCAGAACATGTCAATGGTCTTGCGATCTCTGTGGGTCCCTGCAGCAGGGTAGGCACAAGCTGAATAGTCTCCTTCAGGTTGAAGCCCCACCTTGTGAAAACTCTGCGTTTTACATTACCTGCAAAGTGGATGGGATTCTGGCTAATCCAATCCACACATTGCAGAAAAAATCCACAGCGGAAAAGCTGCATTTTCTGTGTAAGGATTCACTATAGTTATCTGTTGATTTTTCTTGAATTTTCAATGTTTAATATTTTGGTGACATTTTAAAATCTTAGGAAACCAATTACTATATTTTTATTGTCTCAAGTTACAATGGTTTCCACTTACAATACTTGTCTTGAAAACCAATTATAGTAAATCAGTTTTTATTGCGGTTTTTGCAAATAAGAACAAAAGAAAGCAAAGCCAAAACAAAGGCATCAAGTAAGGCAGTAGGAGACATGCAGGCCACCCAATCGTGGAGAAGTCACAGAGGAACGGTTAGGGTAGAGGGCTGTCACCGCCCACAACAGAGAGACCAGTAACGGGTGGCACAATAACAACATGGGGAAATGCATCATTGGGGGGTGATGGCGGGGAAGGCTATAGGACAAAAAGAAAAGTGCTGAAAACCAATTAATATTGTAATTCGAGACACCACTATATTTATATATTGTGTGAAAATATCCTAAGTGCATACATCCACAAAATTCCCATGAAAATCTATAGCAAAATCTGCAATGATATCTGCTTGTTTTAAATGCGGACTTAAAGGGGTCGTAGCATTAAGGACACTTATCCTCCATCCCGAAGACAGAGGATTAGAGTCTGATTGCAAGGGGCCTGATAACCGGGTCTCCCAGCGATCAGGAGGATGGGGGACTGAAACTCCCCCTAAAGCCTCCTTGTGAATGGAGTACCAGTGTGTATCTGGGACCAGCACTCCATTCACTGCAATGGGTTATCAGGACTGTAATTTCCGGCAGCGCCTACAGCCTCATAGTAGTGAATGGAGCACTGGTCATGCAAGCACACTGGTGCATTCACAAGAGGACTTTAGGGGGACTTTTGTTCCTTTCTCTTGATCACTGTGAGACCCATTGATTGGGTGCATAAAAAAACAACCCCTGTAGGGGCAGATGGAGGGGGGGCATGAAACTGGTGGCAGCTGGAGGAGCATATTAAACTTTGGGGGTGGCTGAAACGGGACAATAAACTGGGCAACTGGAGGGGGACATTAAAATGTGGGGTATATGGAGGAGGACAATAAGTTGTGGGACAGATGGAGGAGGACATTAAACTGGGGGCAGATGGAGGAGGACATTAAACTGGGGGCAGATGGAGCGGGACATTAAACTGTAGAGGCAGATGTAGGGGGTCATGAAACTGGGGGCAAATGGAGATGGGACATGAAACTTTTAGCAACTGGAGGGGGACATTAAACTGGGGACAACTGCAGGGATCATTAAACTGGGGGCAACTGGAGGGGAACATTAAATTGTGGATGCATCGGGAGAGGGACCTTAACAAAACAAGAACAAGACAATCCCTTTAATTGTTGCATTTGAGCTGGAGATTTCACTTACTGCATTGCTATAAATGAAATCCACAGAAAAATTTGCAGCATTCTTAAAATGACATTTTTATCAGCATGATTAAATGGGGATTGTTGAATATGATAAGAAAACTAACAAACATGTGAATACACCCTTATAATTTAATGTTTCAAAAACGGATGTCACATTCTTTAATATACGTGAATGTGAATAAGGCTTTAATATACTAAATTTTGGAATCAGATTTTGCTGTAGTTGCAATTCAGGGAGTAGCACTGAGAGGAGCAGGCAAAAGAGCAAAAATGTAGTATAATGGAGTGACAGTGAATGGTTAAAATCATTGCTAAATCTGTATTTATTACCTCTTATGTCACCCTCATCTAACCCATAGAGTGTAAGCTCTTGCGAGCAGGGCCCTCACTCCTATTGTGTGAATTGATTTATTACACTGTAATGTCTCATTTTGTCTTGTACATGAACCCTATTATTTGTAAAGTGCTGCAGAATATGTTAGTGCTATATAAATATTTTTTATAATAATTATTAATATTTATCCGTAATACATAAATATGCAGAATGCAAAAAATATGATATGACTGTGATATGATTCTCCAGTTTAAGAAGCAATGTACAACTTATTGTTATGTACAGGTATAATAAAGTCACTATTGTAATAGGGCATTGTTACTGTCCACAGATAATCTGCCAGACGGCTGGCAGCTTTCGCCTGCTTTGCTCCGTTTTTTCTTTGTCTTCCTGGGACATGTGGGCACCACCTAGTGACAAAAATATAATATTGCAAAATTATTATGCTGCATCTGCTGCTGTGATTGTCATTAGCTCCTAAATTTCATTGTGTACAATAACTGTACTGTACCTGTTCAAAAACACCTTGCTGGACTGTGTAGTGCTGAATTCTGTGATGTTTAGTTTATGATTTGACCTGCCTGTGTTTTTTTTTGCCAGTGGCGCAAGCTCCTGTGCTCTAATACAGGAGTTGTCCTTCAGTATGAGGCAGAGTGGCACGAGGATATGGGTATCAGGGGCATAGTTAAAGGCTCATGGGCTCTGTTGCAACTTCTCTTTATACCTGCCCATACTTCCCAACCATCCCGGATTCAGCGGGACAATACCGGATACTGCTTCTGGAGGAGTCGAATACAATAGTGAAGCAGGAGCCACCTGCCCCCTGCTTCACCATTCGCCCCAAGTATGCTTCAGGAGTTGTAGGCACAATGTGATGACGTCACTCACATTGCGCCTACAGATCCCTGAAGCCTCCAGGAGCAGAAACTCCAGACCGAGCAGCAGAGAAGTGAAGAGAGGGGAGTATTAGTGTTTTTTTGTGTTTGGTTGGTACCAGGATAGGGACATAATATATTGGGGGCAGCTGGAGTAAACTGGGAGTAGCTGGAGGGAGACATTATCCTGTGAGAGCAACTGGAGGGGAACAGGAAATTGTGGGGGCAGATGGAAGGGGGAGACATGAAACTGGTGGCAGTTTGAGGAGGATATTAAGCTTTAGGGGTGGCTGGAGGGGGAAATTAAACTGGGGGCAACTGGAGGGGAACATGAAACTGTGGGGGCAGATGGAGGAGGACATTAAACTGGGATCAGAGTGAGGGGGACATCGGAGAGACAACAGGAAGGTGAGATGGAGAGGGGGGAAGAGAGATCAGAGACCTCGAAGGGTACAATAGGTATCCCATGGGAACCAAACAGATTGCAATGCCTCCACAGTATTGTTGAGGGTTGCAGTCAAGAATTCTAGGCTATGGGCATTTTTCATTTGAGCAACAAGAGCAGGCCCTATAGGGGCATTATACTTTGTGGGGGCACAAAGAGAAATGGATGGGAATGGACATAGTAAAAACATGCCGCACATTATACCCCTCTTTCTATCCTTTGTACATTGAGAGGTATGCCTGCTAGTCTTAGCCTGCCCTAACCTTCCAACAGCATCACAGCCTAAAGGAGTTTTCCAGGCTAAATTATTGATAACCTATCCTTAAAATAGGTTATCAATTAAAGATCAGCAAGGGTCCCCAACTGATCAGCTGTTTGCAGAGGCTATGATGTTAAAAGGGTTATCCAGCTTCCAAAAATGATCTGCAAATACATCCTCAGCAATGCTAAATACTCACTGTTCCCTTGTACAGCCTTTTCTTGGCTTTATTTTACTTGCTGCTCTTTGTATCACTGATATTTACATGCAGTGAATCTGTGGACAAAGTATGTTTCCCATGATCTCCCTGCTCTACCCTCCAGTGAAATCACATGTAATAAATTACTCCCACATCTGATGTCACATGATGCTGTGATGTTTCGTTTGGAGGCTCACTCATCCCTGTGAGCAGCAAACACAGAGAGGGAGAACAGGCAGATGCATCATGGGAAATGTAGTTTGTTCACAGAATCACTGCATTTATAAATATCAGTGATACAAGGAGCAGCAAGTAAAATAAAGCCAAGAAAAGGGTGCACAAGGAAACAGTGAGTATTTAGCACTGCAGTGGTTTGTGTGGCTCGTGTCTCCTGGATTTATCACAATTATGGGAAATGGAACTAGTGAATTAGATGCTGTGAACTCCCGAATGGTCGGCTTGCTGCTGAACTGATGCTAATGTATATGGCCAGCTTAAAGGAGTTACAAACAAGTTGTCTTCACAACATTCCCTAAGGCTATGTTTACACCAGCGCATAAACTCCGTTCGGGGTTTCCGTCCCCGAACCCGATTAAAAAATGCAAGCAACGCTTTTCTCTTCGCATTTTCTGCCCTTTTCAGGCGGAAACCCGACGGACCCCATTATAGTCTATAGGGTACGCGGGTTTCTGAAGGTAACCGCTTTTTTAAGCGGACTCCCCCAAACGGAAACCCCAACGCAGGTGTGAACCTAGTGTTAGTCATACAACTCCATTCACTGTGACAGAAGTTGCAACCAAAGTTACCGTGTAGCACTAGCCTAAGGTTAAGTTCACAGCGTCCTAGTGGATTACATAGATTGGGCTAGTGAAGTCTGTAGACACTTTAGATGTATACATTGGGAGATACTTCCTATATATACATGAGTTATCATATACATAGTGAGATCAAGCCTTATATGTATAGCCAGCTGTAGAGTTTTTGTTGACGTTCAGTCAGGCAGCTGATTCATATCCGGATTTGCTGTAGTTGCTCAGTCCATGGATTTATCTGATGTTCCTGTGGCTGATGTCCTGCATTAGCGCTCTTATCATATCCTGATAAGGTATCTGTACTCCAGAAGTACTTGCTGCCTGTGCATTTGAAAGCGATCCAACATGTATTAGGATGCACTGATGGTAATTTTTTTCCTCTGGTTGCTTTTATTACATTGATCATTTAGGCTCAGACTCCATAGTGAATTTACACTAAGTGATTTTCACAAATGGGTAACTAAAGCAGCACATACACATGTGATTTCATGTCCTCCACATAAATGAACATTAGTTGTGATAAAATGTGCTATTATTACTGGTCCATGTAGGGCGCCATGAGCCCAGGGGCAAAACTCAGGACAGGTACTATTTCTGTCTATTTCAACCGCTGCAAACTAAGAATGCTTTCAGAAATGGAAGTGATAACAATTTAGTGAATGAAGAAAAGAGAAATCTAAATCTCATCAATATTTGGTGTGACCTTTGCCCTTTGCTTTCCATCATTTCTTCTTGTTACACTTGCAGACAGGTTTTGAAGGAACTCGGCAGGGAGGATGTTCAAGCCATCTTGAAGTACTAAGCACAGATCTTCTGTGGATGTAGGCTTGCTCCAATCCTTCTGTCTCTTGATGTAATCCCAGACAGACTGGATGATGTTGAGTTCAGGGCTCTGTGGGGGCCATATTATCACTTTCATGAATTCTCTTCCGAAGGACAGTCATACCAAATATTTTTTCCCCCCACAATGTTTGCACAATACTGACAATACTGTATATGAGCAGGACACATGCGTCTGATAATATTTCACCGTTTATATCAACTTACTTTTTGTTTTATAGAATTTTTAATGTAAAAAATGTTTCATGTCCCTTCTTAGAAAACTCTGTCATTCTCTTTGTCCTTATCAATTTATCAATAATCGTCTTTGCAGCTTTAGGGGAGTCGTTTCCTTGAACTGAACTGAATTTTCAACATGAGGTTGCACTAGTGCATTGGAAAGTAGTAATATTCTGTTCCTGTCTCTTTGGTCCATGCATTGCTTTAAAACACAACAATATCCTTTACAAGCAGCTGACTGACCTTGCATGCGGTGATGCATGCAGGTCCTTTTTTTTTTTTTTTTTTTTTCTTTTAGTACGAATGCCCCCGGCCGGATGCATGCAGGTCCTTAATCCCTAATGACTTCCTCTGCTTTTTTCCCCCTGGACATTAGTTCCCAGTTACATAACTTTTATCCATATTGAATCACATTTGCCGAGTGCATGTCCAAATATCAGTGTGTCTAAAGCAGCCCATGCACATAAGATTTCTACTGTACGAACTCTGTGATTTTAATGGGATTATTTGGCCAACTATGGTTTATGGGACCCTCCAGTTTCAATTGTCCAATCCTTTTATTCTTGGGAAGATAAGAGGAGTCTCTGCCACTTTATTAGAATCTGATGATGGCGACAAGCTACTTTAAGGGATGGCCACTTTTCAGACAAATATTGAGAAACAAATTTTATTGTTTGTATAATGAAAATATATACTTTCCAATATAATTTCAGTATCAATTCCTCACAGTTGTTCAAGATCTCTTCTTGCTGTCATTCATTCTGCTTACTTCCAGTGAAATCAGTGCATAGTCATGTGATATACAGTCTATGGTCATGTGATGGTCACACAGGTGCACAGCTCGTTACCAGGCAGATGTCTGATTACTGTGCTGTGACTGTAACGAGCTGTGCACCTTTTTGTTCACCACATGAACATGGACTGATTTTTATCCACCGGAGTAAGCAAAGTGAATGACAGCAAGCAGAGATCTAAAAAACTGGGTGGAATTGATACCAAAAATATATTGGAAAATTGTATAACTTTTATTATGCAAACACTAACATTTGTCTCTTAATATTGGTGTGAAAGTGGACAAACCCTTTAACTCTATCATATGTGTATTGCTAGTCTAAGCAGGCTTACAATTTCAAGGTGACGTCAAATGAGTATCATAATTTTTTTTTCTATATCCACAACTACCAGTCCTGCCACATAACACCAGGCAGAATACATCCATCGATTGGACCAGACAGATTGCCTCCATTTCTAGAATGATCATCGAACTTGTACGTAGAATTACATGGTTTCTTTCTAGTGGTTTTCCAATCTGGTTTATAGAGGAAAGTCCTTAGCAGGATCACAAAGAGGGCAAATGGAAATCCTGCTGTGGCAACCGTGTTACTCTGGCCATAAAATGTATTTTAGAGTTACTTAAGATACTAAAAAGATGCATGTCTCTCCAGGTCAACCTTTTATTCATTTTTTTTTTCAGAATAAATGAAGTGCTGTGGAGAGAAGGACAGGACATATTCTCAATAATCACACGGCTGCACTTTGGGAGATTTCGCTACCTTTCAGATTGTTCCCTGACTTGCATTTGCTGTTCTTGTGTCCATGGAAACTGTGATAAAAGTGTATAAAGACAAGGTTTAAGGTTAAAGCTGGACCTAGCTGAAGGAAACATTTCCATTTGTGAAATATAGAAGACATGCTTTTATTTCACTTGTCATTTTTATGATTAAAACCATCGTATTGGAATGATATGTATGATGTTTCCATCTAATATATAATATGAAGCTTTGCCGTCTTGATTGATTTTCCTGTTGCCAGCTATCATTTTATCTTTTTGATTCCCTGTTTCTTGCACAGCGCCAACACTTATGCCCACAGGCGCCGTGGACTGAGAATGCCATGATATCTTGATTAATCTCATTTTATCTCCGTTTTGCTAACCCCCTGATGAGTCATGGCTGTATCCAGCCATGAAACTCATAGGGAGGATGACAATTTTTTGTAAGTACCATTTATGTTACTCATGTGCATCATGTCCCTCTTTAGAAGTTTGTTCTAAAAACTAAATAAATTATTCTGGTGGATTGTCCATGTCATGGAGTAAGAGATGCTCTTTGTAACCATTCTCTGCTGAAGCTGAAAATTTGTGTTCTGCAAAAGGAAGACTTCTCTCAGTTAAGATTGGGTTCACATCTGTGTTGGAGTCTCAGTTGAGACTCCGTCGCAGAAGCCACCAAAAATCTGCGGAGAAAAAAATTCCTGCGTAGAGGACCTTTTTTCTCTGCCGATTTCAGTTGTGAAACAGCAGACACTCAGCAATGTCCGTGTGTAACTGCTGTTGTAGCAGTCCGGCTTTCCATTGTTCGGGTCCGCCGACGTACGTGAACAACAGAGAAACTGGTGCTCGTGTGACCCTAGCATTAAAGTAACCTGTCAGGTTGATATGGGACACTAAACCACCCACAGGTCCTTATAGGATTAATTTCCCAAATTGAAAAGTAACAATACCATCTGTGACCATATTAAAAAACTAAACCATTATACTTACCTAGAGATGAGTCTCATGAGTCTCATGCTCCCAGTGCCTGCCCAGTGGTTCAGTGAAGCTGGGGACATACATCCTGACTTCACTGCGCATGCGTCTGAGGTATGGCTCACGCACACTGAATCCGAGGTGTACTCCTCTGGTTTCATGAAAGAACTTGGAGTACAGGAGATGGGTGCTTAGCAATTTCTTTGCTGTGTGGCGGAAAGCAGGGAGTGGTGATGGGACAGGACAAAACATTAAAGGGGTTATCCAGTTTTTAATATTGATGGCCTATCCCTAGGAAAAGTCATCAATATTAGATGTGCAAGGGTTCGATAGCTAAGACCCCTGCAGATCTGATGTGTGGGGACAGTGCAACTTCCGGTAATGTTTATATGCCTGGAGCCAAACCACTCACTCACACAATTTGTAGTAGTGGGTATTGTTACTGCAGTGCTGTCCAATTGAAGTCTATGGGGCAACGCTGCAATACCGAAACCTTCTGCTACAAATCATATGGTGAGTGAGCAGCACAGTCGTATAAACAATATCGAGAGCTGTGCTGTCCTGAGGCAGATGATCTGCTGGAGTCTTGGCTTTCTTAGGACATCAATTTCAGAAACTGGATAACCCCTTAAGCCAGTCATCTGTCATTGCCACCATAGGCTGAGGTAACTGTGACCCAATAGACTGCTTGTCTTTGCCACCATAGCCTGAGGTGACTGTGACCAAATAGGGCACCAGCAAGTTACTTGGCCTTGACCAGGGTATTTAAATATAGGGCTAGGGCAACAAACTGCATTTTTGCCTCAGTTAAAGGAAAGCTTATCTACTATTCTTGGTTTTATCCTTAACACAATCAGTTGCCACAAGGATTGAAAATTGCCTGCTTGTTAAGCTAAAAAGTGGTAAGAGAGTGGGAGCGGAAGTGATCCTTATATAAAGCCATTATTTGGTCCAGTAGCTGTATTTCTTCTCCTTTGTCTTTCTACCTTTGCTATATATATTTTCCCATTCAGTGGTCATGGGTACAAATGCTAGCTCTATGACTTCTTTATGTGCATGGATTGCTGCTAGATGTGATGGAAGAACCACTGAAAAGAAAATGTCAGGACATAGCAGATGATTGTCGTCACATGGGGGGATAGCTGTGCACTAGTGAGAGCTGTAATAGTCAGCTACTTTCATCTATCTACTGGAGTTGAAAGCAGAATTGACAAATAACCAGACCAATTACGAGACCAAACCCACTGACTAGCTGTAACCAGTTATAAGCACTGTAAAATTCAAGGTTGACTGACATGCCTAGATATGTAGATTTTATCATGTTATACCTATATATACTGTATATATATATATATACTGTATATTTTATTTGTTTTTATTTATATTTACATATGTGTATCTGAGAATAAGTCACTGAGGTATCTTTAGAGTGAGCAAGCCATAGTTACCCCCTACCCAGAGAGTCTGAAAGAAAACACAATGGGGCAGATTTATAAACATTGGCACATCAAATCTGGCGCAGAATGGAGAGTTGCAACAAATGTACACCACAGTATCATCCCTCTATGCCACAAAACTGGTGTAGAGGGATTGATAAATCTCCCCCATTGGGGGAATTTAACAATCCCTCTATACTAGTTGTCTGGCGTAGAGGGGTGATATTGCGGCACACATTTGGAGCAAGGCCAGCTGTGCGACATCCGTGAACCACAACACCCATTCTGTAACTCACTCACCACATTATGGGAATATGAGCTAGGCAGAGAAACCCTGGCCCATCATATTTATTATAACAGAAAACTGGTGTGAGTTATAATGGAAATTTTTTTTTAGAAACAATAACAAACAATATAACAGAGAAGCTAACAATGAGACATGGTAAAGAAAGGGTATTTGGTCTTATAAAGAACTTGAAGTGAAGTAAACTCTCCAGGGAGGAGAATCCACTCCTGACTTTGGTTCAAAAACTGCAGCAAAACTATTGACAGCAACAAAAACTCAACAAGTGTCTTCAGCCTAAGGCTACATGTCTACAAACTTTTGTAGAAAATGGCCATGAAAAATAGATGCAACGTCTGCTTTTTTTCATGGCTGTCTTGCATCTGTAAGGCAGTCATTTTTACAGATCTCTCATAGAATTCAGTCCATTGGCGGATCTGTGAAAACTGGCAAAAATAGGGCATTTGAATAGCCCCGCTGTTTGTTCCACACCCCTTTTTCAACAATTGTAAGGCTAAGGACCCACTTTACAGAAACGCAGCTTTTTTTGTTGCAGATTTTGTTGCGGCTTTTTGAGCTGAAGCCAAGAATGGCTATAAAAGGATTGGGAAATATATAGGAAGTTCTTATCCTTCTACCTTCTTCTTAATCCACTCCTGGCTTTGGCTCAAAAAAGCACAGCAAAATATGCATAAAAAAAGCAGCATTTCCACAACGTGGGGCGTTAGCCTAAGGCTGAAGCCACACGTTGCAGAAAATTTTGCTGTGGTATTTTGAAACTGGCACCCATTGTTTTCAATAGGAAGCAACAGACACTCTTTTTTTTTCAGGACGTCAAAAAAGAAGTGTTCTGCCTGATCTTGGCATGGATTCTGTGGTTGATTCAGCTGCATAATCTACGACGTGAGGCACCAAGCAAACCCGTGGCATAAAGCCGAAGCTCTGGAATTTGGAGAGAAATCTGAGGTGGAAAACCACAGTGTCCTCGAAAGCCCAGCTCATTCTTGTCTCTTGTGCTAATTATCTTGTCTGTGTGATGGACATGTCGATCGAGGCACAGTAAAGATGGACAGACACCTTAGAAAGATGTTGCCTAAATGCTTGTTTGGTCCACAGTTATTTCTCCCAATCCCTCCATACCAGGGCGTGGAGTCGGCACGCCAAAGCCCGGACCCGACCCGACCCCAACCCCCCTGACCCGACCCAACCCGACCCCGACCCGACCCACCAAAATAGGCACCGACTCCGACCCGACTCCACGACCCGACTCCACAGCCCTGGCACTGCTAAACCTTATAGGTTCACTCAGAACTCAGTCCCATCATTATATGAGGAATAGAACAGACCTTACAGGACATTTCATCATTTTCAACATTTCATCATTGTCCCAAATTCTTATGAAAATATATTCAGCACATACGCATAGTACTACTAACTGTACCAATTTATTATATATTTTGGGAGTCGGAGTCGGTCCATTTTATACCGACTCCGACTCCGACTCCACCAAAATAGGCACCGACTCCGACCCACGACCCGACCCACGACTCCGACCCACAGCCCTGCTCCATACACAGAGCCTCCATTCATGTGAGATGGTCAACCTGCCCTATTATTTACTGAGTTTGGCTCCAAGGTTATTTAGATTAAGGAAACAGGGACACCACTGTGACTTCAGTTCTATAGAAATGTGTTTAAAGGGTTAGCTGAGAGCTGAGCGGCAGTATTGGTGCACTATACAGGGCATGGAGCCAACTGCTTCTGGCACCATACTGTATATAGTATAGGTGCCAGAAGCTTCCCCATATAGCTGATTCAGGCAGGGCCATTTGCAGGACCCCCCAATGACCATATATTTATGGCCTTTCCTAAGTATCGACCATACATTAAAAATTCCTGGATAACCCCTTTAATGCAGCTAAATATGGGGACTCTTACATAAAAATATTGTACTCACCTCTAACCAATCCCCAGCCATTCTGGTTACAATGCTGTCTGGTCCCTGCTGCTCTTCACTTCTTGGTAGCTGTTGAACCAGGAGATGCCTGGAGATGTTAGTCCCCAATCTGCTCCACATGAACAACTTAGGAGAAGTTGGAGACCTCTGCTCTCTTGATCGCTGGATTTCCCAAAAGCCAGACCCCCAGTGATCTTATTCCTTATCCTATGGAGAGGGGATAAGTTTATGTAGTTGGATAACCCCTCGAAGGATACTTCCATATGTGTTAGTGTTGAAGGAAACAATACCCCTACCATAATGGTTAAAACACATTAACATCATGCACTGGATACAGAGCAAATGTAGTTGTATACTGTTTTGTAATATTGTTTGTATAGTAAATCACGCCACAGTGCAATAAGTAAAAACTGCTCCATTTCCTAAAATCCACACAGTATTTAACCATACTGCGTGAATGTGTCTACATAAAATTCACTAAAGTGTAACATTTGGACGCCACATGTAATTTCAGCCTAAGGCTTCACGCACATGGCAGAGCTGCAGGGACTCTGTGCGCCGCTGTACTTTGCTTAGTTTTCCCCAGAATATCTCTGTACATATGTCATCTGATGAGTATGCCACATTTTCTTTTGGTCAGATTCTATGTGCATGAGGCCTAAATGTTTGCATGAAAGAGAAAACAGATATCTGACAATTATTCTTTCATTGTAGCTCACGCCAGTTTTATAATAAATATGTCAGGCCAAGGCGCCCCAGCGCCGGCCCTTCCCGATCCCCACCCTGCTCCACCAATATACGCACTGAAAACTGGTGTAGAGGGATTGACTTCTGAGAAGCCCAGACTGTGCAGCATGTGAGCCAATGGTTAAGCATCCTTGTTTCAGGGGACTGGTTCTTCTTATTTATTTCTGCCACTTTCTCTACATTTCAGTCATAAGTCACAATGAGAAGAAAAGGTAACACTTCTACTTGCATCGCTTAGGCTCTGTTCACATATGAGTTAGAACCTTTGTTAGGAACAAATCATTGCAGATTCCTTCACAGTTGCTGGAAAAAAATAGAGCTGCGCGCAGGACAATTGTTTTTGACAAATGACAGACACCCGTGGCGGAACATGACACACTTTATTATAAGTGAATGGGGTCATTGGGCACTAGTGGGCTATGTTGTGTGACGGATCTGTCACAGCTTGACTTCCTTTTTTCTGCTCCTACGTTGGAGTAGAAAAACAGACTTCACAACACAGACATGAATCCAGCAAGAGGTATAACTTGAAGCTCCTGGGCCCCAGGGCAAAATTTGTAAGGGAGCCCCCAGTTACCATTGGCCAGTGGCGTAACTAGGAATGGCTGGGCTCCAAGGCGACATTTGACATGGAGCCCCCCCCCCCCCAGAGCATAATTATCGGAGAGGATACAAACAAAAAAAAAATGTCACTTACCTCTTCCTGGCTCCGGCGCACTCCCCGCTACTTTGGCCATCTTCAATGTTGGACCAGATCTCGTGTGAGCCGGGCCCACGTCTGGGTCGTCACCAAACAGACCCAAAGTCTGAAAAGACCTCAGAGTATAATGATAACAGTGTTTGTGGGGTTCGCGGCCCGCGGCCTCACTTACCAATTCCTGATCCTGCTCACAGCCACCTACGCTTCTGCAGAATGGGAAGCGCAGGTGGCTATGAGCAGGAGCGGGGATTGGTAAGTAAATAGGGCCCGTTACCTGCTGGGGTTACTCCACAGGGCCCCTGAATGTCCCGGGCCCTGTGGCAGCCGGTACCGCTGCTACCCCGGTAGTTACGCCCCTGCCATTGGCTATGTGTAATGCTGGTTTCTTCTTATGTTGTAGAGAGGTCTTGGGCCCCTGCAGACTCCAGGGCCCGGTAGTGATTGCTACCACTGCACCCACAATAGCTACGCCACTGAATCCAGCTTTATATGATGCAACGCAGCACCACCATTAGACACTTTATTCACCTTGACCCAGAGGCGTAGCTAGGGGTTGAGCACGGGGGGGGGGGGACATGTCCAAGTGGGCCCCCAACTTAGGTATACTGATATTATCACTATACAGTGACTGTATAGTGGTATATAGCAGCTGTACATAGGGCTCTGCAGATGATTTAGGTGAATACAGTGCAGTAACATTTAGTGACTTACAGGTGACGTCTCTGACTAATCGAGCACATTTCCATTCCATTTCTCTTCCATCTGGATCGCCATGACCACTTCTTTCGATCTCTGTAAAGTTTTCAGCACAGACATCTTTAGCTTCTTACTTTTCCAGGCACCTGACCCACGTTGTCCTCACCTACACAAAGCCCCCATCCTGCTGCTACCCCCAATTATAAAATATCTAATATAACCCCCATAATGAATAATACTGTACCCCCAAGTGCATCTTTAAATTAATAACTTCCCTGTGTACCCCCTTTAAATAGTGCCCTTCTTATTAATGCCCCAGGCATTTCCTTATTAAAAGAAGAAAAAAAAAAAAAAATATTGGAGTTCCAATACCCGGGACCCCCAGGATCAACTGTTTGAATGAACCGTGGTACCTGTGTAAGCGCCATGACCCCTTCTCTGTTTACACAGTGTCATTCATCTCAGAGTGGCCATGTAATGTAACTACAGCCTTGTCCTATACACGGCTATGTGACAAGACTGGAATTACATCACACGGACACTATAAACAGACAGCATGTGAAATAAACAGACGCCAGAGCCCCTTGATACAGCTGATCAGAGGAGGGGTCCACTGATCTCTTATTGATGATTTATTCTGAGGATAGATCATCAATAAAAATGAAGTGGAAAATTCCTTAAGGCCGGGGCCCCATGTGGTGTAAATGCCGTGGTGTGGCCACGGTGTACACACCGCGGAAAAAACGCAGAGTTTTACCGTTCCTGCAAAGTGGATGGGATTCTAGCGAAATTCCATCCACACATTGCGGAAAAATACATGCAGTGGACATGCTGCGATTTCCAAAACCGTTGCAGTTTTGGAAATCGCAGCATGTCCATTATACCTACGGAAACGCCGATGGTTTCCCAATAGGTATAATGGACGTAGAAAGTCCACAGAGGGAACCTCTGCGGACTTTCTGTGAGAAGCTCTGCAGGAAAAAAAAGCAAGTCGTTACTGCCGCGGTTTTTCCTGCAGTGCTTTTTTGCTGCTGCCCACTATGTGGGGTCTTCGCCTTAATAAAGTTAAAAAAAGTTATACTCACCTACCTGCGATCCTTCGGTGAATGGAGCCACCGTTGTCTCCTCTTCTCCTCTGCTCTATGCACAGGCTCCACGCATAGGACCTGCCTCCTGGCACAGGAGGCGCGATGATGTCATAGCATGGCCTATGCAGAGAGCAGGCGTGTTTTGTCTGGTCTCGGTGTCTTGTAAACCGCAGGCCTGACGTGACTTGCGGTTTACAAGACAGTTAAAAGTAAAGCATTAATGGCGGCCCCGGGGTGGGCCCCACTTTCTGGTCAAGGACACGCCCCCCCCCCCCCCAGCTATTCCACTGCCTTGACCTGAAAGTGTCAGGACTTAGCAGAAAATGATGGACTTACCAAAAAGGGATGAGGCTTTATATGCAGTAATGTGTGCCAGAATTGTGCTAAGATTCTGGAACAACGTAGACCAACTTAGGCTACATGCATACAACTGTCATTTTGGTCGAATATCACACTGATGCTTTTTTTTTTCTATTGCCCCATACACATGACCATATCTTCCATGGGCCCTTGGAGGAGGTGGATGTGAGCTGGAAACAAAACTTAGGACAGATCCTATGCCTGTCTGTTTTGTGGTCCAGGCTCATTTGCTGAGGTACAGTATATGGGTCCATTGAGAACAAGGACAGCATGCATCTGTGAAGTTTTCCATGGACAGGGCACACGTCTAGACAGTCTAAAGCACAGGTGTCAAACACAAGGCCCACGGGCCGAATGGTAAGTGGTAATGGTATGGAGGGGATGGTAAGTGAGGCCGCGGCCTGCGAACCCCATCAAATACTACTATTATTATACTCCGGGGGCTTTTCAGACCCCGGAGTATAATAATCGGAGACCCAGGGGAGGTGATAAACATAAAAACCATTGTTACTGACCTCTCCGGCGATCCGCTGTTGCTCCCAGCCGGCTTCGGCCTTCTTTGGTGACGTCCCAGGCGTCGCGTGAGCCAGGCCGACGTCATTATGTCGCGACGCCGGTCTGTGCGACATTGAAGAAGGCCGAAGGAAGGGAGCGCAACGGAGCCCAGGTAAGTAACACTGGTTTTATGTTTGTCACCACCTGGGTCTCCGATCATTATACTCTGGGGTCTGAAAAGACCCCAGAGTATAATAATAGTTCATGGGTGGGGGGGTCACTATAGGGCATAATACCATGTGCAGGGGCCACTATGGACTATAATACCATTTGCAGGGGCCACTATGGGGCATAATACCAATGCAGGGGCCACTAAGGAGCATAATACCGATTGCAGGGGCCACTATGGAGCATAATAACGTGTGCAGGGGCCACTATGGAGCATAATACCGTGTGCAGGGGCAACTATGGAGTATAATACCATGTGCAGGGGCAACTATTGAGCATAATACCGTGTGCAGGGGCAACTATGGAGCATAATACCGTGTGCAGGGGCCTCTGTGGGGCGTAATGCCGTGTGCAGAGACAACTATAGAGCATAATACCGTTTGCAGGGGTAAACAGTATTTGTATAGTGCTTAATTTTTGATATATTCAGAAAAGGATGAGGATAGTATGTAACATGCCAATGTCTTAGGTTTTAACAATACATTATGTTCTTCCTGGTTGACCTCAAAGGGCTGATTGTAACAGTAGTAATGTACAAATGTAACTACTCCTTAATAGCTCGCTTATCTGTTAAGGAGAAGTTACTTTTATACATGTGTAAAATAATCTTGGCCCTTCAAGGTACCCCGTGAGGCTGAAGTGGCCCCCGGAGAAAATGAGTTTGACACCCCTGGTCTAAAGCAGTGCCAGATTTTTTTTATCCAGCATCAGCGTCATCTGGCACATTTTAAAACTAAGCCTAAGTTTGTACTGTCTAAAAATGAGAATAAGTAATTCTGCATCAGTTTTCTTCTTCCCATATAACTCAGTTGAAATGTCACATGATTGTAACATTAGCTATGGTGATATATGTATTAGGAGAACGTAGACATGTTATAGAAGATATTTATTTTCCTATATTGCCTGTAAGTGAGATCTTCGGTTTGCACAGCCCATCTTTTCTCACATTTTAATTACCTGGTGACCTGTTGCTTAGGATGTCAAGGTTCTATAGTTTCTTTATCACACCCTTTTTTGGTTGTAACCATATCGTTGACCCCATGAATACTGTGTTCTATACACCCATATCTCTTCAATAACAATTCATCCATCCTTGTACTGTAGTTCATAGATTTGTTTGTGAATAATCAATAATATTAGCCTATTTTCTCTTTTTTAACAATTTTATCACATACTTTCCAAAAGCAGATGAAAAGAGAGTTCTTCTTTACATTTTGCGAAAGATAAATATGGCTTGATGTAGGATCTGTGAGGTTTATTCTGGATTGATCAGATGTTTCCCCCCTACTGTTCCCCCTCCTCCTTGCCGTCTCTTTCCTGTCATGCTGTTATCCTCATCAGAAGTTCACACATCCAACTCCCCTACTGGGACTTCAAACAAAAAGTTAATGAAGATTTCAAAAAGTTTTTAGAAGTTTGGTAAAAAAAACAAAAAAACACTTCACTTACAAAGTCCCTTATAATTGGAAATTTTTTTTGAAAATAACTAAAAACTAAAATAATTGGATTATTTGTTCTGTATGACAAACCCTACCAAAACAAAAGCCAGAATTGCAGTTGATCGGTCACCCCATATCCAAAACACAAGAATAAAATGTGATCAAAAAGTTGTATATACCTCAAAATGGCACTATTGAAAAGTGAAGCTTGCCCTGCAAAACAAAAGCCCTCACACATCTACAATACATGGATAGAAAAATAAAAAATATGGCTTTCAGATTACAGTGACACAAAACATTTAAAGTGTCTTTATTGTGCAGAACTAGTAGAACATTAAAAATTACATAATATTGTGTTTTTCCATTGTCATATTTTGAAAGCCAAACTTTTTCATTTTTTTGTCAACATAGCAAAATGGGGGGCTTTTTTTGTGTGGCAAATTATAGTTTTCAATGGCACTATATTTATGTTTAATCAAAGTTTATTGAAGAAATTTTCAAGTAAAAGAATCAAACAACATTGAAGGCATTGACTGGTAGGTCAATATATGTTTATTTCTTTGTCACATCGTACTGTCTCATGTGTCCTCTGATTTGTAAAGTGCTACGGAATATGTTGGCGCTATATAAATAAAGTTGTTATTATTATTATTATTATTACAAAGGGAAAAAGCATGGAAACATAATTAAAAGAAAACCTGAGCATAGGGAAAACAAATATGATACCGTAGACATTCCACATCAGACTATTAAAGGATGCAGAAGAACCTAGGCTCAGAAATATGCCACTATCTCATGATAGAGCCTCGGTGGCGCGGGTGTGAGCAGCAACAGGCCCACCTGTACAACAGTACAACCGCCGTCAGGGGAAGGGAAAGAGGCGATAACATATGGGAACTGACCATGCAGGTACCACAAAAGGGGATACAAGATACACACAGCGGGGGAGTCAAACAATCATTAAAAAGGACACAGCAGGAAGAAAAAGGAAAGAACAAGGGGAGAGGAGCGACTAGGCTAAGACTGATAAAGAAATACAAAGGCAATCAAGAAAAGAGGTTAGAGTACTCATCGGAATCCCATGGCTGCCAGAATAGCTCAAAGTTAGAGGAGTTGGGAGAGTCCTCTGCCACCAAGGTCTCCATCCTCTAAATACGGAGAAGCTCCTGGAGCAGCTCCCCCAGTGTAGGAGTAACAGCACTATGCCAGTGTCTGGGGATAACTGATCTGGCAGCCGTGAGGAAGAGTCGCAGAAAGTCCTTTTACAATGGCATCATTTTGATAAACATAACTTACTAAGCTATATTAACTCTTTCTGTGCAAGATGGAAAAACAGCAATTTCATCATTTTTTCGCATCATATGTTACAGAATTTCTGCTGTGCATTGTGCGGCATAAATATTGAAACCTAATAGAAGTTATTTGAAAATATTAAATGGCCACTAATTTTTCAACAAATTTAGGGGTCTGTAGACATGGGGGTCCAGGTGAGAGAGAAGCAGAGACAAGGGGACAGACATGGTACTGCAGTTAAAAATGAGCTGGATTCACAGCAGTACCTGCCTAATGTTGTGTCTGCTCCTGAGTGAGTGTTACGCCTCGTTCACATCTGCGCCTGGTCTCTGTACGGGGATTCTGTTCCCCTCTCCGCATTTTTCTCCCTTTTCAGGAGGAAACTGAACAGAAACCACGCAGACCCCATTATAGTCTATGGGGTCCGTGGGTTTCCTAGGGTAACCGATTTTTTATGTGGATTAGGTTTCCATTCGGGGGGTCCGCTTGGGGAGACATCATAATAGCTAGTCATCATCTACTAGCTCAGGGACAACTAGCAATTAATGATAGAGTCTGCAGAGGGAAAAATAGTATTACTACTCATTTACATGCATTTGAGATTAAACTGGAAGTCATTTGAAAGAGTGGGTATACTTTAATTCATACTTACCATCATCTTTTGATCATTCTCTTGCCGTTCTCCCTCACATTCCTCTGCATAACCTTCTAAATGTGCATTTTTAGTGCCAGGGCTGTGTCTAGTGACGGAAAAAACCCATAACCAGGAAAAACAATATATAAATATATTTGGAGCACTGATTACTGGATAGTACTGGGACTACTTCCACCATCAAAATTTCTTCTAAATCACTTTTATACAATTGTAGGAGACATGTTGTGATCTTTCACACATGTAAACATACTTATTTTGTGTCAAAGTGAAATCTTGCTGTCAGGAATATCAACTTTAAGGCTAAAGCCCCACATTGCAGAATTGCAGCTTTTTTGATGCAGATTTTGTTACGGTTTTGTAACCATTCATTTTGTAGCCATTCTTGGCTTTGGCTCAAAAAACCGCAGCAAAATCAGCAACAAAAAAAGCTACATTTCTGCAACGTGGGGCCTCAGCCTTAATCTATATGCAGATGAACTGTTCGGTGCAGGCAGGCTGTGATTGCGTCTGCTAGAGCACCCAGTTTCGCCAGTAGTCTCCGCACATTTGGACTTGTTAATCTTTATTTTAGGAGGTGGCACTGGGTGGCAACCACTGCTGAAAACAATTGCTTTGGCAAGCATGGCCAAGCTCGGGTGAACTGGACATTTTATTTGCATATGAATTAAAATTTCATTTTCAAGTCAGCAAGTTTCCACTTGGGCGCAAAAAAGCTATTTTGACTATATGTTTTACAAATTTCCAGCAGATGTAGTTGTGAAATCTACAGTAAGGGAATGTAAACCTGCCTGAGATGAACACATGTCTATCCTAAGGCTGGGTTCACATCTGCGTTGGGCATCTGTCTGACGCAGATCTATCTAAAATCTCTGGATGAAAATATCCTGCAAGCCCGACTTTACCCGACGATTTTACGTTGTAGTTCAAAGAAACAGACATTATAGTCAATGGGGTCACTTGGGCTCTATTGGTTATTTTTAGGGTTCGTTCTTCTGGTCCTCTGATGTACCCGAACTAAACGTAAGATAAAATGCAAATAATATAAGTGCATACTAGATGGACATGTGGTCTTTTTCTGCCGTCAATCTTCTATGTTTCTTTGCCACAAACGACTTTACACCATAATATAATTGGTTTAGAAGTGATTTTGGTGGTGTTGAGACTCTGTGCACAATTTATGTTATTGCTACATTTGGCAAATACATCAGAAAATGTGCTTATGGCATTCAAAGAGTCTTTTTGCATACGTATGGACAATAAACATTGGTATGCCTTTTTATTTGAACTTTTTTGAAAAGTTTTCTACTATTCAAAGGAACTGTGCAAAAAAAGTATATTGTGAGATACAGTTAGATACATTGGGGCCATCTCATACTACTCCTGCCATGTGATCATAGTGAAGTTACTTACTGTAGGAAATTGATCATTGTCTGCACTCCACCATTCCATAGTCACAATAAAATATCATTTTGCGACTGAAAAAAAAAAAAATACAACTCCAACACTTCAATAGGCTCCACTCCACTGATTCTGTTCCTGAGCAATCTATGCTGTTAGTTTCAGTATCCAATAAGCTATTTAAGCTTCCTACTGTCAAGTGGGTGGTTCTGAGCTGTCTGCACAGGACGCCCACTTGACAGTTGAGAGACTAATTAACATATTGGGTGCTGAAACTAACAGCATCGATTGCTCAGGAACAGTGAGAAATAGAGAAAAACTGTGGATAGGTCATCAGTATGAAGACTCGATTTGGGTCCGGAAAACCCCTTGAAAACAGCTGATCAGCAGAAGTGGCTGGTGTCAGACCCCTGCTGATCTGATATTGATGACCTATCCTAAGAACAACTCATCACTACTAAAGCCCTAGAAAACCCCTTTAAGGCTAAGGCCCCACATAGCGAGCCACATCCAAAAAGTGCTGTGGAAAAGACAGCGGCAAAAAGCATGCATTTTTTTCCGCAGTGCTTTTCACAGAGAGTTTCTGGCCCTATTGTACCTATACAGAAACTGCCTAATGGTTTTTGAAATCGCAGCTTTACGAAGCAGATTTTTTTCTGCAGCGTGCCAGAATCCCTTCCACTTTACAGGTAATGTAAAAAGCTGCGTTTTTTGCACGTTATTCGCAACATGGGGCCCCGGACTAAATTAGAAATTTATGAAAGCGTCTAAAGGCATCTAACAATCAATCACAGCACAGCTTTTATTTCTTATAGTGATTTTGGAAAATGAAACTGCACTTTAATTGGTTGCTATGGGGAACAAAGACAGGTGGCTTTTTTTTTCTGTTTTTTTTTTTAAGCAATTTCATAAATCTTCCCCGTTGCTTCTTCTGTTGATGTGACTATATAATACAAAGAGGCTTCATGCACAGTGTTAGTATTAGCCATAGCGACCAATCAGATTTTGCCTTTCATTTTCAAACCAATTTAGATTGCCTTTCACTTTCATTTTAAAATGAGAAGGGCAATCTGACTGGTTGCTATGGACAACATGAACAACTTTTATGCATTAGGCCCAATAACAGTCTGTAATGCAGTATGCGCCATTCATTACTTTTCACATATATTGTGGATTGACTTGACTAGGCCCCAATGCAAAGTGTGTAATAGTGCCCCTACCTAGTATGTGCCCTTTAAAATCTGGTGTCTCTTCATGTGACAAAGAGGCCTTTGGGCTACCTCTGAAACCCCTATAGCTACTCTATAGAAATCTAAGAACTTTTTGGACTTTTTGTTTGAACTCTCTATATCAGGGGTGCAGAACCTGTGGTTTGGGGGCTACATATGACCCTGTAATGCCATTATATGCGCCCCTCACCCCCACCAAGCATTTGGTCACAGACTTGCTTGTCTGTGTCTGGTGGTTGCTCACATGTATCTTCCATGGCAGAAAGGAGTGTCCTTTAGCAGGGAAAAGGGGATGGGGAAGGTCTTCTGACCCCTAAAAGGAACTCTAGAAAGAAGTAGATGAGGTGGCTATGCATACAGCAATACAGCAACTCCGATAAACTACATTGGAGAGCGCCGCATATATGCATTCACTTAATGTGGCAGATTTATCATGCCTTGTATGCCAGTATTCTAGTTTACATGACATGAGAAGGTCACAATTGTTTTGCAAAAATAAGATTTTTGTGCAAAAAATTAGCAACTTTTTCTATTTTGCGCCACTCTTGCCACTTTCCTGAAAAGAGGGAGTGACGAGGACGTGCAAGGGACAGCACCATCGACCCTGCCATATTTATTATCATTTATGCCAGAAATCTGGCATAAATGAAGCTGAAAGTGATTTCAGGCGCACAACCTGGTGGAGGGTGCGCAATATTTGTGAGGAAGTGGGTGCCTCCTCGTGATGCACACCCTCTGCTGGTGATGGGGTTAAGAAGACTGATGTTGATAAATTTCTCCCCATTGAGTGTAAACTGATGAGTAGGGGATCCCTATTCCAAAATAGGTGAGACTTCTGGAAGTGAAACCTGCACTTAACAGACATTTGTGGCATGTGCTGTAGATATGCCAGAAATGTCACAGATGATAATAAAATATTGTGAACTTGGTAATGATTAAATGGGGCCCGATCACCCAGAAATCAGGAGGATGGAGGACAGAAAGTCCCCCTAAAGCCTCCTTGTGAATGGAGAAAACAGCGCTCTATTCACATATATGGGGTTGCGGGCGCTGTTGGAGATTACAGCCACACAGGCGCACTAGGGCTCTATTACAAGGAGACTTTGGGGGGACTTTTGGCCACCCGTCCTCCTTATCACTGGGGGGGCCTGGAGATTGTGCCCCCAGTGATCGGACACGTATCCCCTGCCCTATGGATAGAGGATAAGTGTCCATAATGGCACAGCCCCTTTAAGTTTGACAATGTGGCCCACAAGCCAGAAAGATGGACCATACCTGAGTTAAAGAGATCAAGGGACATAAGTTTTATTAAAATATTTTTGTGCCTTGGATACCATTTTTATTGTAAAACAATCTGTTAAACAGAGATGGGCAAATTATTATTATACAGTACAATGGCTATACGTGAGTGTTTATTCATGTAACACTAGTGCAATCTGAGGACATCACATACTTGTGTATTATCTGTACACACAAGACACTTTTTAGGCCAAAATGACATAGCAACTCCTTCCGAAATGTTCTTAGATGGTGACTTTTGACTATTGACATTGTGAAGTAGTAATTTGCCCATCACTTTTATTAGCCACCATTAATTCAATATATTCCAGGTCCATAAAAAAAAAAATTGTATGGCAAAACTGTCATGTATCCATAATTTCCCTGGAAGGAGACTGCTCATGGTTGACTCCTTGTGTATTGTGAATTGTCTGGTTATGTGAAATTGAATTTTGCTGCAGTTCTAATGCAATGGTGTTCTGGGGAAATTCCTTCACTTGCTTTTTGTATTCCAAAAAAGTGCACACCTTGGTGGATATTGCAATAATATTCTTGCCGATGAAGATGGTGGAAACTCTACTGTCCTGAAATAAAATCATATTTACCACTCTAATAAAAATGGTAACAATGTTGATGGTCACGAGACTTAGGACTGGATAAAGCATCATCTTCTGAGGAGCAATGTGCTCCCCTTGCATGCTTATTTCACTCAAAGAGACACAAGGTAAAATCAAAAGTAAGATATAACAGTAAAAAAACATGAGTCCTTCTGCCCATATGGGCAGTCCGGTTTTATGCGGCTCCCACAAATTAGCTTGAATATCCAAAATGTCAAGTAAATCAAGAGCAACCCAAAAGAGACGACCCCTCAGATCTTCCTTTTTCCTGAATGTCCTTACATACTCCATGCTGTCTAGTGACACCAAAACCAAGTATAGTCCGGGGACAGAGATAGATAGGAGTAACGTCAGTGCCTTTCTAGCGACAGTATCTACATTTTTCTTATCGGCTTTGTAATTCTGAAATATAAAATATAATTTAATTTCCAAAACAAATATGTACAGAAACCACAAAATCATTGCATATCCTCGCTTGGCTGTTTTTACTTCGGCTCCGACCCAGACGGCCACATAGCGCAGAACAATTAAGAAGCAAATGTCTCCAACCAGCACGATGATGCATACTCCAATCTTCCTTGGGCCTTGGTTTTGCTCCACCAGATAGGCATCCATAAAGGCCATGCTGGTCATAATAACGATTGTTGTAAGACACACATGACGCTTGTCTGGAGGTGGAAGAACCATTTTTTGCCGCTATATTCTGGGTTTTCATGAAGAAAATACAGCTCTCATGCATTAGTAATGCATCATCTAGAAAGTGATCGTGTCGGATTTACTTCTTCAGGATGATTTCAAACATTTTGGTGCCTTTCGTTCTAGCGTCCATTTACAGGAGCGTCATGTTGTAATCCCAAAGGCTTCCTTCTTCTCATGAGGCTTCGGTTTATTGTTCTATGTAGAGTCACAGTATAAAAAGTAGACTATATAGTAACAAGTCCACATAAAATATTAATTTTCATTTAGCTTTGTTTCCTGAGGTGTTGTTCAGGGTCACACAGAGTCATCTGAGAAGTTGCAGACACTAGTCATCTCCTTTGCTTGTCACAAAAACATTGCTTGCAATTTGCTCGGAAAGGAATTGTTGGGAATAGAATTCTTAAAGAACACTTGGAGGTGAGGGAACAGCAAATCTTGTGTAGATTAAAGTAGTTTCTTGGTTGCTATAAATGTGGATCTTGATGGAATCCTGCTGCTCATATTCTCAAGCACTGCAATTCTCGGTTATATGTCAGTTCTGAAAAATAAAAGACATAATTAATTCTTGAGATTCCTCGGAAATAGAACATATCACGTTAAGACTCTGTTCACACTGTCGGCATGGCTTCTGTTTTTACAGGATCCATGACTGATCCCATAAAGATTCATTTGGTGCACTATAATATGCTATAGTATGGTTTGCTTTAACCCTATAAAGGGTCCATTCTTCCTAGATATAATACTGCAGCATAATACTCTATTCTGGCTGTCAAAAAGCAATGCAATAACAAGTGTGAACAGAACTAATGCATGCAAATATATCAAATGAAAAAGCATTTACCCATCAGAGGTCTCAAATTATTGCTTATCTGTCACATTGAATGTTTTTTGCACACAATTGGACAAAAGGGAAAACAAGTCAATTTGTTGAAATACATCAGTGTGGGAAAAGTAATGGTTTTGGTAATCCACCGATCTCCAGGTGCAAATGGAGAAGGCATTTTTAGTGGCATCTCTTGCACAGACAGACATATAGTTAAAGAGGACCTTTCACATCCTCTGGAACCCACGGTATTATATACTGCTAGAAATCTGACAGTGCGCTGAATTAAGCACACTGTCGGCTTTCCCGATGTGCGCCCGACATCTCTCCACTGTCAGAAGGGCAGGCCTTATTGCTGAGCGTCATCGATGGGCGGTAAGGTACGCCCCCGACAGTACTCTTCCATAGCCTTGTAATGTCAGAGGGGGTGTTCCTTACCGCCCAGAGATGACGCTAAGCATTAAGGCCCGCCCTTCTGACGGTGAAGGGATATCGGTGCCGAAAACCAATATCTCCGGCACCTGGGCGTGTATTGTCAAAGCTGACAGTGTGCTGAATTCAGCACACTGTCAGCTTTCCAGCAGTATATAAAACCGCGAGTGCCAGAGGACATGAAAGGTCCTCTTTAGGCTAAGGCCCCACATTACGGAAATGCTGCTTCTTTTATTGCAGATTTTGCTGCGTTTTTTTGAGCCAAACCTAGGAGTGACTACAAAAGGAATGGGAAATATATAGGAAGCTCTTATACTTCTACCATCTGCTCAATGTACTCCTGACTTTGGCTCAGAAAACCGCAACAAAATCTGCAAAAAAAAAGCTGCGTTTCCGCAACGTGGGGCTTCAGCCTTAAAGGGATTGTCTGCAAAAGTAAGCAATATTAAAGAAAAAAAATAACCATTACTTACCTGTTAAAATCTCCACCTCTCCTGTGACACCATGTATTGTACTGTGCACATGTTTTGGGCAGGCGTGGAAAAAAAAAAAAGAATGCTTCCAAAAATAGCCATGAAGTGAATTAAGACAAAGAACGAACAAAAGAGAAATCAAAATCAAATCAATATATGCTGTGGCCACCCTTTGCCTTCATTCACTTCATTTTGCAAATTGACAAAAATAAACTATTAACACTTCAATTTTTTTTTTTATTTTAACCACTTCAGTACTGGGCCTATTTCTGGTCCAGGACCAGACACATTTTTGGATATTTTGTATGTGCGGTTTTGAGGGCTGTAACATTTTTATCATTTGGGTTATTCAACTAATTTCTGCGTCTTTTTTCGGTGACTCATAGGGCTTTATTTTTATGTTGTTTTTATTTTTGCATGTTTTTTCATTCTTTTTATATCCAGGAAAATATAAACAAAAGAGGAGGGAAAACAGTTCTGTTTTTCACTTTTCATTTTTTTTTTTATTTAATAGCACAAAGTTCTACTAAAAAAACATTTAAAAATAGTTTTTCCTCTCCGTTACGGTAATTTTTATTTTGTATGGTGTTGTCGGGGGGTGGGGCTAGTACCTGTAATAAGGGGGTGATTTTGACGTATTACTTTATTTATTTTTTAAAAAATTTTATTTACATTTTTTTTTTTTACATTGTGTCCCCGTAAGGTCATAATAGACCTTTGGGGACATCTGATCAAAATTTTTTTGTGGGGGAGGCTGATTTCCCCTGTAACTGGGGCTGGTACATTTGGCCCCAGTTGCAGGAGAAATACAGCCTCCTGCACGTTGCTATAGGACCCAGCAGCTCTAACACACGCTGATCCTGGCGGATCACGTGACCGCCGGGTCAGAGGGCAGCCACATCATGGCGCCGCCCATAGCTGTGTATACACAGCGATCGGGAAGGCAGGGAAGGTAATAAACCTTCCCTTCCTTCTCTCTGGGAGCTGTGGCTGAAGTTACAGCCGGCTCCCTGTTTCAGCAGTTGCACGAATTTGCGCAGCTGCTGAAAACTGCATGGACGTACCAGTACGTCCTTGCAGAACAAGGAAGCCACTAGCTGGACGTATATACCCAATGGGTGGTCCGGTAGTGGTTAAGCATTCTTACTTTGGAGCATTTTCCCTCCCCCCCCACCTAAAACTTTTGCACAGTACTATACAGTACATCATTCATGTGATCACTGGCAGGGGTACACCTAGAATTTCTGCTGACAGGTAAAAAAAAATAAAATGGTAAGAAAAAACATTCTGCAGTTGGTTATAATGGAAAATTTTTATCCCCTTTTTTTCAGTGGCTTGCAATGTGTTACAATATACTGCAAGCTGCTCAATTTTGTTACGTTAACACAGCAGCAATAATGCAGTATATATACAGGTGCATCTCAATAAAGTAGAATATTTTTGAAACGTTTATTTATTTCAGTAATTGAATTAAAATAGTGATCTCCTATATTTTCTAGATTCTTTACACACAGAGTGTTCTATTTCAAGTGCTTTATTTCTGTAAATGTTGATTATGGATTACAGGGAATGAAAACCCAAATCTAAGAATATTAGAATATTGTAAAAAAGTTCAGTATTGTAAATTCAGTGTGTCACCTGCCAAGGTTTCCTAAGCCTTTAAATGGTCCCTCAGTCTGGTTCAGTAGGACACACAATCATGGAAGACGCTGATTATGGATTGTATTACTGAATTACTGAAATGAATGAACGTTTCAAAGATATTCTAATTTATTGAGATGCACCTGTAGTACTGCAGTACAGCACCCCCAAAAAAAGTGCAGGCAGGCTACATTTTCCCTGCCCAGTGTTTCTGCTCTGTAATAAGACTGCTTATTAATAAATTCCCTTGCTAAATGTTAAAGGTGTTGTCTAGGATAAATTTGAAGCTCAATCGGAGCCAGGCATGGTGCAAAAAAAAAAAGAAAAGAAGCAAAACACTTCCTACCCCTTGGTCCTTCAAGCAGAGTGTCCCCCTGTTTCCTGCAGTGCATAGCTGGAAGTGCAGAGGTTCAGGTGATCGCTGTGGCTGGCACATGTTGAGTACTGGTGACATCACTGCTGATGTGTCACCTGAGCCTCTGCACTTCCAGCCCCAGCAGTCCGTGCACCGAAGGGAACAGGGGACCAGGGGTACATGAGTTTGCTTCAGTGAGCTTTGACTTCATCCCAGACACCCCTTTAAATAATATAATATAATAATATTTCTATGCGTATATTTCTATGTATATATTTCTATGTGCCAACATCTTTTTCAGTTGGGTACTTCGCCCATCAGTTACCTGTAGTAAACAAAATTTTTCAGCACTGGATTTTATAGGGATTTAGCAGCAGATTTACAGCAGGTTTCACCCCTACATATTGAAGGAGTGAAATCCAGCAGAATTTCAGCAACATAATAAAAGTATGCTGAGGATTAAACTCTGCCGTATGTTCATTTTTCAGTTCAGATTGTTTTTATCAGAGTCACCTAAGTACTTTTCTACAGACAAATGCACACATGCATAACTAGCAAATACTATAATAACAGAAAAAAATGTACATGCATTAAACATGCATATACACATATACAGAATATATGCATATACTGTATATATATATATATATATATATATGTATATCTATATATATGTGTATATCTTATATATATATATATATATATATATATACAGTAAATATGTATATTGCATACACACATCATCAGCATATATATATACAGTACAGACCAAAAGTTTGGACACACCTTCTCATTCCAAGAGTTTTCTGTATTTTCATGACTATAAAAATTGTAGATTCACACTGAAGGCATCAACACTATGAATTAACACATGTGGAATTATATACTTAACAAAAAAGTGTGAAACAACTGAAAATATGTCTTATATTCTAGGTTCTTCCAAGTAGCCACCTTTTGCTTTGATTACTGCTTTGCACACTCTTGGCATTCTCTTGATGAGCTTCAAGAGGTAGTCATCTGAAATGGTCTTCCAACAGTCTTGAAGGAGTTCCCAGAGATGCTTAGCACTTGTTGGCCCCTTTGCCTTCACTCTGCAGTCCAGCTCACCCCAAACCATCTCGATTGGGTTCAGCTCTGGTGACTGTGGAGGCCAGGTCATCTGGCGTAGCACCCCATCATTCTCCTTCTTGGTAAAATAGCCCTTACACAGTCTGGAGGTGTGTTTGGGGTCATTGTCATGTTGAAAAATAAATGATGGTCCAACTAAACGCAAACCGGATGGAATAGCATGCCGCTGCAAGATGCTGTGGTAACCATGCTGGTTCAGTATTCCTTCAATTTTGAATAAATCCCCAACAGTGTCACCAGCAAAGCACCCCCACACCATCACACCTCCTCCTCCATGCTTCACGGTGGGAACCAGGCATGTAGAGTCCATTCGTTTACTTTTTCTGCGTCGCACAAAGACACGGTGGTTGGAACCAAATATCTCAAATTTGGACTCATCAGACCAAAGCACAGATTTCCACAGGTCTAATGTCCATTCCTTGTGTTCTTTAGCCCAAACGAGTCTCTACTGCTTGTTGTCTATCCTTTGCAGTGGTTTCCTTCCAGCTATTTTACCATGAAGGCCTGCTGCACACAGTCTCCTCTTAACAGTTGTTGTAGAGATGTGTCTGCTGCTAGAACTCTGTGTGGCATTGACCTGGTCTCTAATCTGAGCTGCTGTTAACCTGCAATTTCTGAGGCTGGTGACTTGGATGAACTTATCCTCCGCAGCAGAGGTGACTCTTGGTCTTCCTTTCCTGGGGCGGTCCTCATGTGAGCCAGTTTCTTTGTAGCGCTTGATGATTTTGGCCACTGCACTAGGGGACACTTTCAAAGTTTTCCCAATTTTTCGAACTGACTGACCTTCATTTCTTAAAGTAATGATGGCCACTCGTTTTTCTTTACTTAGCTGCTTTTTTCTTGCCATAATACAAATTCTAACACTCCATTCAGTAGGACTATCAGCTGTGTATCCACCTGACTTCTGAACAACACAACTGATGGTCCCAACCCCATTTATAAGGCAAGAAATCCCACTTATTAAACCTGACAGGGCACACCTGTGAAGTGAAAACCATTTCAGGTGACTACCTCTTGAAGCTCATCAAGAGAATGCCAAGAGTGTGCAAAGCAGTAATCAAAGCAAAAGGTGGCTACTTTGAAGAACCTAGAATATAAGACATATTTTCAGTTGTTTCACACTTTTTTGTTAAGTATATAATTCCACGTGTGTTAATTCATAGTTTTGATGCCTTCAGTGTGAATCTACAATTTTTATAGTCATGAAAATACAGAAAACTCTTGGAATGAGAAGGTGTGTCCAAACTTTTGGTCTGTACTGTATATACAGTAAATATGTATATCGCATACACACATCATAAGCATATATATACAGTATATATATATATATATATATATATATACATTTTTCTGTATCAAAACGTGTTTGCTCCATGGAAATAAAAAATATGATGTAAAATGCCCTTTGAATAAAAATGGATCAGTTTCAGTCCGTTTTCTGTGAGACACAAGAATATGGTATGTCTTACTTTTCTGTCTTACAGAACCTGATTTGTTTTAACTCAGAATCTTGTGAATTGGAGCTCTGTAGATTCAATTCCAAGCAAAAACGTGGAGGAATTATTGTGGTCCTGGCACTCTTAATATCCCATAATGTGCCCTGGCTACATCCAGTAGGTCGTGGCTGTTGGCTGGGAGGTTGCGGACATAAAGTAAATGAACCTAAGTGTCCAATATTAATATCATACACTCCACAGATCACTGATCTAATACACTATAGTCCTGATATACTGAAGCAGACTTTACAGGGGTAATGTATCTGACATATTCAGCTCTCCAGGGACTACATTACGATCACAATGGCCAACTTTTCTTGAGGATTATATTTAGACGTGTGGGTAATATTTCTTGGAGAGTCTGCAGTACCGGTACCACAAATGATGAATGTATTTGCTTTCACCTCACTGCACTGCTGGGCTTATGAAGAATTATGTTTCGTGTAGTATTCATAGCTCTGAATGCCGGAGCACAGGGGTCTTCTGGCAGAGAATTGATAAAGGGAAAGTAGTAAAAATCTATTCACAGCTATCTGCTACTGGTGGTGGGGGAACCTGAAACAGAAAAACATGAGATGTGCACAATGGAGAGAGCCGGGCAGAGCTCAGACACCACAGAATCACACCATCCTTATTACACATTATCTCAAGATATTCAGAGACTGAGTCTTCAAGACTAATTTACTTATAACCCAGCCTGCACCTGAGCTAACAGGATCTCATTTTAGGTCTGTAGTCAGATTCATCTGCAGCTTCATCTCCCCCTTCTCCCCATTGAGATCTGTAATCTTCCCCACAGAAGAAACAACTAAGTAGCCAGTATCCTGATTTTCATTGTCTTTCAAAATAATTTGCCTGCTGTTCACTATATTTCTCCCCTCTGTAGCATGATCTGTCTCAGCTACCAGATGCATTTACATACAGTATATGTATTCAGGGGCATGTGCAGGATTTTCCAGAGAAGGAGGATTCTGGGGGGAAGGGAGAGTTGTTGGAGGGCGTATCATAACCTCACACAGTATAATACCCACTTTACTGGCCCCCACACAGTATATTACTCCCATTATTGACACCAATAGAGTATTCTGCCCCTTCATTAGCTCACATCCAATATATTGTCCCCTTTATTGGTCCCCACACATTATATTGCCTCTTTTATTGGACTCCATATAGTGCACTGCCCCTTTATTGGTCTCCATACAATATATTGCCCCTTTTTTGGCCCCTCACACAGACATATTAAGTCATTACCAGGTTATGTCGATTATTTATTACCCACCGATCCTGATTACAACACTAAATTCCTTTTTCAATATGTATATAAAATATGTCGTACTTACACTTAAGGTTACGCTAGCACATATTGTAGACTCCATAGCAGTGTTCACTTGAAATAGTGAAACGAAAAAGTCCTGTAGTCACAACTTTTTTGTCCGCTGCTTTCAGTTTAAAAACAATGGACATTCGATGGACCCCATTATAGTCAATATAGTTAGCTAATCGATGGGGGAATTGGTAGTCTGACCTCCACCGATATGATATTGGTGACATAACATTTAGACAGGATTCGTTGAAAACTTCACTGCTGGAAATTATTGATAAATCTTCCCATTGTCTTAAAGGGTACCTGAGTTTTCATCAAAAGTTGAAATATCTGCAGGGTCATTTTGGGCAATCTGTTCTCTGGCTGTGTAAGCCTTCATACATGATGTCATGTCAGATTTTTCTGTTAATAGCCACATTGTGACTAGCATTTCACTCATAGCAGGAGGCGTGTACAATACAGAGCAGTCTGCTCTCCTCCCCATCTATTATGACTACTACTGGTAAAATAGCAAACAAATATCTAAGAAAAGCCTAATATAGGAGATCCAGAGACACTAGACTCCAAATCCAAGATATGATGCAGCTAAAAAGATCCCTGACACAGAAAAAGAGCAATCTGAGCACAGTCAGGAAAGCTGCTTACTGTCTATGACTAATATCCCATCAGCAATAACACAAGCAGCTAGCCGGAAGTAGATGGACTCTACTCACATTCACTGTGAGCTGTGAGAGGCTGAAGACTCCTCTCTAAGCAGTGTACAGGCAAGATAAGCTGTGTGGAAACATGCAGAGAATGTGAAGAGAGACCTGCCCCTCCCCTCTCCACTCATAATGTTCCCATCTGGAGCCTGTTGGTTTTTAGAGAGGGACTTTCCCAGTAATAGGGCGTGGAACAGCACATTAGGAAAGAGGGACACGCCTAGCGGCAGGAATTTAGAGAGCAGAAATAATATAAACAGCAATATTTTTAAATAAAGCGCATTACATTTTATTCCAAAATCACATGTTCTATTTAATGATTTTAAGTTGTCTGAAAAGTTAGTGATAATTTTAGTTCGCCAGAGGCGTTTAGTTCTCTGGCTACAATCACCAAAGGTATTTGTGTAGAAAAAAAGGAGAAGATTCCAAGGAGAGATCATTTTGGCAACTATTAAGTGTGTGCTGGCTCAGTTATGCTTTAGGATTGCCCGTGGGAAGAGTGGATTCTACTAAATATCAACAAATTCTCAAAGCCAACATCCTTCAGTAAGAAGAGACTGAAGATGAAAAGACGTTCATTAGTATAACAAGATAGTGATCCAAAACATATTTCAAAATCAACCTTGGAAGACTCAAATATGACCTTCACAGTCCCCAGACTGTCCCAGAATATTACTGAAGTGTGTGGTCGATATCAAACATACCATCAAAGACCATCAAAGAACTAGAAGACCATTTCTGAACTAGAAGCGCAGTGGAAGGACGAGTGGGGAAAGATTCCTACAACACAAATATAGAGAAATATGTAATATTTCTTAGCCTTAATGTACATAATGTAATGTCCCTCCTGTGAGGGAAGTCCGATGGTCCATTCTGTTCCAATGAACATAGAGCAGGTACAATCCTTCTCTGTGTCATCAGAAAAGAACGGATTGGAAGCCCCCCTAAAGGTAAGTACAGTTGTTCTAAAAAGTTTACATAACCCGGAAGATTTTTTTGTTTTTTTGGCGAGAATATGAATGATAACACAAAAACTTTTTCTCCACTCATGGTTAGTGGTTGGTTGAAGCCATTTATTGTCAAACTTCTGTGTTTTCTCTTTTTAAATCATAATGACAACCAAAAACATCAAAATGACCCTGTTCAAAAGTTCACATACCCTGGTGATTTTGGCCTCATAACATGCACAGAAATCAAACCACGGTCAGGTAGACCAACCAAAATTTCGGCCACAACTGCCTGGAAAATTGTTCGGGATGCAAAGAAAAACCCACACATAACAACAGCTGAAATACAGGACTCTGAAAACTATCGGTGTTTCAAGATACACAGTAAGGAGGCACTTGAAAAATGGGCTGCATGGTCGAGTTGCCAGAAGAAAGCCATTACTGTGCAAATGCCACAAAGAAAATCTTCAATACGCCAAACAGCACAGAGACAAGCCTCAAAACTTCTGGAACAAGGTAATTTGGAGTGATGAGACAAAAATCAAAGTTTTTGGCCACAACCATAAACGTTACATTTGGAGAGGTGTCAACAAGGCCTATGATGAAAGGAACACCATTCCTACTGTAAAGCACGGAGGTGGATCACTGATGATGTGGGGATGTGTGAGCTTCAAAGCCACAGGAAACTTGGTCAAAGTTGAAGGAAAGATGAATGCAGCAGGTTATCAGGAAATACTGGAGGCAAATTTGCACTCATCAGCCTGGAAGCTGCGCATGGGACGTACTTGGACTTTCCAACATAACGATCCAAAACACAAGGCCAAGTCGACCTGTCATTGGCTACAGCAGAAGAAAGTGAAGGTTCTGGAGTGGCCATCTCAGTCTCCTGACCTCAATATCATTGAGCCACTCTGGGGAGATCTCAAGTGCGCAGGACATGCAAGACAGCCCAGGAATTTACAGGAACTGGAGACTTTGCCAAGAAGAATGGGCAGTTTTACCGTCTGACAAAATAAAGAGCCTCATCCACAACTACCACAAAAGACTTCAAGCTCTCATTGATGTTAGAGGGGGCAATACATGGTATTAAGAACTGGGGGATGTGAACTTTTGAACAGGGTCATTTTGATGTTTTTGGTTGTCATTATGATTTAAAAAGAGAAAACTCAGAAGTTTGACAATAAATGGCTTCAACCAACCACTAACCATGAGTGGAGAACAAAGTTTTTGTGTCATCATTCATATTCAATGAAAAAAGGCCAAAAAAACAAAAAATCTGCCGGGGTATGTAAACTTTTTAGCACAACTGTACATAATGGAATGCACTCGGATGTCACTGGCACATCGATCGTGTGCATGGGGTCTTAGTTTATTACTCCTCTTGGTGGACTTTTCATTCAGAATCAGAGTACACAAGCGCAACCAACAGGGGGCGGTATATTGACAGAACAATGGAACCTGCCACACCAAAATCGTTTACCTTGATAAAAAATCCAAGGGAAGATGTCAGCATGGAGTTGATATTTTTTCTATGTTTGTATAGGTATCATGTTCCTGGCGGAAACATTCTGCAATTTTGATTTGCAGTCACCTAAAGAGGTTTAAGGCCAAGGCCACACGTAGCAAATTGTAACTAAAAACGCAGCAGAAAAAAATGCAGCAAAAACCATTTGCATTTTTGACTGCTTTTCTCCTACATTTTTCATTTTTCTGCAACGTGCAGAGTAAACAAAATTTCATTCACTTTGCTTATACTGTAAAACTCAGAGTTTTTTCCTGCTGTGTTTCTCCAACAGCCAAAAATGCTGCATTTCTGCAACGTGTGGCCTCAGTCTTAAGTGGGTTTTCCTTAGGATAGGTAATCAATATCTGATCGGTGGGGATCTGGCACCCAGGACCCCCACAGATCAGCTAACTGAAGCGAGAGCAGCACTGGGACAAGTGACACTTCTGGTTCACAGGCCAGTGACTTAACATTCATTTGTCATGTGGTCTTTTTGCAGCCTAGTACTGTTCGGGTGAATGGGGCTGAGATGCAATATCACACACAGCCACTACACAATGTATTATAATTTTGGACCTTAGGATGGGCACCATATGCCAGGCTGCAGTATTTGATAGATAAGCATGGGGTATTACATGTATGTAACTGAAAATCTGTAGAAAGTGATAGTAAACACCATAAGATAAAGTGTTTCTATACCTCTGGAATGGGTTTTCCAGTGTTTAGTTAGAAATGCAGTTGTTACAGTGGTCGAACTTTTTCTTCTTCATACCAAAGACATGCAAGAAAACAGCTTTCAGGGATTTTAATAGGTCCGATATATACCCTTCAGGCACAGCGCCATACATTCTGTAGTGGATGTGAATGGTACTGCAGCTCGGTCCAATTGAAGTGAAGTTTGTGGATAGATAAAGGCTTTAATAATGCAGATTAATTTCAGCATTGTGTAACAGTGTCACCAGGACAGCCCTAAACCATTGGAGGAGTTCCCACAGCTGCAGTTGGAAATGCAGGACATGGATGCTGACATGTATTTTCGTTCCTCTATTATAGTATATCATAGTCATAGTGTAGTATGATAAATGCACATTCGTATCTAACATATGGAAGTATGGAGACTTCACAGCTGTCCATCCAACCCCTCTATTTCCTCTGCATTGTGTTCCGAGCTGTTCCAAAGCAGCTGCATCGTAATCATTATGATAATACATTCCAGATCTGTGGCCTATGAAGACAAGAGGATCCGCGGCTTGCTAAAGGTAAGCCATTTATTTATGCAGAATATCCAGCATTGTTGTCAGCAGGCATAGGAATCAATAATCCAACCATTACGTGGAATTCCCAGAGGTGATTCACGTGTCGGTGTAAGGTATGACATAGGAATTGCCTATGCTAGTAAATGGGTCAAAATGACAATATGCTAACATTAGTAACTGGATACAAAGGAGGTTGTAGAATTACATACTAGCGCATTCCCAGTTGTTGCACTTCACGCTTTGGTTAAAGGGATTTTCTGCTGATATACTTTTATTGTGCATCAATTAGACATGTCATCAAAGTGAGATGGGTGAGGAACTTCATTCAGGTGAATATAGGCAAAGTGGGTGGACATTGGACATCCTCCTATGATAAAGCGAGTGTGGTTTAAAATGACAGTCAATAAAAGAATATACATTGTGACTGACAGGTTGCAAGGACAAAGCAGCATGGCCTCTGGCAGTAAACCACATCCAGTTACCTATAGGCTAGCGCTACAGAGCAACTTTGGTCGGAACTCTCGTCACGTGGCTTAAGATTGCTGTATCACAATGTAACTCCCTCAATAATGTGAAGGAGTTGCTACCCTGAGGGTGAAGTGACTGCAAAAGCACTAGAAGTCTCAGTCGCAGCACCCTCAGAGTTCCATTCGCTTAAATATGTGAAGGAGGTGCAGGACGACATAGAGATTTCTAGTTGCACGACAGGAGTTTTTTTGAGCCAAAGCCAGGAATGAATTGAGCTGAAGGTAGAAGTATAAGAACTTCCTATAAAATTCCCAATGTTTCCAAAATTGCAAGAAAAAAGCTATGTTTTCACAACGTGGGGCTTCAGCCTTAAGGCTAAGGCCCCACGTGGCGTCCCATAGCAAGAAAACGCTGCGGGAAAGGTTTCCTCTGCGGAATTTCAGTTTCAATTATACCTATGGGGAAACTGCCGATGTTTCCGTAGGTATAATTGACATGCTGCGATTTCGAAAACCGGCGCGGTCCGTGTGTCCGCAGCGCGGTTTTTACCGCAAAGTGGGCATGGGATTCGCTAGACTGTAAAATGCCGCGATTTTTTCCGCAGCGTTCTGTCTGTTCTGCTGCTCCATTCAGGCCCCAGCAGTCAGACCCCCTCTGATCATCAAGTTACCCTCTATCCTTTGCACAGGGGGCAACTTTTTCTGATTAGAATATCCCTTTAAGGAAGACATTGAGCTAGGGATTTACATAAATCTTGCACTTTGCCAAGAAAGAAAGGTTCTACAGCTGGCAGACAAGGAATGTATTATAAGACATAATGTATTCCTATGGTATAAGAATATTACAAATTATTAAGGAGTTCTTTGAATATATGAAAAAAACATGAAGCAGCAGGCCTTTACTTTTATATAGGTTAAAGAACTCCTCAATGACTACTAATAGTCTAACTTATAGTAGGGACTGCATGATCTCATTTCCATATAGCACGTAGTACGGAGGGCTGGTGGTCAGCAGCTGTACTGGTTTTCTTGATAAACCTTAAAGGGGGGTATCCAGGATTAAAAAAATAGTGCAGCCTTCTTCTCAGGAAGTGACATCATGTCTGTTGGTCACATTCAAATGAATGGGGATGAGCTGCTGCATGGCCATGTGACCTGCTGCTTCCTAAGAATCCTGAATAACCCCTTTAAATTTATTGTTCTTCCACTATTTTTTTAAGAATTAATCCTATCCCATAAAGTAATGCCATATTGCTAAGGCATGGCATCACTTTATTATCATGATGGTCTGAGCTCTGAGACCCCCACCGATCCTGTGAATGAAGGGGACACAGTGCTATGGCCCCTACACAATCTTTCTCTGTACAGTGGGATAGGTTTATGAAGACTGACATTTCAATGCCAGTCTTCATATCCCTTGCAATGGCTGAGATTGTGCCTACAAGGCAATGATAAATCTGCCCCGCTATGTATGAATGGGTCTGGCAGCAATTCCAATAAGTACAGATGAGGCCCCTTCATTTGCAGAATCTGCGGGGGCTCTACAGGTCATGGATCAGAAACAGATGACCAGATTGGACTACCCCTTTAAGACGCCTATTTCAATAGGTCATACATTCTGAATACTTTACCCTTGTAAACTACATTCATGGAAACTTCTAACCATTTTAAGCTGTGATTGCAGAAGCAAAATCGAAATGATGCAAATGTAGACGAAAACTCTACGGAGGGGGACAAATCAGCGCCCTCCTCATTTGCCACAAAATCCTATGTACAACACTGAGATGTAACGAAGGCTAAAAATACACAATAATTTCCACTTTCAGATGCTGAGTCTTGCTAGTTGCTAAGTGATGTTGCTAGGGGAGGTGTTTTGTGCAAAGCTTTTTAGCTTGGAAAAGGGCTTATATTCCCATCCAGAACAGAACAGCAATGTTGCAACGTAAATTAAAATAATTATGTTTTTGCCATTGACCTTGGAGGCATGTTCTTAAAAGACGTACCCACTGCTTTTACCCAGCAGACTTGATCTGAAGCACTCGACCACATCCCCTGGGTTAGCAGTCGCTTAATATACTTAAACTAGGACATATAGGAATGTTTTCAGCGCCATGCCATTACTAAGAGAGTCCGGAAAATCATGAAACAGTCATAATGACGCATGATTGGACGGAGCTTCATTCAGCAATAATAGGAGGGGTGTTGTAGACACCATGGGGAGCTGTATATATTGGATTGTGAACTTGCTGTGTAGGAAGACTGAGTCTGGCCAATGCTTTTCAATGTAATTAAAGACAATTTGTCTATTCATCTATGTTAATGACTTCTGGGATCACTGAATTTGCTTGTACTGCAAGCTGACAGTACAATAACTCTCCTGGTGGAGGGAAACCCCACCATATGCACAATACAAAGTGATAAAGTGAACTGTCGTATACAAGGAAAGCACATTATATCACTATGTCACTGATTCCTAAGATAGTTAAAGGGAACCTGTGTCATGGAAAATGCAGTCCGATCTGCAGGCATCATGTTATAGAGAAGACGTAGCTGAGAAGATTCATATATGGGTTTCTAGGAAAAGATTCAATATAGCATGTCATTTATCCATTGAAATCTCTGCTCCTTTTATGCTGCCAAATCATGGGGGAGGTCCTATCAGTGATTGACTGTCCATACATAGCTGTCAATCACTAAGAGCTCCGCCTCCTTGATGTCTCAATATAGAAAGAGCAGAGATTTCAATGAATAAATGACACGCTATACTGAATTTATCCCTACAAAGTTATATATCATTCTGTTCCTGTTCATCTACTTCTTCTCTATAACATGTCGCCTGCAGATTGTACTGCAGGTTCCCACCCAAATATTACCATACAATAACTAAGTAATACATTACACAAATAATACTGCCATATAGTCCCTAAATAACACTATCATATATTTCCCATATCTTCCAATTACAAAGAAAACTGTGATTTAGTGTCCAAGCACTACTTCCAATGGTACCAGGTGTTCTTGGGCAGGTAAGGAAGAAATGGTGAAGTTCCAAGTGTTTTGGGGTACTTACAGTTTTCATATTCCACTCTCAGGCTAGGTTCACACCTGCACCTGGATTCCATTTGGGGTTTCCGTCCTCGAATCCACTTAAAAAATGCAAGCAGAACTTTTCTCTCTGCATTTTTCCATCTTTTTCAGGCGGAAACCACTTTTTAAGCGGATTAGGTTTCATTTGTCGGGTCCCCAAGCGGACCCGACGAACGGAAACCCGAACGCAGGTGTGAACCTGGCATCAGATTGCTCTTGGGGGACTAGTTTTTTCAAGGTGGGTGGGGGTAGCGCTGTCCAGTCTCTCCTTAGGCAACTTTGGGGAGACAGAACCTTTGCACAGGCCGGATGTTTTACATTGGGCTGAGTTCAGTGACACTCTGATCAGTTTCTTTCCTATGGTTATTGTCCCCCTTGATGTTTCTAGACGGATAGTTCATTTAATTGTAATGTCAGGAGAGTGCTTCCCATACACACCAATTCATTTGGGTTAAAAGAGGTATTTAAGCTTGAATGGGGCTGAGCTGCAATGTTAGACATAACCCACAAAAAAGAATTCCCCTGTTCGAGGCTAAGGCTACACGTTTCCAAAAAGGTGCGCTTTTGGTTTTAGATTAGCTGTGTTTTTTGAGCCAAAGTCAAGAGTGGCTTCAAGAGGGACATAGAAAGGAAACACTTATACTTCTCCCTTCTGCTAAATCCACTCCTGGCTTTGGCTCAAAACCGCTCAAAATCTGCACGAAAAATGGCAGGTTTTCCGCACCGTGTGGCCTCAGCCTTATATGGGAATACTTGTACTGATAGGAAAACCCTTCTACCTTTCTGCATCTTAGAATTATAGGTGAAGCATGTGGAGGACGTCAATCAAATCCTGCCATATTAAATCGATCCAGAATATTATATCTACTTCTGACCATTATCAAAGGAACATTATTGATTTTTAGGAATCTCATTGCATTGTCACAAAAAAATAAATATTGATCTCAAAGTTTATTAGATCGCTCTATGAAATCCACAGTCATAAGTATTACTCAGATTGTATGTCAGTAGAATAATATTGCCATAGTCGTCCAGCATAATATATGTGTACTGATCTGATGCACCAGAAAAGAAAACGGGAAGAACAAAGAAAAGACATCAAGAAGCGCACTCGAGAAGCTTGTCATTACCACCCACATCCCCTCAGCTGGAGGACAGTAACTCTCTTAATGCAGGTGCAGCGCTGTGCTTTGTAAAATCTTCAGAATTTTCAGTGCCTACATGTTATCTTTTATTATGGGTATGACTACAGTTATAGAAGCCATAGCAGGTGCTACAAGGCTAGCAGCCTAAGAAGCCCACCCAGGTGCTGAGACATTTCTTATTTTCATGTGCGTTGAGCTAAGCCAGCCATACACATTAGACAATGATTGGCCACAATGCAGTTGATCAGATCTGTTGGACAGTTCTTAGGTCTTATTCACATTTTAGTGTTTTATATCAGTGTTTGCAAGGCAAAAGCAGGTCAAAAACACAAAACAGGTGGAAAGCTTTCTCTAATACGTGATCTGTGTGTAGTCTCCACTCTTGGTTTTGGCTTGCAAGCACTGACGTGCGAATAAAGCTTTTACGAATGTCCCACCAGCAACATGCCAGACTAAACTGTCAACCAAGGAGTCAATATAAAAAAAAAACACAACTCCCTGGGGCTCATGGAATGTGGTAAATGATCATCAGAATCATCCCAATTGTCCGAATGTACCAATGATGCTTTAGGGTACAAGAGTAATTCTGAAAGAAGAACCCCCTTCTTCCACTCTTTAGCAACAGGTCTGACCTTTGTAAGGAAGGTCTTCCAGATGGCCAGATATTCCCTTGTAGAACTAGTCAACCATATCCTGCTCCCCGAACGCTTAATGCTGTAGTTAAATATACACAAACCAAAGCTGGGTGCCATGGCAGTGTGTAAGGGGACAAGTGGAAAGAGATCTTAAAAGTATAGTAACCATGATGATCCCCATTAGCAGTCAGTCTACTCTCTCCCTTACTTTTGCCTTGCTACATCTTTAAGGTGCTGTCTGACATGATGCAGCTATAACATGATAAGTCCTCTAAAAAGGAAAATCCAATCCGATAAGTACCACCACCACCACCAATGGACGTTACCACCCCATAGTCCATCTTCTATTCATTATCTAAAAAAAACACACCCCTGTTACCTAAAGGTGTTACTTCCATGGGACACAGCAACATTTGGTGGTGTGTCCTGAGGCACAGAGATTTATTTTGCCATTATTGTTTTATAGATACCAGTATTATGGTGACAATACACAAGTCACATGAGTAGATCCTCCTTACTGCCTGACTACCTTACTGTACCTTGTTTCAAGCCCCCAGAAGCTTATACTTTTAGATTTTTGGCAGCTAAAATAACTAGAACGGGATTTTACAAAACTTCCATAATTCTTATTAAACTGGTAAAAAACAAAGAAGAAATTCACAAGTATGCTTAAAGGCTCTAAGGAAAACTTTTTGATAAACATTGTATGACCTAGATCTGCTTCCTGTAAGGAGGATTCTGAACAAACTGTCTCAGGAGTATTTCATAAAAATGATAAGGAAACACTTGTGAGAAGACCCCATTGTAGGGTCGGGAGATATTTAGAAGATATTGTGCATCTTCTGTAAATAGGAAAAAAAAAATGTCTGTTAACTTCTAATGTAAAGACTCTCACGCACCTTCAGTAGATATCGGCCAAAAAAATAAAATGTTCCAAGGCTTGAAGTGTTTGGTTGTCTGTTGTAAGTGAGTGTGAGATAACAGATGATACTTAGGTATGCGTGGATTGTTGTTTGCTTTGTCCCTGTGGGGTGCTGCTATATAATGGATCAGTGGGGGATGACTAGCTTAGCTTTTTTTTTTTTCCAGGAAATTAACAGTGTGAAGGATAGGATGAAGCAAGTAATTCTGCTTTGTGGGTCTCAAAAACGGACCATCTGATACGTCTCACAGCCATTTTGCTTTAGTTTGGCTGGTTTATATGATTTTGACTTAAAGGGGTTATCCAGTTTCTTGTATTGATGGCCTATCCAGTGAACTATATATTTTTTTTTAGGCATAACGCCTTAGGAAACATTCTTGTTAGTCTCTTAGGATATCGTTCCTAAAAAAATGATGGTCGTCAGAGGTCAGGGCAAGTGAAGATTGTTTGTCACAATCCACAGACAGAGGTCAGGGCAAGTGAAGTTTGTTCATCATAATACACATGCAAAGGACAGGGCAGGCGACATGGTGTCAATATGGTAGACAGGCAGAGGGTCAGGAGAAGTGAACAGGTTTGGACACGGGCAAATTGGAAGAGATCAGGAAATAGTCAAACAGATAAAGCAGCAATAGCACACCTTTGCAGGATACTAGTAATCTAGGAAGCTTCTTGTTAGACACCTTTCTGGGGAAGGGGGAATGTCTTATATAATCCAGGAGCCGGTTGGAGGGGAAGGGCTGATATTATAGGTGATATTATAGGTACAAAGTGATGGAAGAGCCAATTGAATACACAGTGGGGAAAATAAATAACACTATATGAGCCGTTCACCTGGTCAGTATCAGTGCCCGAATCGGTATACTATGTCTAGGGAGTACAGTGAAGTTGAAAGGACAGAAAAGCTGAGTTAAGTCGCGTGAGTAAATAGGCCAGTTTTAAAAGAAGTTTTTGTAGCTTCCACACAATTATGTGACAACAGTATGCCTGAATTTTAGATCTTAGTCTGATAGCTTAAGGCAAAGAATCCAGAGTATAGCTGCACCACGGGAGAAGTCTTGGAGACTTGATGAGCTGGTGTGATAAAGAAGGATGATAGCCATAGGTCATTGGCTGAATAGACAGTACATACAGGACATAAAGGCACTGTGGAGAGCTCTCTAGATGAGTCAAGCTGGCTATACTTTTATTCAGCTGCCATATAACTTTATCATACACAGGCACACTCAGCTTGGTGCATATTTTCTCAAAAAGGAGCTAGTGGCTTATCTGCCCTAAAAAGAACGTGCTGCCAGAAAATGACCTATTTTTGTCAATCAAGTTTTATGTTAAATATATTTTAAAGAACTTGCTGAGGTTTTTTTTTTCAATTGCCATGTTACTATTTATAGTTTTAAAAAAAAATCCTAAAAATCCTGCAGTTCTGACTCTGGCCACAGAGCCAACTAATATGCTGACCCTTTCTGTTTTCTGTAGGAGATTTCTTTGCAGCAGCCCCCTCACTTACTGCAAACTGATGATCACAGCGATCATAAGACATAGATTGTACCAGCCACAATAGAGGATTTCACAGCTTATCTACTCCCCTCTCTACACACACAGGTTACAGCGCAGGTCTAGAAAAAAACACTTCCATAGAAGTCTATGGGGTCTACCCATGGTCCATCTCCAGGAGACAGGAAGACTATTTTAGGTCTAGACTAGGAATTGTAAGATTTTTAGGATTTTTTAAATATAGATATTAATGTGGAAAATTAAAAACAGTATCACCAAAAATTCTTTAAAAAATCTGTTTAACATTAAAATGTGATTTAAACAATAGGTAATTTCCTGATGACACTTTCCCTTTAAAAAAAACACAAAAAATTTCCAGGTTGAAATTCAACATGATTGACCCTTCTTTTCCTTGGCTACTGGGGCACAACAAACGGTGGTTTTGACTAACATTCATCTAATGTGTGTGGTTACCTTTAAGGTATGTTCACATGAGATGTATATACTTTGCATTTTCTATTGAAGAATTTTTCCTGGGGAATTTGGGTAGAAAATTTGTGGAGTTTACACTAAAGTAGATGAGACTGAACCAAATCTTTTCGACATAGTGAGTAAAAAATCCACATGAAAATTGACCCATAGTGCAGATTTCCAATCCATAGCATGTCAATTTATGATGCATATTGTCAACCTTTGCAATGCATACGGTGAAATCTGTAGCAAATTTGCAACAAAATCCAAAACAAATGCAAGTTTTATTGCAGATTCTTTCCAGGCATTGTCCACTGAATTTATGTTCCATGTGGACATGCACTAAAATCGGAAACTGACAGATGTAAGGAAAGTAACATAAATTATTGTTTTTTTGTAGAAAAAATTTCAAGAATCTAAGGCCGGGTTCACACAACTAAGTCCTGTCCGGGAAAACGTTCTGTGTGAGGACGGAAGACTCGACTGAAGTCGAGTTCAGTCCAGGAAATATGGAGAGCACATTTTTCCCGAAACCTGACCTTAGATTCTTGAAATGTTATCTACAGAAAATAAGTAATTTATGTTACTTTCCTCACTACATCTGTCAGTGTCCAGGCATATATATTTTTAATTGCAGCCATGATAATGAAATAGATCTAAAATGATGCAGGTCCATTAGTAATAAACATAAGTCAAAACATCCTGACAATAATGTTTGCAATTTTACTTATAACTTGTGATTCTGTATGTCTGCCCACACAGTTTACTGCTCATGGCAGCTTGTGTGGGCAGAATTAGGCGCTTCAGGCAGCATAATTGACCGGATTTGCCTGAAAATCTGTCTTGAGAACTCATGCACCTGGTGGCACTCATGCATACTTTACTTGTACAATGATATCTAGAATCCTACAAGTCTGCATTACAATGTGTGCCTCTGTGTAGTGCTTCTATGAGCAATACTTCTTAATGGAACACCTGCAAGATACGACATATGCTCCTCGCGATTAGCAAAATAAAAAGGAATGGGTTTATACAGGGACGTATGGCAAACATTATAGCAAATAACATGTATTAATGGGGCTGTATAGCAAACCTTGGAATGGTGCCCTACTCTGCAATAACCATATTCAGCATCAAGTTATATTGGTGCATAGTGACATTACTGTAAAGGGAATATGCACACAGTGATGTCACAGTATAGGGATAATGCAAAAGGTCATGTCACAGTACAGGGATAATACACACAGTGATATCACCGTACAGGGATAATGTACACAGTGATGTCACAGTACAGGGATAATGTACACAGTGATGTCACAGTACAGGGATAATGAACACAGTGATGTCACAGTACAAGGATAATGTACACAGTGATGTCACAGTGCAGGGATAATGTACACAGTGATGTCACAGTACAGAGATAATGTACACAGTGATGTCACAGTACAGGGATAATGTACACAGTGATGTCACAGTACAGGGATAATGAACACAGTGATGTCACAGTACAAGGATAATGTACACAGTGATGTCACAGTACAGGAATAATGCACACGGTGTTGTCACAGTACAAGGATAATAAACACAGTGATGTCACAGTACAGGGATAATAGGCACAGTGATGTCACAGCACAGGGTTTAATAAACTCAGTGAAGTAACAGTACAGGAATAATACACACAGTGATGTAACAGTACAGGGATAATGCATGAAGTGATATCATACAGATATTATGCAGATAATGACATCATAGAATAGTGAAAATATACACTATGATATGGCTGTAATGATGCATAGGTACAGTGTGAAAGCATAGGGAAAAAAATTATAATGATATCATTATCTGCAGGCACTTTGGGTCAGATTTACACTGTATAATATTTCAGCTGTATAATACTGCTTTATTCTCAATCATTTCCCAGTGTTACGTTGGGTCTATACATGGCTTATGCAAAGTGTACAACGTGCACCCTTGATGCTGCCAAACCCAGGGATCAAATGAGTGTAGCTGAATGCACTTTTATTGTTGATGGCCATGGGTACAGGAGGGGGGACTTCATCACTATGCCAGGAATAGGCACACACTGCCCACACTATAGTGCTGCCCCCTTATGGGATGACTGGCTGCACCCATGGGTGTATTTACAGGTACATGTAAAATTCTACTGACACCACAGACCACCTCTAAGTGGCATACACTTGTTAAAGTTGGTGAGCGGTGTGGGCGACAATGGGACAACCACAAGCCTTGGGCCCCAGGCGGCTGCCCAAACAGACCATATTATAATCTATTACTTCTGTTAGGGTATATGTACAACAGTCTGCAGACCATTACAACACAGGGAGTAAAACTGGAAGGGATAGCCACACAAGGGCAGCAAGTGGGGACACATAGAAAACAAATATATATATCGGAGAACACAAAAATGCTATAGAGATGGCAGTCAGGCTGTATATGGCTGTATCTAGACCCTGGGAACACAGATACAATTGCCAGCAGTGCCAGGTGCTGGTGATGCCACTTCAGAGGCAGCAAGCAAATTACAGTGATGGAATGGTGCCTCCTGTGGGTAGGTGGGCACCTCGCTTCGTACAAAGCACGTCCCTGTGGGTAGTTATAGTACGGCCTTTTCATTCTTTCCACCCAGTTCCTTTCAGCATTTGTCATCTGACAAGCAGATGTGGGCACGTAATTGCTGTGTGCAATACACTTAGCTGTGAAGCATTGTGAGTTTACGGGTAGTTTTTTTCTTTCATAAATGCATGACATGCTCGTAAAGCGGAGTTGTTGGGATTGATGGATTTATCCATACACAGTGGCAGGGCCAGCAAGCTAATAGTCACGCTGTTCCTTGCAGTTTAATTTTATTGTCCATTATTAGATCCACTTAGGACAAATGTCATAAAGCTGCGCCACGTGACTTCATTTGCGCTCCGAGCTGGCAGTGCTTAACCCCTTCTCTGTCCTAAATTTTATTTTACGTTTAAGTCACTTTTCCCTGAAATTATATTGCACTAAATAAAAGATATTTCTCTGTTTTAATGGGAATGTGAAACATTTTGCTAATATTAAAGTTATTGCTAGGGTACATGATGTTATCCCAGTCTATTAGAATGAACGGTCGATAGACAGTGCAGCTATGGGTCAGGTGTGGAGCAACGGGTCATCGAATTGGAAGACTGGACCGTCTCTGTCGACATGCCCATTGACTATTTTATATTACTCAATGGTATGCCAAACCAGTGTCCTTTTGCCATGTATTTGGCTGGTATACATTTTTTTAATACTGTATTGGAAAGTGTATTTTTAATATAAGGGTATACTATGTGGTATAGATTTTTTTTACAATGGGAGTCTATGACAGATCTATGCAACTGAATATGCATAAAGTTGCATACATTGGGGACATATGCCTGGCGGCACTGCTCATAAATGCATGTAGTCTGACTTCTGCCCTATTACATATGGATTGTCTCATGTTCCATCTGATGCTGTATTACAGGAGAATAGGGGAGAAGATCTCCAATACGAAGCTTATCTGGGGTAGTATGAAGAAAATTCACTTATGCAACAGACAAATATTCTAAGATATAGTACCGCAGTAAAGTAGGGCAGGAAAGTAGATTTTTGGGGACCACGCCTGTAGGGATAGAGCTGCTGATAACCAAATGACTGCACCACATATAGTAAAGACTGTCTGCACATCCTGTGCTCGTATTAAATGAAGAAAGCATTTAAAAGGGGTTGTCTGGGATTAGATCATCCTTTAGTAATGGACCTAAATGGCCATATTAAAGGGTCATTCCATCTCATCAAATCACTGCCAAGGTGGGAATAACTGCTCCTTGTTCCGACCCCTAGGATGGGACTTACGAGAACAGCTGAGCAATGCTGTTCATCTGTTCTCAGAAGGCCCGTCCTAGGGGTCGGGACTTGCAAGCAGTTATTGCAAGCAATTTGCTGAGATAGGAGTAACCCTTTAATACAAATAAAGAAACTCCCTAACTTACTTATATTAAAAACGCTTCTTCTTTTAAGATACGTCAGGGTCCCCTTGGTTGGCTGACGTTGCATGTAAATGGTCCAGTCCGTACATATTATCTCCCCTCAAGTCAAACATTGGGGCAGATTTACTATACAATTCTAAATTTTAGAGAGTAGAAACTTGCCAAATTTATCACAGTGGCTGATGCTGGATGACAAACCTGGTGTCTAGTCCATAGCTGACCATACACAGCTAGCAGAAAAAAGAAGCATCCTGCCTGATCTTCAGGAGGATTCTGCCCGAAGCCCCATTTAAATGAATGGGAGTAGAAATCTTTCTGCTGAAGGTAGGAAGATTTCCACGCCAAAAATTTGCCATGTGAACTTACCCTTAGGCATCCTGCACACTGCCGCAATGCTTCTAGATTTTCCAGACTGTATTATGATTACAAATCCCATTCAGACCTCTGATTTTATGACCTGAACTTAAAACATTGAGGGGTATATCATGCAGTAAGCTCTGGTCATTAGACTCAAGGTTTGAATGGGATTTGCAGCAAATCTGGTCACATTAGAGCCATGTGAGGAAGAGGCAATAAGGAGCAAAGGGGCACCAAGTCCTTCACTCTTCAAGACTTGTTAAGGACTTTTTGTTTTGATGGTTGAACAGCATCACAAGCAGATTCTGCATGGGTGACACGTGCCTATGGCTGGCTTTGTTCCCATCTTACACATTTATATCTTATCCACAGGATTGGACATTAATGTTTGATAGATGCAGGTCCTACCGCTAGGATCCATAACTATCTCCACCAACCTGGAAGCAAATGATTCTGCGGCCATTGTGAATGGAGAGGTAATAATTAATTCCCAAGAGAATTCCAAAAACAACCAAGCACGCTATAGAAGTGAATGGAAAAAGTTGCACATGCATGGATAACTCTCTATTCAGTGGCCGCTATGTAAATATCTAGCCGCTGTCTATTGGAATACCCCTTTATGTCTTGTCTTCCCTCACAGTATTATAGTTCGCTGAATTATAAGTCAATTTGGAGACCTGAGATTGAGTTGTAAGCCATCTCTCTGACAGCTTTTATAAGCATTAGGCAAGGGAAAGCAGTGTGAAGCTGCATTTCTTAGGATACACCCCGGAGGATCTAAACATAGCATATAGTAGAAAAAGCACTGTGAGTTATGGGAGTTTTATAAGGCTCTGTGCACCCAGAGCCCTTCACATTATCATAAAGTATATTCAGGGGAAAGACTTCATTTACCCAATGTAAGCCAAAAGAGTGTCCTTTAGTGGTCTTTCTGTCTGGTATACCTAGGTATATCGCTTTTTAACTTTATAGATAAGTGCAAAAAAACTGTACTTTCCTACAAAGAGGACCACCATGTAAAAACCTATACCATGCTATATAGGATTGGATTTTTTTTTATATTGGGATCCTATGGGTAAGCTATGCCATTATATGCCTACATAGTGACATAAATTGGGGGCTTCTATTGGAGTTGTCACCCCCTCTACCTCATAGATTGTAAGCTCTTGTGAGCAGGGTCCTCAGTCCCAGTGTGTGAATTGACTATTTCTTTGTAATGTATCTTTTTTGTCAGTACTTGAACCCTGCAAGTTGTACAGTGCTGCGGAATATGTTGGCGCTATATAAATAAAATGTATTATTATTATTATTATAGGCTCTAAAGGAGTGTGAACAGAGCCTTACTCCACAGCTATTCATTGTAGGGACTCTCATAGAATGTCACTGTACTACGGTTGCTTTAGATAGGGCAGAAATGAAATCTTTACATACATTATATGTACGAGGAGATGATAGATGCTAGAATGGAGTGGGTAAAATTAAGTGCTGAATGGTATGGATCCAGTAGGTGGCGCTGCCTGCTGTAACTGTTAGTATGAGGCATCACCTGCTGCACCCACGTCTAACCACGCTGGTTAGGGATGCATATAGGAGAGACATAGTTAGCCTCTACATCAAGAATGCAACATCCGAAAATGCTGAGACTCTGGGTATGTTAGCTGTGATGGGCTGGCAGGCAGAGCTCGCCAGATTACACAGCAAACACCCCTACCTACTGGATTCGTGACACACATGATTTAAACCACTCCATTCTAAACTCAACCATGAGGAGACATAGTGAATGCCAGAATTTCAACGTCAAAATGTTTTTGTGACTTTTTGGGTTTATTTGTGCAACATTTTGCAACTTTACATTTTTACACCTCTCATTTCACTTTGAAGAGTGGGTAGTAAAATAGACATTATCAAATGCGATTTTTATAAAGTTGCAAAAATTTGTCGCCATCTCATGCCACTATACAGTGGGGAAAAAAAAGTATTTAGTCAGCCATGAGGCCGACCTGTAATTGACATCATAGGTAGACCTCAACTATGAGAGACAAAATGAGAAAACAAATCCAGAAAATCACATTGTCTGATTTTTAAAGAATTTATTTCCAAATTATGGTGGAAAATAAGTATTTGGTCAATAACAAAAGTTCATCTCAATACTTTGTTATATATCCTTTGTTGGCAATGACAGAGGTCAAACGTTTTCTGTAAGTCTTCACAAGGTTGGCACACACTGTTGCTGGTATGTTGGCCCATTCCTCCATGCAGATCTCCTCTAGAGCAGGGATGTTTTGGGGCTGTCGCTGTCACTTTCAACTCCCTCCAAACGTTTTCTATGGGGCTGAGATCTGGAGACTGACTAGGCCACTCCAGGACCTTGAAATGCTTCTTACGAAGCCGCTCCTTCGTTGCCCTGGCGGAGTGCTTGGGATCATTGTCATGCTGAAAGACCCAGCCATGTTTCATCTTCAATGCCCTTACTGATAGAAGGAGGTTTGCACTCAAAATCTCACGATACATGGCCCCATTCATTCTTTCATGTACACGGATCAGTCGTCCTGGTCCCTTTGCAGAGAAACAGCCCCAAAGCATGATGTTGCCACCCCCATGCTTCACAGTAGGTATGGTGTTCTTTGGATGCAACTCAGCATTCACTCTCCTCCAAACACGACGAGTTGTGTTTCTACCAAACAGTTCTACTTTAGTTTCATCTGACCATATGACATTCTCCCAATACTCTTCTGGAACATCCAAATGCTCTCTAGCAAACTTCAGACGGGCTCGGATATGTACTGGCTTAAGCAGGAGGACACGTCTGGCACTGCAGGATCTGAGTCCCTGGCGGCGTAGTGTGTTACTGACGGTAGCCTTTGTTACGTTAGTCCCAGCTTTCTGCAGGTCATTCACTAGGTTCCCTCGTGTGGTTCTGGGATTTTTGCTCACCGTTCTTGTGATCATTTTGACCCCACGGGGTGATATATTGCGTGGAGCCCCTGATGGAGGGAGATTATCAGTGGTCTTGTATGTCTTCCATTTTCTAATTATTGCTCCCACAGTTGATTTCTTCACACCAAGCTGCTTGCCTATTGCAGATTCAGTCTTCCCAGCCTGGTGCAGGTCTACAATTTTGTTTCTGGTGTCCTTCCACAGCTCTTTGGTCTTCCCCATAGTGGAGTTTGGAGTGTGACTGTTTGAGGTTGTGGACAGGTGTCTTTTATACTGATAACAATGTCAAACAGGAGCCATTACTACAGGTAATGAGTGGAGGACAGAGGAGCCTCTTAAAGAAGAAGTTACAGGTCTGTGAGAGCCAGAAATCTTGTTTGTTTGTAGGTGACCAAATACTTATTTTCCACCATAATTTGCAAATAAATTCTTTAAAAATCAGACAATGTGATTTTCTAGATATGTTTTCTCATTTTGTCTCTCATAGTTGAGGTCTACCTATGATGTCAATTACAGGCCGGCCTCATCTTTGTAAGTGGGAGAACTTGCACAATTGGTGGATGACTAAATACTTTTTTTCCCCACTGTATATAGTAGAGTAAAATCTCACAGCAAAAGTGTTAATCTTAGTAAAGTGCTGCATTTATCGAATATCATGCAACTTTGGATAATTTTAGCACAAATGGCCAAAAAGTAGACTCCAGCAAAACTGACTAAAAATTCCTATCGTGATAAATCTCCCCCAACATCGATGATTGTGACAAACTGCAAAATTGCCGGCTATGTAATATAGACCTAGTGACAAATAATCTCAGTTTTGATCCTTTCTTCTCATTTTAGCTCATCTGCTAATGCGGAGAGCGTCTTCCATGAAGATGAGGTACATCGCTGCATTAATAAGTAATCAGCAGATTCAGCCTCCTTATAAATGCATTCAGCTAAGGATGTATTCATATGCATGAGCAGCAGCTTCTAGGTTAAGCTATGGCTCAGTGAACAGAATGTAACAGCAGTAACAAGTAGAAGATCCAATTGCACATCATGTGCCACGTAAGAAGATTTTTCCATTAAGCTGAGGTGCCATTTTTGTAGAACTGGTGGCTTCTTAGTTATTAAAGAGGTTTGCTGAGACTTATACTGTATATCGATGACCTATCTGTAGGTTAGATCACCATTATGTGATTGGTGAAGTTTTGACACCCGGGACTCCCGCTGACCAGCTGACAGTAGAGGCCGCAGCATTCAGGTGAGTGCTGTGTCCTCTTCACAGAATACCTGTACATATCATAGGGTCTCTGCCAGGTTTTGCAGCTCAGTTGAATGGGAATGAGGTGTTGCTGTACCCTGTGACGTATTAAAGTGATGTCATCGGGACAGAGAAGCGCCACAGTCTCTTCAAACAGCCAATATGTGGTGCTCCTCGGTGTCAGATCCCCTCCGATCACATAGGATAGGTCATCAATATTCAATTCCCAGAAAACCTCTTTAAGGCTGAGGCCCCACATTGCGGAAACGCAGCTTTTCTTTATTGCAGGTTTCGTTGTGGTTTTTTGAGCCAAAGCCAACAATGGCTACAAAAGGAATGGGAAATATAAAGGAAGTGCTTATACTTTTACCTTCTGCTCAATCCACTCCTGGCTTTGGCTCAAAAAACCACAACAAAATCTGCAATGAAAAAAGCTGCTTTTCCGCAACGTGGGACCTTAGCCTACAGAAGACACTCAATAAGTAATGGTTATCATCCTATTCAAGATAAATACAACCGTATGGTCACTCTTCCAATTGTCACTTTTTAAAAAAAAAAAAAAAGTATACTATGGCAAAACCAATAATTGCCAGTAAATCTGTGACAGGTGAGATCCCTAGCTAGCATGTATGTATTATATCATGTAAGCTTTGCCTCTTGAAGGTCACAAGCCACTTTCTTCTATGACAGATGGTGCTGAGCCATGGTTAATAGTGGAAGTGAAGAAGCCTATTAACTATAAGGCCTAGTGATACGGCTTTTAGCCTAGTATTAGCTGCCAGTGATATGGTTTTGACCAGGGGGGTGCAGAGGTAGCAATTGCTACTGCATCCTGGAGCCTGAGGGGACCCAAAGGCCTCTCAACAACATAAGAAAATGCCAGCATTATAGACAGCACATAGTAAGTGTAGCCCCATTACATATTTTGCACTGGGGCCCAGGAGCTTCAAGTTACATTTCTGGTTTTGACCCTGGAAATGCTATAACCACGCAGTTGCCACCAGTGCATAATAGTATCTAGAGCTGCCAGCTGCACTGCATGTTGTGGGCCCAGGGGTCCCTGGTTGGAGGTATTGCTCTAAGCCTTGAAGCACATCTGGGATGTACTTGTGCAATAAAGCACTAAGGCTATGTTGACATCGGCATCGGAGACTCCACTAGGAGCCTCTGTTGCAGATTCCATCAAAAATTGTGGACAATATACATTTTTATGGCAAAATGACAGACAATATAAAGTATACCTGGTGCATACCATTATAGTATATGGCGATAACGGATCGGAAAAACAGAAATCCCATCGGAGATGTGAACAGTGCCTAACCCATGAATACCGGGTGTGGCAGCCTCGGGTACAATTTATCTGCAACTTTTTTCACTGCAAATTCTCATACAAAATGTCATGAAAGTTGCATATATAATTTATTAATATTTTCATGCCACATTTTTAGGTGATCAATGCCAGTGGACAGAATGGGACAGGGATCAAGGCGGGCTGGGGCAGGGACACTTTGGTGCATCAGATTTATTATAACTCTGTTGGGCCAAATTCTGAAATCTACCCTTCTTTTGAGATATAAAGTTGGCATTCAGAGTGCTCACAGTGCTTCAATGCCTGAAAAAGGGCATATTTTTACCAGAAACATTGTTTTATGCACAGCAATAGGTCAATAGGTGGTTACAATAAAATCTTAAAAGTGCAAGTCTTTCTTGTGAGCACTGTCTCTAACATACCTACCAACCCAACTGGATTCAGCGGGAAATCCCTGGATTTCTGGTGCTGTTCTTCTTTCCCAAGCGGCAGGAGGTATGTACCAGCTTCAACTCATCTGAATTCTGGGCCAATATGGCTAACATATGGCGGGATGGTGGCAAAGTGTTTAGCACTGTTGCCTTGTAGGTGGGGACCCGGGTTCAAATCTGACCAAGGGCGGCATCCACATGGAGTTTGCTCTGGTTTCTTCCCACATGGAAAAATATACTGATATGTAAATTGGCTTCCTTGTGGGTGTTGAGGATGACCCTACTCCACAACGCCTCCTGCGCTTTCAGTCCCTTGTGTAACATTATACTATGAGGGCTGCATAGAGGGGGAAGTTTACTATGGTGGGCATATGGACCATGATATTATGTTGGGGCCACCAAAGCAGCCATATACTGTATGGGGCAAAAAGGGACAAGGCTTGGAATGGGTTTAGACAAAGTCCTGCCATGGGCAGGGCTAGCATGATACTATGTTGGGGCCAATAAAGGAGCCATATGCTGTGTGGGGCACAAAGGGACAAGGCTTGGAATGGGTGGAAAAAAAGGCCCACCATGGGCAGGGTAGAGGCATTTCTTACAATACGTAAATTTGCTGATTTTATCCATCTTTCAGTCCTTTGAGAGTTGGGATGTATGGAGTCTCTATTATTCTTGAAGACGCATGGCGGGAAGGTCTAAAGGGACAGGCACCTGTATATAGCAGGTCTGTTGTATATTGCTTATAATGTATTAAGGACAGTCATGCTTCTGTCTACCTACAAGAAGTCAGTACTTAGCGCTGGCCTTTTCCTACTTTAACCTCTTTGTACTTGAAGTTTAATAGATTTGTAGCCCATGAGCGTGGACACAATAGAGCCGGTCACCATGGCTTGTACACACCCTGTAGTGCTAATAATTGATTGTAACCATTGAAAAACCATCTGCGGCGATGGGAGCGTCTTAAACTGTAATTTTCACAAGACGATCCCTGTCAGCGAGCCCTTTCTGAGGGTGTTTGTTGAGCTATAATTGCACTGCCCTAAGTTCCCTGTCACATTAGTGCTGACTCGTTGACTGTCATGCCGTTTTAAATCACTTTTACACAATTGCTGGCAAGTCCCAAGCTATAAAAGGATTTCCAATCCTATACTGCTAAGCCAGATGTGAAATATGCAAAAGTAAAGAGAAACAGAAGGAGTGCATCATGAGGCAATACCGCAGGGAATCAAGTGACGAAAAAAAGAAAAAAGCCATCTCGAAGGCATGCACCCCCCCATCCTCAGCGATGTGGTGAAGCTGTGATGACTTGGATAATGCCTACCAGGGTTTTACTAAGTAAATAACATCATACGGACCCCAGGGAAATAATAATGTTGAATGCTTTATGAAATTTTTCACACTTGATTCTGCAAGGATTCCCCGTCTCCTGACGTAAACCTCAGATCAGAGGCTCAACTTGAAGCTCCTAGGCTCCAATGCAAAATATGTAATGGGGTCCCCACTTACCATGTGCTGTCTTCTTATGTTTTAGAGAGTGCCTTGGGCCCCCTCTGGCTTCAGGGCTCGGTTGCAATTACTACCTCTGCACCCCTATAGCTACACCCCTGTCTTACATGTATTTGTTTGAAGATGACCTGTTTTAGTTAAAACTTGTATTCCTTATAGTGGGGCCAGATTTAGACAAAGTGTGGCCCTGGGCAAAATTAATCTTGGGGACCCCAAATGCCAAAATATTGTACCAATAACACAGTCACATACTATACACTTTAGTCACAGTCACGACACATAGACAAATATTACCATTAATGGCTCTACACTATAAAAATGCCAACCCTAGTGCCCCTAAAAACATTATGGAGGGCATTTTTATAGTGTTGGGTTCCAAAGAGGTTGTTAAAAGAGGATTTGGGAGTGCTTACATGCCCAGTACTATACAGAAAGTGTACATTGCTGGAAGCAGGTGGCTCCGTATATAGGATAGTGGCCAATTCCCAGTTTAGCTTCCATTCACTTCAGTGGGCGCAAAGCTGCAGTAATGCTGTATGACCATTACACAATTTCCAGAGCCTGGCAGTACCAGGCCTGGCAGCAGTCCTAAACAACTGTTCCACACTGCCCCAAAACAGTAGTTATTTATTATATACCCACAGACAGTAAAAATGCTCACCATTGTGTCTGCTAACAGTAAAATAATGTTTCCTTAATAGCAAAATGGTGCTCCCAAATAGCTAAACAGTGCTCCCTATAACCAAATAGTGCCCCATAGATCCAAATAATGCCCCCTTAGTGCCGAATAGTGCCCCCCAAATGTATATATTGCTCCATAGATCTAAATAATGCCCCTCAAATTCATATATTGCCCCATAGATCTAAATAATGTCTCCTTAGTGCTATATAATGCCTCCATAGATCCAAATAATTCCCCTTAGTGCTGAATGGTGCCCCCAAATCCAAACAGTGTCCAAGAGATCCATATAGTATCCTCATAGATCCAAATAATGGCCACATAGTGCCCTGCAAATTGTGTACCCCAGATCCATATAGTGCCCTATGACTCCAATCTCGAGCAACCCGGACTTCCCTGCTGCACTTCACTCCTCTTTTCTCTTTCATTCCGTGGGCCAACCCACCCCCCGATTTTATCAGGTCATGTCAGCCTCTTCCCTCCTCGCCTGCTCAGAGTTGCTCGATACGGCCCCACACCCTGATTCCACTGCCTCACAATGGCAGTATACCCAGCTCTCTCATTTCTACTCTACTCTAAAGACGTCCCATGACCTTCATAGGGCATTATTGCCTTTTGAACGTTTGTGTCTCTCATCTAATGCGCCAACTCATACTGTCTCACTTATCTATGGCATGCTCATAGAGGATTCCGGCAACAATTTACCAATATTCATGGGCAGTTGGGAAGGGGAATTGGGAGACTCGTTCCCGCCAGACGCGTGGTCCTCAGCCTATCAGGTGTGTCACAAATTCTCTATCTCTTGCAAAGCGCAGGAGACAAACTATAAGACCCTTACTAAGTGGTACAGAGTCCCCTCTGTCCTTCATGAGATTTACCCCTCCGCTTCGGACCGATGCTGGAGATGTAACATTGACCAGGACACGATGGCGCACGTCTGGTGGGGATGTATACTACTAAGCCCCTTTTGGTATTACTCAGATGGTCACTGGCATTGCTTTGGAGGATGACCCTGCTCTCCTGCTACTTTCTATCTTCCCGCGAAAGAAGCACACTCGTAAGGTTTTAGGCTTCCGGTTAGTAATATTGGCAAGATCCGTTATCCCTAGACTGTGGAAATCCTCAATGCCCCCTTCTCTGCTGTCTTGGCTTCAGGAGGTTCTAAGCATATGCAGCATGGAAACTCTGCTTGCAGAAATGTAACATGACGATAGAGCCCATCAGCAAACGTGGCTCCCGTGGAACGTTTACTATTACTCCACTGAATTCCGGTCTGCCTTCCTCTCTATATCCTCTTGATTCTGCCTTTCTCCCCCCTCCTTTTGTTGCTTTTTCTTCTTCCGTTCCACCATGACATTAGGAATGTTTATCATTATTTTTGTCCCTTAATTAAGTACTTGTATCTGCTGCGACAGAGTTATTGTTTCCCTCCTTTCCCAAAGTTCCCCCCTGTGCCCTACCTGCCATCTCTTGTTCTACCTACCCTCCCTCCCATCCCCTGACCTTCCCTTTGCCATGTACCCCTTTATTGTTGATGTCTTGTTTGACCTCTTCTTTGTGTTATAACAATAATTCAATACAATTCTTAATGTTAAAGAAGAGCTGATAGAAAATTGTTATTTTATTACGAGTGTTTACATGTCAGGTCTATGATACTACTGTAGGTCCTCTTCAACTAATTTCACCGTCACATGTAGGCTCTCATGTTTAAAAACACTTACCATATGTTGTATGTTTTATTACTGGATGCCTTTGTATGGAATCTGTACAAAAAATAAGCAAAAAAAAAATCCATTCAAACAGAGGCCCAAAGGACATGGAGGTTATGGATCTGTTGATGTACTGTTACAAGTTTTCATGGTAAATGGGTCACTGAAACACAGGTTCTCCTGCATGTGCCATCTAGTTTTTGGATACTTTACGACCTTGGAGAGATCTACTGTAATTTAGAAGGCTGTAAAGATGTACCACAATAAAACTAAACATGACCCCAAGAGGGCACATAAATTTTTTTACTTTGTTAAACAATACCATCAGTGTGCCCGTATTAATAGTGCTATTCGAGTGTCCCACAACAGTGACAGCCACAGGATCCAATAATAATTCCAGGACCCCCCAATTATAATGACAGCCATATACCCTTAAAGAGAGTCTGTCACCAGAAGATACAGAGGTTAGGGTCACCTGAATCAAACTGTGTTTCCCCCTTGTGAATTGCTGCCTCCGTTGCTGGAATATTGCTGTTTTTGTCAATATGAGGGTAATGAGGGCATTGCCATTGCTCCAAAGAGCTCATTTGTATATTGATAAAGCAGCAATATCTCGGCAACAATGGCACCAATTCACAAGGGGAAAACACTGCTTGATTCAGGTGACCCTAATCTATATATCTGAAGAGCTTTGCTGATATGCTGAGATCTGGTTCTGGTGACTCGCCTTAAAAGCCCCACAATCTTTAGGCTTGTCTCATTGGATAGGAAGGAGGTCTGGATTTTACTTAGGTGAACCCATGGCCAGCCAGATACTTCAAACACAGTGTTCAGAAGAAAGGTTGGATGTGTAATACATGGTCAGGCTAAGTCCGCCAAGCGACAGCTTCCCTTATAGCCTGTAGCCCCTAAATAACAGTGACAACCATCGAAGCCCCAGCAAGAAGAATACCTTCATCCACCAGGGCAGCATCAGAGCAGCACAAGCAGGATGTCACTTCATGGTAGCAGTTCACGGGATCCTCACCCTCTCATTGCCCTCCTGAAGCCACAGTGTGCTGTGCATTAGCTAAATTGTTTACAGCACTGAGCTAAAAATCTGACTATCCTGGGATCTACTCAGCGCCCATCCATAATTGACAGATTGCCGACCCCTGCCGTAAGCTAATGCACCACTCTGACATTACTGAATGATACATATGACAGATATGAATGACAGATCTCTTCTGGGCTCTTGAACCTCATCAGGGCGAATCAAAGATCTGCTTAACTATGTGAAATGCAGTAGATATAGCATCACTACTGAGGGGGAAGATAGGGGGGCTCTAGTTATACTTCATGGGAGAAAAATATGCAAATAGCGGTCCTCTTCAAGGAAGAAATTTACCCTGAGAACTCCCGTATGGCTATTCCTATGGGAACATATGGGATCCTTAAACAGAATTGTTCCCGGTCATTTAGTACAGAGCGGAACTAGACACATTGAATTAATGATTGTGGATTTCCATCAATAATCAATGTTTTGTGGAGAACAGAGGATTAGGGGTATCCAATGTGCCCAATCTCTTGTTCTAAGACAAGTTTTGGCGACAGTGGGGGAGATGTTAGCAAACAAACATTTGGTACATGAAAGTCTTAACTCTTCTACAGTAAAGGTTCCCATACTCCTTCAATAGCTGATGGCCAAATGCTAGCTCAGATAAGATTTGTTCCTGCTGACCCTTCCATACACACTGGTTGTCAGGAATCTCAGTATACTAGCTCCTGTTTGCAGTGGCCGCCTTAAGGTCTCCACCAAACAAACGCTGCTTGGGTCTGTAAAGTCTATCAGAACTTTAAGACACAGACCCAAACAGAGATTTGCCTCATGTTTCAATTAAGTGATAAGGTGGGTTACTTAAACCTTGCTGAAGTTCAGTCATGTGCCTGTGATTGTCTTGTGCAGCTGGGCTCCTTTCTCTGCTAGACAAGACTTGTTTACTACTGATGTCCTGGTTCTGATTCTGGCTTGTTCTCTTGGTTAACTCCTTGACTTTTGATTTGGATTTGGTTGTGACTTCTCAGATTAACCTTCGACATGAACTCTGACTCTCCTCTGATACTTGTTTTGGCAACTCCTTACACCCTTGGCTTGTTTATTACTCCCTTATTCCTTCTAAAGGTACTGATTTGTTCTTCATATCTGCAAGTGCACATCTTGTCTTATACTTGTCTTGGCTTTGTGACCTGAATCCTGAGCGGCAAAGTCCATCCTGCCTTGGAGCAGGCTCTAGTGAAGACATCGGGGATGCTTTAAATTCCACATTCCAAGATAGCGTCAGAGAATAGGCAGCAGTTTACTTGAAGAATTCAGATCTAATCTATTCTTAGGCCATTTTAGGGAGTACTTCTATCTGGAAGCATGCATGTAATGTCAATGTAAAGAGGAGAGCAAACCACTGCCCTTACAACAAAAGGATTGGGCGCTGAAAATCAACATGCCCAATCCCTCTTCCCCCTAACCAATGTTGTTTGGAGACACTCCATACATATAAGATAGTTGACTAGTCGCACCAAAATCAGTGGGTTCAGCCAATTTTTCGCTTATGTGTATGGGACCTTATATACCTTATTATAGTATATATATTGCAAGAGCTAGTTTTCATCCATTTGGAACAAGGCTACCTTGCCATACAGAAGCATAACCTGATGTCTTCTTATTTATGGGAAATCTGCAAACATGGACTCTGCACAATGTGACATAGAGGCCTTATGGGTATGTATAATGTCTCTGAGAGAATCCATATTCTCTTCTAGAAGTAAAAACTTCTAAGGAAGAATACCTCACGATTTGGCATATGTTGGCACATGACAAAATCTGTTGTCATAAGACTCACTGAATTTTTGAGTGAAAAACCTCACTGTACCTTCATATAAAAGTGAAGACATATGTAAATACAGTGTAGGTATATGACATGTTCTCGATGCCGTATTACTTATCCATACGACATTGCTGCATGTGCAAATCCCAAAGACCACCACATGTAAAGGCGAAAAATTGGTCATACCTGCTGATATTTCCATAACTGGTAATGTCTATGGGGGGCTCCTGACTCTACCCTGGTAGATGTTGGGGGAAAGAAGGATTGTGCATGTTAAATTTCATCATGTCAGGTCTCCGTTCCTCTAAGAGATAATCCAACGCCAGGGGTGTTCGGCAGCACCTTTCTCTCCCTATTGAAAACACATACACCAAGCATTCATGTGTATGGGGCTGTTGGGAGGAATACCTGGCTGAACAAGTCTTCAAATGACAACCATTGACCATAGTATTCCCATAAATTACTGAGACAACACAACTATCCACATTCCCTTGTTACAAAGCTAACTACACCAATTTCTTACCAAATCTTTGCATCTCAATGCCAAGCAGCTGCCGCAGACAAAATAAAGCCACATCTTGACTTTAGGGCACATTCTTATCATGAAATGACCATTTTACTAAAAATATCCTTTTGCATTATTAAAGGTTATGTCAAAAGCCTTGATAACAATAACTGAAGACAAGATGAATCTAATATACAGAAGGAATGGACTGATTCGATGGTTTTCCATAAAGTGTCACATAAAGGAAATTGTACAACAGTCCGGCAGTTAAACAGTGAGTTGCTGTTAGAGATATCTCACATAGAGGCAGCTTAGTGCTGTTTAGCTGCCTCTAAAGCAAGGCGAATGCATAATAACAAGATCCTTGATAGATAATCAGTATGCGCTGTCACTGTCAGTATATACTGACACCAGAGCTAACACCCAGCAATCCAAAAACACAGCTTGTAGCGTTTGTCAACCTTCTTCTAGCCCAAAAACATCTATTAATGTGAATTGCCAGAGTCTGATTACTTAACACGGGCCTGATCAATGACTCAGGATGTAAGAGTGCGGGCACAATTTTACTTATGTATTAACTAGAAAACCATATTCTGTACTCTGTGATACAGATTAAACCAATGTACGAGTTAGTCTGTTGGTGGGAGGAACAGAGACGTGAATATAATGTAAAGGCGGATGGAAGGGGGAAGGGAAAGACTGGTCATATGATGTGGTCGTATGATGGGTCAGATATTACTAGAGATATAATAAATACTACAGGTGATATCAAAGTAAAGTACACCAAAGTCGCTCAAAATTTGATATTATATGGTAGATTTTCCGATTATTTATGCAACATATGAGGATTTCGACACAGATCCCTGTGATTCTGCAACCAAATATATAGTGTCCTACAAAAAATCTGCAGTGTCTAAAATTCTTAGGGCCCATGCACATGAATGAGTGTGCCATCCAATGCTCCTCCAAGGGGGCATGCAATAGTCCGTTTCGTTCCGGGGAGCACAGAGCAGGTCCTATCCTGCTCTGTGTCATCAGAGCCACACAGATCAGAAGCCCCCATAGAGGTAAGTACATCACTGAGTGCACTCTGATGTCACTCCAAGTGTCATTCAAGTGCATTACACTGCATAATGGGCCCCACCTTGGATGCCACACTTGTTCATGTGTATGGGGTCTTAGGGCCACACTTACAAATGATATGCTGCTAATTGTGATGACAAAATATGCAGTGTGTGGATGAAATTTGGTAAAATCTCATTCACTTTCCTGGTGCTGAAAAACGCTGCAAATTTTATGCCCTCAAATCTGGTTGTAAAATCTACAGCGTATCCATCCTATCTGGACATACACTTCAAAGAAAGACTTCAAAAAATCTCTGCTGTACAATGCCAGAGAATACAGGTTACAACATTTTGGCCTCAGGTTACAACATTTTACCATTTCATGGGCTGTTGTAACTTGATATCACATTCAATATGCAATTCTACAGGCAGTACTGATTTGTGGCATAGGCAGGGTTGGTTTTAAGGGGAGGTAGATTAAGCAACTGTCCAGAATCCCCATTTACTAAGGAGTCTAAAAAGACAGGAACAACAAGAATAAATTAAAATCACCCACATATAGCAAAGAATAAAAGACTGTTTCCATTCTACTGCTTGGTATTTGAGCAGGTTTTTTGGGAACGGATCCCCTTAAACCATAATCTACCAGTAAGTGCGGGAACGTTTCATTTTGAGTGAGGTGTGCTCTTTGGGCCTATTACGGTGGGAAGATGGCATCTACACATCCTCACTCCCCTCCCCTTATTTGTTTTTCTCTCTTCCCCCAATTTTGCACCCCCCACTATTCCCTCTAGCTTATAAATAGTCAAAAATTGAAGAACAACCTTAGGGAAAGTTATCCTTGGATGACGATGGACTCTCCAGAGAACACTGAGACCTGGGAGATTCACACTACTTGCAGGATTATACTGATCTCTGTCCGGATAGCTTCATTTAAGGCTGGAGTCTGGAGACTCCTCCACAGAAATCACCAGCAATTGATGGACAGAAATGTTCTGCATGGAGGTCTTTTCTGTCTGCCGGTTTCAGTATAAAAACAGCAGACACCTAGTGGACCCCATTATAGTCTATGGGGACCGCCGGTGTCCGTGAGTAACCTCTGTTTTAGTGATCTGGCTCTCCTCCATTCAGGTCCCCCAGCGACCCGAATGACAGGAACAGATGTGAACCTAGCCTTAGACATGGCCTTTCTCCATCCTCCCCTCCCCTTTTCCACCTCCTCATACTGATATTGTTTACTGTTTCAAATTTTTGAAAAATTCATAAAAAGTACATGGAAAAAATGCCAGTATGGATGAGTGATTGTAATATTTGGGAACTGAATTGCTGTGTCATGTGGTAATGATATGGTCTTATTAGTTGGTGTCTTTGAGAGGTTATTGCTTGGTTACTACATATTGTCTGATAACTATATGGTGGTATTACGTAGCTGTATATTACAGCATGGTACTGTAAGGTGGTATGACGTGGGCTAAAATTACAAGAACTGTATATGGGAAATGTTGCCAAGGGCCTAGTTGTCTATAAACTGGCCCCATTGAGCATTTCACTGTTAAAACACCTATGAATTGGTGAATGACATTTGGGGCACTGACTGGCAATCCAGTGATGCTTTCTGAGGTGCAGTACCATATTCCTTTGGAAACCAAGTGAAGGCGGCTCCATCTTATTTATTCTGTACTGTGTGTGAACAAGACTCTAAAGAAACTGCAGTTCTCAACTCGAACTGAGTTGTGGAGGAGGTGGCATCCCAGAGCAACTGAAATTAATATTTTAATATTTCAAATATCTAATTTGGGGCTTTGGAACCAATTACCAGTCTACTTTAGATTTTTTTCTGGTTCCAAGTTAAAGCAGGAGATGTGTACATGGGGAGGAAAAAAATCTGTTGCAAATTTTAACAAATTTTATTTTGACAAATTTGTTTTATTTATATACATTTTATAACAGATTTGTCGCAAATATGAACCTATGCGTAGCAAAGGATGAAATCGGTAGTTACGCATGGAAATTTTGTGCAGCATGTGGATGAGATTTGTTAAATTTTCATCCACTTTGCAGCAAATGTATTCCACTGTGGATTCAGCCGGTAAATTGGACTGAAAATCCATAGCATTTCCACTTCATGTAAACACAACCTAAATATTTAATTTAGTTTTGCCATAAACAGTTTACAAAAAAAATGTAAACAGGAACATATAACAGATAACAGTATAAAATAAGAGAAGGATTTTCCTATAAAGAGACCTTCATGACATGTTGGGCAGACAACAGATTTAGCATTTCTGGTCTGCAGTAAACCAGACTACAGGACATGGGTAGGGGCAGGGGCGTAACTTGAGTGGGTGCAGAGGGTGCAGTCGCATCGGGGCCCAGGAGCCTTAGGGGGCCCATAAGCACTGGCATCAGTATTGAGATTGCAGCTTCCATCTGGCCCATAAGCCAAGGAGACCCCCAGATTACCCTGACCACACTAAGGTTCATTAAACTCCTTAGCACCCGTAACCATCACTATCAAGAATTTGCTGTAGGGATGAGGTAGCGGGCCCCGGACAAAAGATTGCACCGGGGCCCACAAGACTTTAGTTACGCCACTGGGTAGGGGATATACCGCCGCTATAATACTTTTTGTCAGACGTTGACTGGGCAATAGCAATATCTGGTTGTCTCTGCAAACTAAGGATATGTTCACACGTGGGACATTACTTTTACAAAATTGAAAGTTTCAAGGTTTGTAAAAATCCATAACCACACTACAGAAACAGCTCTATTCTACATGTCTTTGTCTTGTCAATTTAAGTTTTTGTTAAAGTTAGTTATATTAGTATTCCAAGAATTTCAAGTTATATGCATGACCTGCCACTCCATTTACAGGGGGCACACAGGACCAGTGACTGTGGGGCTCCCGGTTGGTTAGACCCCACCGATCAGACAGTTAATACTAGTATACCCCTTTAAGGGTGTTTTCCTTAAATTGACATTTATCAGTGTCATTTTGGTGATAAATGTCTGGTCACATATCATTACAACAGCGGCCATAAGCCCTCCACTGGATGACTGCAGTCAGGAGGAGTGTAAATGGAGCGGTGGTAGAGCATGTCCGGTGCTGATCCAATCCATGGGACTACCATTCTAGTGATTGATGGGGGTCTCAGTGGCGGAGCCCCCAGCAATTAGACATCTATCACCTTCCTCAGGGAATTGTAGAAAGACCCCTTCAGAAGTGCTACTATGTGTGCTATGGTTGGTCACTCCTTGTAGACCAGTAACTATAACCTTATAATTTGTGACCTTCTTATAGGCAACGTCTTTTAAAAGCTCTTTGCTTGGACTCCCAAAGTCAAGAATCTAGTCTGATTCTGATGAAACATCCTCGTAGGCTTTTATTAACTCAAGTGGGCAATCTTATCATGTGATCTTTTCTCAACCCATACACGCTGCAAACAGCTTCTCTAAGTAAGGGGGCTCTGAGCAGATACCCTCTCAGCATACGGTAGGGTGATTCTCAATCTGAAATGTTGGTCTACAAAATTAGTATGGAAAGTGTTCTAAGAGGTAACACAGTAAGGCTGGTCATACACTTCAGTTAGTAGTTGGCTAAATACTTGGTCAATAGCTATCTTTCCTGACCCCATCTCATGAATGTGCACACTCACTTTGGACAAACGTCTAAATGGAAAGTGGGGATAAAGTCAATGCCAGATCCCTCTTTCTCCTTCAAACACCTCTGATGGTGGCTTATCTCCTCCTAAAAGCAAAAGGATTGGGCATTCTGAACTTCAGCTACCCAATACTTCTCTTTCCAAACATTTGCCATGGAAGGAGAGTCAGGAAGCCCCTATACACTAGATGGTCACCAAGTCCCACCAAAATCAGTGTGACTCAGCCGGCATTAATTTGTTGGGCCAGCTTAAAGGAAGAACAGATAGAAGAATATTGATAACCTGTCCTATAGTTAGGTCATCAATATCAGATTGGTGGTGGTCTGATACCCAGCACCCCCAGTGATCAGCTGTTGATTGCAGTTGATACCTCGAGAATGGAGCAGGAAGCAGAGAGCGCTGTTCTCTGTGCAGTGGCCAGCCCAGGTACTGCAGATTAACTCCCTCTCATTTGAATAGGACCACCAACGCAGAGAACAGAGCAGTCTGCTCCATTCTCTATATATCAGCTACTGAGAACAGCTTATTGGTGGGTTGTCAGACCAGCACCAATCTGATATTGATGCTTTATCTATGGGATAGGTCATCAATATTTTTAGCTTCGAAAAAAAAAAACTTTAATACAATACTCTGAACATCTCATGTTTTATGATGATGAAGACATCATATGTGATTTCCATTTTAGAGAATCCTCTGACACCAGTGAGTACCTCTAAGCTGGTTCTACTATAGATGCCCTGAATATAAGGGGCCATGTTGCTCAGCGATGTGCTTGTCAGTTATCAGGTACTTTCATAAACTGGGAATCTCCAATTCTGTAATATTGATTTATTGATAAAAGAATTTAGAGATATGATGGAGATTCCAAATTATGGCTATTTCTGCTAAGGAGTAAAAAGGGGTTGAATGCCCCCTCACAGGCACCAGCAGAGCCTCAAAGGTACATTGTAACATAGAAATTCGGTGTCATCATTGTTACATTTCATGTTTGAGTATTATAGGAATGTTTTTTATTTTCTTTACATTAGGTGCTGAGGTTCCAACAAACCAAATACTGCCCCCTTGGAATGGATGAGTCACTGACTTAAAAAAAAAAAAAAAAAATAGCTAGAATTTGTACTAGTCAATGCTGGGCTTTGATAGGATGCTTTGGGCAACAAAGTTTTTTTTTGTGTTGTTTTTGACAGTTTCCATAAATCTGCCCCAAAGAATCTAGAGATATGATGGAAGTCTCTGCCATAAAGTACAGGATTTTGGATGCAATATGGAGCATCCCCTCATGGGCATCAACATGGCCTGGAAAGTACTTTATAACATCTACACAGACATATAGGAACTCTGTGTTTTCGATGCATAATCACATTTTTGAGTGTTACTAAAGAATCTTTTTCCTTTTCCGTACATTCGGTGCAGACAACCAAATACTGCCCCCTTGGAATGGATGAGTCACAAGATGTTAGACCTGGCATTAGTAATGTGGCATTATGCCATATATTCTGCCAATATCTTCACACATGAGGCCCACTGGATATTTTTGACTGACGCACATGGTAGATCTCCCCCTTACAAAGACCGGGGCAGAGTCGGACATAAAACACTTTCTTTTCCCAAATCATTCTATTTTTTTTACAAGACATTCCCTGCCTCAATTATTACTGTAACATACTGTATATTTCTGACTATCACACCTATTGATAGCTCCCATCATACAAAATTTTATAGAAATGTTCCTGTCTGTGCTAACCCGACGTGCCTATATCTTGAAGAATGATATAGGATCCTATATAGGTATACCAAGACTCTTATGTAATTCTTGGATTTCTGTTATAAGCAGGTCACCTCCACTGGCTTTATAATAGGAGGAAACCCACATAAAAACTATAATGCTCATAAAAACTGGTGAACTTGCATGAATCCCTGAAGAAAAGCATTATTCAACCCTGTGGCTTTATTATAAGGACTGTATATATTGCTACAAAATTGGCCAGATGTATCCACAAGTATTGAAGTCTCTCTATTCTGCATTGTATCTAAAATTTTACTTGCAGTTCTAATAATAATAAAAAATATAGAATATTTATTTGTGCTATATATATATATATATATATATATATATATATATATATGGAATTGTCATCGTCTAGTCTTACCTTCGACAATCCAGCCAATGACTCCTTCCATCTAAGAGATTTGCAACAGCTGGGTATCAATATTAAATCCAATCAGGTTTGCAGTGATCTTCGGAAAGACCATTCTCTCTGTACAATCCAGCATCCTTTATGGCCCTGGTGGTGGTAGGCGATGCCCTGTAAATTGCCCAGCGTTTCCCTGGTCTTTTAGGCTGATGCCTGCTCCTATATTCCCCCTCCGGTAGGCTGCACTCAGTGGATGGAGCCAGCAGCACAGCACTGCATTCAAGCAGTCATTTGTAGGATGAATGCCAGTAACAGTGGAGATACTGTTGTGTAGGGGGAGGGGATAGGGATGAAGGCAATAAGCACTGAAGCCTCTCTCCTTCTCCTACAGACTTGTACGAAGCAGAAATACAGAGGAGTGTTCCCACCCATTGCATGTCAATGTCTCCTCCACACTGCCGCTTCTGCTGCACCTGCACATCTGCAAGCATCCAGTGCAATACACTCTAATGAGGAGACGGAGATGGGCGGCTGACTCATTTATCCAGATTTTGACCTGGATAAATCCAGAAATTCTTAAAACTCTACCTATAGCGATACTTCGAATATATTGCACAAATCCCTCAAAATAATGTCATATTTTATGTGAGTATTCCAATCACTACCTGCAAGAATCTGGGAAAAAATAAGATTCTTGCACCTGCCCTGCTGACCTGCAAGCAGAATGCAGTCTGCCATCCAAGACGTCTTGTAGCCCATCGATAGACTGCCGCTAGTTCAGGCAAGGAGGGGGGAATTTTAACTTTCCTGTAATCCTATAAGTTATTATTGAAGCACTGTCACAGCTAAATGGAATCACATAAATATTATGTCAGCGGATTGTCAAGTATGCAATTTACTAATATACTCTTCAAATAGACTCCGAAATCGGAGCCTCACTGTAGCGAAATGCACATGGGGTGGAATCTGGTGTGTATTTTCCATGTAGAATTCCCTGGGGTTTTGGCTGCGTTTCCGCTTTGTTATGATGTTGTAGCGCAGGGGTAGGCAACCTTCGGCACTCCAGCTGTTGGAAAACTACAACTCCCAGCATGTATACTTGCTCTGCTGTTCTTGAAACTCCCATGGAAGTGAATGGAGCATATTGGGAGTTGTAGTTTCACAGCAGCTGGAGTGCCGAAGGTTGCTGACCCCTGTTGTAGCGGATATTGGTGCAGATTTCACCCTATGCATTGCAAATGGTCAATTCCTGCACTATAGGTCAATATGCGCATGGGAAGTTTCCGTAATGTGTAGATGACATATTTAAAGTCTTGTCTACTTAGCTGGTACTGTATTATAAGGCGTATTTTTCACATGCAAATCTGTACGGAAAATCTGCAGCTGCAGCTCCGGCCTACTCATAAATCAGATGCACGTCCATGCGCCAGAATGGAAATCTACGCCATTCAGGAACTGGCGTAGATTTTCTGTATAACTCACGACACAAACCAAGCAAGGCACAGAACAGGGAATGTGCCGCAAGAAAGGGCCTTGAGGCAAATATGCACCAGACTATCACCCATCTATTCCAGAAAACTGGAGTAGAAGGGTTGGTGCATTCGTCCCAATGTTTGCATTTACACTAAGTTCACATGGAGGAAAATGGAGCTTATTTGAGGCGGATTCAGCCTCAAAATCAGCTCCAAATTCCACCTGAAACCAGCGGCAGATACCGATTTCCTCCTCTAGCTGACTTTCGCGGAAAACATAAGAATCATGCTCGATCTTCAGACGGATTCCCACCTGATAACTCCTGATGATGTAAATAGGAGGTGGAAAATTCTGCCTGGCAGGGGCGGAATTGGATTTGGAATTTGGTCAATTAGAAAAATTCATCTTGGAAAAATTCTTGAAGCTGAATTTTTTTGCTAGGAAAATTTACACCGTGTGAACAAAAATCTGCCTTCTATTGTATTCAATGGGAGGCAGAGATTGAAGCAGGACACTGAAAAATAAGTATCCCGCACGATCTTGCCACGGATTCCACAACTGATTAGCTACAGAACCGGTGGCGTGAGCAGCAAGTGAAAGCTGCCGTGGAAAGCTGGAGGATCAGAAGTGGAGAGGAATTTGAGGTACACTCCCGCCTGAAGTTCCTCTCTTCACTTTCCGCCATGTGAACTTACCCTTACCCTTTATTCACACGACCATGATGAAAAGCAATCGTTGATTGTAATGTCAATCTGTATTCCCTTAGTCCAGACAGCAGCACAATATGGGGTATCTCTGCCCCTGTGTGTTGTTTAGGACAGTGGAACCTTTAATTAGCACCAAATTTAAGGTGCCTCCTACTAGCCCTATAAGAGGGCACAAGAGACCTCCCTCCACTGTGTAAATTATAAAGTAAAAGGAAACAAGCTTCTAGGGAGGGAAGCCTTGTGCTGCTGTCTGGACTAAGGGAATACAGATTGACATTACAATCAACGATTCCCCTTACGTCCGACAGCAGCACAATATGGGGAGATAGCAAGCAATTCCCCTAGGGAGGGTTTCCTCGCCTTACAACGTCAAGGACTGTCTGACCAAAGGCAGTTGTCTGGGAACTGCGGACGTCTAAACGATAATGTTTGACAAAGGTCAACTGGGATGACCATGATGCAGCCGCACAAATCTGGTCCAAAGGTAAGGACCGGTACTCAGCCCAAGAAGTCGACACAGCCCTGGTCGAGTGGGTCGTAGAAAAAACTGGAGGGAGTAACTCCTGAATAAGGAAGGAAGAAAGACCTAATTGTCTCCTTGATCCATGTGGATAGAGTAGGCTTGGAAGCCTTGAGGCCTTTGTTTTTACCCTGCATATTAATTAGTAGGTTTTCGGCCTTCCTAAACGGTTGAGTGCGGGATAGGTAAATCCGCAGACACCTTACCACATCTAAGGTGTGGAGCTTTTCTTCCTCCTCAGAGGTTGGAGTGGGGAAAAACACTGGTAGCGAAATTAGCTGATTGCTATTATAGCATGAGGGGACCTTAGGGTTAAACCCAGGCAAAAATCTAAGGTGCACCCTATCTGAAAAAAACACAATGTACGGTTCTCTAGAAGAGAGAGCCTGGAGTTCCCCTACTCTTTTGGCAGATGTAATAGCCAACAAAAAAACGGTTTTGTATGCCAAATATTTTAGCTCCGTAGTCTCCAAGGGTTCAAATGGAGGACCGCACAGGCCAGTAAGGACTACCGCAAGGTCCCACTGGGGAACTGGAGATGATACTGAGGGCTTTAGCCTCATTGCCCCTTTAAGGAACCTTGCAACCAGAGGATCCTGAGACAGACGTCTGTTCAAATGAGCGGAGAGGGCTGCAATCTGCACTTTCAAAGTGGCAGGGGCAAGGCCCTTATCCAAACCGTCCTGAAGAAAATTTAAAATATCAGCCGTTGAAGGTTGTAGATTATTAATACCCTTCTTGGAGCACCACTCCATGAAAATCTTGGCTGTCCTCTGGTAGTTCTTATTGGTAGAGTCTGCTCTTGCAGAAGAAAGGGTCTTCAGGACGGCCTCTGACAGTCCTCTATCCTGCTGTAGGGACTGCTCAACCTCCAGGCTGTCAGGTTGAATCTCCAGAGATCCTGGCACTTCAGAGATCCTTGGGAAACCAGGTTCTGGATGGGGGGAAGCCTCCAATATATCCCTCGACTCATCTCCATGAGTTGGGAAAACCAAGCTCTTTTTGGCCAGAATGGAATGATGGCTATCACAGAGACTTGGTTCTGTCTGATTTTCATTAATACCTTCGGTATTATTGGAATTGGAGGGAAGATGTATGCCAGCCTGGACCTCCAAGGGATGGACAGGGCATCCACTGCCAAGGGATTGTCCTCCTGGTAAAGGGAACAGAACGTCTCCACCTTGGAGTTGAGTCGGGTTGCCATGAGGTCTATTTCTGGAAGACCCCACTTCAGGGTAATCTGATGAAAGACTTGAGGATTGAGTGACCATTCTCCTGATACGGCATGACCCCGACTCAACCGATCCGCTACTATGTTCAGGGAGCCCTTGATGTGAACTGCGGATAAATGGGTTAGATTTTTCTCTGCCCATGTAAATATCAGATCTGCCTCCCTGAGGAGGGTTGGTGATCTGGTGCCTCCCTGTCTGTTCACGTACAGCACTGTGGTCATTTTGTCTGACCGGATTTTGACTGCTCTTCCCTTGAGAAGAGGCGAGAAATGGAGTAAGGCACAATATACAGCTCTGAGCTCCTTCCAGTTGGACGAGGTCCTTCTTTCTGGAGCGCTCCAGACTCCCTTTATGGAGTTTTCGTCCAAATGGGCTCCCCATCCCAAGAGGGATGCATCTGTAGTCAACAGGGTCCAAGAAGGTTGGACCGTGGACCTTCCGTCTTTCAGGTGCAACCACCACTTTTTGAGGGAAAGACGGGTCCTGGGGGAGAGTCGAATCTTCTTGCTGAATGTAAGAAGGGTGCGATCCCAAGCCTCTAGTAACTCCTTCTGGAGGGGACGTAAGTGCCACAAAGCCCATGGGACTGCCTCCACTGAGGAAGACATCAAGCCCAGGATCTTCATCAATGTTCTGATGGAGGCTATCGGCTTTTTGAAGAGGTGCCGGACTGTACCGACCAGTTTCTCCTTCCTTGCTGGTGTCAAGGAGACCTGCAGGCGGACTGAATCCAGGAAGTAGCCGAGGAACTTCCTTCGGGTTGAAGGGATCGTTACCGACTTCTCCCAGTTTATAAGCCATCCCAGACTCTGAAACAGGGACACAGCTGTCTGTAGATGCTGGAGCAGAACAGACTCTGACTGGGCTTTTATCAACCAGTCGTCTAGATAAGGCACCACGAATATCCCCTGAAGTCTGAGGGCGGCCGCTATAGGAGCCACTACCTTTGTAAAGGTGTGGGGAGCAGAGGAGATCCCGAAGGGTAGTGCTGTGAACTGAAAATGCTTAGTGTGGCCGGAAACTACTACGGCAATCCTTAGAAACCTTCTGTGTGGAGGATAAATAGGAATATGCAAATAGGCGTCTTTTAGATCCAAAGTCACGAAAACATTGCCTTGGAGGAGAAAAGTGGTGACAGACTTTATGGTTTCCATACGGAAGTGCTTCTTTTTGATGAAGCGGTTGAGGTACCTTAAGTCTATGACCATTCTCCATTTGTCTGCCGGTTTTGGTACCAGGAAGACGGGAGAATAGACACCGGATCCTTCTTCTAGAGAAGGGACTTCCTCCAGGGCTCCCTTGTGAATGTATTCTCGGATGGAGCATTCCAATGTAGTCTGCTGCATTATAGGCAGGCTGCGAGTTAACACAAACCGATCCTGAGGAGGATGGAGGAACTCGATTGCATATCCTTTTTGGATTACCTGCAGGACCCATGGGTCTTGAATTTTTTCCTGCCAGCAGTTGAAAAAATGGGGGAGACGACCCCCGACAGGAATCTCGGCCACAGGAAGACTGCTCCTGATGTCAAAAGCTAGGCTTCTCCTTTTTATCATCAGACTTCGGGAATCTCCGGACGGCGCCTCTAGAGGAATATCTAGAGCCTCTTTGGGACTGCCGTCCACGACGAGGCGGATAGCCTCTACCACGGCCAGAATTAGATCTACCTCTAAAGGCCTGGGGTAAAGTTTTACCCTTCCTATCAGCCAAGCCCTCCAGGATCTCGTCTAGGGCACTGCCAAAGACTCTACCTGGCTCAAAGTGTAATGCGCACAAATTATATTTTGAGGGGAAATCAGCTCTCCAGGGTTTTAACCATAGAGGTCTTCTTGCTGCAGTGGTAAGTGCCAGAGATTTGGCCGCCAGCCTTAATTGATGCTGGGAGGCCTCCGCTAAATATTCAGCTGCCAGGGAAACCGAGCCTAGAAACCCTAGCAGCTCATCTCTGGAGACTCCAGAATCGATGTCCCTCTCGAGATGAACCAGGTCAGTGCGTAATTTGGCTGACACTTCACAAGACGCAACCGCCACAGCGGTCTGGGCCGAGGCAGCTGAATACGCCTTCTTGAGGGTACTGTCGATGCGCCTGTCCATGGCGTCGTGCAAATTTGATCCATCATCTGATGGTACCATAGTGCGGCATGACAGTTTGGCCACCGCCATATCCACCTTGGGAGGAGGACCCCATTGATCCCATTGAGCAACTGGGAATAAAGCCTTGAACCTCCTAGAAACCACAAGAGGTTTTTCAGGACATTTCCACTCTGAAGACATTAATCTTTGTAATGTCTCGTCCACTTGGAAGACCCTAGGCCCTCTATAGGTGGACGTGGAGGCTTCCCCCGTCAACATCACGATCCTTAGAACGGATGGACCAGCAGTTGGCTTAATTTTTCGAGTGGGAAGCACGGCCTGCTGGAATCTTCAGTGGAATCGTCAGATGAGAGTGTCTCGTCCACTATCTGATAATCTTCGTCAGCGATGCATAGGGAGGACTGTGTCTCAACCCGCGGTTTCTTGGCAATCTGGGCGATGGAAGAACGGATCTCCTTAAGAGACTCCTCCATATAGTCCTTTACCCAGGTGACAACCTCTCTTATAGAAGGTTCTTCTGACGGAGGTCCGCGGCATTGGCGACAGCGGGTAAAATCATAGCCGTCAGGTAAAGGAGTATTGCAATCCAAACACATTAGGTGTTTACGTTTAGAGGACTTTTTCCTCCTAAGCCCATCGCCGTTACCTGATGCAGAAGATGACATCTGAAACATCAAAAGCCACATGACAATGTAGAATAGAAGATTGCCAAGCATCGCTTACAAGAAGAAAAAAACCAAGGGGTACCTTACTTTTTTAAATCGGTCACTTGAGAAAAAGATCCCGTCAGGAAAAACCCAGACACCGCAAACCGCAGCAGAGGAGCTAGTAACCACGAGCTCACCCAGTAAAGGACTGAAGCCCTTTTAAATGTAATACAGCAGCGAGGGGAGGAGCCAAACAAAGAAGATATTCATACAGCGCCAAACAAGGTCAAATGCCATAATGGAACATAGAGGAGCATAAGCCTAAGCCAGAGGCTCCACATACAAGCAGCAAAAAACAAATCTATATTTTGCCATTAAAATTCCAATTTTCAAACTTACCGCACTTTTCCGAGAAAACCGGAAGTAGGCCGCGGTGGTGCGCAAAGGCTTCCTTCCCCGGGGAACACGGGACCGAAAAAAAGGTTCCGGCCGAAGAGGTTCCCCGCTTACTTCCGGGATCGCGCTGCCTGCAGAGCGATGAGCCGGGTAACGCTGCGCTGCGGGGTGGAAAAAGGCCCGAAGGACCGGAGGATCTTAGGAACGTAGGAAAGGACCGAGGTACCCCCCAAAAGGTAAGCCAGGAGCTTTTTTAGGAAAAAAACCCCTAGCAACGGGAGGTCACCAGAGACCTCCGTCCACCTGTCCCACACAGGACAGAAAAAAACACAGTGGAGGGAGGTCTCAGGTGCCCTCTTATAGGGCTAGTAGGAGGCACCTTAAATTTGGTGCTAATTAAAGGTTCCACTGTCCTAAACAACACACAGGGGCAGAGATACCCCATATTGTGCTGCTGTCGGACGTAAGGGGAATGAATAATAGACATTCTTCACAGATGATTTGGCTCCCATTTTGAGTCTTTTGAGTGAACTGTGAAAATTGACAAAAATAGGACATGTCCCAATTTTCGATAGACCATTCACACGATCCATCAAAAATGAACATGTGAATAGGATCATAGGAATTCATTACTTTTGGTGCATCTGTATGATGACCATTAAACCATTAAAAAGAACAGCCACCGTACGCCCATTTTACACGTTCATATGAATAGAGCCTAAGAGTATGTTCACACAGGGAAGATATTTCTATTACTATTAAATAAAGTTTATAAAAATCCATGTGCATACTGCAGAAACAGCCACTTTCATATGTATGGAGGGGATTTTAACATTCTTACAAGCCCTATACTTTTCTGCAGCACTATCACTGCTAACAGTATTAATAACATTAACCCTACCTGCTGAGGCCATTTTTCCATAGTTTTTTTTACGCCCCTTTCCAAAACCTATAGCTTTTTTATTTATCTTTTCACAGAACCATATGAGGGCTTAAAGGGGTATTCCCATCTCGACGTTTAACAAACTTTATACTCTAAACATATTTCACACCCTAATAGATATATATAAACAGGTATTTATAGTCCCTACCCCGTCAATTACTTTATTTTAGCGAAACTTCAGTTATTCTGTCCCGCCAATAACACGAGGATTATGGGCGGCACCAGCTTCACTCAGTCATGTGACGCTTTCAGCGCAAGACGTGCACGCTCCCGATGCACTGGGAGAAGTGTTTATACGCTGCGGGCGGGAATAGTACAGAAGAGCGATCATGGTAAGTAGTGATCGCTCCTCTTATATAGGCACACGAAACACAGTAGTTGGTGTCAGCACCGGGGCAAGTGCCGCGGTCCCAAGCTGCTGAGGGATCCCACTCGGCACCCGGGTGCTGACTACGGCTGTTTTCAATAAAGTAACAAAAAAAGAATAGGCTGTCACCTGCGGGAGTAAGCCCAGCAGGCAACGTCCCTATTTCCTTACCAATCCCTGCTCATGGCCGCCTCCAGGTGACCGTGAGCAAAAGCAGGGATCTGTAAGTAGGGCCTCGGGCCTGCAACAATTACTATTATACTCCGGGGTCTCTACAAACCCCGGAGTATAATGATCGGAGACCATTGGAGTAAATCTCGGGGTAGCGTAGCGGCTGCGTGATGAATGCGCGTACCCGTTATGTATGTGTTAGGGAAGGAAGCAAGAAGCTTAGTAGCGGCGATAATGATTAGGCAAGCACGGCCACCGCTATGTGCACACTTAGGTGGCCGTGTCCATGGGCAACGGTTCATTTTCAAAGTGGGAAGCCTGGCTGTACCTGGTAACAGTGCTGGAAAACGGTACACTTTTTTTTGATTGAGTTTATTTGTGAAAATACATGTATTGCCCTAAACTTTGTTTAGGAATATGAACTTTGAGATGGGAATACCCCTTTAATGTTTGCGGGACAATTTGTACTTCGTAATGGTATGATAAAGTACTGCAAAGCCAGAAAAAAATTCAGAATGGGGTAGAATTAGAAAAAAATGCATTTGAGCAACTTGGATTTGAAAACTGATTTCTTGAGCTTTGGAGGCAATGTCTGGTTTGTGTGTTGCACAAAAATTCTTGACCCACCACAGTGACTTGTTTGTCCCGTGTGCTACACAACAGGGGAGTTGTCGAGTACGAAGGGATATCAATATTTTGCACATGGTTGAGGGCGTGTGCTGGGGATAGGAGATGGATTATTTGGACAAATAGAGTTATTGGGTAGTTTACCCTCCTGCAGCTAAAACAGCCTCTACTCTTTTGGGAAAACGTTCCACAAGACTTTGGAGTATCTGTGGGTCTTTTTACCAGTTCATTCAGAGGAACATTAGTGAGGTCAGACATTGATGTTTGATGAAAGGGCCTGGTTTGCAATCTACGTTCTAGTTCATCCCAAAGGTGTTGAGTGGGGTTGAGGTCAGGGCTCTGTGTAGACCAGTTAAGACCTTCTACACCAAACTCACCAACCATGCCTTTATGTTGTGCTTGCTGATGTAAGGCTTGAATACAACAGCTTGGCTCTGGAAACCCATGTCATGAAGATCCCGCAGTTTTTATGATGTTAGGTTTTGGACTCTGCAGTTACTGAGTCAGCAGAATGTTGGTGACTTTTATGGTCTTTGCTCCTCAGCACTTGGCGCCCTTGCTCTGTAACTTTACGTGGTCTGCCTGCACTTCCTGGCTGAGTAATACCATTCACAGGTGATGGTGGAATATCTAGGAGAGAAGAAATTTCATGAACTGACTTGTTACTGCAGTGAGATCTTACCATGCTGGGATTCGGCAAGTTCCAGAGAACCAGCCATTCTATCACAAATGGTTATAAACGTGACTGCATGACTAGGGGCCAGATTTTTTACACCGGGGGCAATAGGACTGAATGAAACACCTGAAGTCAATTATTAAGATTTGGGGACCAATACGTCTCTCCATATAGTGTATGTTGAAAGTCTGTGAAGGACTTTTGGAGAGTAGGAGTTTGGTCTGGGATGGCAGAGATAAGAAGTAATTTCCCTCCGAAGAAGAGCAGACCTGCCTAAAGAAAGAGTTGGAAGAGCCAGGTAGGTGTTAAGGTTTAATAAAGGAACCACTGGCATTAGAAACCTGTAAAATAACTAGTTTATGCCAAGTACTAAATGACATGGAGTTTCTTTCATGGATTGAGGTGGCTCACGTCCAATGGAGTGTAGTCTTAGACCTAGGACATACATTGCGCACAAGACATGTCAAGGAGGCAGATGTGAGCTGAAGCAAGGTAATATGGGTGACAGTTAGGCAGACTGACCCCTACCGGCCTCTTTTGGCCATGTGAGAAACTCTATGGATCCTCAGTTGTGTGGTTCTTTTCTTTAATGGAGTCAGCAACTCTAGATAAACCAGGAAACATCAGCTCCGACTGAGGTGTGAAGTACACGTACCGCTGTTACCGCCGTCTGATAATCTCATGTTGTTTCGCTTTGCTGTGCTGACTGCTACAGGATAACACTGAGACAGTCTGTGTGTACTCTCAGTCGCCCACTATGGCTGCTCTAGGAGAAGATGGCAGCTGTCCATTTTTATATAAGGCTTGTGTTCTTTGGCTCGGCTCATCATGACTGTGCGTGAGACAAGTCAGGAAAGAGACAAAAAATAAGCTGTGAAGCAACAGCGTTCTGCATACTAAAATAGACCTCATTACGGTATGCGATTCTCTTGTCATCCACAGCTTGCCAAATCAAGCAAAATAGCATTTTCAGTAAAGTCTTAGTAGCAGCTTTTAAAGTGTCTATTGGCCATAATTCTTCCTGATGGTCTGCACATTCTAATGAGCGCCAGAAAGTTTCTAGACCATGTGGAATTTTCTTAGAGAGTCTGTCAGCAGAACCTAGCCCCGCAGATAGATAGGTTAGGGTCACCCACATTAAATGGTGTGAATCGGTGCCTCAGCTGTCGAGCGATCAACTTTTTTTGTCAACATGTAAATTGACTATTTGAATCAATGAGGGTGTTGCCAAGAAGTAAGCGGCACCACCCTCATTGCTCCAAAGAGCTAATGTGAATATCAACAGAAATGTCTCATCCACAAGTATGTTTACAGCACTGACTCCAGCATTTCCCAAGCACCACTGTTTTGATCCCTGTTCACACTTGTGTATTTATCAATGTGTATCTTTGACTGTATCACTTGCTCACATGATCCTCTTCCCTTTGGTTCACACCTGGTAGTATTCAATAGTCAAACTAAAGGCCCTATTATTCATTCCGATGTTTAGGGCAATTATTGGGATCAAGAATTCCTAAGAATGCTCAAGTAATTAGGCAGATGTAAATGTGCGCAGATTTAAGACAACCTGTCTTTCTATACCTTGGTCTTTCCTGTGCAGCTTCTAAAGACCTATGCATAAAAGGGGTTGTGTGGGTCACATGGCAATTCTGTCTCATTAAAATGAATGGGACTGAACCGTAGCATAGCCATATGACCAACGGACATGATGTCACTTCCTGAAAAGAAAGCAGCCATGTTTTAGAAGTCCTACACAACCCTTTTAACTTCCAACGCTGGACAACATTACTCTATGCTCCTCCTTCTAGACCTTTTCTTTGACACTTTAGGCCACCCCGCTCTCTTACCCATTCTCTCATCCCATCGCATCCCATATTTGGCCCTCTCCTGGAGCTCTTCATACCTCACAAACCATACATTTAGAGTCTATCATTTGAACACCTCATATCTTTCCCTCTGTGCCAGTGTCCCTCCACCCTCTGTTGTGGGACACTTGCCTATTTTTTTCTCCTATGGCTTTCAGTATCACTCTTATATTCTAGAATGTGTACTGACTATATCCTGCGCCTGCTTTCTATACACAAGATGGATAAAACAGAATTCATCATCACTCATCACGACCTGACCTACTTAATCACAAGTAATGGCTTCACACTTTCACCAGTCCACTGCCTTTAGGTAGTCTTTCTTTCTTCCCTGTCTTTCAAGCTCCATATCCAGGCACTTACTACTTTCTGCTGCCTCCACTTCAAAAACATTTTTTGTAGCTCTTCTTTTCTCAACTGTGAGTCAACAAAATGCTAGTCCATGCCCTTATCATCTCCCACCTAGACTACTGCAAAATCCTTCTTTGTGACCTTCCAGTTAACGCTCTTGGACCCCTCCAATCCATCTTTAATTCCGCATTTTCCCTTTCTCTGCATTGTGCCTTACATACAAGACCATCCACAACATGTTCCCTCCATACATCTCTGAACTAATCTCGTAATACCTTCCCACACATAGACCAAGTTCTGCCATACATCCCCCATACTGTGGCGATCATAACCCCAACAAATAAGACTGACCTTCATGATCAAAACCCTTAAAACACAACCTAAAAACCCACCTCTACAGAAAAGCTTACAACCTGCTAGTGACCGTGTGGCTACTACTGTACTCCACCTTATGATCTACCATCACTATCCACCTTCCCTAGCAGATTGGAAGCCCTTACCGGCAGGTTCATCTTCCACTGTTCAGTTTTGAGTTCACTGTACTTGTTCTTGTATGTCAAGGGACTCCAAGTACATGAAGCATTGTAGAACAGTAATATCCTCAGATTGGAACCCAGAACTCCAGTTTATTTATTTTATGCTTTCTTATATAGCGCCATCATATTCCGCAGAGCTTTACAGACATTGTGGTCACTGTCCCATATAGGGCTCACAATCTATATTCCCTATCAGTATGTCTTTGTTGTGTGGAAGGAAACCGGAGTACCCGGAGGAAATCCACACAAACACTGGGAGATCATACAAACTCCTTGCAGATGTTGTCCTTGGCAGGATTCGAACCCAGGACTCCAGTGCTGTAAAGCAACAGTGGTAACCACTGAGTTCATGGTGCTTTAAAAATAATAGTAATAATGTTGCATCAGCATCTCATAGCTTGCTGTGGTTTTGTTGGATACACTTTCTCTCTCTGTAAATCTCTAGATTATAGAAATTTTGGTGTTCCTCCAAAACAAAGAGATGTTGATTTTGTACTAAAAGGTTCCAATTTTGTCTTATTTGTCCACATAAAGTTTTCCCAGGCAAATTTGAGAAAACTTTTTTTCTGGTGTCCTTCCATTACAGGGGATTTGTCATATCAGGATTTCACCTGCCCTTCTGTCTCCTCTCTAATGTCTGGTTTTCAGCTAATTCCAGCACTTCTGCTTGCTTTAAAAGGCACAGTTATCGCTGGATTTACCTACACAGGTAACAGAGACACTGCTAAAGACCCTTATCTAGCTGTTATCAGTGCTTAAAACTGAAAGCTATATGCAGTGAGAGTGAGAGAAGAGAATATAGGTGGCGAGGACTCCTATCCCCACCTGGGGCCGGGGTTTTTACTTTGGGAACCAGGTTTTAAAAAAGAGGAAAATTGGGGGTTTTTGGGTAACCCGGGGGGGTTGATTTAAGAAAGGTTTTGGGTAAAAAATAAATTAGTTTTGGTTTTAAGGTGGTTATGTTTTTTTTGGTGGGGGGAGGTGAAAACATGGGTGGGGGGTTTTTTTTTTTTTTTTTTTTTTTTTTTTTTTTTCTTTTTTTTTATAAGTTTTTTTTTACACATTTTTTTTTTTTTTTTTTTTTTTATTGTTTTTGTTTTTTTTTTTAAAATTTATAAAAGAGGAATAGGGGTTTATTTTTTTTTTTGGTTTTTTGTGTGGAGTAAAAAAAATTTTTTTTTTGGGTTTTTTTTTATTTTGTTGTTATAAAATTAATAATTTTAGTTGTTATTATAATAATAAAAAAAAAAAAAATTTTTATTTTTTTTTTTTTTTTATTTTGTTTTTAAAAAAACCTAATCACCCCTGTGATCACGGATATTTAACATCCAAGATGCTGTGGTCAGTTGCAACAACAGTATCTGATCACCAAGTCTGCTGGTGGATGTGTTGTGTAAAAGAGCAGAATACTGCCGGCGGAGGCTGCTAAGATGGTGCTGTGTTTAAAGAACCAATATCCACCACACATGTGGAGTGGAGGTGGGGGGGGGGGTTTGGGGGGAAGAAAGGGAGGGGGGGTACACCATATCAGATCCAAATGGGCAGAACATCTTTTCAAAACTCTTTTTTTTTAAAAAGGTTTTTTTAAAAAATTGCGTATCAGACAAAGGAAAAGAAATCAAAACAAATACATAACATGTTGCGCACCAAAAAACGAGAATTTCAATGTAAATTCACTCAACGCACCACATCCCACCTCGCCAGGTCCTCGTCCCATCCGGACCATATAACGTAGACTCGGTACAGAAAGAATATAATCAGGACATGCGTAATACTGTATACATCAGTTATCATGTACAAAACATGCAGTCAATAAGTCAAGGGTAACAACAAGGATACACTCCAAAATGAGAGGTCGTGGATACTCCTGGTGTCTCGCGCCCCTCACGGCATGAGTAAATTAATGGCAGAGCGCAATGAGGGAGCCGTATATTGGGTTACCGGAGAATTGCACCATGTTCCCCACACCTTATGGAATTTCTGAGGGCACCCTCTCCCTTTATACACAATCTGGTTATAAGGAAGAACAGTATTAACAAGTTTCTTCCACTGAGATACTGATGGGGGTTTCGGAGCCATCCATCGCAGTGCGATAGCTTTCCTAGCATAAAATAAAGACTCCCTCAAAAGGATTCTAACATGGTGTTGCCATATTTCTTCATCTAATACGCCGAAAAGGCATATCTCTGGGGTTAATGGTATAGGTTTAGCCAGAACTTCCGCCAGGAGATCCACGACCCCTTTCCAAAAACATTGTATGATCGGACATTCCCAAATCATATGCCAAAAGTCTGCCTGTGGACAAAGACACCTAAGGCATCCGGGGTTGGGCAGACGTCCCATTTTGTATAGACGGGAAGGTGTCAAGTAACATTGGTGTAGAATATACGTTTGAATCAGTTTGTTGTTAGCTGAAGGTGACACATGTTGAGGAGATTCAAGGATATCTTGAAACATCTCATCTGTGAGAGTTGGGATATTTATGCTCCATCGCGTCAAGGCCGGGGCGTCCAAAGTGGACACCTTGGCCTGTATCAGATGTGCATATAAAGTAGATATCAAACCCCCAGGGCCCTGTGAGCGAAGTATGCCGATAAGCGGATACTCAGATATATTGTCCAATCGATCCGGGAACTGAGAAGAAAGTGCATGTCTAATCTGTAGATATCTAAAGAACTGCGTTCTAGGGATGCCATAGGAGGAGCTTAGCGAGTCAAACGTTTTAAAAACCCCTTGTATGTACAGGTCACTAAGAGAGGACACGCCATACTGCGACCAGGCCCGGGCGCCAGGCAGGGCAAATAACGTCGGCAGACCAGGGTTGTGCCAAAGCGGGGTCTCCGCAGGTATATCAGAATAAGTGGACACCTTTTTCGCCTGACGCCAGACCTGTCCCGCCAGGGCATGGATGGGCAACAATTTCCCCCTAAACAAGGCCGGGTGTTCCAACACCGGCCACAGATTATGCAGACCCAGGTGGTGAGCCAGATGTGCCTCGGACCCCGGTAGGGAATCAGATGAGAGCCACTTCCTAATAAAACGGAGCTGTCCTGCTAGGTAGTAAAGAAACAGATCAGGGAGTGATGTGCCCCCGAGCTGCTTCGGTCGTTGTAGAGATGACAACCTAAGCTTAGATCTAGAGTTTCCCCATATAAAGGAGATAATGAGGGAGTCCATTTGTTTAAAAAATCTAAGGGGCACGGACACAGCAGAATGGCTTATAGCATATAGACATTTGGGTAGTACTATCATTTTAACTAGGTTGATTCTACCAGCCACCGACAAAGGCAGTGTAGCCCAAAGATTAAACTTAACCCTAAAGTGCGAGATGAGCGGAAAGATGTTCTGTTCCAAAAAACACCTATGGTCCCTAGATATAAAGATGCCCAGATATTTGCAGGTTGAGACTGTAGTCAATCCACATACCACATTCCCCTCAGCTACACTTGACGCACGGCCAATATGCATGTATGAGGACTTAGCCCAATTGGTCCGTAGGCCAGAATAATTACCAAATTCATCAATTATAGCCATGGCTCTGGGCAGAGACCGGGAGGGGTCGCTCATAAACAGGAGTAAGTCATCGGCATATAGTGCTGTTCTCTCCTCCCGGGTGCCTATCACTATGCCTTTATATATGGGGTCATTCCGAAGCAGTATTGGGGCAGAACATCTTTAGAGAAGATCTTATGTATACCTTAAAGTGTATCTCCAATTCTAAAACAACAGGAGTCGTCTGCTGCAAAAAGGCACACAAATAACTGCAACTCCACCAGATGTCTTCTGACACTGCGATATCTTCAAGATAAGACTCTACTATTGCCCAGAAGGCGGCAATAAAACAGGATCCTCCTCGCTTCTCCATAGACTTCTGTGTGTGAGGTGAGAGACACATTCTATACAAACAAACAGCCTGAGTGACGATAAGAAGCAGGAGAACAGCTTAATAAACAGATAAGGGAACAGTAAGCCTTAAGATATATTACAACGTTTCTTATATTAACTATATTATATTCATTTATGAAAAGTGGTGTTCTAATTGAAGATATGCTTTAAACAAGTTATAAGCGACTTTTCATAAGTGAATAGTACAGGTGACTATAAGAAACTTTTAATATATCTTAAGGAGATGTTTCCTTCATCACTTGTTAAGCTTTCTCCTGCTCCTCATCTTCAATCTGAGTGCCGGATTACATTACATAAATCTCCATGTTCAGCCTTACACATAGAGCTCTATGGAGAAGGGAGGTGTGGAGTAGTATTCTCCTGTCAGCTGGTTAAATGATTTATTGCCTCAGTCTGTGTACGAGCAGCCTCTTATCTACAACCCAGCAGTGTTAAAAGTGTAACAGCAGCAATTGTATAGGGTGTCTTTTCTATCCCCCTTTCCCTCTTCATATAAGAATATGTAGAAAATAACTCTGCCTAAAAAGTTGAGAAGAAAACAGATTTCTATATATTTTACAACTGGAAGTACGTTTTAAACATTTAGATTGGTTTGCTTCCTGTTGTTGAAGTATGTGGTTTCATCATACCTAGATCCAATGAGCTCCAAAAAGATTGGAAAGGAGTTTAAACAATTGCCAAACAATTGGTCATCAACCAATCCACTGTCCAGAAGATCAAAATAACTACTAACTTTCCCCAGACCAGGCTGACCTAGCAAGTTCAGCCAGAAAGCAGAATGTAAGATGCTGAAAAAAGTCTCTTTGAAGCCCAGAATCATAGGACTAACAAGTAGCACTCTCCGCTATTATGTCAAAGAGCATGGGTCTACAATTAGAAAGATTCACATAACAAGTGTGCCAAGCGAAAGCCTTTGCTCTCAAGATGAAAATTCAGGCCAAGATGAAAATTTGCCTATAATCACCTAGGGAAAAAACTTCTAGGGTAAGATCCTCACACCAGTCTCCACAGCTCTTCCAAACACCTAGGCAAAAATTTGTAGAGCAAGTTCCTCGCGCCAGTCTTTTCAGCCCCTCCGTCTGCGGAGGATGCATACGCCTCCTCATATAGGACCAACACCCTCCATCGGTCCATGAGCTGCCCTGTTCACCCTTACCATGCCCCCTTTTCACGGAAGAGGTGAAGGCAGCACAGAAGTGAGAAGAAGTGACACTGTGGTCGCTAGTTTCTGAGAATAACATTCTCCCATCCACTGAAAAAGTTAAACACATTAAATAGGATATAAAATAATTGTATTGGATGGGCAAGTTATCTGGCCAATGGTTAACTTGGCCATACACATAAGATGTGTATTGGGCGAACCAAGTAAGCTGACCACTTGTCTATCGGGACTTCCTCAGGACAAGGCAGTTTATTTTGTTTTTGGGGAGATAAGCCTCTCCCAGTAGAGTCTCCCCTCTCGCAGTCGAGTATTGGGCAAGATAGTTGACCAATCCAAAGTCTATAGCTGGTTAAATATACAGGTTTAGGAGGCTGATGTGATAAAGCCTTGAACACTGTGATATGTCGATGCCACTGTCGTCAGAAAATTATTGCTTATTTCGGAGCAGGAAATCTTGATGTGTTTGGCCAACTTAATTATACGCTGAATTTTAATATAAAAAAGCAGCAGCGCTGTGCACAAGTACTCAATTCTAAAGATAATTTTGCAATGTAATTGTTCTTTTGATAGAAAAAAAAAAAAAACAACAAGCCGAAAAAGCAAATTACAAGACGGCAAAAAAAAACAAAAAAAAAAAACAACAACTGGCTATAAGGCAAGGCGCACTGTGCATAAAACAAATACACTGCATATATGTTGCAGATACTCATTTATTATTTATACATGCTAATTTCAGAGCTGAATATTTATGCAATGCGGGGACGCTGTACTGACTCTCCCAGATTTTTTTTCCTATTATTTTGTAAGATCAAAGCCATCCATCGTAAAAGTATGTATGACCAGCAGCAATTTATGAAGCTACCTATAAAATGCTATTCCCACGAGGCACTGTTATTGAAAACAAGACTATTGTTGTAACCCCTCGGTGCCGCAGACCGCTTTGGCCTCCGTGACATGGCAGGTAGTTTTGTTTTTACATCCCCGCCTTTTTCTCCATCAATGTAGCTGTATTACGGCTTGTTTTTTGTGGAACAAGTTTTATTAGTACCATTTGGGGTACAATATAAATATTGTTTTTTGGAGGGGAGGTGAAAAAAACCAAGACAGCAATTCTGCAATTTTTTGGGGAGTGTTAATTTTTCACATGCGGTTTTAGCTGCATCTTGTGGGTAAACCAATTGAAGTAATAATAATAATTGTATTATTATTTTTGTTTTACTAATTTTACACAATAAGGACTTGTTTTTGTGTGACTCTTTTCGTGTCCCCCAACCCTTATTCCGCAGCCTTTGTGAATGGAGAGGTGGCTGTTAATGTGTCTCATCCATTAAAGGGCTTTGCCCACTGATCTGTAACTTATCCTCCACTAGTAGAATTATCTAGTTGCACAGGAGTCTATTTCTTGTATGTGGTTTGAAACTTCATTTACTACAGCTATGAAGCCAACATCTTATAAAGCGGCTGGGTTATTATGGAAACCTGGTCTAAAACTGTATATGCCAATGAGGCCAAGAATGAAGGATGTGCGGGTCATGCAATGTGATATGGAGGAAGGCAGTGGGCTAGTGTATATTGGTTAAGTTAGTGAGGACCTGAACGACGGAGAGCCAGACCGCTAAAACAGCAGTTACACACGGACATTGGCAAACACCATTGACTATAATGGAGTCCACCAGGTGTCCACTGTTTTGGAGAGAAAAGTCCTCCGTGCAGGATTTTTCTCTCTGCCAATTATCGGTGGTTTCTGCGATGGAGTCTACAATGGAGACTACGACGCAGATGTGAACCAAGCCTTATGTGAGTGCTGTCCTGTGATAATGGCTGATAACAGAGAACAGTAGTGAGTGAGCCTGGAATTGGACAAATCACAGAGGAGGCCAGGGAAGGTGTAACAAAAAAAAAAAAAAAAAAAATCATACTCACCTGTCCCTGGCACTCCAATGTCCACCTTCCGTGCCTTCGTTGATGGAAGTCCTGTGTCACGTGTTACTACTAAGGCCAATCACTGACATCAGCAGTGGCTGGAAGGGACCTGGGGACCTCACTCACATATGTCAACAGGTTTCTTCCTGTGGCCCCTGATTGGACTCTTATGTGTCCTGAATGACCACCTGCCGTGAGGGCACAGTGCGCATGGACAGCGGTGGCTGACACCAGAGCATTGGGGACAAGCGAGTATGAATTTCTTTTTTATGTTACACCTTCCCTGGCCTCCCCTGATTTGTACAATTCCTGAACAACTCACTCAGTATTGTTCTCTGTTATCAGCCAGAGAGTGGTACAGCACTCAGTTACCTCTAGCAGTACCACAGAAACTGCTGGGGTGGTAGCGGCTTGACCTCCACCAATCAAAAACGTATCCCTATCCTTCAGACTGAGCTAACTCCTTCAACTTATTTTGGCGTTCTGAAACCTAAGTGTGCTTGGCTGTTCTCATGGCAATCATTGGAGAGAGTCGCAACTCCCCACTTGGCTGTGAGATAGGATGTACGTCTATTAGACAGTTATGGAAATACCAATAAAGTTCCTTGGAAAATATAACAATTTTTATCAGCCCTATTTATATACAGTCCATGACTATATTGCAGTGACGGCGAACCTTTTAGAGACCAAGTGCCTAAACTGCAACCCAAAACCCACTAATTTATCGCAAAGTGCCAACACGGCAATTTAACCTTAATACTGTGCGGATCCACAATTGCGGACAATTATGGACCCACAAAATACGGTCATGTGAATGGGGTTTTACAGAGCTTTCAATCATACAAAACAACTTTATACTGAAAGGTAATATTTTGCATTTGGTACTTTTGAACAATTAATGTTCACTATTTACATCGCACAGGATCTGTTTTATAGTGACCATGCAATGTTATTACAGCCTGCAATAATATCACATCTGCTATCAAACAGATACTGTGTAACATAAATAGTGAAGGGCCCCCATGCGCTACAATGTGCTCCACAGCAGCCCCCAGTCGGTACAATGTGCCCCACAGTGGCCTCCAGATGGTACAATGTGCTCCACAATGGCCCCGCACAGTACAATATGCTCCACAGTGGCCGCCAAACAGTATTAAACGATCCACAGTGGGCCCCCACGCAGTATTATACACTCCACAGTGGGCCCCACGCAGTATTATACGCTCCACAGTGGCCCCCACACAGCATTATACGCTCCACAGTGGCCCCCATGCAGTATTATATGCTCCACAGTGGCCCCCACACAGTATTATATGCTCCACAGTGGCCCCCACACAGTATTATACGTTCCACAGTGGGCCCCACGCAGTATTGTACGCTCCACAGTAGGCCCCCACACAGTATCAAACGCTCCACTTTGGGCCCCACACAGTATAATATACTACATACCTTACCTTCCATGAAGAGCAGGTAAGTAGTGTAGTCCTTCTTCTATAACTGCTGGTGCTGATGCATTACGTCATCGTACCTGTGTCCGAGCAGAGGTCACACTATGCTGTCAGTATGAGCCGCGGTCCCGCAGCCTACACTGTCAGTTTTCAGCTGTATGTGCATTTGCTGTATGTGCATTGACTGGACTGGATTCTCCGTTAGTGAGTGATCAAGGAGCCTGGCAGGGGGCGACGACACACGTGCCAACAGAAAGGGCTCTGGGTGCCCCCTCTGGCATGCGTGCCATAGGTTCGCTAACACGGCTATATTGCTATTTAGAAAAACCAACCCCCCTCCCCCCCCCAAAAAAAACCTACGATTCCAAAAATGAGAACAGTATAAAAAACTATGTAAAAATATCCAGAAAATTAGTTTATACCATATTTTATTCTAAAAATAAATTAACCCTTTGCTGGAGGTATACAAATAATTCCTTCGAGCTCTTCGGCAATATCATCCAATCTTTTCCTGCATTGATCTTGTAGCTCTTCGTACACGGCTTCCATTTTACGTATGGCAGACTGTAAACATTTTGTGACCTCGTTGACGTGAAGGTCATTCCTAGAACAATCCTTATTCACAGACCTTTGAAGCCTGCGTTCTTTAAGAATGAGTCGATAAGAGCCATGTATATCTTTGGCGTCTATACCTTGAGGTTTACAATGCTCCGCTTTCTTTTTTACCTCTTGCTTTATTTTTTTCAGCTCCTTTTCACTAAATTCTGTTTCCGTTTCTTTAATCTGTCAAGTGTAACACAAAGACAAAGACAATATAAAATAGCAGCTTAAAAGTAATTATAAAATAAAAGATGAAAACACGAAAAATGTATTACTTTATTATGTGCTTTACAGGATGAAAGCAACACTTAGTATAATGGTAAACCGGCGAACGCTACAATGGGAAATGATCAGTAATAAAGATTATTCGCTTGATAAACAAAATATCATTTACACTTCCAGAATGTAAAGTCACTTCCCGGCAGGCAGGAGGCGCTTGCCTGTACAATTAGAAATTTCGGCTCACTTAACATTTCCTCAAGTACCAAGAAATGTCAAGTCTTTGTATCTGTATATAAATAGCTATTCTGCACTGACCTAGGGGATCTGCAAAATTCCAAATTTCTTTTTCCTTTTTTTGTTCTAAAACTCTTCAGTACCAAGTTATTTTCCCTGGTTCAGGACACTTTTTTTAGGTTTTTTTACTACATGGTGTTTTGAGGGTTATAACATATTTCCTTTGGGTTATTCAGATAATTTTTCTGGAGATAAATACTTTTTTCCCCATGTTTTTTTCCTTACTTTAATATCCGAGAAAATGTAAACAAAAGGGTGTAAAACAGGTCGAAAGTTGTCTGTTTTTCACATTTAAAAATAAAATAAAAGTAAAATAAAGTAAATAAAATTGTAAAAGTTTTCCCTCTCCGTTACAGTCATTTTTATGTAACTGGGGCTTACAGGAGGAATGCATTCTCCTAGCTATGGCTGCAGAGCTGATCTAGGCCCAGCAGTTTAGGCAATTCCCGGCCCCTTGCGGACACTGCCTTCTGTATAGGAGGTCTGGTTGTGCAGAGGTTATAATATATGTGTATATCACATCAAGCATTAGGATTAATATGATTAATACGACTCCATTTAAAGGTTTTTGATGCTGGGTCCCCTCAAACCATTTAGTGCCTCAGATTTATGCATTATTGAGTCAGGGGTTTACCCCAGGGAGGTCTACTCTCATACAGACATGCTAGCTTCTTTTCTCAGAACTTGACAATATCTAGATATGGACCAGGAATATTGGCCCTTAAAGGGATTATCCAGGATTAGGAAACATAGCTGTTTTGTTTCAGAAAGACCAACACCTCCTCTTCTCAGTAAGTGACATCACGTTCGTTGGTCACATGGCCACCCTACAGCTCTGTCCCATTCAAACGGCCAAGTGAACAACAGACGTGATGTCACTTACTGAGAAGAGGAAGTGGAGAGTTTTTGGAAACAGAGCAACCATGCTTTCAAATCCTGGTTAACCCCCTTCAACTTATTGTAACATGACTACAGCTTTATCACACCTCTACCTCTCCCCACCTCGCCTTTTCTGTTCCTGTCTTTACTCGGTGGTTATTTGTAGTTATCCTCAATGATATCTTAAACTGGGCACGATAGAGGATTGTTGGCCAAGCCTGACTATTTCAGCGGGACTGACTGGCCATCTAAATGTTTATGGTGTGGCCTCAAAGTGGCAGATAAGAAAATTATAAGAATGGATTGCAACTACCTGATCCTTTTGTTTATGGGGTGATAGGTCTCTTCCAAAGTTGTCTGTGACTTACTCCCAACTCAATACACATATGTTACTTAAGCCGAGCGTGCATGTGGGGAATCGGGAGAAATAACTGTTGGCCAAACGCTTGTTTGGCCAACAGATATAGTCTGTGAATGGCCAGCCTTACTATTATACAGTAATGTAATGAAATATCTGGTTCATTCCATTCCCTATTTTCACTCATTTGTCATATTCTACCCCAAATAGTTGTTCTTTTATCCCTTTTCTCTACACTTTTGTAACAACTAAGACATATATGGTGTAGAATTGTTTCTGGGAGATCAAATGTAAAAGGATACATTACATTTTCACATTGTCTATGAAATCCAGTACAAATCTGACTTAATGGAAATGAACCTGACCCAAATCTACCCAAGTTTGCCCCTTCAATCCATTCTACCTTTTCTTTATGCAACACCCAAAAGTTCATGTTCAGTATAGTGACTATCTGTGGAATATGAAAGGAAGTTAGTTAATTTTCTTATAAATGAGGCTGATTTCGGCAATGAATTACAGGGGTTATTTTTAGTAGGTCGGGTTATTTCTGAGCGCTGCAGGTGTAAATCTGATTCTAACTCCACAACCAATCAGTCGTATTTATCACTGATGTGCCAAATGCTAATATTAACTATAATTGTCCCACAGGCACAAAATGCAGCACAAATAACTCTCACAGAAGTTCCTTTCTATCAGTACCAAAATGTTAACACATTAAGGACCGGGTCAATTTTGTTTGTTTGTCTCTTTTCATCCCTAGTTTCTAAAAACTATATATTATTTTGTACCAAATGTTAAACTTATCACCGACCTACAAGATATATCAGTCTTTATCTATGGGGGTCGGATCATTGGGCATGGACTGGTGCTTTTGCAGGCGCTGAGGATGCTTCATTCATCTGTGTAGGACTAATGAAGAAACTGTGTAGCATTGGTAATTTCGGACACCATTGGCACAGGTGTACTTACACTGCCTGCATTTGGTGTTACCATGCAGCCATCGCTGCATTCTGTACTCCTCTTGTGCATGCTCCCATAGGGCACATGTGTGCTCCTTGCTCAGTTCTTGAAGTACAAGCAAGTGCACTCTGGAAACTGTCCCCAACCTATCACTGTGTTCCTACATTATACAAGGTGCCTTCCCTTAGAGAAGTTGGCTGAACATTAAGGTTACTAGTTCACTTCTAGTTCTAGTTCCATTAACCTGTGTCTTACGTTCTGCCTGTATATCAGCCTCTGAACTTGAGCAACCTGCTCTCACCTCTGCCTGAAAATTGTATAGACTCAATCCTGCCTGCCCTGATCTCTGCTCATATACCATGATGATCAAACTCCGCATGCCCTGACCTCAGCCAGTACACTACCTACCACCCTGCTTGTCCCTTTAATTCCAGACAGGTCATCTGACAAGTGTGGGTCAGCAAAGACTACTTCTGAGGAAGCAACAGTGTAGTGTCCTGCAGATCCCCCTAGGGAGGTTGAAGGGTGAAAGCCAGGGGACGATTTAGACAATGACTTCAGGAATGTCTTCAAGTCGAATCAGTTTAGTGGCACAATGGGTCCTCTTCCGTTGTATTTTGATTGGTGGTGGCCTGGGTACTGAGACCCCAGCTAAAACAAAGATAGAAGTGTTTAGCTGAGAGCTGTGCCTCTTTGGTTGTGTTTGGCTCTACTTGGAAACGCAAGTAGATTGGTGTACAGACTCATACATGCTATGAGCCCTTACACTGATAAGCCTGCCTCTCCAAGGATCAGACTATACAGCGGAAGGGGCACACTGGTCCCCTTGGCGCTTCTGACCCTTCACTTGTCTCAGCACCCAGATCCTCACCAATCAAAACAGACATGTTTCGTTGATCATTAGGGAGTCTCAGCTCCCATAACCCAATTACAACTATGTTTTAACATATTCCTGTACCATGTTAAAAACTGATTTTTTTTTAAAATTCTGTATAAAAACATAAATACATTGTTAACTGGTTTCACCCCATATGGAATATATTCTCCTACCTGTTCCTGTGATGAGGGGTTTCTGAGTGCGGCTAGCTTGTGGAGTTGATCTTGTGTATCACGTAAGCACTTGCTTAACACTTTAATATTAGTAGGCATATATAGTGGTTGAGAGCTACTTGTGACAAATGTGCATGCTGAGCTCCTACTTGCAGCAGAGCAGCTATGGTCATCTTCACATGCAGACTCCAAGACCGTGTCCTATGAATTGTTAAAAATGCAAATAAAAAATAAATAAATAAAAAAAATCTAATAAAATTGTTGGGGTCATTTCTGATGCAGTACTGTATAAGTATGTAACATGCACATTGCTGAAAATAAAATAACTTACGGATGAAACTATGTAATAAGACTTTTCCTCCTTTTTTTAATTTTATTTTTACTTTTGCCACCAATGCAGTCTTCATTTTGGTAGAGGAGTACCTGCTTGCTCTCATGCTCAATTACAGCATGTCAATTATACCTACAGTACGGAAAGGCCGGCATTTTCCTTATAGGTATAATAGGGACAGAAAGTCCACAGAGGAAAACTCTGTGGACTTTCTGTGAAAAACGGCTACAGTCAGTTGTCTTACAGTCTGTCTCTGGATTGTGAGGACAAGGAGGGGGACATGGCACATGGTGAAGATCAGAGCATTTCTATTTTCAGTGTTCATTGAAGTCCAAAAGATTCTGCCAAATGTTGGGGCTTGTGCAGATATGAAATACGACAATTTGGAAACATGTATGAGAGAGGTTAGTCCTGTAATGTACACCTATGTGGGTAAAAAAAAATGGTGTGGCATTCACCAATTCCTTGTATGTTACTACTATGGAACTAAAGAGTGAAATGAACGCAACAACAAAAATGGTTAATGCTAGAGATGAGCGAATTGAAGCTGCAGAAGTGGAATTCGATCCGAATTTCAGGAAATATTCGATTCGCAGCAATTTAAAGGGATCTGAAACATAAATGTAGTGTCTCAAACATACGCCATATTGAGCACTGTGCATAGTTTAGTTAAATAAATTATTGATACAATTGATATTTAAAAGGGTGGTCCAAGACTTGAAAAATATGTCCGATTTCTTCCATAAACAGCACAACACCCGTCTTTGAGCTTCAGTAACACATACAAGCTGTGCACAACTGAGGTGCTGTTTTTGGAAAAAGCAACCATATTTTCTGTTCAACCCCTTTAACACATGGATGTCCTACTTTATGATATTGCACTCTCTTAGGCTGAATAAATAAGGAAAGGTCATCCCTTTGTGCCATGTGTAAGAAGCAGAATGAAGGTACAACGCCTCACCATCCATTGCCAGTACACAGATTCTACATGTTTCCACTCCATGTAGGCTTCTAAGCAGGACATCTCAGACTCCATAGCTTGCAGGAACTGTAGAAAGAAGATCACGTATTACCAGTATCATTTATAACGTGTAGCTATAATTCTCCTAAAAATATTACTGACAAAAAGAGAATATAAAGGGGTTGTTTCACCATTACACAACATATTCACTGTATAGAACATAACAAATGAATGTTTGCCATTTACATGCTGTAACAAAAACGTTCCAGGAAAGAATTCTGACATTTTATTACATAATATGACGCCACCTGTTGTCCAAAGTGCAAATAAATGTGCACGTCCACCTAATGATGGTGGACGCACATGCTCAGTCACTCCCACCACATCCACGTCGATGCCTAGTGATCTTTTGTCCACTGCAGAACAGCCAATAGAGATAGCTTTCTGCCCTGCTTGTCAGGAGAGGAGCAGAGCCTGTGCAGTACATGGACTCCATCTCAGAGGCATAGCTAAATGGGGTGCAGAGGTAGCACTTGCTACCGGGTCAAAGGGCCCTCTGCCACATAAAATATACCACTAATCTAAGGAAGGTAGGGGCCCCATTACAAATTTTGCTTTGGGACCAGGAGCTTACGGCTAAGTTACGGCTCTGCTCCATCTACAGAGGAAGTAATAATGGACTGTACTGACAGCTGCCAGAGGGTGAACCAGAACGATTTTGCTAGCAGTCCGTTCCAGCAGCACACCAAGAGGGACAACAAGTAAGCAGAAAATGGTAAATAGGGTATTTTTATTCCAGAATCATTGCAAAATACAAAAAACAGCTACAAACAGCGTTTCAGGGCTTTCTGTATGAAGGTGATTGATGGGATAAAATACCAGCAAATAACTTGTCTTTCTTTTGAGACCATTTCATCATCATTTTGTATCACTCAACACAATTACTCTTCTTTCTTGTACTTTCTCTGAGCGCTACTTATAGTTAAGAACACATTGTGCAGAAGGCATGACTGATCCATCGAAAACGGTTTCCTCCAATTGTTCCCAATCTTTTCCCTCACCTTACTTAGAATCCCGCTAGTGCTCTTTTTTCTTGTTATTTTACTGCATTTACCACTGTCGTTTTTTGAAAGTCGGAAAACCCCTTTAAGTAGCCTGCTAAACAGAGCTGGATTCCTCACTATATTACTTTACACTGATCCCAAAGCTGCCCATACACATGAAATTATATTGGACTCAAAGGGACGATTTTGGTTATATTTACTGACCATTGTTTGAAAACTTATCCGAGCAATTGTTAACAATGACTTCTGTGGGGGGAAATGTAATTCGCCAGATTGGAAATATTAGGCTTAGAAGGGAATGTATTAACATTTCATTTATTAAAACCAGATCATGAAATATCACTTTTTTTCTTTTATGTTTTACTTTTCTGACTGGATTTTTTTTACTATATTTTCTGTATATTATTATAGGGCTGCCATCTTGTTTGAGCTTCTCCTTTGCTCTATTATAACAGTATTTAGGCCCCATGCACAGAACTGAGAGTGCTGTACGATGTGGGGCCGAGTTTGCAGCAGGATACACTCGGATGACAGCCGGAGTCACATCCAAGTGCAATTCCAAGTGCATTCCGTGATGTACTTACCTCTATGGCGCTTAAGATCCATTCTGTTCCAATGACACGGAGTAGGATAGGACTTGCTCTATGTTCATCGGAACGGAACGGACCATCAGACGCACCCTTGGAGAAGCATCACTCTGTCGTATGCATTAGGCCTTTACATCAGTCTCGTGCCCATAGCAATACTCTGGAGCTCACTGTTTGAGGTCTATGGGAGAGTTCCCTAGATATGCTCTGTGCAGGTAGTAGATAAGGTGTGACATCATCTAGTGACAGGAGGGGACGCAATGATGGATTAGCGGTCGTATCTATAGCATTGTTATCTTCTATTGTAATATTGTCCATGATGTAAATAAGGTGATTGCTGCAAAAAATAACCCTACAGAACTAGCAATTATCAGTCTATTATTAGATTTAGTAGCCAGAGTGAAAATTGCAATATTTAGTAAATGTAGATAGTGACATGGAAAATGTAAAAAATATATATATCAAAAATACATACAAATACATACAAACAAAATTCATACAAATTTTTACTTTAACATAAAAACTTGGTTTAAAATATAATTTATCAAGGAAAAACAAAATGTATCAAGACCAAATGACATGACCATCAGGTCCCTGCTGATCAGACATTGATAGCTTATCCTACCATTATTATTTTCTGACAACCTCTTGTCAGGAGATTCAAGGTGCCTTAACCAGGGGCGGTTTTATATCCCCAAAAAGCTCATTCATTGCAAACAACCAACACTGGCATTCCAGAGAAATAAAAATATTTCAGGAACAAGCCAGGAACAGGGACAAGTGTCCTCTGGGTGGCTTCTCACCCGCCTCTCCATGCCTAGCCACTACTTGCAAAAAGATCGATCCAAGCCGCTCAGGGATTAGTCTCGGCCCAAGCTGGTTTTTAAAAAGTTTTCTCCTAAAAAACATAGTTGCTTCAAACAAGGAGACTATTGGGATTTCACGCTACCTATGGTGCTGGCAGCTCGACTCTTTTAATACCGGAAATCATACGATTTGTGTAGAAAATTTTGGATCCTATGCAGCTGCCGTGGGAGTCTGCATCACACTGTATTGGCAGAGTCCTGGGGCATCCATTAGAAAAGAAGATTGTATTTTACTGTCCCATTAGCTTTTTAGAGAGGGACAATGCAGGGCAAGCCATTGTCCTCTTCCTTGCTCTTGGCAGCACTTATAAATCCATTACCTCTTCTCTCTTACATAATGGTTTGTGAATTGGCTTTGCTAGTCTTCACGTTGCGATATCGCTTTGTTAGTACAGCTCTCTTAGCTCAGTTTATTTTACTTACCTTATCACAGCTTTTAGATTGTCGAATGAGCTCAGTTTCCATGACAGACAAATGACTAGCAGTTTTGTCAACGTGGCAACCTTGAGTATATGAATGGACCTAAAGTACAAAATTATAATATTTAAAATTATTTAAATTTAAATATATAAAAAAATGTAAATATATATTTAAAAAAAAAAACAAAAAAACAACTATACTCATCAAAGGAGTTTTCCAGGGTAATAAAAATATTCCTAAAATGGATGTATGGATGCCCTACCAGAACAAAACATTTCCCACTTTGTGATGTCCCAGTTCCCAGACCCAGTGATGGCCCACCACAGTCCACTTTCTGCAGTCTGACACACATAGGAACCACTTAGAGATGCCTGCTCAGCCAATCTCGGACGTGGGTCACAGCTTCGGCCAGTGGGCACATCCAAGCACCTCCTGTGCGTTGGGAAACGCCAGGAAGGGGACCCAGGCAGTGTCTGAAGGAGAGCGACAAGTAAGGTTTTGTAATGGTAGGGCCCCGAGTTCAGCTGTTTTAGGAATGTTTTATTCCTCTGGAAAAGCCCTTTAAAGAGAATGTCACCAGAACCCAGCCCCATAGATAGGTTAGGTCACGATTTCCCCCTTGTGAATCGGTATCTGTGGCCAAGATATTGCTGTTTTTGTCAATATGCAAATGAGCTCTTTGGAGCAACAAGGGTGTTATCATTGCTCCAAAGAGGTAAGCAGCAACACCCTCATTTCTCCAAAGATTTCTTTTGCATATTGACCAAAAAACCTGCAATATCTCGGCAACAGAAGCACCAATTCACAAGGGGAATCCACTGTTAAAGAGAACCTTTCAAGTCCTCAGAGGTGGGCGGCATTAAATACCGCTAGAAAGTTGACAGTGCACCGAATTCAGTGCACTGACAGCTTTGCCAGTATCCGCCCGGGTGCTGCAGATATTGGTACCGTTCATTTTGCCATCAATATCCCTCCACTGTCAGAAGGGCGGGCCATACAGTCTAGTGTCGTCTGTTCCTCCCTGACAGTACAAGGGTATTGTCAATTGCAAATGAGCTGTTGGGAGCATTGAGGGTATTTACGCTTACCATTTTGGAGCAATGTAACCACCCTCATTGCTCCAAAGAGATTACTTACATATTGGCAAAAACGGCGATGTCTCAGTAACAGATGGATGAATTCACAATGGTAAAACACTGTTAGATTGATTCAGGTGACCCTGTCCTATCTGTGGGGCTGGCTTCTGGTGACAGACTCCCACATAAGTATGCACCACATTTATTCCTGCAGGCTATGGTTTGCATATTAAAGTTCCATGACAAAGGCGAGTAATAATTAGCGATCTATACCTGGCAGAGTATTCCATACACACAGCATATTCTTTGACCAGGAGCTCGGAGGTTATAATACAGTTTTACAATCCTATTAGCTGATTTAATGTGACATGTAAAGTAACTTCCGTACTTAAAATCCATCTGAACAATAGATACTCAAATAACATAAGTGCTCTGAGGGAATGAAGACGTTACAATCATTTGGAGTCCTATATACAAAATAAAAAAGCCTTTTACACATGAGTTTGACTCTCCTCGGATGCCGCAAGCCAGCATTTATAGCTGCTCCAGTTCTCCCGCGGCTTATATGCCACTTCAAAGCACTTCTTCATTTATAAGCATGAACAGCTGTGTTCAGCTGATAGCCTGTAACTAAAATAGGTTAAAATCACCATAGTTGGAGGAACAAATTAGGGGCCGACATTATTAGTGATTCCCTACCAAAGTGATTACTGGCAGCAGGAGCATTCCAGTAACACCATGAAGAAATGCAAGGAATTCTGCATTCTATGTAGTTCACCAACAACGCCAAAGGTCCCACGTCTGGCCGCTTTGGATGCTTAAAGGGAGTCTGTCACCAGACTATCAACCCAGCCCCACAGATAGACAGTGCAGGGTCACCTGAAACAGTGTTTTCCCCTTGTGAATCGCTCCCTCCATTGCCGAGATAACACCCTTTATGTCAATGTGTGAAATCTATGCCGAATGCAGTCTTGCTCCTACCAAGACAGACTGCATCTTACAGAGTATCATATTACTGCTCTTCAATGAAGTTTATGTAGAGGGGAGGAGGGAGGAGCCAAGTGATAGGGATTTTGCTTTTTTTTTGTCAATATGCAAATGAGCTCTTGGCAGCAATGATGTCATTGTCATTGCTTCAAAGGGGTAAGCGGCAACACCCTTACTGCAACAAAGAGCCCATTTTCATATTGAAAAAAAAAAACCAGCGATATCTCAGCAATGCAGGCAGCGATTGACAAGGGGAAAACACTTTGATTCAGGTGACCGTAACCTATTTAACTGTGGGGCTGGGATGAGAGGCTGGGTTCTGGTGACAGGGAGTGTACCACCACCAAAATCTCTAAACCGCTTATCTGCTGTTGTAGAAGCGATTTTGGTGGTGAGAGACTCCCTTTAAAGCATACCTAAACTTTTTGATGACTTGTTTAGGATATGCTGTCATGAGTGTACACATAAGGAGAAACACTATTACTGACAAATAACCCTATTTATGGGTGAGATGGGGCTAGATGCCACCTATAGACAGAACCTGCAAAAAAAAAAGAAAAAAAATATCTGCAGATTTTGCTCCATAATAATCTCAGAAACATCACAGAGGACATTATAGAGAAGCAGTGAGCAGTACTGATGTGAATGAAATACAAAACTTACTGTTCTAGTCTGTGTTTCTGTCTTATCTTCACTCTCACTTGGCTCCTGCTCCCCCTCCCCTCTCCATAAACTTCAATGAAGTGCTGTAGTAAGATAGCTCTGTAAGCTAAGTCTGTCTTGGTAAGACCAAGACAGAATTTAGCAGAGATTTCACAGTGAATGTTACTTTAGTAGGCTAGGGGCAGAAAGAGCCAAATACGTGAAGAGGCATTTCTCTCTGATAACTTACAGTATATTGTAAAGTTTCTTAAATTCACATTTACTATTGATTTATGCAAAGTTTGTTGGAAAATGGGTGACCATTTAAAGGAACAATCTGAACAAAACTAGTACACTTTGTTATCATGGGGTGATGCACGACACAGGATTTCTATGAATCTTTGTGTCTTGCACTGTCTACAATATACAGTCATGGCCAAAAGTTTTGAGAATGACACAAATATTATATTTTCACATGATCTGCTGCCCTCTGGTTTTTATGTGTGTTTGTCAGATGTTTTTATCACATACAGAAATATAATTGCATTCATATTATGAGTAACAGAAGCTTATATTGACAGTTAGAATGAGTTAATGCAGCAAGTCAATATTTGCAGTGTTGACCCTTCTTCTTCAGGACCTCTGAAATTCTCCCTGGCATGCTCTCAATCAACTTCTGGACCAAATCCTGACTGATAGCAGTCCATTCTTGCAGAATCAATGCTTTCATTTTGTCTGAATTTGTTGGTTTTTGTTTGTCCACCCGTCTCTTGATGATTGACCACAAGTTCTCAATGGGATTAAGATCTGGGGAGTTTCCAGGCCATGGACCCAAAATCTCTATGTTTTGTTCCCTGAGCCATTTAGTTATCACCTTTGCTTTATGGCAAGGTGCTCCATCATGCTGGAAAAGGCATTGTTGAGTGCCAAACTGCTCTTGGACGGTTGGGAGAAGTTGCTCTTGGAGGACATTCTGGTACCATTCTTTATTCATGGCTGTGTTTTTAGGCAAGACTGTGAGAGAGCCTATTCCCTTGGCTGAGAAGCAACCCCACACATGAATGGTTTCAGGATGCTTTACAGTTGGCATGAGACAAGACTGGTGGTAGCGCTCACCTCTTCTTCTCCGAATAAGCTGTTTTCCAGATGTTCCAAACAATGGAAAAGGGGATTCATCAGAGAAAATGACTTTCCCCCAGTCCTCAGCAGTCCACTCCCTGTACCTTTTGCAGAATATCAGTCTGTCCCTGATGTTTTTTCTGGAGAGAAGTGGCTTCTTTGCTGCCCTCCTTGAGACCAGGCCTTGCTCCAAGAGTCTCTGCCTCACAGTGCGTGCAGATGCACTCACACCTGCCTGCTGCCATTCCATTCCTGGTAGCCCGATCCCGCAGCTGAAACACTTTTAAGAGACGATCCTGCCGCTTGCTGGTCTTTCTTGGGCGCCCTGGAGCCTTTTTGGCACCAATGGAACCTCTCTCCTTGAAGTTCTTGATGATGCGATAGATTGTTGACTGAGGTGCAATCTTTCTAGCTGCAATACTCTTCCCAGTTAGGCCATTTTTGTGCAGTGCAATGATGACTGCACGTGTTTCTTTAGAGATAACCATGGTTAACAGAAGAGAAACAATGATGGCAAGCACCAGCCTCCTTTTAAAGTGTCCAGTGGTGTCATTCTTACTTAATCATGACAGATTGATCTCCAGCCCTGTCCTCATCAACACCCACACCTGTGTTAATGGAGCAATCACTGAAACGATGTTAGGTGGTCCTTTTAAGGCAGGGCTGCAATGATGTTGAAATGTGTTTTGGGGGATAAAGTTCATTTTCTAGGCAAATATTGACTTTGCAAGTAATTGCTGTTAAGCTGATCACTCTTTATAACATTCTGGAGTATATGCAAATTGCCATTAGAAAAATTGAAGCAGTAGACTTTGTAAAAATTAATATTTGTATCATTCTCAAAACTTTTGGCCATGACTGTACAGAACACAGGGTATTAGTTTTGCAAAGTCAAAACTTTAAAGGCTATCCTAACCTTTGGGAGATATTTTATTGCTCCAATACTTTTAAAATAAATATAAAGCAACTTTGCAAATGGACTTGTACAAAAGGGTTGTACAAAGTGTTTTTTTGGGGTGAAAGCGTAAAACAAAAGAAACTTAATGCTATACTCTGATTCAGCCATGATGAAGGAGGCTAGCTAAGCTCCCTGTCACCGGAGGCTGTGCAGACATGTCATAGATTACAGGAGTATATCGAAAGAGATGTAGAACCGCACACCAATAGTAGTTATGCTTCAAAATTATTTCTTTATTAATGTTATTGCGTTAGATTACAGGAGTAGATCCAAAAACCCTGGGCAAGCAAATGAGTAAAACTGAAGCTTTGAAAATTAGAATACATTAGTAAGTTTCTTTATTTTACATCTGGACAACACATATTTTTTGCTTTAGACAATGCCTTTCAACATATCTATTTGCTTTGTGTTTTGTATAGCCATTAGTACAAACTACATATAGTGTAAGGGTGCGTACACAACAACAATTGGTGACCGTCAGTAGTGTCCGAAGCTATTGTCCGTTATAAGATTATAGCAACGGACACTAGCTGAACTGTCATAAATCCGTTAAAATTTCCATTCATTTTAATGGTATTTTACCTTGTGTCCATTAATGCCTGTTTACACCCAGTCCGTCACAAGTCCGTTATTTTTTCGTGGACAAAAAATCCTACATGCAGGACTTTGGTGTCCGTTAAAAAAAAAAACAAAACAAAAAAAAAAACGGATTCTTGACAGACGGCAAGCGTCAGATATTTTTTAACATTGAAGTCTATGGGTAACGGACTTATAACGGACAGTAACTGACAGCCATCAGCTACTGTCCGTTATTTTGCGTCCGTTTTTTTCTGCGCAAGCTCAGAAAGGAGAGACAACAAAAAAAAAAAACGGACACATTAACATCAGTTAGTGTCCGTTATGATAGGTGTCCGTTTTATTTTTTTGTTTTTTTTTAACGGACACCTTCATAACAGAATCCAATGATAGTGTGAACCCTGCCTAAACCTGCAGTCATACTCCGCTCTTTCTGTCCCTAATCTCCTGCAAATAAATATACAATCATTAGGTTATACGATATATGCAACAAAAAGAAGAATGTATCAGACTGCATATGGTTACTTTGTAGTCTGTAACCATGGAGACAAATAGGTCTGCATGAGAGCTGTAGAAATAAACAAAAAAGAATATATTTTTAATCAATATTATTTGTAAATTTTTTATTTTTTTTTTGTAAAAATGCAATGAATAATAAGTTTAATAAGTAACAATACCTTAAAAATATTGTAGGTAAATAATCCTTCAGTACCTTATGCAAAATTGCACATTCCTCTAGATGAGCAGCGTACAGAGATCTCCAGCAAAATTGTAGCTTTCCATTCATCCACTGGAGGAATCGAACATCTACATCTTTTTTAGTAGATGAAGAAATGTCTTTATGTTTTTGGATCAATACATCACGAGGACACTAGAGGACAGAAAAGTAAAAGAATAAAAACCTCTTTTTTTTTCATTTCTTTCAGGCTTGAAGTATGTCAGATATTTCCATCATCAGATTTACACTATTCATATTCATGATAACAAATCCATGTAACATTACATAAAACACCACAAGAGTGATCTTTTGTACAGCTCATAAAATACAGCCTTGAAGCATCTTCTCCCTATGGCTGCTCTTGGAAAAAAAGAAAATAATGAAAAAAAAAATTCCCTTGCGGCCACTCTTACATTTACTTGTGGCCATATAATGTGTATTTTCCTATACAGCAGATAATAGAAAGCATTCCTGGTGCTACGGTGAAAGCTACAATACTTATACATGTTGATGACCCCTCATCTGCCAGAGACAGCAGCTGGCCCTTTTACTGCTGACATAAATAGTCTATATACCTGTATAAAGCTATCCTCAAGGGGAGGCTTCAGCGCTGCCCATTCATCATTCACAATCATGGAAGCCTCACACTGTTAAATAGGGCCGGTCGCCGCTCCAGACCTGTAACTATTTGTATTCCTCATGAAATAAGCTGAAGCTTCTTTTCATATAACTTTGCCTTATGCTATTCCTCTGTTACTCCTCCCGGAAATGTATGAATAAACTACAAAGTGTGTTAACAATCCTGTTTTAAATAGTTTGTTTCCCTACTAAATCTATTTGGACAGTATCAGACTGTGTAAGGCAGGGGTGTCAAACTAATTTTCGCTGAGCGCCACATCAGCCTTATGGTTGTCTTCAAAGGGTAGTTAGTAATTCGGTGACTGTATAAATGTAGTTATGCCAGTTAGGAGTACTTACATTTATAGCCTGTGGAAAGCAACCATCAGGCCCCTGACAACATATTGTTAATGCACAATAGTAGTAGTGTCCTAATTATCTCGCCCCCTACAGGTAATAGTGTGCTATGTGTCGCCTCACATACATATTGGTGACCGCTCCACAGGTAATAGTTCTCGCCACCCCACCCCAAATTACATCACATACAGTCCAGGCCACACAACTCTGGAGAATTTCATACTTTTTTCCCTGCAAAGCACTGATGCGGCCCCGACTGTGCACGTCTTCTATTGTCCTCTCGGCTACCCTGTCATCTGCACTATGGTACTGCAAGCGATACCATACAGCGGGAGACAGCACGGCTGGAAGGACATTGAAAGAGGTGCACAGCTTGGTGCCACATCAGCGCTTTGCAGAGAAAAGAGGTAAGTGTGAAATTCCCTACACCCCGAGACAGTGTGGTGAGGGGGCCTATGAGGCCCCCCTGGTTTAAGGGCCCGGTCACAAGGGAGACTAATGTGACCCCTATAGCTGTTTGTTCTGACTTTGGCCAGAAGTTCCCCAGCAGTCCCCAGCTATACAGTACTGAGGACCTTCTAGCTGAAGACAGAACAAAGTGATGTAACGTAATTTGGCTTACTAGCCCCCAACACATAATATAGCCCCATTTTTTTGCCCCCATACAATATATGACTACTTACCTATCCCCGCTCCAGTCCAGGTCCGCCTCTGCTGCCACCACCAGGGTGCACTGTACCAAACACTGATGAATGCCAGGACGTAACGTAACATCCCGGTGTTAGCGTCCTGACGGAACATCCAGCAGCACCTAGAGGCAGCAGCGGAAGCCAGCCTGGAAAGGAGTAGGTGAGTAAATTATTGCCTGCTACCTATGGCAATAATACAATAAGTAGTGGCCAATTAACCCCTTCCCACCGGGGGAATATTTCGATTTTCGTTTTTGACTCCCCCCTTCCCTTCAAACCCCGTAACTTTTTTATTTTTCCATTCTCAGAGCCATACTAGGGCTTATTGTTTGTGGGACAAATTGTTCTTCATGAGACTACCATTTATTATTCTGTACAATGTACTGGGAAGATGGAAAAAAATTCAGAATGGGGTGAATTTGAAGAAAATAGTGCATTTGTGCGACTTTCTTACGGGCTTCGTTTTTACGCCGTTCACTCTGCAGCAAAAACGACATGTCCCCTGTATTCTATGTTTCGGTACAATTCTGGGGATACCAAATTTATATGGTTTTATTTACATTTTAATCCCTTAACAAAAATCTAAAACTGTGCAAAAAAATTTTTTTTTCTAAAAGTCGCCATATTCTGACACCCGTAACTTTTTTTATACTTCTGTGTACGGGAATGCATAGGACGTCTTTTTGTGGGGCCAGGTGTACTTTATAGTTGTACCATTTTGGGGAATGTCTATTGCTTTGATCACTTTCTATTCAAAAAAACGTCAGTTTGGCACTTTAGATTTTTTTTTTCCCACTACGGCGTTTACTGTACAGGAAAAATATTTTTAGAGATTTGTAGACTGGGAGTTTTCGGACAAAATAATGACACTTATATTGCAGGCTACTTTGACAGAGACGCCGGGGGAAAGGGGGGTTAATGCCCGCGATCAGTGCGGGCACCGATTGCGGGCATTAGCGCCGGGTGTCTGCTGTATATTACAGCAGAAACCCGGCGGCTATGGCGGCTGCTCAAGCTCCCGAGCAGCTGCCATATTTAAATACCCGATATCCGCTGTACTTTTACGGCGGATGTTGGGAAGAGGTTAAAAAAGGCTGCCATCCCTAGTTCATGCTATGAGACACGGCCTGAGGCTATCGCCTCAGGTCGCCCCACAGCACATGCGGCTGTGCCGCCACAAGCCACAAAACACAAGGCCTCGGGCCTTTTGTTTGACACCTGTGGTGTAGGGGACAGCCATTGCCACACCCAGTTTTGAATGCAGGATTGTGGAGTCGGCAGGCCAAATCAACTACTCTATATTGCCACAGCTCAACTCAGACTAGTCAGAAGCCCCTTCAGTGGCCCCCCACACAGTGTCCCAGTCAGTGCCCCCACATGTAATATAATGAGCCCCACAGTGATCTCCACATATAACATCATGGCCCCCATACTGAGGGATGTTTAAGGAGCGAGTGGTAAGCTGCATTTATTACTAATGACATGGGTGGATTTAGGGTACCATGGGCCACAGGCTGTTCAGAAAACGCTCCCCCCTCATTCAAGCGAAATATCCCATTGTTAAATAGCAGCTCCCCACACAGTATAATATCCGTAGTGGTCTCATACAGTATAACGTCCTGTAGTGCTCCTCCATGCACTATAATGTCCAGTATTGGCCCCATGTACTATAATGTCCTGTAGAGAACCCCATGCTGTATTAATTCCTATGTAAGTAAAAATATGTAACAAACTATGTATCTACCTAATCATACAATATTAACAATTGTACAATGTAAAAATAATTAATCATTTTATGTTGAAACCAGAGATGGAGTCGGTAACTGACTTCGACTCCACCCAAAATTGGTTCCAACTCAAACGCCAACGCCACAATCCTGGTAAAACGTATTCATACATTTCCAGGATTAATAACATTTAGGAAGGGCACAATCAGAGATATAAGGAAAGATAACCCAGCCCCAGAATTGCTGTTTTATGTAAATGCAAATGTTTACTAAAACAGCCAACAAGCCTTCTTTAACCCCTCCCGAATGTGGGGTCTTTAAAAATGGCGCCGACTGATGTTTCACAATAGCCAACATTTTGAGGGAGGGGCTTCCTCTAATAACCAAATACCCCCCCACCCAGTTAGATAATGGTCGATGTTAGTTCAGCTGCTATGGTAGACACTCCATTAATCCTTTTTTCCAGATCACAATACATCATATAGAATATTAAATGGAGCCATTAGAATGTAAAGCTTGTCCCGCAAAAAACAAGCCCCTAAAGGGAAAAATATGTTATGGCTTTTGGAAGGCAAGGATTAAAAAAACAACAATGCAAAAATGTGAAAGGGCTGTGTCAGGAAGGAGTTAAAGTCTGGTCTTATGAAAATGATCAGATTCCTGCCTGTCACTTGGCTCTGCGCCTTCCCTATCAGAATTGAAGAGCATGGGGGACTACTGGAAAACTATATTAATAGGGGGAGGGGAGGAGATATTTATTAGCTTTGACCATTCTTCAATTAAGAAAAGAGGCCGAGTCAGATGAATTGTAACTTAGTCAATGAGGCCATCTCTAGTAAACGGTAAATTCTCTGTGACAGTAAATTTCTACAATGATCAGAATGCAACAAAATATAGTCCCATCACAATTCTATAATATGTGTGCACACCGTCCACCGTCATACATGTTAGACTGACAGTACTTTATCCTATAGATCCTATAGATGATGGGGCAGAATGCTGCTGGCTATTATGGTATCATACAGCCTTGGATCCTAAGGATAGGGGTGTAATCTGCTGATCGGTGGGGGTTTGAACCACTCGGACTCCCGCTGATCATAAGGAATGGGTTGGTTTTGCAGCAGGTTGGAAATGTGCACCACCTCTCATTTTAATGGGAACTGCCAGAGATAGCCGAGCGCTGTAATATGGCTATATCTGGAGGCTCCCACTGAAGTGACTGGAGCAGCAGGGTGAATTTCTGAACTGCAGCTCAATGCAAGCTGGGGTACAAAACCCCAGGGGGTAACTTCTTGTTATTCAAATACACTTTTAAAGGTTTTTTTTATTTTTTATTTATTAAAAACAGAATATAAAAGCCACCGGTCTTTTATATGTTCTCTCCCTTTATGATTTACACCTGGTATTGGCTTCAAAATCTGCATCAAAAAACCTGAAAGTGGAAACACAGCCATATAGTAATACATACAAATTGTCTTATCCCTTTCAATGAGTGACACTGACATGAAATATGGCTCTTGTCTTGGGAATACCCCTTTAACTGGAGAATAGATTTAGTATCATATGCTATTAATAAAGAATATTCAGATTCTGGGACTTCAATGACTGTGTGACTTTAGGGACAAGAATCTCTCACATTGAGGAGAGCACCAGTAAAGTGTGTGACTTTGTCTCTGGTCTCATAACTATTCAAGCTGAGTATTCTCAGCGACTACAACTCTTAAATGTTAAAGGGGTTTTCCGGGCAAAATTGTTGTTTTTTTTTTTTTAAAGGTCTGTTAGTGCTATTAATGGGTTAATAAGTGCACCCAAATAAATTTAGCAGTGTTTTGAGTGATTTCTGGGTTTCCTGGCATCCTCTGCATTTGTTTACATGGTGTAGCTTCCTGTTCGTTTATCCTACAACTACCATGATGCATTGCGCTTCACTCAGAGCTGACTCACACTACACCCCCCTCTCACTCCCTTACACCCCCTCTGTTTCCCTAGCCAGCCAACCTACTACTAGCCCTTCTTAACTAACTCAGCCCACCCTTCCACCCTATCATATTTACTGTCCGGATCTTCTGGGCACGGGAGACCACTGCCGGCTCCTTCTTCTCTTGATGTCTGCTGGCGCCTGCACAATAGAGCCGGCATTCCAGCTCTATTGCACAGGCGTGGGAGGCCGGCTGATGTCAAGAAGAGGAGGAGCTGCCCCCTGAAGGAAGTGACGTTCCGTGGCCAAAAGATCCGGACAGGAAGACAGGGGAAACGGAATGTCACCGGAAAATCAGAAAATGTGACTGGGGCAGTCTGGGTAAATATACATTTTTGGTAAAGTAAGTTAGAAGTTAGGCGGGGGGAAGGTGTTTAACTTAGGGTAAAAGTATAATTTTATCCCGGACAACCCCTTTAAGTCCATCTTTACAACTTATGTTGGTGACCACCTAATAGCCACATGGGCTTAACTTCTCTGATTTCCCACCACTGGCTCAAGATCTATAATTAATATTCCTACTTCCGAAATGCAAAGCCCTCAATGACCTACCTTTTTGGGCCTGAATGATGACAATATGTATCTAAAGAACCAGTTACAAGAAAAGTAAGCTCGGATATACAATGCAATACTAACTGCAAAGAGTGTTGCCAAGTAACAAGGACGTTACGGTTACTTTAGATTGCTAGAAAGAAAGAAAAAGCAATATCAATATGGTAAAATGGATACAGTTCAGACTCCAGAGGATATGTCAGCGTAGAAACATACAATCTTAAACCATTAATGGGGAGGCACAGTTATGTGAAAGGATATGATACACAGCAAGACGAGTCCAATAAAAAAAGTATTAGATTACGCTCAGACTCTATGTACGTGTGCTGTCTAGGTAGTGTCTCCGCTTAGACAAACATCCTCGCAACACCGATACACACACACACACTAAGTGCTGGCTTGCCAAACCAGTTATTGGAGTCCACAACGGAACAAAGGCTATATTACAGATGTATATACACTGTACACTGCTGATTTTAGGTGCAACTCATCCAGCTGCTACCTACAGAAGCATTCTGATGACTCTGCAATAGTGGGTCTCATCACAGACGATGATGACAGGGAGTACAGAGAACTGAACCGGGATTCTGTGGACTGGTGCCACCGGAACCACCTGAAGATTAACGCGGGGAAGACCAAGGAGATGGTGGTGGACTTCCGTAAAGGCAGATGCCCTCCAAAACCAGTGGACATCCTGGGGACGGGCATTGAGATTGTGAACACCTATAAGTACCTGGGTTTGCTCCTTAATAATAAGCTGGACTGGGCAGATCATATGGAGGCCCTGTACAGGAAGGGCCACAGCAGGCTCTACCTGCTTAGGAAGCTGAGAGCCTTTGGAATCCGGGGGGCACTTCTTAGAACTTTCTTCAACTCGGTAGTGGCATCAGCCATCTTCTTTGGAGTGGCCTGCTGGGGGAGCAGTATATCAACCAGGGACAGAAATAAACTTGACAAGCTGATTAGAAGGGCCAGCTCTGTCCTGGGGAGCCCACTGGACCCAGTGCAGGTGGTGGGTGACAGAAGGATACTGTCCGTGGTGAGCTCCATGCGGGAGAATAAGTCCCATCCCATGCATGAGACTGTGATTGCGCTGGGCAGTACTGTCAGTGACCGACTGCTCCACCCTAGGTGTGAGAAGGAGCGCTATTGGAAGTCTTTCCTCCCCACTGCGGTTAGGCTGTACAACCAACACCGACCTAAGCGGAGATCAATACACACAGAGAACTGAAATATCTCTCTGCCTGTTAAATCCCCCCCCCCCTCCTCTGCTACGCCCTATCTGTCTGTCTGCTATTAATGTAATGCCTCTCACCTTGGAACATTCCTGTACATGTTGTATTTGTATTTGTATCTGCTTATCTTATCTTATCTTTGCTGCTGTAACACACTGAATTTCCCCATTGTGGGACTATTAAAGGACTATTATTATTATTATTATTAAAAAAATTGAAGGATTGTAATACTGATGAACTCTCTTTAGGATCTGATTATTTGGGGTCCAATATATAGGCCCCCTCCGATCAGTTGTTTGAAGAGACCGCAGCCTCTTCACCGAATACCAAACACAACCCTATACATATCGTAGGAACTGTGTTTGGTAAGGCAGTTCAGCCCTATTTCCTTGACTGAACGGCTGCTGTACCGAGTGTCCAATGAATGTGAGGTACTTGGCACAGGGAATCGCCACGGCCTCTTCACACAGCTGATTGGCAAGGGTCCCAGGTATTAGACCCCTACCAATAACATAATATGACCTATCCTAAAGGTAGGTCATCAATATACAAGTTCCAGAAAAAAAAACCCTTAAAGTACGGCCATGTATATAATGCTTAAGGGCAGTGATTCCCAACTGGGGTGCCGTGGAGACCCTCCAGGGGTGCCGCAATAATCCGGGGGAGAAGTGACCTTGTGTATGTCATATTTCAACTACACTGCATCCTTAGGATGCCAATATAGTTTAATAGAACGATGGAGTAGGAAGCCTTTAGCTTCCTGCTCTATCACTCAGGCATCCGCTAGTGATGTCTGGTGACAACCTGATGCATGGAGCTGCAGAAAAGAGCAGCAAAGCTCAGGGGGAACAAGGAAGTGTTACTTGCCTGGGGACACTGGGGAGAATTAACACTTGCTTGGAGACCACTGGGGAGTATTATACTGTATTTTGCCACTGGGAAGCATTATTTGGTGCCTGAGGCCCACTGGGGAGCATTATAAAGTGGAGGCAACTGTGGAGTATTACACTGTGTTGGGCCACAGAGGAGCATGATAGGGACCACTAAAAGAGCCTGGTGATGGTAAAAGGTGAAAACACTTCCAAAATGCTGTTTTTGTTAAAAATTATTTAGTAAGGGTGCCACGGTGAAACATTTTTTTGCAAATCTGAAAACGTTGAGTCTACAGTCTTCAAATAGTCTAGAGAAGACAGATCTGCTTTCCCAAAATGGCACTTACAGGTACTTACGGGTTTACTATAATGTGAGTCCCAACATGGATGGCTAAAACGGTAAGAGCTAAATTCTTGGCTTCTTACACGAATACCTCAGAAAGCCGCGCAGATGACTTTTTCTTCCGGCATTGAAGCGTCTGATTAACATTTTCCAGATCTACTCATTGGCACACACATGCACTTAAAGCCGCATGGAGTCATTTATATAAAGCAGGACTTTATACAATAATAATGTGAGCCGGTGGTGAAAAACAGCTAGTCGTAAAAATAGAATAGCGGCGGTATAATTATGTCAAATCGCTTATGTACAGCATGTACATTCCGTAATACTGCCCCTGTACCAACGAAAATCTGGAGAAAACAACCTTTCACGCACCCACTCTCCTCGCACAGCGGGAACAAGCCTGAACCTTTAGTGGTTTCTATAGAAATGGTTTATAATGAAGATCAATAGGGAGTCCGTTTTGTCACAAAAAGAAAGCCTTTTTGCCTTAAATACTGCAGCGATGACATCTGACAAACCAAATTCCTCTTAATAAATTACAGACCAATTATCCGCATTACAGTCTAATGATCAACATGGCATTATTAAAAATTGTCTCGCATATTCAGATATTCCTCCTGAACCCCCTCTCCCCTATACACATACCGAGTGTGCATGTGTAGGGAGAAGAAAATAAACTGCTGGCAGACACCTCTGGGGACTCTATGAACAAGGGATCAGGAGCTGAAATTCAGCACACCCAGTCCTTCTTACCCCTGACATCATCTGTCATGGAAGAGTCTGGAGGTCCCCATATGCATTAGCTAGTCAGCTATTGCCAATGAAATCCGCAGGTTTAGTCGATGTTGCCCTAGTGTGTATGCGGCTCTTTATTCTCAGATGAGGCAGATGCTTCTTTCTATTCCATCCATTATGTCACATGATCCGGTCCTGATTTCTATATTCTCTCCTTGGGGATAGATTGGATATCAAACAAATTTTTGGAGATTTAACTATTTATGACCTATCCTTCCGACACCCTGGACTACCGCTGATCAGCTAGTGGATGAGGCTGAAGCATTTGGTTGAGCACTGCAGCCTCTTCTCTGAATAACAAGCACAACACTGTACATATTGAAGGGGCTGTGCTTGGTACTGCAGCTCAGCCCCATTCACTTGAATGGGTCTGAGATGATGTTGTGCCATGTGACCGATGAACATGATGTCATTGGCACAGGAAAGAGTCTGCAGTGCTCGCGAGTGCAGCGGCATCTTCAAAAAGCTGTTCATTGGAGGTCCCAGGTGTTGGACGCGTACCATCATATATGACCTATTCTAGGATAGGTCATCAGTATACAGTAATACCTCGTACACTCGCGTTTCCGAATTTGCGAATTCATAGATTCGCGATATTTTTTTGGCAACTAACATATATAGATTTTGCTCTTTTTTTCTCAGATCTGTGAAATTTAAAAAAAAAAAAACATACTTTGGTATACTGTACAGTACTGTAGGGTAAAGTTCATTGATATTTAGGGGTTAAACATTAGAAACTGGCATTGTAAGCGCTTCTAAGCGCTTGTACCAAACATTCGCGATTCCTCGCGATCGGTTCTGGACCCTAACCTCACGAATGTACGAGGTATTACTGTACAAGTCCCAGAAAAGCCCATTAAAGGGGTTGTCCCGCAATGGACATTTACCACCTATCCACAGAGCAGGCTCCATCAGTCCCATAGACGATGACCTGCATCCTAATAATTGGTGGGGGTCCTACCTATCCAATGGCTGGTGATAAATGTTCATTGTGGGATAACCCCTTTAAAGGAACGCTGTAGTTTTCCATAAACAGATTACAAATCAGTCCTAAATACATGTATTGGGGAATGTGGCTGTAGGGGTAGGGGGGCAGAGCTTTCCTGAAACATGTAGTCTGCTATATGGACATGAAACATCCATTAAGAGCGGTTTATTTATGTGCATATGGCAGTCTCCATGGACTAAGCTGAGCATCTTTGGTGGCGTTCCCCATAATCAGGTCACTGATTATAAGATCCAACAGGCGGCTGTAATCTGATTGGTCATTGTGGGCCGCACCACATCTATTTAAAAGCATCCAATTCTGAAGGGATTAGCAAATGCACTTGCGTGTAGTTGTCAGAATGACAGGCGGTAAAGAAGGAACATTAGGACTAATCTTATAAAACAGAGTTCATTAGAAATATCTGTCATAGGAAATCTCCAAATTCTGTATAATATGAGTTTTATGAGAACTTCTGAAGGTGCTCGTACATTCAAAAGCGACTCTGGCATTTTATTTATAGATATGCAAAGAAATCATTGAGGTAGATTCAGAATATTTGTCGCCCACGTCTATTTCCTGTTTCTGCAAAATACTGCACAGTTGATCCTAAAATACACCTTCCAGGAACATAGGCTGTGAGGATGATGTCATCAAAGGTCCTGGAAGCTGCACCTACTGCTGCTGATAACACTGGAGAAGGAAATGGGGTCACGGTGACCCGACTATGAGAGTAGAGGAAACTATGAGCAGTATGTAAGAGACGGGGGGCTAGAGAGAGCAGATTATGTGAGAAGCAGAGGAAGAGTAGGGAGGCATTTTGATAGAAGAGGTAGGGCACAACTTTGACATATCTGAGGTCACAGTAGTTCTCAATTGTATCAGCAGACAGACCTCCTGTTTGCACAGAAACCCATGATAGAAAAAAATAGGTCGGACTGTGGTCATGTGGGTTATTGAACAAGGTGAAAACAGGGTATGGAAAGACACTGAGAATATAACTATTACTGCTGAGAGGATGGCCCTACAGACAATATATATCTATATCACTGGAGTGTCCCTTTAAATTTACATATGCCTGGAGAGATAATACACTAATTTGGGTCTGCTAGGAGACGCTATAACTCTTCCATGCAGACAGCACCCAACAGTCAAACACTACCGATATTGTATACACATGCTATATCATCACTTTATGATATAAGGATGCCGAGAATGGTGATCACTAACAGCTGATCAAAAAGGGTATCTGAAGAGGATCTGGCTTGATGTGACAACCTGTTTAATGAGATTCCTCAAGGCTGGATATTGATGGTCTATCCTTAGTATAAGTCATCAATATCAGATTGCTGGGGGTCCAACCCCTGACACTCCAGCCGATCAGTTGTTCTCAGCACACTGTGTAGAACCAGAAGCAATAAGTCTCGCCTTTAAATCAAACATATATGCACAAAAAAAAGTTGGTGTTGTCAAATAACCCAGTTCAGGCCAAGCATATTAGTACATATCTACTACGCAACCCTTTTATATCAACTACCTACCAAGCAAATTGTGATGTGGTCTCCTACTTTAACTCTTTTCTTTGCCAAAAGGATTTCAAGTATCTTCACCCTGTGCAAGAGCCAGGAAAAGGCTAACAGGATTTCCCTGCTGCCCTCTTCACCATCATCTGGAAGGCTGTAAAATCCTGGCCTGCCATAGCCCTGAATCTGAAGAACACTCTTCACGTATCTTACTTGATCAGCTGTAAAACAAAGCAGAACGACACGTGAGCACCTATCACATCTACATAGTGTAACAGCTGACCCTCCCGTATAAGGCGCTCTACAACATATCTCCCGTATAACGTAGACCGCTTGGCTTAACCCCTTAATGACCAGTGTTTCAGTCCTAAATGACCAAACACTTGCTTTTTGCAACTGTTTAATAGTTTAATAGCACTTACTGTGTTTTTTTCATGACATGTAGAGCTGTTACACTTTAAGATAAAACTATATATACATCTTAATAAGCAATGTAGACATTTTGCTGTACATCTCCGACCTGTGCCTCCTGCCATCAAAGGACAGTGGGCAGTCATTAAAGGGCTACTAGGAGGCCCCACGTCGTGGTAAAGTTGCAGATTTTGCTGCGTTTTTTTTTTTTTTTTAGCCAAACCTAGTAGTGGCAACAAAAGGAATGGGAAATATATAGGATGCTCCTATACTTCTACCTTCTACCCACTCCACTCCTGGCTTTGGGTCAAAAAACCACAGCAACAAAAAAACTGCTTTTCTGTAACGTGGGGCAGTAGCCTAACAGACCACAGCTATTTGAAAAACTTTAAGGAGTTAAAGAAGTTTTCTGGGCTAAAAGATATTGATGACCTATCCTTTGGTATGGGTTTGTCACCCAATACCCCCGCTATCAGCAGCTACATTTTCGGTGTAGTGGCTTAGCGCTCATTCAAGTGAACGTCCTGGCTATGACACACAGAATGTACCTGTTTACTTATGGCTCCGATCTCTGTGCATCTCGGGTAGGTACAAGGTGATGAATGCCTAGTGAAGTGATATTGATGACCTATCCTAAAATAGGACATCAATATATTTAGTCTGGAAAACCCCTTAAAGCTGAATGGAAAAGCCCTGTCTTTTGCTGCAGATTTTAACCAAAGCCAGGAGAGTGGCTTCATGAGGAACGGGAAATATAAAGGAAGCACTTATACTTCTCCCTCCTGCTAAATCTACTCCTGGCTCAAAAAAACCACTGCACACTCTGCAACATGTGGCCTAAGCCTCAAGAAGCACTGCTACCAATAGCTTCAGTCATAAAGGGGTTAACCCATTAAAGGGAGTCTATCACCTTCCTTAACCCCTTCAGACTGCCATCATAGCGCTGCAGGCTCTGTGACATGCTTCCATATCACACCTTCATTATGTGTCCCCCATTATGGTCCCAAGAAAAAGATGTTTTCTTTGTTATGCAAATAAGGTGCTCGGCACACAGGGGGCATTCCCAGAGATCTCTGAGCACTGCCCTCTCCGTTGAAAACACGCCAGTGTATGCTTTGTTCCCTGGCCAGTGGGAACAGAGCAGGCGATGGCCAGGTGCTCCGAGCACCTAATATGCGTAATGAAGAAAACGTCTTTTTCTTGGCATCCAGGGTATTGTGACACATAATGAAGGTATGATATGGAAGCATGTCACAGAGCCTACAGCGCTATGGGGGCAGCTTGAAGGGGTTAAGGAAGGTGATAGACTCCCTTTAAGGACACTTATCCCCTATCCACAAGTGTCAGATCGCTGCCCCATTCACAAGGAGGAGGTATGGGAGACTTTCTGTCCCCCTTTCTCCTCATCGCTGTGGACAGGTGATAAGTGTCCTTAATGGGACAACCCCTTTAACTCCCCTCCCATATTTAAAATAGTCTTGCAATCCACAAAAGTTTGAGAGTCTCTGCCCTACATTTATTATAACGTATCTATAGTCTTACGGTGGGCCACAGTGCAGCCAGGTGGGGCAAAGCGTCTCCTATAGAAAGTGTGTATATGTACTTGACTGTATTTGTAGAAACAACTGAGCACAGTATTAGTTAGTGTCCATCAAAACCAAGGCAAAGTGAGGAGCTGGCAGAAAGCTTCTAAGCTTATTGAATAGTTGCTAGAGTATCGGTCTAGCCATTAAAGATACATTTCCTTCTATTCATAAATCATGCGCCGCTTCAGTTGTGACATACCCATGGTTATCTCTTCATGAGCTGAAGGTGATGAATCACGTCTGCCTGTAAAAATGTTCTTCAACAAGCAATACAGCAGTGTCCAAAACTCGCAAGCCTAAAAAGCAATATAAATGAACAAAAAATATTAATCTGTATACAGAAACTCAATAGTTGTATTGTAATTGATAATCTTAGATGACAAGTATATACTCACAATGTACAGAAAACACTTGAGTGAGAAAGGCCATGCTGTGGCTTGGGGAAGGGGGGGGCATGGCTGATTTATGGGAATATTCATGTGTGTCCGACTCGCAGACTACAAGTATGTGGCTATCCATGGCTGTTACCATCAGAAATGTATAGATGACTGCAGCACTAACAAGGCTACATCCACACTGCATTGACAATCATACCAAAAGAGGTCCAGGAGTATATGTCTAACATATCCCTAGGCTCCCATGTAACCAAAAGAGAACCAGAAGATTGTCAGCTTACCATTTTTTTTTCTTTACATAACATAGTTGACTACAGAAGCATCCAGTAAGAGAAAAAAAAGACCAGTGTATTGTGCGTTGGTTTTGATGTCTCCTGCGCTGGAGCAGAATGGCCTTAATTCATGACAAGGCACACACCCGGTCATGAATTAGGTGCATCCGCCAAGAGGCAGTGCTCTTCGGATAAAGTCTACGCCTGCTCCTTCTGCTGTAATTTACACTACATAAATGATAATGTATCAGGCATGGCTGATGGTCAGGCCCATACTCTGCTCTTTTTGTAAAGGGCATGTAAAAACGCCATTTACAACTATTTAAGTGGCATAGATCTGCCCCATTATGTATTCATCCAATGAGTGCTGTATTATGGCAGTAGAGAGTGACTACTCACACTAGATTTACTCTAGCGCCAGGTGTCAGTTCTTCTGGTCCATCGAAGGTCCAAAAAAATCAATCAGACCTCTAAAAAAAAAAAAAAACAACTAACTGCACAATCTGCAACATGTGGCCTCAGTCTCAAGTAGCACTGCTACCAATAGCTTCATAGGATTAAAGGGGTTGTCCCGTTAAGGACACTTATCCCATATCCACAATTGTCAGATCGCTGGGGGTCTGACCGCTGCCCCATTCACAAAGAGGAGGCATAGGGGACTTTATGTTCCCCTTTCTCCTGATCACTGGCGGTCGAACCCCCAGCGGTTTCACACTTATTCCCTATCGCTATCCACTAGCGCCAGGTGTCCATTCTTCTGGTCCATCGAAGGGCCATAAAAACAGACCGTTAAAATAGTGGATATCAACTATAATGGGATCCGTTCTTTTTAGTTGAAATCAACGGACAAAAAAAGTTGGGCTTGCAGGACTTTTTTGTCTGCTTATTTTAGACGGATCTGTACCAGATGGACACCTGTGTAGATGGGAACCCAACATAGCACGATAATAATTCTATTTAGCGGGTATAACTACAATATAATTCTGTGTTGATCTTACTATACTAGCACTATCATTTGGTCTAGAGGTCTTCATGATGGTACCATACTGTAGCTCCAGTGGACGTCCAGCTGTGAACACTACTAGTCACCAGCTCAGGACACAAAACTGTCTTGAGGTTATAACTAGGATTAAGGTTGAGTGGTGTCGTCCTGGTAAGAAGTCTGGAGGACACTATGGCTACCCACTATCTACTCCACCCTCTTCCCCAGGGTCAAAGTTGAAATGTGCTGGGGGTGGGTGGGGGCGCAGGATGGTATGAATGGTGTGTGAATGGGTTTTATTTTTGTTTTAAGCTTGATGCTGCAGTAACTGTCCCTCAGCTCTTTATATATCATTGTATCTCCCTGTTCTTTTATTTTTGACCTTTGTGTATTGCCCTATATTTTCTGTTGCTTGCCCTGTTGTCTTCCCATATCTACTACTGTGCTACAGCGACTAACAATGATCCCCAAGTCTGCCATATTAGGCTAGGGCTACACAGTGACTTTGACTACAACTTCCTTCTGCGACCAAAGATTGCTGGGTCACCCAGTGACTTCTACACTAATGTTAGTGAATGGAGACACATTGTGACCAGTATGGTGTCCTGGCCGCGACTTCTAGTAACAAAAGGATCAAACACTGCTCGATCTTTTTACGACTAGAAGTCACGGTCGCAGCGCCCTAGGGGGTCGCAATGGGACTCCATTCACAAACCATAGTGAAGGAGTGGCAGGGCGACCAGGCAATACTTGTTCATGCCATGGGATTTGCGACCAAAGTTGTCATGTATCCCTAGCATTACTAGGCCAGAATCAGGGCCTAACAGGAAGCCTGTCAACATCCCGGTTTATTATATGGATATGTTCAAATTCCTGTTCCATTTCTGCCCCTTTGGCTCCCCACGACGGAAAGCAATGCAGAGCTTTAGGCTAAGGCTCCACGTTGCGGAAACCCAGCAGAAAAAAAAAACAACACTGCATTTTACAGTGACAGCAAAGTGAATGAGATTCTGGCTAATCCCATAAGCATATAGAAGAAAAAAAAGCTGGGTTTTTGAAAAACGCATCGTGTCAACTTTATCTGCGGAAAGCAAGCGTTTATCCTATAGATTTAATAAGGGAATAAAAAAAAGAAAAAGCTGAAAAAAAACTGCAATGAAAAACACTGTGGAAAAAAAAAACACAATGCATTTTTTTCCCACTGTGCTTTTTAGCTACGGTTGGCTACGTGGGGCGTCAGAATCCATGGCAAGATTGAGCAGGACGCTTATTTTTTTCAGTGTCCTATGTAAACATGCCCTACTATTACTACTACTACTACTACATTATATTTATAAAGCGTTGTGGTACAGGATCAGCCAAGGGGGATTAATCCTAGATATGGATTCCATTTGTGGCTGATTGATATCACACCTTTACCCTTCAGACTCCGGCACGCTTGATGACTGCAGACGATACACATTCCCATCTTGCATACAAGTGTAAACTTCGTTATCTCAGTAGGGAAGATCCTGGAGAGATGTGTATTCTAGTAGACAGTAGGTCCCCAGTAGATCATCAAAGGAAATATGGTATTATGATGATATTTTACGAGGGCAGCATCCTATAGTCTCACCGATCAATTACTCAGGTGCGCAAGACTTGAACGGACACCTCAAGTCCAAACACGGCACTGTTGTGAGCAGGGAAAAGGTCCAGACACTCAACAACCTACCAAGGGTATCTGGGGGGGCAATCTTGGTGTCTACGCAATGGAAACGTCACCCCAAACCCCGTCATACCCCTCGCTTGTTACTACGGTTATCCGGCGAGGAGTCACTGTTGTATGTAGTTTTCTGGTCAAGGATTTAGGGAAGTGCCCTGGGGCTAAACAGTGGAGGGCTCAGCGAACCAGACTATAAACTCATCTTGGTATTAATTTTCTCTTTTAATCCCATTTTATTTCTGTACTGTATTCCTTGTTTTTACCTGTATTTGCTTGACCATCCACTAATGTATAATCTGTATACCTTAGCAGCTAGTACCGACCCATTTGGGTTAATAAATATATAAAATTTATAAAGCTTGTTTCCTGTGTAAGGTAAGAGGGGTGATCGCAGGTGGGCCAAGTGGCTGGGCAAAGCGGTATCACAAGCGCCAACATATTCCGCAGCACTTTACAAATTGGCGCCGAGCATGCGCAGTCAGCGTATATAGCAGCGTCGGATGTGTCGACGCCATTTTGCGGTGGTTCTGTTACACACACATGTAACAGACCACCACAAAATGGCGCCGAGCGTGCGCAGTCAGCGTATATCGCAGCGTCAGATGCCTACGCAAGGCAGAAGATCAGAAGAACATGAAGAGGGGCGTGAACAGAACTAACTAAGGGGCGGGGACAGGTTATTATGCTCAGAGCGCAGGGGGAACGCCCCTCCGTGCTCAGTGACCGTAATTAGCATAACAGAAGAAACTGATTTTATCAGAAATGGCGGGGAGAAGCTTAGAATGGAAGGAAGGAGCAGAATGGCCTTTTTAAAGGCTATTCCAACTTGCCATTAGTTAAAAAGGTGTTTTTCTAATAATAGACTCTCTTTAAATCTACTCAGCATGTTCATTATTCACAGAACATGTAAAAGAGGTCTTATAAGAATGGCAGCAGATTCTGTCAGATTTATGTGTGAATACGGCCCAACACATGACATACTGTACATAGTTCACATGCAATCTGCAGCAGTCATCTATCAGCCAATCAGATTACACCTCTCATTACACTAATACACGCCGCAAAATGAAAGAAGTGATCTGATTGGCTGCCCTCTCACGGCTCATGGGGCCCATAGTAATGTATACACGCCTCTTACCGCCAATGGCCGGTTAAATTTAGACTTCCGGATGGTTTCAGGATCCCAATAAGAACCGGAGGCCGATAAAACGCGGCACAGGGCGCACAGAGCCTCCTTCAGATTATTCACCCGCTTCATCTTGTTCCTTCGTACAACATTGAATTGAACTACCGCCACTGTCACTGGTTGCCAGGCAACGCCGTACAATGCGGAAGGACGCCGGAAGTGAACACAGGGATCAGGTGACGCTGTGTGCGCAGCCCCTGGAGGACATGTTAACTTCTGGCACGACTTGAATGTCACATAGTGAAGCGAGTTATAGGAACCTCAGCTTCATCATAGCTATGGAGAAGGGGACTGGGGGTGGAGAAATCCCTCACTGTGGCTGGTTGTGGAGCACAGTGGTCGGTTTGTTATTGGGGCACTGTGCTGTGTATAATGGGCACTAGAGGGCTATGAATGAAGCCGTGGCTGTTTTTAAAGGGGTTGTTCAGGGAAAAATGGACAATGTTTTTAACCTTTAAATCAACCGGGGGCATTGAAAAAAAAAAAAAAAAAAAAATGCATACTCACCTGTCCCCGATGCTCCAGTGTCCTCCTAGGGCATCCCGTTAGCGGCTTCTCCTGGGTCTCTTCTGGAGTTCGGCTGAAGCTGCTGATTGGCCTCAGCATTCACGCGGAACTCCGGGAGAAGCCACAGCTGGGAGGACATCGGAGCATCGGGGACAGGTGAGTATGCATTATATTTATTTTTTTCAATGCCCCCGACTGATTTAAAAGTTAAAAGCTTGTGCATTTTTGCCTGAACAACCCCTTTAAGGTTGCTCTGGCTCAAATTAAAGGGCTTGTCCAGTTTCAGCAAATAAATGTTATTGTTTGTATAAAGAAAATTTCTACAATTTTCCAATATACTTTCTGTATCAATTCCTCACAGTTTTCTAGATCTCTGCTTGTTGTCAGCCATTGTTTTCTTCCAGTTGAGAAAAAATGAGTCCATGGTCATGCACTATACAGTCCATGGTCATGTGATGGAAATACAGGTGCACGGCTCGTCACAGCTCAGTTATTAGACATCTGCCCTGTAATGAATCGTGCACCTGTGTGCAGTGGTGAACCTAGCCTCTTTGCTGCCTGAGGCGGACTATCGAAAGACGCCCCCCCCCCCCAAAAAAAAATATATGAAATTGAGTTTCCATGCTGTTAGCGTCACACACTGTTATTGTCGTACAATAAACACACACAAACTTATGAAACAGTTTTTAAGAACTCTTCTTCCTGTATTGCTTCAGTATCAGATCAACAATATGGCATTAACAATGAAAGTAACTTCACACATCTTCTGCTTGGTGGATGGACGAGCCCCATACTGTCCCCCATACTCTATAATAGGAACGCCGCAGATAGCTGAGTACTGGACTTCAGGTATCTTTGGCACTCCCATTGAAGTGAATGAGAGCCACGCGGGTTCGTCCATCCACCAAGCGACACACCTACAGTGGGGAAAAAAAGTATTTAGTCAGCCACCAATTGTGCAAGTTCTCCCACTTAAAAAGATGAGGCCGGCCTGTAATTGTCATCATAGGTAGACCTCAACTATGAGAGACAAAATGAGAAAACAAATCCAGAAAATCACATTGTCTTATTTTTTAGGAATTTATTTGCAAATTATGGTGGAAAATAAGTATTTGGTCACCTACAAACAAACAAGATTTCTGTCTCTCACAGACCTGTAACTTCTTCTTTAAGAGGCTCCTCTGTCCTCCACTCATTACCTGTAGTAATGGCTCCTGTTTGACATTGTTATCAGTATAAAAGACACCTGTCCACAACCTCAAACAGTCACACTCCAAACTCCACTATGGGGAAGACCAAAGAGCTGTGGAAGGACACCAGAAACAAAATTGTAGACCTGCACCAGGCTGGGAAGACTGAATCTGCAATAGGCAAACAGCTTGGTGTGAAGAAATCACCTGTGGGAGCAATAATTAGAAAATGGAAGACATACAAGACCACTGATAATCTCCCTCCATCAGGGGCTCCACGCAAGATCTCACCCCGTGGGGTCAAAATGATCACAAGAACGGTGAGCAAAAATCCCAGAACCACACGGGGGGACCTAGTGAATGACCTGCAGAAAGCTGGGACTAACGTAACAAAGGCTACCGTCAGTAACACACTACGCCGCCAGGGACTCAGATCCTGCAGTGCCAGACGTGTCCCCCTGCTTAAGCCAGTACATATCCGGGCCCGTCTGAAGTTTGCTAGAGAGCATTTGGATGTTCCAGAAGAGTATTGGGAGAATGTCATATGGTCAGATGAAACCAAAGTAGAACTGTTTGGTAGAAACACAACTCGTCGTGTTTGGAGGAGAGTGAATGCTGAGTTGCATCCAAAGAACACCATACCTACTGTGAAGCATGGGGGTGGCAACATCATGCTTTGGGGCTGTTTCTCTCCAAAGGGACCAGGACGACTGATCCATGTACATGAAAGAATGAATGGGGCCATGTATCATGAGATTTTGAGTGCAAACCTCCTTCCATCAGCAAGGGCATTGAAGATGAAACGTGGCTGGGTCTTTCAGCATGACAATGATCCCAAGCACACCGCCAGGGCGACGAAGGAGCGGCTTCGTAAGAAACATTTCAAGGTCCTGGAGTGGCCTAGCCAGTCTCCAGATCTCAACCCCATAGAAAACATTTGGAGGGAGTTGAAAGTCCGTGTTGCCCAGCGACAGCCCCAAAACATCACTGCTCTAGAGGAGATCTGCATGGAGGAATGGGCCAACATACCAGCAACAGTGTGTGCCAACCTTGTGAAGACTTACAGAAGACGTTTGACCTCTGTCATTGCCAACAAAGGATATATAACAAAGTATTGAGATGAACTTTTGTTATTGACCAAATACTTATTTTCCACCATAATTTGCAAATAAATTCTTTAAAAATCAGATAATGTGATTTTCTGGATTTGTTTTCTCATTTTGTCTCTCATAGTTGAGGTCTACCTATGATGACAATTACAGGCCGACCTCATCTTTTTAAGTGGGAGAACTTGCACAATTGGGGGCTGACTAAATACTTTTTTTCCCCACTGTATATATGGCTGCGGTCAGGCTGAATTCCCACCCAGCTGGGGGAAAAAAAACAATTCTCAGGCTCAGTGGGGGTCTCAGCAGACAGACCCCCATCACTCAGGTATTTATCCTCTATCATTTAGGTGAATACAGGGCAGTAACATTCTGTGACTTACAGGTGACGTCTCTGACTAATCCTTCACATTTCCCTTCTCTTCCCTTTGGACCGCCATGACCACTTCTTCCAGCTGTTACTTGTCTCTGTAAAGTTTGCAACACAGACATCTTTGGCTCCTCACTTTTCCAGGCACCTGACCCACATTGTCCTCACCTGCACACCCATCCTGCTGCTACCCCCAATTATATAATATATGATATAACCCCCTCATAATGAATAATACTCCCAAGTGCATCTTTATATTAATAATGTCCGTGTGTACCCTGTATAAATAGTGCCCCTTGTTAATAATGCCCCAGGTGTTAACTAATTAAAAGGTTTTCTAGGTCATTAATAAACTAATCAGTGGGGCTCAAAAACCCAGGACCCCCACTGATCAGCTTTTTGAATGAACCGTGGTACCTATGTAAGCGCCATGAAGGCTTCTCTGTTTACATAGTGTAATTCGTCTCATAGCGGCCATGTAATGTAACGTCCTATACACGTCTATGTGACAAGACTGTAATTACATCTCACGGTCACTATAAGCAGACAGCGTCTGATATAAACAGGCACCATAGCCCCTTCATACAGCTGATCAGAAGCAGGGTCCACTGATCTCTTATTGATAATCTGTCCTAAGGATAGAACATCAATAAAAATGAGCTGGAAAGTCCCTTTAATAAAGTCCAAGTGCCACCTTAAAGGGGTTGTCCAGGATAACCACTTTTTTAATATAAGGCTGGGGAAGGTGCTCTGGTATCTTCCAGCATGTTTCAGTCCTGCTGCTCCGTTGTTTTCTTCCCCACAGCACTGTGATGTCCTGTGTCAGCGAACTCAGCGGTCATGTGCGGTCGAGACTTCCGCCAGAAGAAAACACCAGAGCAGCAGAACCAGACTGCGGTGGGAGACATCGGAGCACAAGGGACAGGAGAGTAGGTGTTTTTTTTTAAATACAGTATTACACGGTATTATGGCCCACAGCGGCCCCTGCACACAGTATTATGCCTTGCAGCGGCCCCTGCACACGGCATTATGCCCCGCAGCGACCCCTGCACATGGTATTATGCCCTGCAGCGGCCCCTGCACACGGTATTATGCCCCATAGTGGCCCCTGCACACAGTATTATGCCCCGCATCGGCCCCTGCACACGGTATTGTGCCCCATAGTGGCCCCTGCACACGGTATTATGCCCCATAGTGGCCCCTGCACACGGTATTATGCTCCATAGTGGCCCCTGCACACGGTATTATGCTCCATAGTGGCCCCTGCACTCAGTATTATACCCCATAGTGGCTCCTGCACACAGTATTATGCTCCATAGTGGCCCCTGCACTCATTATTATACCCCATAGTGGCCCCTGCACACAGTATTATGCTCCATAGTGGCCCCTGCACTCGATATTATACCCCATAGTGGCCCCTGCACACAGTATTCTGCTCCATAGTAACCCACCCATGAACTATTATTATACTCTGGGGTCTAAAAACCCCCAGAGTATAATGATCGGAGACCCAGGTGGTGACAAACATAAAAACCAGTGTTACTTACTTGGGCTCCAGTACACTCCCTGCTTTTGGCCCTCTTCAATGTCGCACAGACCGGCGTCGCAACATAATGACGTCGACCTAGCTCACGTGACACCTGGGACGTCACCAAAGAAGGCCGAAGCCTGCTGGGAGTAACATCAGATCGCTGGAGAGGTGAGTAACACTGGTTTTTATGTTCATCACCTCCCCTGGGTCTCCGATTATTATACTCCGGGGTCTGATTATTATACCCCAGAGTATAATAATAGTAGTATTTGAGTCCCGCGGCCTCACTTACCGATGCCCGCGGCTGCTCACAGGCGTCCGATAGCAGAAGCGGGGATCGGTAAATAAATAGGCCGTTACCTGCCGAGGTTACTCCAGTAGGTTTCGGCCTATTTATATATATATATATATATATATATATCTCAAAAAAAAATATTCGCATCTACCTGCGATGCCTTGATGGAGCCGCCACCGCCTCTTCTTTACCTGCGTCCGCGTCTCAGCGTAGGAGGCGCGATGACGTCATTGTATCGCCGCCTTCCCTGAGATGCAGAAATCTCGTAAACCAACCCAGGAAGGCCCCTCGCAGCTTTGTTTTTTTTTTTTTTTTAAGCGGCCTGTCCTGGGCTGGTTTACAGTAAATAGAAAGTAAAAAATGCCGCCCCCCAGACAGTGACAGACAGTGCCGCCTGAGGCGGCCGCCTCACTTCGCCTCATTAGCGGTGCGCCCCTGCCTGTGTGTCCATCACATGACTATGGACTGAATATTCTCCACTATAAGAAAACAATGGATGACAACAAGCAGAGATCTAGAAAACCGTGAGGAATTGATACTGGAAGTATATTGGAAAATTGTATAACTTTTCTTTATACATGCAATAATAATAAATTTTATTTATATAATAATATTTATTTGCTGAAACTGGACAACCCCATTAATTTGAGCCAGAGCAACCTTACAAACAACCACAATTTCACTAGCGTCTATAATACATACCACAGTGCCGCAATAACCAGCCTCAATAGCTATAGTACAATGACAAGCCCGAGAGCCTTCATAAGGCTCCCGCGATCTGTCTGCAATTCCACGTCCTGGTATTCTTCAGTGTCTGGTACAGCACGCACTGGTGTTGGTAGCAGAGGCCAGCCTGGACAGGAGCGTGAATGTATGTGTGAAATTATTGGCCGCTACCTATTGCAACAATCCTGTATGGATTATTGCAATGATTGCACTGTGTGGAGTCTATATACTGTGTGTAGGCCAAAAAAAGTGGGCCAAGTACTGTGTAGGGTCATGAAAAAGGGGGGTAATATACTACGTGTGGGCAAAAAAAAAAGGGGGTGATATATTCTGTGGGGCCAAAAAAAAAAAAAAAAATAGAGCCATATACTGTGAACTGTGTGGGGGCCCTATAAATGTAACTACACCGAACTGGCATAGCTTCATTTATACAGTCGGCCCTTTGAAAACAACCATAAGGCTGATGTGGCCCTTTTTAAAAATGAGTGGGCACCCCTGTGATATTTTTAGGATCTTCATTCATTTGCACAGAGCAGTTTGCAGACTTTTCTGTGCAGGCTGTGAGGAGAATCACTCCCTCCCTCCATTCACTGTGTGAAGAGAGAAAAGGACAGCCACCTATATTCACTGAGATAAGCAAGACGGAATGGAATGTATCTATAGACGGATTTCCTTGGTAACAAAAGAGTGACCTGTAAATAAGCTAGAAAGGAGACACCTAGTGGCAGGAACTTTAGAAAGGTTTTTCAGGCAAAAAGCAGCCACATTTTTAATTAAAGTGTATTACATTTTGGTTTAGAATCACATGCTCTGTGAAATTACAGTAAGTTGTCGAAAAGTTAGTGACCATTTACTAAAGTAGGCACATCTCCTGTCCTCCATGTCCTAACATGAGTAGGAGTTTCACATTAGGTCAGTGAAAAATGGCACTGTTGTGTGAGTAAGGCCTCATCCTTTCATGCATTTATACCTGGTATATTATCCAGAAATAAAGGACAGATAGAAGGGAGTATGACAGCAGGATCAGGCAGACTACACAGAGTTTGCATGTAGCATGTTTGTTACCATGGAGACACATAGTCTACAGAAGAGCTGTAGAAAACAAACGATTTTGATATTTTTAATGACAATCTTTTGCCCCATTTCATATGCACTGTCAGAAAGAAAAAGTTTGTGAAGTTACTTCTGTATACAGGTTGCTGATAAGGCCAGCAAACTGTCCATGGTGATCAATGAAGATGAACGAGACTTCATCAATATCAGTGTAATGCCTGGGCAGCCGGCGCTGGAAAAGGAGACATCAATAAAATGATCTTTATTATTGTTTGTATTTTTTAACTTTTTACAATTCTCAGTGAAGTTTTAAAGTGAAGTAAAAATTCTCTGGTGAAGTTTTGTTGGAAGGGGTAACGTCTGTCGTTAGGCAGAGACTGGTACAGGGACTTATTAGGCCATGCGTGCCCTGCTATAGGGAGCTACCTTCCAATAGGTGGCACTAGGAGCAAATTCCAGTGAAGTTTTATTCTAAGTTCACTTTTTTTCTACAGCATCAGAAGTTTACATTTTCTTTTACCACAAGAGGGCGACAGAGGTTTCTAAGAAATATTGGCACAGTGTACTAATATTTTAAAATACCTTAATAACATTTTTGCAAAAAATTCTAAATGACTGTTTTTAAAGTGTACCACATAGAATGTTACTAGCATACAAACAAGGGCTATGATAATGTCATCTTGTAAAACTGAGATCTATTGCAAATGGAGTATATAAATTAAAGGGGACCTGTCATGTCGATTTGGGACACTAAACCACCCACTGCCCTTATAGGGTTTAGTGTCCCAGATCACCCTGTAATAAAGCCAATTGTGCCCGCAATAAAAATAAGAAAAGCTTGATTCTTACCCTGCTGCTGTACTGCCCGCGCTGGCGCAGTTCTTCAGTGAAGCCAGAGTAGTACACCTCGGCTTCAGTGCACATGTCCCATATCTCCGGCAATTACTCAGTGAAGCCGGGGTGTACATCTTAGCTTCACTGAAGAACTGCGCAGACACCGAGAGCTCCAGAGATGAGATGAGACTCAAAAGATTCATCTCTAGGTAAGTAAAAAGATTTAGTTTTTTAATTGTGGGCACGGATGGAATGAAAACAGGGAGATTTGTGACCCCAGGTCTATAAGGAACAGTGGGTGGTTTTGTGTCCCAAATCGACCTGACAGGTTCTCTTTAATGCAATGATGTCACTTTTCCTGAATACTAAATCCTATATACCTTTTTTCGACACATACATTTAGCATTTGTTAGAAAACAGCGGATGTAGCTTTCAGGTTGCACTATGTGTGTGGATTTACAAAGGTTTTCCACCATTGTCAGGATGTAAATGTAAGTTGATTTTATTAATTCAAGATTTTATATTTAAGGTTAGAATCACACGGCTATAAGACATCTGGATTATACAAAATGCATGCTTAAAGGTGATATTCCACAAAGAATATTTATCTGTTGTAGCTGTTCATTGGGGTGTGGCCACTGAGACCCCCACCGAATACATCATTGTAAAAGTAAAGCCAGCCCCCATTAAACATATATTTTTTAGAATTTTTGATAATTTTTTTTTATTTTTCCATGTCATACACTACCGTTCAAAAGTTTAGGGTCACTTATAAATTTCCTTATTTTTGAAAGAAAAGCACAGGTTTTTTTTCAATGAAGATAACATTAAATGAATCAGAAATACACTCTATACATTGTTAATGTGGTAAATGACTATTCTAGCTGCAAACGTCTGGTTTTTAATGCAATATCTACATAGGTGTATAGAGGCCCATTTCCAGCAACCATCACTCCAGTGTTCTAATGGTATATTGTGTTTGCTAACTGTGTAAGAAAGCTAATGGATGTTTAGAAAACCCTTGTGCAAGTATGTTAGCACAGCTGAAAACAGTTTTGCTGGTTAAAGAAGCTATAAAACTGACCTTCCTTTGAGCTAGTTGAGAATCTGGAGCATTACATTTGTTGGTTCGATTAAACTCTCAAAATGGCCAGAAAAAGAGAACTTTCATGTGAAACTCGACAGTCTATTCTTGTTCTTAGAAATGAAGGCTATTCCATGCGAGAAATTGCCAAGAAACTGAAGATTTCCTACAACGGGGCGTACTACTCCCTTCAGAGGACAGCACAAACAGGCTCTAACCAGGGTAGAAAGAGAAGTGGGAGGCCCCGCTGCACAACTGAGCAACAAGACAAGTACATTAGAGTCTCTAGTTTGAGAAATCGACACCTCACAGGTCCTCAACTGGCAGCTTCATTAAATAGTACCTGCAAAATGCCAGTGTCAACGTCTACAGTGAAGAGGCGACTCAGGGATGCTGGCCTTCAGGGCAGAGTGGCCAAGAAAAAGCCATATCTGAGACTGGCTAATAAAAGGAAAAGATTAATATGGGCAAAAGAACACAGACATTGGACAGAGGAAGATTGGAAAAAAGTGTTATGGACAAACGAATCGAAGTTTGAGGTGTTTGGATCACACAGAAGAACATTTCTGAGACGCAGAACAACTGAAAAGATGCTGGAAGAGTGCCTGACGCCATCTGTCAGCATGGTGGGGGTAATGTGATGGTCTGGGGTTGCTTTGGTGCTGGTAAAGTGGGAGATTTGTACAAGGTAAAAGGGATTTTGAATAAGGAAGGCTATCACTCCATTGGCTTGATTGGAGCCAATTTCATCCTACAACAGGACAATGACCCAAAGCACACCTCCAAATTATGCAAGAACTATCTTTGACGAAAGCAAAGTTTGAAGGAGAAAATTATTATTTCAAATAAAAATCATTATTTCTAACCTTGTCAATGTCTTGACTATATTTTCTATTCATTTTGCAACTCATTTGATAAATAAAAGTGTGCGTTTTCATGGAAAACACAAAATTGTCTGGGTGACCCCAAACTTTAGAACGGTAGTGTATATTTTAAAAAAGTACTGCAATTTTAACTTTGACCCCTAAACAAAAAAATAGACTGACACTTGCAAATTAGTGGCTTTCTTTGCAGCAGTCACTTCATTTAGGTTAACATTAGGATTACAAAAGAAGATAACACCTCTCTAAACAACACCACTGATCCATCATTGTATCCAGTGTCGGACTGGGATGTCTAGGGCCCACCAGTGGAATTGTTTCGAGGGGCCCACCATCAGGACCCCTGCAGATCAGTGGTACCGAGACAGGGCGGCTAAAGGTAATAACATGCTGGGAGCCATGCTGCTCAACCACTATACCATGTGCACCACTGCACTACCTAAACCTACTGCTACACCTTGTATGGCAAGTAAGCAACGTGGCTCCTAGAATTGTTACCTTTACCTGTATCCGCACTGTCCTGGAAAAGCTGATCTGCAGAGGTTCTGGCTGTTGTATCATCGCAGATGTAATATTGATGGCCTATCCTAAGGACAGGCCATCAATATTAGAAAGATGGATAAATCCTTTAAAGAGGTTGTCCAGGCATTGGAGCAACCAATGTAGCTGGCGGGAGGTGTAAAGTAAAAAATAAGTAAATTAAAAAGCATACTCGCCTGTCCCCGGCACTCCTTGCTGGGAGTCCTGCACCTCATGTGATCGCTAAGACCAATTAGGTACAGGATTTCCAGAAATGAGGCGCCGCCATGAGACCGAACAGACACAGGCAGGGGACATCGGGGTGCTGGGGACAGGTGAGTATGCTTTTTTTTTTTTAAAATTTTCTTATTTTTACACCTCCCTGGCGGCCGACACAGTGGTCGCTCCAGTTTATGGACAACCTATTTTAAGGGGTTGTCTGGGCCAAATATTTCTATGGTCACTTCACTGGTCCCCCCACATAGTGGCCTCTTCACTGGTCCCCCATACTGTATGGGGAATAGTGATGTGGTCTTTATATTGTGTGGGAGCAGAGATGGGGGCTGAGATTCTGTGGGGGGGACATTAAACTGTGTGGGGCATATTAAAGGGGTTGTCCTGGGTTAATCTTTTTTATGGCCTATGCTAAGGATAGGCCATAAATACCTGATCGGTAGAGGGCTGACACATGGTCCCAGGTGGTGGAGCCACCCGGCCTGTTCGTCCACACAGGGCCGGAAGCAGAAAGCTCCATCCGCTGAAAGGCGCCTCACGCAGTCCTTCTGCTTCAACAATGCTGAGACACAGTGAAGGTGCCCGGCTAAAGCAGTGGACAGAGCTTTCGCATCGGCGCTGTATTGAGCAGGGCATCAGAAGTGGCCATACACCTGTCGGTCCGGGGCGCCCCCCCAACCGGGTGGCCTATCCTGAGGAAAACCAAACAAATAGCCTGGACAACCCCTTAAATCCCCCCGGGCCCCCTAATGCACCACACTTTAAAGAGGTTGTCCAGTATAATTTTTTCTTTTAATAATTGTCCAGGGAGGTGAATCCACCCTCTCCCCCCCCCAAACCCCCCCCCCAAAAAACACACTAAACATATTCACCTGTCTCCGGTGCTCTGGTGTCCTCGCAGCACGGTCCGGTCCTGCAGCACCGCTGTTTTTTTTTTCCAGAATCCTTTTCCTCACTGGCTGTGACGTCCCAGGTCCCTTCCCTTAGGCCGCTGATTGGCCTCAGGGGTGACATCACAGGTAGTCACATGCAGAGGGAACTTCAGCTGGAAGAAAACAACAGAACTGCAGGACTGAACCGCACTGGGAGACACTGGGGACAGGAGAGAAAGTTTGGGGTTTTTTTTGTTTTGTTTTTTTCACTTGCCCCTGCGTAATTTTAAAAAAAAATTAAGGAGCCACTGTATGGAGTATAAGCTCCACAGTGGCCCCCACCCTGTATTATAAGCTCCACAGTGGCCCCCACCCAGCATTATAAGTTCCACAGTGGCCTCCACCCAGTACTATAAGCTCCACAGTGGCCCCCACACAGTATTATAAGCTCTACAGTGGCCCCCACCCAGTATTATATGCTCTCTACAGTGGCCCCCACCCAGTATTATATGCTCTCTACAGGGGCCCCCATCCAGTATTATAAGCTCCACAGTGGCCCCCACCCAGTATTATATGCGCCCAATAGCCCCCCTCCCCTCCGCTTCGGTGCTATTATTATACTCTGGGGTCTCCTCAGACCCCAGAGTATAATAATCGGAGGCCCAGGGGAAGTGATTAAAAATAACAAACATTCATACTCACCTTGACTTACCTTTTCTTGGCATCCTCGCTCCATCCTGTTGTCTTCAGCGTCTTCTGGCCCTTTTCCGACGTCGCTGCTGAGGCCTGTGATTGGGCCTCAGCGGTCACGTGGGGGCACACTGACGTCATTACGCGGCCGCGCCCCATGTGACCGCTGGGGCCTAATCACAGGCCTCAGTCATGACGGAGGAACGCCGGAGAGAACGCTGTGCCCAGGAGAGGTGAGAATATGTATTTATTGTTTTCAGTCACCTCCCCTGGGTGCCCTGCTCTGCCATCTATTGGAAAGGGGCCTGCAATATGCCAGGGCCCCTTTCCAATAACAGTATGTATAGCGGTCGGGGAACCAGGCTTTCTCTAACCGCTATCATAGTGGTCCGGGGCCCGGCCATCTCCAGCTGGCCGCGGGACCCGTACCCTGCCCGTTACGCCTCTGGTCAGGGGCCCGATCGGGATGGTCAGGATCCCGATCGGGCCCCCATGACATGAGGACTAATAGTCGGGACTCGGGGCCCACCGGTGGATTCACCGGTTCCCCGGTGGGCCAGTCCGACCCTGATTGTATCCACTATTGACAACAGATGATGTCACAACTTATTTCCTCACCCTCCCCGCACATAGCATGTCTAGAAAAGTCTCCCTTAGACCTCAATGAGTCAGCTCCAGTCTATTGCTTCCTATTGTCAAGACTATGTTGTAAAGCATATCTCTAAATGCAGTTAACAGAGCAGAGGAGAAGCTCAGGCAAAATGGCTGCCCCCATAGTCATGTACAGAAAATAGAATAAAACAGATCAAACAAACTAATGATAGATTTCACTACCTGGATTTAATAAATTAAAAAATGGCAATATATTCTCATTAACATGCCTGAACCTATGACTATTTGGTATCGTTGGACTTGTCTTTGTGCCTACATATTCCAGAAATGAGTAGATTTGCAGTAAGTACCACCACCAAAGGTCAGAATAGGGTCAAAGTTTTCCAATAGCCTTTTATACAATGCAGTATTTAGTAAACTGAAGACCATTTACTACTCCTTATTGTCCTATCGACTGTTCACAAAGCGAACATCTGGTCAGTTTAGTGTCTGTTAATAGCTGATCATTATGTGGCTTGTGTAAATGGAGCTTCAGAGCAAACACTGTATGTAGAATCAGTAGTCACCTCCATTAATGACATCACTTGAGACAAAGAAAACCCTTCATGAACAGAATATTGTGGGCAGAACAGAATTTAGTTGCCTTAATCCAACACTCAGGACGTCCACTCCGATGACCAGTGCTCTTATAAGCACACTCCAGACAAAGCTGATGTAAGAAGGACATGAATGAACTAGAGAGAATGCAGAGAAGGCCACCAAGATTATTAGGGGAGTACAGATACAGATTAACAAATTTGGGGTTTATAGAAATGATAAAAGACATCTACGGGGAGATCTAATAACAATGTACAAATACATGAAGGGACAGCACAAAGAACTTTCTAATGATCTTATTTCTCCTAGGACAGTGACAGTGACAAGTGGACATCCTCTACGCCTAGGACAGTGACAAGTGGACATCCTCTACGCCTAGGACAGTGACAAGGGGACATCCTCTACGTCTGGAGGAGAGAACATTCACCAGCCACATAGAAGGGGATTCTTTACTGTAAGAGCAGTGAGACTATGGAAGTCTCTGCCACAGGATGTGGTGATGATGGAGTCATTGTACAAGCTTATAAAGGGTCTGGATGCCTTTCTTCACCGGAGAAATATTTCAGGTTACAGGTTTTAGATTTTGGTAAAGACAAGTTCTTCCAGTGTTATATACTGAATTCCGGATTTAGAATCGTGGAGGATTTTTTTCCCCCTGACATGGGGCAATTGGCATCAGCCTCATGGGGTTTTTGCTTTCCTTTGGGTCAACACTGTAGGGTTATAGGTTGGACCTGATAGACCTGTGTCTTCATCCATCCTCATCTGCTATGTTACTATGTTGTTATTTTATACAGTTACATCTGGCCAAACTTTTTAAGATCTTGGAAAATCCCTTTAAGGCCGGGGCCCCACTGGCAAAAACCGCGGCGTTTTACTTTACCTGCAAAGTGGATGGGATTGTGGCTGATCCCATCCACACAATGCAAAAAAATATCTGCAGCAGACATGTTGCGATTTCAAAACCGTCACATTTTTGTAAATTGCAGCATGTCAATTATACCTACGGAAAAGCTGGAGTTTTCTGTATAGCTAGAATTGAAGCAGAAAATCCGCAGAGTTTTCCTTTGTGAAAAGCGCTGCGGGGAAAACAGTGATACGTTTCCGCCATTGTTTTTCGCACAGCACTTTTTTTGCTGCGGCTCGCTACGTGGGGCCTTAACCTAAGGGTGCTGCACCTGTATTTGCAGCTTGAAGTCACAACAGGTACAGGACCACACAGCAATTGGCCGTAATCTGTATATAGTTATCTTAGGTCGGTTCCATGTGTTATAGCACTTTAAAACTGATAGTAGAGCAACAAGGTGCAGATTTTACAGCGCTGGAGTCCTGGGTTCGAATCCTGCCAAGGACAACATCTGCAAGGAGTTTGTATGTTCTCTCCGTGTTTGCGTGGGTTTCCTCCAGGTACTCCGGTTTCCTCCCACACTCCAAAGACATACTGATAGGGAATGTAGATTGTGAGCCCTATATGGGACAGTGACTGTCAATGTCTGTAAAGCGCTGCGGAATATGATGGCGCTATATAACCAAACAAAATAAAAATTAATATTAATAATAATAATAATATCTCCATCCTGATTCAACAAGTGTTTGTCAAGCATGTTCATGCTTGTTTTTTGGTCGGGTGGAGCTAAATGTATGGAAAAATCATAGTTAATAGAGGTCACCCCAGGCCATCTTCGTTCTCACAAAAACAAAGCTACTACTAGCAACCTAAAGCACGCAGTGCTGCTTTTTATTTTGCTGTTTAACCATTAAATGTTGCCTGCACGGTCCTGTATAGCCCCATTAACTAGAATTAACTGAGCTGCAGTACCAGATATAGCCAGATCCTTATGTATGGCACTGCGTCTAGATAAACAATGCAGGGGCCATGGTTCTGCCGCCAAGCCTGCTACTGTCTTGCTCAGTCCCATTCACTTGAATGGGATTGATATGCAATTTTATGCACAGTGAGTGGATGAGAGTGCAGAGAAAATGGTGAAAGGGGCTTGTGATTGGTGGACCCCCACATAAAACCACATACCAGGTACAACCATAGGTTGGTTGGTGAACTATTACATTATATGCTATTTGTATCCCCCAAGATATACCTTATAGTACCCAAATAATGCCATCATACAGTGCCTAAATCACATTGCAAAAGGTGCCCAAATAACTGCAAAACCTTTGCCAACATAACACCATAACTGCATCTTGTGCAGCTGCCTTTCCTTTCTGTGCTCATAGATTGTGGGGTTTTTTTTTGTGTGTGTTTTAGCTTCTTCATTACTGCAGTGTTTCTGTCTCTCCTATATTATGGTCACTTGGGCTTTTCTCAGTTATTTGTTTGCTAGTGTATAGCTACTCCTGGCAGACTCTGATGTAAAACTAATAGTATCAGTAGTAGTAATAGATAGGGGAATGGGCAGACTGCTCCTTACTTAACTTGTCCACAGCCTCAGAGACAAATGTAAAATGCGATGCAGCCATAATGTGATTATTAGCAACAGAAAAATGGATATCATGTATGAAGGCATATATAGCCATAGAACAGTCTGCCCAGCAAAACCCTGCACATATTTCCACTTTTCAAGAAAACTCAGGTACCCTTTAAAGGGGACCTTTCATGTCCTCAGGCACATGCGGTTTTACATACCGCTAGAAAGCCGACAGCGCGCTGAATTCATGCGGTATGTGCCCGGGGCTGGAGATATCGGCGGTGTAAGTTTCACGGTTTACTGTCAGAAAGGCGTTCCTGACAGTCTAGCTGCGCTGTGAGGAACGCCCTCCCAGACAGTTCTCGTTCATAGACTTGTACTGGGGGGCTCAGCGACATCGCCGGGCGGTAAGGAGCGCCCCCTCTGACAGTACAGCGCTATAGACGAGTACAGAGAGAGGGGGCGTTCCTTACTGCCCAGCTAGACTGTCAGGAACGCCCTTCTGACAGTAAACCGTGAAACTTACACCGCCGATATCTCCAGCCCCGGGGCACATACCGGGAAAGCCGGCAGTGCGCTGAATTCAGCGCGCTGTCGGCTTTCTAGCGGTATGTAAAACCACATGTGCCTGAGGACATGAAAGGTCCTCTTTAACTTTTTGAATTCTTGCATCCATACTGATCGCACTATTTCAAGGATTAGACTGAGGGGGAGACACCCCTTTGATTGTGTTATAGGAAATCAGTGTGATGTGTTTGAGGCCCATAAATAGTATAGGCAGACAAACCCCAGGGCTCACTGAACATACTCCGGTTGTGAGGGCATACTTGCATACTGGTATATACATATATGGCAGTATATTATAATTAAAATGTAAGAAATTGAAAATACCTCTATTTTTAAGAGACCACAGTGTTCGGGTGAGCATTGCAGGCTCTTCATTGTACACCAAGCACAGCATCATACATTGCATAGCGGCCTCACATGGTATTGCAACTCAGCCCCGTTATCTTGAATGTGACTGAGATGCAAACAGGATACATGGCAAATAAATATGACATTACTGAGCCATAAGTGGAAGTGACAGACTCAGGATGTAGCTATAGGGGGTGCAGAGGTAGCAAAAGCTACCTGATGGGACCCAAAGGACTGTCTACAACATACCAAGATAGTGGTATGGCAAGTGTGGGCCCATTACAGATTCTGCATTGGGGCCTTCTCATCACCTATCCAGTATCCGATACAATCCTTAGAGTAGGTCATTACTATTTAACTGCCAGAAAACACCTTTATATATCCCAAAATATGAAATAGTATTCACATATTTCCCTGTAACAACCTGCAAAATACATCTTTTGTATCACTTGCAAAAAATAATCCTAAAAACTCAAAAATAAAAGCTAAGGTATGGCCGTGCAAAAATTTAAAAAATTGGCCCAGTCCTCAAGGGGCTAACTGTTAGACACTATTCTAGTGAACCTTACGTTGCGACACGTAGGCAGCTTCAGAGGTCTGTAGCCATGAGGTCATATAGTAGTACTATGTGTTTTGGGGTAATTGGCAGATTGCGTTATAACACGGGAAAATGTGTTTAATCCCTTAGAATTGTACGCTCCTTAACCTGATCTAACTGTCATAAATACAGCATTACCACAGTAAACCTAACAAGACCTGTCAGACAATACTGCACATATGCGTCTCCCTTGTATGTTTTATATCTCTGGCTGGAGATTTCTTGGACGTGTTTGGTGAGCATCTGGTATGAAAATTGGAACAATCTTTCTCTCTTTCAACTAATAGTGTCCATATTGGGGTCTGATGTAAAGGTCTGGAAAATTTGGCTCCGGTAACCTGTATTAGCATCCCTAAGTATTTACATGTGCATGGTCTTTTATTACATGTTTTGATGACCATTTTGTGTTAATTTATATTTGAGGGGAGTCCAGCGAGTACATCAATAGGTGTATTTCCAGACACAGACGTGTAGATAAATCAGCAATGTGATGGGACATCTGTTCTAATGAAATGCTGGTTTACAGCGTACAGATTCTAAGTCAGGATATTTATTGGATTTTTGTTAGTAAATAGATTTTTTTTAGGCATAAATGGTCATTATGATATGCATTATACAGTGGGGAAAAAAAGTATTTAGTCAGCCACCAATTGTGCAAGTTCTCCCACTTAAAAAGATGAGGCCGGCCTGTAATTGTCATCATAGGTAGACCTCAACTATGAGAGACAAAATGAGAAAACAAATCCAGAAAATCACATTGTCTGATTTTTAAAGAATTTATTTGCAAATTATGGTGGAAAATAAGTATTTGGTCAATAACAAAAGTTCATCTTAATACTTTGTTATATATCCTTTGTTGGCAATGACAGAGGTCAAATGTTTTCTGTAAGTCTTCACAAGGTTGGCACACACTGTTGCTGGTATGTTGGCCCATTCCTCCGTGCAGATCTCCTCTAGAGCAGTGATGTTTTGGGGCTGTCGCTGGGCAATACGGACTTTCAACTCCCTCCAAAGGTTTTCTATGGGGTTGAGATCTAGAGACTGGCTAGGCCACTCCAGGACCTTGAAATGCTTCTTACGAAGCCACTCCTTCGTTGCCCTGGCGGTGTGCTTGGGATCATTGTCATGCTGAAAGACCCAGCCACGTTTCATCTTCAATGCCCTTGCTGATGGAAGGAGGTTTGCACTCAAAATCTCACGATACATGGCCCCATTCATTCTTTCATGTACACGGATCAGTCGTCCTGGTCTCTTTGCAGAGAAACAGCCCCAAAGCATGATGTTGCCACCCCCATGCTTCACAGTAGGTATTGTGTTCTTTGGATACAACTCAGCATTCACTCTCCTCCAAACACGACAAGTTGTGTTTCTACCAAACAGTTCTACTTTGGTTTCATCTGACCATATGACATTCTCCCAATACTCTTCTGGAACATCCAAATGCTCTCTAGCAAACTTCAGACGGGCCCGGATATGTACTGACTTAAGCAGGGGGACACGTCTGGTACTGCAGGATCTGAGTCCCTGGCGGCGTAGTGTGTTACTGACGGTAGCCTTTGTTACGTTAGTCCCAGCTTTCTGCAGGTCATTCACTAGGTCCCCCCGTGTGGTTCTGGGATTTTTGCTCACCATTCTTGTGATCATTTTGACCCCACGGGGTGAGATCTTGCGTGGAGCCCCTGATGGAGGGAGATTATCAGTGGTCTTGTATGTCTTCCATTTTCTAATTATTGCTCCCACAGTTGATTTCTTCACACCAAGCTGCTTGCCTATTGCAGATTCAGTCTTCCCAGCCTGGTGCAGGTCTACAATTTTGTTTCTGGTGTCCTTCCACAGCTCTTTGGTCTTCACCATAGTGGAGTTTGGAGTGTGACTGGTTCAGGTTGTGGACAGGTGTCTTTTATACTGATAACAATGTCAAACAGGAGCCATTACTACAGGTAATGAGTGGAGGACGGAGGAGCCTCTTAAAGAAGAAGTTACAGGTCTGTGAGAGCCAGAAATCTTGCTTGTTTGTAGGTGACCAAATACTTATTTTCCACCATAATTTGCAAATAAATTCTTAAAAAATCAGACAATGTGATTTTCTAGATATGTTTTCTCATTTTGTCTCTCATAGTTGAGGTCTACCTATGATGTCAATTTCAGGCCGGTCTCATCTTTTTAAGTGGGAGAACTTGCACAGTAGGTGGCTGACTAAATACTTTTTTTCCCCACAGTAGCTTTAAAATATTATATGATTTCTTATTTGGCCAAATTATGGGTGCTATTCTAATGTTATGAATGGTGCCCATACGTATTAGATATTGGTTGGTATTGGTTGATCATTGACAGCTATCCCCCCCACACACACATCTAGCTTATATGCAAGCATATTGGACTAAACTGAGATTACATGTGTTCTCAATGGGGAGGGGGAAATAAGTTACTTCTAGACTCCTCTAGTTGCCTTGTTTATCTCAAGTGAAAACAAAAGGATCCTTATTTTTTCTACCCATAACTATTAGATATTTTGCCAGTCCTGCCAAGATCATTGTGATAGTGTGTATGACCACCTTTAGTAAAGTGGCATCTGATTCAGTCTGTCTTCAAGGAGATCTAAAGGTGACAATAAGTTGGGCTATTGGGAAGGATTCATGGTGGGTGCTTTAAAGAGGACCTTTCACCACCTTTGCCAAGTCCAGTATTTTGCATCATTTAATAGGTGCCGCTCTACTGATTCTGGCATAGTTGGAATTTTTTCTCTAGCCCACACCGTTCCCAAGCAACAAGTGCTGTTAGTTTTGGTGCTTTGAATACTATTATACTTTCAGGAGGGCGGTGTCAGGCAGGAGCAGCCAAGGGGTGTGGTTCTGAGCTCTGACACTAACTGCCTCTGATTGGAGATCTAAACCACGCCCCCCTGCCTAACACCACCTTTCTGACAGTACACACCGTAAGTAGCATATCAGACACCAAAACTAACTGCATTAACTGCTCAGGAACGGTGGGGACTAGAGAGAAAATCTCAACTGCACTAGAATCAGTGGATCGGCATCTATTAACAGATGCAAAGAACTGGAGGTGGTGCAGGTGGTGAAAGGTATGATTTAAAAGCAGGTGCATTAAGATCCAAAGATACCATATGTTTTTGTTCATCTCTTTAGTGTATTGCACAGTGGATATAAAGTTTATATCAAGGTTGATATATCAATGGTTAACTTTTTACCTTGCCTTGATCAAACTGGCATGTCTACCACACCTCATCAACATTCCTGTATTTGCCCAGGAGGAATGTTAGTCAAGAAATACTGGTGTGGGCAGGATCTGCAGTAGTAAATATTCTGTAGTGTGTGTGTGTATATATATATATATATATATATATATATATATATATATATATATACATAAGCAATGCTACCTCCTATGCTGCCCCTGCTACCTCCTGTGTCACCCCTCTACCTCATAGATTGTAAGCTCTTGCGAGCAGGGCCCTCAGTCCCATTGTGTGAATTGACTATTACTCTGTAATGTATCTTTTTGTCTGTACTTGAACCCTACATAACCTCTCTCTCTATATATATATATAGATATAGTATATAAGTGTAAATAGTAATGGTAGAATGCTGTTGGGATGCATTTAGATATACACAGTAATGAGAAATAATGCAGACTACCGTCTTTGAATTTTCTGGTTTATGTATCAGAACATAATAAAAATAATAATCTGGTCCTTAGAAGGTCTTTAGGTATTAGGTAAATACAACCTCAGATGAGCAAGACTGACAATGTCTATAAAGCTCTGCAGAATATGTTGGCGCTATACAAGTAGGAGAAATAAATAAACAACAAATGACAAATTCATTATTTATGTAAGAAAAACTAAGCCAAAATACAGAAGAATGTAGCGTGTAAAATCTTAAATATGCCCTTACTGCTTCCATAGGGATTAAGAGGGTAAGTAGCTGCCAGGTGATACTAATCAAATGCACTTAATTAATTGATCATCAGCAAATTTAACCACCTCAAAAAAGCTACATTTTGGCAGTTTGTTTTAGAGCATATAGGTGTGTGTTAACACAATGGTAAGGAGGAAAGACATCAACAATGATCTTAGAGAAACAATTATAGCTGTACATCAGTCTGGGAAGGGTTGTAAAGTCAGTTCCAAACAATTTAAAGCTCATCATTCTGCAGTGATAAAGATCATTCACAAGTGGAAAACATTCAGTTGCCAATTTTCCCAGGAGTGTACATCCCAGCAAACTCTCCCTAAGATCAGACCATGCCATGCTCATAGAAATTGCAAAGAACCCAAGAGAACAACAGTACTGTGCTAAAGATTTAGACAGGTATGGACAAAATGCTGTAAAGTAAGAATACTTTCAAAAACAGAAGTGTTAATATTTTATTTTTTGTCAAATAAAATTAAGTGAATGAAGAAAAGAGAAATCTAAATCCTATCAATATTTGGTGTGACCTTTGCCCTTTGCCTCCCACCAAATAAACTCTGCAGGGAGGTTGTTCCCGCCATCTTGGAGAACTAAGCACAGATCTTCTTTGGATGTAGGCTTGTTCCAATCCTTCTGTCTCTTCATGTAACCCCAGACAGACTGGATGATGATGAGATCAGGGCTCTGTGGGGGCCATAGCATCACTTCCAAGACTCCTCCAAACGGCAAGGGTCACACCAAATATTGAGGGGATTTAGATTTCTCTTCTTTCACTTGTTCTTCTTTAAGCTAAAGCTGAAGATAGTTCTTAATAGTTGGGGGTCGTTGTTCTGCTGTAGAATAAATTTGGTGCTATTGTTAATAATGTATGCTGCCCCGATCCCCGTACACAGGAAGTGCCTGGAGATGTCCACCCAGCCAATCACTAGCTGAGGTAGGTCAACACTGTGTCTAACTAGGCATTTCTTGTGTGTTCAGAGAACCCAGGAGCCCGGCCAACAACAGAGGTGAACAATTGTTCCTTTATTTTTTTAACCTGGTATTATTTTTTGTCACAACTCACCTGCAGGTTTCTTCTGCAGGTTCCTGTAGCTTTCTAGGTTGCAAGCTGCAGGTAAAACCCTCAGCAATAATTGACAAGCTACAGCATTCAGTCACAGCATATGGATGAGATTTGTTTAATCGATTTTGCAGTGACTTCATGTGGTCCCAGCCTTATAAAGAATACCTGCAGAATTCCTTCATTTTTAGTTGTACATGCTTTGGAGGAATCATTGGGTTGCAGAACCCTTTATACTGGTTTGAGATGTTGTCTGTGACCAGTGAGTATGTTTTGTATGGAGTATAGAGACTGATTTTTTATCTTTTCACAGCGTGCACAGTAGAAGTTGATGATCTGTTATACAATGTGATCCAGGTCATGTTTTTTCTATAAATATATAGAGCTTTTTCTATCACTTGCCAAACACAGATCGTAGCCTGTATGATTTCTATGAGCTGCAGCTGGTGACGCCGAGGTGTAAAGGCAGCGGTTTTGTTGCTGGAAGTCATTTTATTGCTAATGATAATGTCATTGCATTTACATAAGTTGATAAGTCATTTCAGTTTCCAAGGCCATGTTGTCCATGTTATGTCCCTGTCATTTCACGCCTCGGCATTCCAGTCTCTCATTACTAGCTACATTTCCTTGGCAAGGACCTGACATTTTCAGTCTTTGGTTTGTCCTAAGGGTTTGTTCACCTGGAGGAATCTGATGAGATAATTTTGAGGCAGATTCCAGCTTAAGCCCCACGTTGCGAAAAAGCCATGTTTTGGGCGCGGCAGAAATGCCGCAAAATACCTAAAAAGTGGATGGGATTCTGGCTAATCCCATGCTCCACTCATTGCAGAAAAATTATCCACAGCGGAAATGCTGCGATTTCAAAAACCGTTGCAGGATTTTTTTCTGCTAGCTGATTCTGCTTGTTCTTCAGGCAGATTTGGCCTGAAACTCCCATTGAAATGAATGGGAGGTGGATTTTGGAGCAGATTTTTTCTACCTGGGGGTTAGTTCACACAGAGTAATTTGTAGCTAATTTTGAGGTGGATGTCTCCCTCAAAGTCCTCTTCTCTTTCCACCATGTGAATTACCCCTGACCAAATTTAGTGCAAACATACCCTAAGGGTAATGTATCACTGTAGGCCCATATTTACCCTTATTCTAGGGGATCACTGCTTAGTAAAATATAACCTTTAAATCACAATATTAAAAAATAAAACACAAAAAATAACCAATGGAGTCCCATAGTGGCAACAAATCATTGTGACTCAAGAGCTATAGATACAAAAGGTCCCTGCAAATAGCCACAAGAAGCTGTAGGAGATATCAAAATCAGTATCAATGATATAGTATCCTATCCCATCATACATTACCCAGAATTAGCCGCCAAAATGTAGGAAGTCCCTGCGGGAGTGCAGACAGGTTCAGCGAGTATGCCTACGCAGATATCAGATACAAAGGCAAAAAAAAAATCTCAGAGATGCTGTTATGGTTCAGGTATTGATCAATTTGCCAATCACTGTATATAGCAGACCAGAAGATAGAAATATGGTCCGAAAAAATCTCATTTAGTCAATCACTGTATATAGCAGACCATGACATGGTATCGTGGTCCCCAAAAAAATCCCATTTAGTCAATCACTGTATATAGCAGACCATGACATGGTATTGTGGTCCCCAAAAAAATCCCATTTAGTCAATCACTGTATATAGCAGACTATAGGATATAATTATGATCCCAAGTCCAACACGTCTCCCCAGTGCTTTGGATCATCAGAGGATAGATAAGCCTTCTATATAAAAACAGGGGAGGGGTGCATTTATCAAGCCTGTTGCGCTTATTTTTTCAAATTCTGCTCCTTTTTTTTTTATACTGTGTGCATAAGATTTATCACGTGCGCTTATATTGAAGGCTCATCACATTGCTTTTTTGCCCTTTAGAATGGGCGTGCTATAGCTGGAGTAACATTTTATCCTGACTTCAGTCCGTACCTTGACTACATCCTTGCCTAATCTCTTGACCCATACACTGTTGTCACTTGACCCACCTGGGCTAGCCTTCACCTACACTGGGACTACTCCTAGAGGTGGTGATCTGGTGGTTGCAGTGAAGATCAGATCCCTGTACAAGGGTTAAAGGGTGAATACCAGGGGACCACTTGGACAATACACTAAGACGTAGCCCAAAGCCCAGCCGTTTAGGTAATACAGTGGGCCACACCTGCTGAGTGTTACAACTAGGAGTATCAAGCACACTAGAGACATCCATCTATAGACGGCTGTTTTGTCGTTCTTGCTCCTCACTTGTACAGAGTAGGATAGTTGTTGGCTAGGTGAGATGCCTTTGATGCATTTCTACCCTTACTTATTAGTCAGAGAGAAAATTATACCCTGTGGTGGTGCTTTATGGCAGGACACTCTGTCATCAACTTGGAGCCTTCTAACAAAAGGAGATTCTTCTGAGCAGACAGACCCTTGACCAAAGGAATTTTCCGACCATTGAAATTTATGGCCTATTGACAGGACTCGGGACATACACCTGTCTTGAGAGCAGGGATTGGAGATCCATGTCCATAGGCCACTGAATGGAAGGGTGACTACTGACATGCTCTCTTCATTCATTTCTATGGGGGTTTTAAAAAAATACCCAAATGTTTTTGGAACTCCCATAGAAGTCAATGGAGAGAGCAGTTCATGCCCCGCAACCTCTCAAATCACAGTGGTCACCAGATACTGACCCCCGTTCTTGTGGTAGGTGCCGTGCCCCTTATCCTGTGAATATGCCATAAATGTCTGAGATGAGAAATCTTCTTAATTATTTAGTGTTCTACTTGACTGGAGGAGTATGAGGATGGTGAAATAGGGCCATAAATCCAACTTTACTATTTTATCTTTATTTCCAAGCCAGTATATAACCCTGCCTCAAACAATGGTAGTCCACTGACGACAGTCACCGGCTTTATCTGCTAATATGCTATCGGGGATGTTCTCCAGCAATAGAAGATAAGTCGAGTGAAGTGGCTATAAATGTGGAGATAATTTTGCTGTCTGTGATTTTTATAGTTAAAGTGATCATATTGACTTCTGTTGTTGATATCGGAATTTTTTACAATTACGTATTCTTTTTCAATATTTTTAAGCTTGAAGAAATTCCCAACATTTTACAAGCCTATTTTCTGATACAGAGCTCCAGATCCCCTGCATAAACAGAGATGTAAAAGATAACATACTTGATGATTAGAGGGAGTTTAGGTTTTAACCGAGTAATATGCTAAACCCCTACTTAACCCCTTAGTGACCACCAATTTGACATTTTTGACTTCTCCTTTATTGGAAAAACTATAACTTTATAACTTTTTTGTAGAGTTGTAAGAGGACTTTGTTTTTTTGGGACAAATTGTACTTGAAAAAGCCACCTGAAAAATTTCAGATATGATATAAAAAACTCTATTGTGCCATTTTATTGTGGGTTTAGTTTCTACAGTAGTGATAGTGTGATATTAATTATATTCTGTCAGTCAGTGCAATTTCATAAATCCCAAATTTCTATATTTTAATACCTTCAAAATATTTTTAAACATTGAAAAAAAAGTGCTTGTTTTGCCATATTGTGACACCTGTAACTTTTTTATATTCCCGTGTACGTTATTGTATATGGGGATTTGTTTTGTGTAGCAAATTGATACCTTTTTGGGGAATGTGTGACTTTTTTTGGGAGGCGAACCAGCAAAAAATGTTGATTCAGCAATTTAGATTTTTTTTTTTCTGTTATGGTGTTCATCGTATGGGTTAAATATTTTTATATTTATGGGTATTTTCAGACATGGTTTATGTTTATTTTTGTTTGTTTATTTTTATATGTAATCTATGGAAAGTTGGATGATTTTATTTTATTTTATGTTATTTATTTATTTTTTAAAGGTTTAAAAAATGTTTTAACTTTTTTTTTAGCCACCCTAGGGAGCTTGAACCATGCGATCATTAGATCATTGTACCATAGACTGCAATACTACTGTACTGCAGTGTATGGTAAAACTCCTGTCTTACTATTGAGCTCTGCCGGAGACAGGCCTCAATAGTTATATTGCTATGGTAGGCATGAGAACCTTCAGAAGGCTCCAGGCTGCCATAGGTCCTGCGATCTTGCAGCACGGGAAGATAAAAGTGAACAGAACCTCTCAGATACCTCACATCTGACCACAGTATCAGAGGAGTTGAATGTCCACATAGAAAGAGTGGGGATTGAAATTAATAAATACAAGTTCTATTGCATATATTTCCTGCAAAACTGTATCTCAATCTGCTCAGCTCCTCCTGCTCTATAACATGCAGCCTGCAGATTGGACTGCATTTTCAGGGTGAGAGGTTCCCTTTAAATCTGTCCATCATGCAGGTAATGGAGCCCTGTATCAGAAAACATGACTCTGACCGCTATAAAGATGAACCAGCCTAGGAATTTGGACCTAAACATCACGATAATAAAAGGACAAAGTGAGTCTGTACATTATACCAAGATTCTCATGATATCTGAACTGGAGTGTGAATCAGACCCTAGTTACGAAATCAACAACAGACGTAATGTCAGCTCAATCTCCACTTTATGGGCTGATATATTTGTGTTCCCAGGGCATGGCTCTTCAATAGCAGTCATATCACAGGAAAAAATAGACCAGCACTCACAAAATGCTTCTTTAGGCTGAGGCCCCACGTTGCGTAAACGCAGCTTTTTTTGTTGCAGATTTTGTTGCAGTTTTTTGAGATAAACCCAGGAGTGGATTGAGCAGAAGATAGAAGAATAAGAGCTTCCTATCTATTTCCCATTCCTTTTGTGGCCATTCTTGGCTTTGCCTCAAAAAAACGCAACAAAATCTGCAACAAAAAAAAGCTGTGTATCCGCAGCGTGGGGCCTCAACGTTAGCCTAATGTCCCATGTTGAGAAAACACAGCGTTTTTGCCTGTTACGGAAACGCAGTAGGAAAAAAGTGCTGTGTGTTAAAGTACTAGCAAAGTGAATGAGATTCTGGTTAATCTTATCCACATATTGAGGAAAAAAGCTGCGTAAAAGCGTTTTTGAAAAAGGCAGCATGTCAATTTTTGCTGCAGAATCAAAGGAAGGAAAACGCAGCAAAGTCTCAATGAAAACCGCTGCATAAAAAAGTAACGCGTTTTTGCAGCGATTTTTAGCTGCGTCTTTCGCTATGTGGGGCCTTAGCCTTATAAGAAATCCTGAACATCAATATAAAATATGTTTATGAGACTTGGAGCTACTGTGAGTGAGAGCCCTGAAATCTTCAAAATTATTATATTGATGTTCAGGATCTCTAAATATTGTAAAGGATCTAATTTTCTTTAAAGGGATTTTCCAGTCAGAAAGGGGTATTTTTTAAAACCAGTATTGATGCAAAGTAATTTTTTTTTTTTCAGAGTTTTTGGCTGCCACTCAGGAGCAGTCAGCAGAAACCACTTCTACTGGGCAGACTGGAGACTCTACAAACTTGTGAGCTGTTGTCATGGGACCTCTTGTTTGGGGACTAGAGTAACTTATCTAAATAGTTTTAGTGGGCACTATGACTGGACGTATATGAGCACTGTATCATTACAATGGGTGCTCAGCAACATTCAGCAGTAATGTAGTCTAACCACTTCCCACCAGCCGAACATAAATGAATGGGATAATGGTAATGTCCCTGTGTCAGAAACCTGTTAATTCCCTTGTTGTATTTAACTGCACTGTGTGCCTAGGCCTATAGTGCCGCTTGTAGGATTGAGCTGACAACGGATACTGAAGTGTCTCATGGAACTGAAATATTCCGTTCCCTGTTACTAAAAGCCTCTGAACACAGTGAACATATTGAACACTACCCAATGTGTTTGTTAGGACACCCTGTGACATCAGTAATGACATCACAGGGATTCTCTGTGTAGAGAGGCTTGGAGGCATACAGGGAAGTTTGGGATTAGTCAGACTGGCCCTTGTATATTGATGACCTATCCATAATATATGTGATTGTGAGGGTCCGACATTTGGAACCAATACCGATCAATTGTTTGACATTTATATATGCTGTGGCTTCTTCCCTGTGCTGATTACATCATGTTCATTGGTCACATGGTACATAGGCAGCTCAGTCTCATTTAAGTGAATGGGGCTGAGCTGAAAAACTAAGCATAGCCCCTGTGCTTGGCATTTCGAAGAAGAGACTGCAGCACTCACCTCAAACACTGCAGCTTTTTCAAAGAGCTGATCTGTGGGGGTCCAGAGTGTTGTATAGGTCATCAATATATATGTCCCAGAATACCCATTTAGTTACTGTTATCAGTGATCTGTATAGAAGGACAAGAAACAAGTACTGTAGATAATGGGGGCAATTTATCAAGACTGGCATTCCATATGTCAGTCTTAGTCCATGCCCCTACTGGTGCTAACTGCATAGGAATAGTTAAGAGGCTCCGGCCTTCTGTTAAATTAGGCACACTCCCATGAGCCAAAATTGAGATCCATGGACAGTCAGAAACTCATGTAGATTTCAGGTATAGTAAGTCGGGCCGAGGCATCCCTGCATGGCCCACTTTGGTGTCTGCCCCGCTCCTCCCACTTTGTCAAGTGGACATAGACGTCCATTGTAACGCACTGTCAAAATATAGATCATGTCCTACTTTTGTCTATTTTCACGGATCCCTCCATACAATCAATCTCAAATGATCTGTGATAACGGGTGCCGCTCGGGTGGAAGACGACCGTGAAAAATGGACGTTTTTCATGTCCGTTTTGCTCCTCGGTCTTGTGAATCTATCCTTTGGTTCCGCTCCTGGTTTCAGCTTACAATTACTGATGCAAATTACTGTCCACAATGTGCAAATCTGAATAAGGCCATTGTCAGGCTTTATATATTATCTGATGATAGAATAAAGGAATTTCATTGAATACATGTATCATATATCAGGTATGACTGGTGAACAGTCCTCGATATGTACAGATAAAAGTCTGTGTGTACTTATATCTCCTTATTAAACTTCAGGTCCCAAGTACATTAAAGCTACATCCGTGATGCCTCTGATCTTATCTTGCAACCTTTAAGAGTTAACCTCCCTGCTAAACGCCGTGTGCAAAGTAGCTAACACTCCCATCTGAGTCCCTCCCAATGCTGAGTTAAAACATGGGCTGAGCTGCTGTGCTAGTCATTCTACATTTGGTCACAGCATCAGCATCAACATGCCTAAGTGTCCTAAGTGTCAGAAAGAAGTGTACTTTGGTAAGTATGGCACGACCACCACCTGACTAAAAGTAGAGCACAAAAGTAAACTGTTATACTAAGCGATAACTTGTGGCACTACTAGTTAATAGACTGTCTAGTTCTGTAATAGTCATTGTATGGCATATTGGCTCTGTTTTTGGTCTTACCATTATCTCCAGGTTTCTTATATTACGCTACTTCCTTATAATGTGCATGACACCTTACATTTATGTCTTCTGTAAGTGTAGGGTGGCGAGACTTGAGGTTTAAGTGTAGATCGGATGCCATGCTGAGGCGGTTATTGAAAAGGAAATGAAGACTGACTCCTTGCAGTCTACTGTATTTTTCTCGTTGTGACAGGACATATCTTGAAGACATCTTAAGACTCTGTTCATTATATCGCTTACATGATGAATATATAACTTTATAGTGCTGCGATGTATGCATTTTATGTATCATTGCGACCCCAATAAAATAAAATATCCGTGCTACTGTGAAAGGACTCTTCTAGAAATAGTCTTTTTTTTCTAGTAACACTGCCACATTTGTCCAATGGCTCCATCTGGTATTGCAACTGAACTCTAATCAAGTAATTGAAGCTGAGCTGCAATGCCAAACACAGCCCATGGACCAGAGGGGAGCTGTTTCTGAAAACAAAAGACCTTTTACTGTTTTTAAACCTTTGCACCAGAAAACATGCTAATAGTCGTCTAGATGTTTCTTAGGCTTTGTTCACATCTGCGTTGGAGACTAGACCCTGTCGTAGATTTAATAAAAAATGCTGGATAAAATAGCTCGCTCCAAGACAGAACCTTGGCTGACCTATTATAGTCAATGGGATGAGTGGGGCGTTGTCAGTGTTCGAAATGAAACGGATCTGGGGTTTCCATTGTTTTTGTTGTGCTGTCCATAGAATGGATCAGAACAATAGAAATACTAGGGCAGATGTGAACAGAGCTGTAAGAGTATATGCATACAATCACGACTACATGCAAATTTCATTGCAGAAAATCCACAGAGTAATTCCTTAGCATTAAAGACAATAAGACAATTGTATTTCACTTGCACATGATGCAGATTTTTTTTAGTGTGGAAATTGACCTATGGCGCGGATTTAAAATTTTAATTTATTTCTTTTTTCTGGTTTGGCTTTCTAAAAATGTCTTCAAAATCTGCACCAAAATCCACATGCACTTGTGTGAAAATCTGCACCAAAATCCACATGCACATATATGAAAATCTGCACCAAAATCCACATGCACTTGTATGAAAATCTGCACCAAAATCCACATGCACTTATATGAAAATCTGCACCAAAATCCACATGCACTTATATGAAAATCTGCACCAAAATCCACATGCACATATGTGAAAATCTGCACCAAAATCCACATGCACATGTGTGAAAATCTGCACCAAAATCCACATGCACATATGTGAAAATCTGCACCAAAATCCACATGCACTTGTGTGAAAATCTGCACCAAAATCCACACCAGTTGGTACAGATTTTCCATGCGGATTTCTGTGCAGATTCTGGCGCAAACTTTCTATATGTAAATCCTAACAGTGTGCATGTACCCTAAATTGGCCAACACATGAGACATTTATCTGCATATCATTGCCAGATCTAACTTATTATAGTAGCATCTGCTGTGTGTATGGTCACCACGGACATCAGATTCTCGGCAGATTTCACCAAATTTAGCTGGATTTGCCAATGGTCTGCAAATAAATATCTTATGTATAAGTCTCTGTACACATAGCAGACCATATAATGTGAGTATACTGTGTGCAATGTTTGGAGGAGCGAGGGGAACATAATTTTAGTCAATGCCGCCATCCTCTGAAGCTACTGTATAGGTGAATGAGTCTTGCTGAGGATTCTGCAGAGCCCTGTATGTGAACTTGTGATATCAGTCATCCACGCCTGTCCTTTGCTCTTGCATAAAAGTGTTGAGATTACCAAAGTGTTTGCAAACAGTGTAACCGGGAGGTCAATGATGCTTGCCCTGCAATATTTACACTGTAAGCATGTCTTATTGTAAGTCGCTCCATATATGTCTCTATTACTTCTGCAGTATATACGGGGAGGGAGAATTTTGTGAAATGAATACAGAAATGTAGCAGAACTAAATTTGTCATTTCAAGGCATATTCGACTGTGTTGGCAGTGGCACCATAAAAGTCTATATAGTGGGGCTCCAGCCATACACTATAGCAAATCCTAATCCTTCATTTTTGGAGAAGGTCATGGAATTATACTTGTCATTAAGCTATTATTTTAGCATTTTTTACTGTTTCCTCCGATTGTTTTAGCTGTGCCTTCTGGGCATTATATTCGTGCAGGAAAGGTTGGTGGTTAAGTAATCTTTTCATTGAAGTGTTTCACAAGTTCTAAGGACGTTTCTAAACCGCACCCTGTCAGAACTGTTTGCATACTTGTATGACACTAAGAAAATGAGCAGAGAACGGAGGAGGTTTGGACATAGATTGGCCGGGATGGTGGAAAATTCCACCTACTTAATGCAATGGTGATAATGTTAGGACTGATGGGGAAGGACAAATATCCACATTAGGGTATTACACCCTATTTTTCTTGTAATTTTTGTGCTAGCTTGTGCATGCACACCCAGTATTTTACAAATGGCTATGTGGTTGTTCACATGAGTAGGGTATTCCATGTATTAACAATACACCTATATAGTTAGATACAATAGCTACATTTGCTCTGATTGTCGCCCCTTCTGGACCACATGATCTAGAAATCTCCTTTGTCAATGTCTCTGATTGAAGAAATTAACTATTACTCTGAGGCCTTGATGTTGACTTAAAGGGATTGTTCATGCATACTTCCCCATCTAATCTCACATTGGGCATGTTGAGATGCAGCTGGTTTCTGTGCAGTTGCCGAACAACTATCTGATGTCCAGAATTAGAATAGGACCCATGCACGAGACTTGCCACCCTTCATACAGTCATCGTGCAGTTGCATCATTCCACACCCAATGGTGGGTGGGTATTCCTGGACAACCCCGCTAAGGAGCCTAGGCGTAACATTTTATCCAGTGACATCATATCAATGATGCAATATGATAAAATGAGGTTTGCTCTATGAACACCACACCCATCACCCAACCACACCCTATTGTGATCACTCTTGATCAGGGATACAGAAGGAGTATTCCATAGAACAGTCACAAAAAAATTCTAATTCATACTATTGTAATACATTTTTGGATGTGTATTATATGGACCATACTTGGTTCTTCATAACTGGTAGTCTTAAACAATTTCTCCACTGGCTGGAGTTGTGCTTCAATTATTAAGAGGTTTCGGCTTCTTAATAATTCAGAAGCACCACAGTTATTTCCATGCACCAGAAATGAAATCTACACCAGTCAGGAACTGGTGTTGATTTTTGGAAATAGCTCACTCTTGATTTCTAAATTTGTAAGGCCAGGACATCCCGACCCCGACCTGCCTTGGCCTACACACTGTCAAGTCAAGTGTAGAAAAATCAAAATGGCTCATGTTTGGCGCATATAGATGGATTAGGGAATTCCTCCCAATATTGTCCTTTAACCTATCCCCTTGGCTCAAGATACCCCAAGATGAGTGACATGAAATTATCAACTACGAGAAAAAACACTCTTTTGGGTAATGCAAACATTATTTTTTCTTTACCAAACTGGCCATCTTGTCTTCCTCATCTAAGTCAATTTCAAGGCAAGAGTAAAGGGAAGGAAGGACACATTTATCATATCTCTTCCGAGCCATACAATGGATTGTTCTTATGTATACCCTAAGGACTCTATTCATGTGGTTTTTTGAAACCTTCACCCACTATTGGCCCAGTCATATGGCTAAACAACACATGCTTAGCTTCTTCTTATTCATTGTAAGTTGAAATATCCAAACCATCTTTGATCTTCTAGGGTCGATCCTTGGCAGTTCTTGTTATAGCATCAGCCAAGGTTACGTGGAACATGTGGAAGATGTTAGATGGACCTGTAGTTTAATCAAGACTTTACTAAATCATATTAAATCCAGGCAATTAAGGTTATGAGCCTGTTGGATCACTCTGGAGACAAGAACAATTGGTGTATATTAACCTCATCAGATGTCTCCCAGAAATGTCAGGTCCTGGTAGTATTTTGTAGGACCCTTGGCAACCTAAATCATAGGATTTGTTTACTTGATCTTGGACTTGCTTGTGAAATCTGTGTCTGCTCTGTTCATGTAATTGTCGGTGCCTGCAGACCGAGCTGAGGTTTCTCTATGATTTTTTTTTTCCGAGACTTATTTGGCCTCAGAGTCTTGAAAACTCTGTTGCAGAATTCCCTTTCTAATACAGTGGAAACCTCATCCTTGTCATTCAAATTAGTGAACAAAACAAAGTAATACTATAAGAGCCTTGTATCGTGGCCACAAATTTCCATTTACAGAGATAATTATAATGGAGAAGTCCCAAGGGGACTTTAGCTGCCACCCACTATAGCCTGTCTAACCTCGAGTAAATAACTGCAGGTCCTTTCGATAGGCACAACACATAATTTAGTCAGGCCAGCCAGTAATCTGCTCTGTACTGACAAGGGGGAGGTATCCCAAAACAGCTAGTTAGCTGTCCCTAGTCATGTTGTGAGGCTAGTTTAAAGGTTGGACATTGACTTACAGAGTTGCTACCTCCGATAGGTGGAACTAGTGAGAGGAGGAGAGCTAATTTATACAGCCGGGTCTCCATAAATGGGTTGGCCAGAAATATTTTTATGGCCTATCCTTAGGATAGGCCCTAAATATCTGATTGAAAGGGGACCAAGACCAACCCCTGCATGGATCAGCTGTTTGGGGAGACTTATAACGCGCCTACTATACACAGCAAGGAACTAGAAGCAGTTGGGTCTGTGCCCTGTATAGTCACTGCAGCTTAACCTCATTGACTTTACTCCATTATACAGGGACCAGAGCCAACTGCTTCCAGCTCAATGCAGTGTATATAGTATGGACATCGACATTGCCCCAAACATCTGATCCATGCGGGGGCTGTCTGTCTTTCCTCCATCGAACAGATATTTATGGCCCACCCTAAGCATAGCCCAAAAAAAAACGAAATTCTTGTCCAACGCCATTAATAAGCACCAAAGTTTTAGACAAGGTTCACATAGCAAAGTGTGTGGAAATTCTTTTCCCATAAGAAATCCCCCTCTCCACATGCCCTACTAGGTTATGTTCACACAGATTTTTTTACAGGCAGATTTTTAGGTGGAATCTGCCTAAAAAATGCCTCCCAACTTGCATCTCCTATGCAGATCAAAAATCCATGTGCTTGTAGCCCATACAGCCACATTTGGATGAATGGAATTGATTGAAAATATCCTCTTCTTGGATCAATGAATCAAAACTGCGCAGTGTGATTAAGCCCTAATCTCACCTATTATTATTAATATTATTATTATTTTATTTGCTATTTTAGCAAATATGACTTCTGCATAGTGTATTAAGACTGAATGAACTGCTATTAGTATCAGCATCTAAAGCTATTACTATCATAGGACTTAATAGTCAGTAATACAAAATTCTCTCCCTGTTAGCTCAGGTTAAAATCTTGGCAGGATTTACGTACTACTATATATAGGCTAAATTATAAGTCCTACAATAAATTATACAGTGCTCCTTTACCCAAGGGTAAAACGTCACTGATCTCCCTTAATCTTCAAAACATGGTGTTTTTCAAGACTAGCATGGTATGTCGCAATACAGACTAGTACAAGTGACAGCTGTTCTTATTATGGATCCTTATAGCAAAAAACAGATGAGACAGATTCATTGTTCATGCTGTGTATTCACTGATCAGTCTTGACAAATACAGTTCTGTTGTATATCATATACTTATAGTATATATTACGAAACTACAACCAGGGCTGGCCTTGTGGTAAATGGTGCTCTGTCTTCTGTTCCCGGTATATAGCGTACTGCCATACACTGTACAGATAAACATATTACATACTGCCTAATTGTATGCTTAATGTAACGGGTCCATGGGATTAATGGGTCCATATTGACTTAAAAGGGAGTTGAGCTACAGTTGCCCACATGGTCACTACACTGTGCGGCTATCATCTAATTGGTGGGGGGCTGGGTGTCAGACCCCCAGCTATCTGGTATTGATGACCTATCTTAAAGATAGCCCATCAATATCTGATCCTGGACTACCCCTTTAAGTAGCAATGCTTCACAATGTCTAAGAAAGATCACTGGCAACTCCCAAACAGCTCTGCTCCAGAATAGTCATTGAAACAGCACAGCTCCATACACTGGTAGTGGCCATGAACGGTACTGCAGTGCTGCTCCCATATACCACTACCACAGTCCCATTCATGGCCACTACCGAATGTACAGAGTTGTGCTGTTCTGGTGTCTGTTCTAGAGTACAGCAGCCCATTTAAATAGCTGTGGGTCTTGAAAGTCAGACCCCCACCAATCTATATTCATTTCCCATCCAAAGGACAAGTCATCAGTAATAATATCTTGGTTAGACAGTTTTGATAAGTCGTCCAGTTCTTTGATGGACAACCCCTTAGTGGGGATGAAGTAGGTAGGAGCATGTTAAATGTGGGTGATGCATTTTAGGATCATGGAGTCAGGTCACACTAAATGCCAAAATGACTAGTTCCTCTTTCTATAGCTTTTGAAACTGGAAGCAGCAGTGAAGAGTCATAAATCATAACTGCACACACAATAGTAGCAGTGTAGTACCCTGTATTAGGCAATACAGAAATTACAGTCAATTTTCAGGACAAGTCCAGCACATGAAGGGCTTCTTATATTGACTTCTTAACACTTCACTTACTAGATCGCTCAGCTAAGAGGAGACAATGTCTGGTAATAAAATCATGACAATTTTAGGTTTCTGTAGAAATCTTAGTCACCTTGTTGAAGTCTCATCGCATCATATTAGTGAATGGCGTTTTTTGGCCGCGACCGACATAAAAAGTTAAGTAATGTTCCACTTTTTGTGACTAGAAGTTGTGGCAACCTCGGGGTTGCAGTGTGACTCCATTCACTAACACGAATGAAGGAGTCACGGGGTGACACAGCGATCTTTGGTAGCATGACGGGAGTCGTGCCCATAGTCACTATGTGGCCCTAGTCTTAGAATGTAACATTAAATGATAGCCATTTAAATATATGGGAAACCAGAATCCATCAGATTGACTAAACTGGCTCATAGAAGAGGGCCCCTAGAGGGAAGACCCCCTCTATGAAGTCCATGTCCCAACCAGAACATCCATAGCTATGCCCTGGTGTAACCATCCCAAATAGTTTTATACGTGCAAATAAGTTAGTGAGTGTATTATAATTGTAGATGTAATAAAATAATTATATAAAGGCATTGATGTGATATCAAAGTTCAAGGTTGTCCAAGGTTCAAAACTCACTTCAGCATCTCGTGACTTGCTTAAAGTGGTTTTCCAGGCTTATCAGTTGATGAAGGTCCAACACCCAGGACCCCTGAAGATCAGCTGTTTGAAGAGAGTTCAGATGAGTGCTGCTGCCTCTTCACAGAAAACCAAACAGAGCTTGGTATTGCAGCTCAGCCCCATTCTCTTGAATGGGACTGAGCTGCGAAAAGGCCATGTGACTGAGAAACATGAGACATGGCCTGTGAAATGGAAATGGTGCTCAGAGAGTGCCACTACTGCTATAAGCAGCTGATCCGTGGAGGTCCTGGGTGTTGGTCCCCCGCTGATCTTCAATTGAAGAGTTATCCTAAGGATAGGTCATCAGTTGATAAGCCTGAAAAATCCCTTTATGCAAGTCAGGAGATGCTGAAGTGAGTTTTGAACCTTGAGCAATCCTGGAAAACCCCTTTACGCCCTTAAAGGGCTTTTGCAAGATTGCAACCTATTTATATCCACAGGTGCCTGATCAATGGCGACAGACCACTGGGACCCCTACCAATCACTAAATGGCGTCCCATATCCACCATTTAAATGGAGTAGCTCTGGGTATGCGCACTGCCGCTATAATCCTTTTAGTGAATTGATAAGACCCATCATGACAGGTCAATGCATATGTTTACAACCACTTTTAATCTAAAGTAAGGGGCCATTCACGTGGAGGAATTTGGAGCTGATTTTGAGGCAGATTCTGCCTCAAAAGTTCCATCCAGAATCTTCCATTGTTTTTAATGGACAGCTATTCCTCTTGACCACCCCATACACATTCATGCTCAGCAAGTCCAAGTGTGCGTGTGTTCTGAATGGTGAGAGGGACTACTACCTGACACCTCTATTAGCGGATTATTTTCCCTGAGAATAAAAGAATCAGGCATTGCAATTCCACATGCCCAATGCTTCATTGCCCTGACGTGATTTGTTGGGAGGCCCCCAGACACATAAGATAGACCGCCAGCCTGGAAGGCTTCAGTCAGACAGCCCTTCTTTCCATTATCGTGGAGGGATACAGTTGATATTGTTTGCTTATTTTTAGTACAGTATCGCGGCTCAGTATAATCCGTAAGTCCTGGCCTGTACAGCTGGCAAACAACATGCTGTAAACATCAGCTGCCTAACAATAGCCCCAGATACCATCCTGTTTTATGTGACTTCAATGCCTTCAATAACAAGACTTCCTGATATTCAACAATTTCTGCCTATTGACTACCGGTAACAGAATTTACCCATGAAGTGCATAACCCCTTATTCCGTACAGGACTCTTTTGTTATCACGTAATGAAGTATTTGCACCGAAACGTCTTGTATTTGCGTTTCTTCATTAGTATTTGCATGAAATTGCTGTGTTGATCTAAGGAGGATCGCCAACACCTCGATAAAAGTAGTCTTGGCCAAAGTAAATAAGACACATAACACAAGGGTTCAATGTCAGCCTTTATATTCACACTATTAGGATGCCCAACTTCATCCAAACGTGACTCAGATGTTTACAGAATAATATCGGGGCACTTGACCATCAGTCACTCCGTCTTATGATCCTTATTTATCTCTTCTACAATGACGTTCATTGAGCGTGTTGTCAGATACAAGACGTTCTTACATTTCAGGTCTGCCTGCTAGATCACAAGCCAACTGGCAGGCCATAGAGACGCCATTTAAAGTGACAGGACTGCAAGTCTGTCATCGGCCCTGACATGTCTGTTTTACTAAATACTTGTATTCTCCTTAAATGAACAATTCTGGGACATCTTTATGTATAACTCTAGGTTGTACCATTCTTGTGTAATTCACTTTGTCACAGGGGAGTGTCCCTACACAGTCTGGCACTGGCAGCAATAATTGGGCAATGCCAGAGTATATAGGGACATACCATCCGCTGGTAACAGCCAGTTACCAGAGGAGTAACAGAGGAACGACACAATCAAGCGTTCTAAGGAAATTGTTATATTTTGAGGAATGCAAATATTTACTAAAATAGGCATGTCTGGAGAGAAAGGAAAAGGAGCTGTGATATCATGAAATCCCTGGCAAACTTTGGGAATATTGGGTTACTGCGGGGAAATCGCTGAATTTCACGCTGCCATTCAAATAATGGCTAACCATGTAAGGTTACATTCACATCTGCACTGGAGTCTCTTTAAAATTACAGATCAAAAATTCTACAAGTACGACTTTTCACCCATAGATGTCAATGAGAAAATGACATATAGGAGAAAGACCCCATTATAGTCAATGGGGTCTCTTGGGCTCTGTTGTCCATCATAGAACGGATCCATCTTTATTGTTTAAGCCGTTCTTCTGTTCCTATGACAGAACACAAGAATGGATGAAACACAGATGTGAAAGCGACCTAATACATAGAGGGGCCAAGTCCATTTTAAGAGTGAAGGACCCCCTGCTGTGACCTTCATGAACCCCAATAGGGAATCTGGTAAGGGGTTGTCATTGCGGGACAATCCCTTTGATACGTGTTTTATTTGCAAAATGAATGTAGGAGAAACAAGAAATAACAAGTCACCTGCTGAGACCAATGGACATCCATGTTATTCAATGGATTATAATATTGATGGATTTAGGAAGGCCACAATATTGATCTAAGGAAAGCCCATAAATATCAGCTAGGTGGGGGTCCTACTCTTGGGATCAGCCATATATTGGAGCCACGGTGCTGCAGTTTTGTCCTATTCACATGATGTAATACGCAACGGCCATAAATTCAGGTTTTTCTGCTGAAACCAGAATTCCCCATTTGAGTTGCAGTTTTACTTCTGACTAATGTGAAATCCGTTACAAGGGAGTTGATGTTTTTCCACCACACTGTGGTTGCTAGGCAATGTGTTCTTAGCAACCAAACTGTCAGACATGACTCAGTTGTGCAGCGCAGACTGGGTTGTGAAGAGGAAGAGCATCTTGGCAGCAGTCAGCTCGTACCATTCCCATCCCTAAAACATATTCCTAATGACTAGTTGTTGGTTATATATACATAAGCATATGGTTAATGCTTCCATTGCCCCCAAACAACTTCCATGTCAGAAGATAATGAGATGGATCTGTGTCAGTCATTCTGCTATATTCCCCTGAGCCCTGTTATCTTCTCGTGTCGGGCCCTTATGTTACCGGCAGTAATACAAATGCTCAGCACAAATTTCCTGGAATGTGAAGATCACTTCTGAAATATTCACAGAATACTTCTGACAGATCGCAGGTTAGCACATAATCAACCGCAAGAATCTATGAAAGGCATCCAAAATTCTTCAGATAACTCGATTATAGAAGTGACCTGAGAAGGCTGCCGTGGCTGAAGACTATACTGAAGCTGACCATACATGTTGGATGAATATCTGCAGAATCTGATCATTTCTGCTGGATCTAATGTGTATGGGGAACTGTATTCAGGAAATAATTGTGTCTGCCAGCGAGTCCAGAGTGCATGTGTATAGATGGGATGGGAGGAATAGCTGTTGGCCAAATGCTTGTTCTGAAGTTTAAGGCCAACTTTTTTCAGTAATACAGGAATCCCTGTAGCTCTCCCCATTAATGGACACTTTGGGGTTATCTTCCACGTGATCATTGAGTCTAGTGATCCCCTGGTACCCTGGTGCAGGGGTGTACACAAGGGTTGGTTTTACAGTTGACTGCCCCTTTGCTGATCCTGGCCGGCCATTGCTCTCTAAGAGAGGGGGGAACTCTAGTGTGTGGGTCCTGAGTGCACAATAGTGTGTGAACTTGGGGCACAATCCCCCATGATACACTCCCGCAATAGGACCCCCCTCATCCCTGCTCCCTGGAAAATCTTGTGTACACCCTGCTCTGGTGTGTCAATGTAACCCTGACTATGTATGGTAGAATAGCACAGGGCTGCAGATCATATGCATGCCGCATAAGGGGGAAGTCAGGGGCCACAGTATGCACACTCAGGGGTTAATGCACCCCATGGGTGCCGAATTTTTACAAGCAGTATAATGCTTTATTTTCTTTTTGTTCCCTTTCTACTAAAATATCCCTTCAAGTAAATGCAGAGGTGAAGCCACAATCCCAAAAATTCAGACAGGCACCTGATGGGGGAGTGAAGCCAAGCATGCAACCCCAGCCAGACTGACAAGTGATGTATTAGCTGAAAATAATACACCATGATATACCATGTCTATGCATGAAATCTGCTTCTAAGCAGCATGCAGAAAGCAAAGCCCCTTCTCTGCAGGTACATGTAGAGACTAGTAATGGACAAGCATGATGGATTCTCTATAACAGGAAGCTACTAAACCACACGACATCTTCCCCTGAACTTGTCTACACTAAAGTGTCTGCATCCAAACAAGTGTGGCGTTCCAGTCATCTCACTTTTAGCGGTAGCGTCTGTACGGGTGACTGATATTGTTTTACCGTGCTTACAATGTAGCCTTATGTCAACACTACATTCCTACCTAAAGTTTACCACTATTTATAGTGTATTTTCCATGCTTTTGTGTATGTGCGTGTTATAACAGGAGGATGTCAGTCTCCTCAATAACACACGTGTGGTTTATTCTGCAGTCATGCAAAGTGCAAAATTGATGTAAGCAAATTCCTAAAATGTGTGTTTGCTTTGTTACAGCTGAAAGGGTGACATCACTTAATAAGGACTGGCACAGGCCATGCCTACGATGTGAGAAGTGCAACAAGACTCTGACTCCTGGGAGCCATGCTGAGGTATCGTATATTAGAAATGTATTATATGATAGACTGTGAGCTGATGGATGTTCCTTCCAATCCTCCAAGCATATGCACACTGGACTCGAGCTAGTGTGCATGTGCTCTCAATAAGGAGAGGGGAGTAAACTGCTGCCTCTGGGGGCAACTTATTAAAGGGAGTCACCAGACATAGCACATCAACCATGGCCTGCAGATAGACAGGTCACCTGTATCAAACAGGACTTCCCCCTTGTGAATTGCCAAGATATTACTATTTTTGTCAGTATGCATATGAGCTCTTAGGCCCAATGATGGCGCTGTCATTGCTCCAAAGAGCTCAACAGGGGCACCAAGTCACATGGACAAAGGTTAAGGTGACACTTCATCGGTTTGTGGCCACAAAGGTATGTTGGTTCTTCTAGTAAAGGCCTCTACATGGCACAGTTTTTGGTTTGGTGGGCATTTTGGACTTAACAGACTCCCTTCAAGATCCAGATTATATGGAGCTCACGACCTTCGCCGTGCCCAATTAATAGGGTTAATGGCATCCCATATAAATACACTTTCCATGGGTCATGTCTCGCGTTGCAACTCAGCCTAATTCACCTGACTATGGTTGGGCTGCAATACCAGACACCGCCTGTGAAGATGGGTGGTGCTATTTCTCAAAGAAAGCAGCCATGTTTTCTTAATCCCCATTGAATAGTGATATCAAACACTATTTGGATGGGTCAGAGCTCTATAAAACCTAAAGCATTGCTCAAAAAGATTAACCTAATAAAATACGATATTATATAAGGTGTTTATTACATGTATCAGCAGTACTTATTTGGCCATTTTTTTCTTACAGCATGAGGGAAAACCTTACTGCAACCAGCCTTGTTATAGTGCCTTGTTTGGACCAAAAGGTGAGAATTTCAGTATAGAGAGTAGTATAGCTGTCACGATGTAACTGTGTGTATATATGTGGTCCTAAATATATATTTGTTCTTCAGGATTTGGACGTGGGGGAACAGAAAGTCACACCTTTAAATGAAGATGTAAGTACCTTTAGCATAATATACTTGTATATCAATATATATACAGTACAGACCAAAAGTTTGGACACACCTTCTCATTCCAAGAGTTTTCTGTATTTTCATGACTATAAAAATTGTAGATTCACACTGAAGGCATCAAAACTATGAATTAACACATGTGGAATTATATACTTAACAAAAAAGTGTGAAACAACTGAAAATATGTCTTATATTCTAGGTTCTTCAAAGTAGCCACCTTTTGCTTTGATTTCTTCTTTGCACACTCTTGGCATTCTCTTGAGGAGCTTCAAGAGGTAGTCACCTGAAATGGTTTTCACTTCACAGGTGTGCCCTGTCAGGTTTAATAAGTGGGATTTCTTGCCTTATAAATGGGGTTGGGACCATCAGTTGTGTTGTTCAGAAGTCAGGTGGATACACAGCTGATAGTCCTACTGAATGGAGTGTTAGAATTTGTATTATGGCAAGAAAAAAGCAGCTAAGTAAAGAAAAACGAGTGGCCATCATTACTTTAAGAAATGAAGGTCAGTCAGTCCGAAAAATTGGGAAAACTTTGAAAGTGTCCCCAAGTGCAGTGGCCAAAACCATCAAGCGCTACAAAAAAACTGGCTCACATGAGGACCGCCCCAGGAAAGGAAGACCAAGAGTCACCTCTGCTGCGGAGGATAAGTTCATCCGAGTCACCAGCCTCAGAAATCGCAGGTTAACAGCAGCTCAGATTAGAGACCAGGTCAATGCCACACAGAGTTCTAGCAGAAGACACATCTCTACAACAACTGTTAAGAGGAGACTGTGTGCAGCAGGCCTTCATGGTAAAATAGCTGCTAGGAAACCACTGCTAAGGACAGGCAACAAGCAGAAGAGACTTGTTTGGGCTAAAGAACACAAGGAATGGACATTAGACCTGTGGAAATCTGTGCTTTGGTCTGATGAGTCCAAATTTGAGATCTTTGGTTCCAACCACCGTGTCTTTGTGCGACGCAGAAAAGGTGAACGAATGGACTCTACATGCCTGGTTCCCACCGTGAAGCATGGAGGAGGAGGTGTGATGGTGTGGGGGTGCTTTGCTGGTGACACTGTTGGGGATTTATTCCAAATTGAAGGAATACTGAACCAGCATGGTTACCACAGCATCTTGCAGCGGCATGCTATTCCATCCGGTTTGCGTTTAGTTGGACCATCATTTATTTTTCAACAGGACAATGACCCCAAACACACCTCCAGACTGTGTAAGGGCTATTTGACCAAGAAGGAGAGTGATGGGGTGCTACGCCAGATGACCTGGCCTCCAATGTCAGCAGACCTGAACCCAATCGAGATGGTCTGGGGTGAGCGGGACCGCAGAGTGAAGGCAAAAGGGCCAACAAGTGCTAAGCATCTCTGGGAACTCCTTCAAGACTGTTGGAAGACCATTTCGGGTGACTACCTCTTGAAGCTCATCAAGAGAATGCCAAGAGAGTGCAAAGCAGTAATCAAAGCAAAAGGTGGCTACTTTGAAGAACCTAGAATATAAGACATATTTTCAGTCGTTTCACACTTTTTTGTTAAGTATATAATTCCACATGTGTTAGTTCATAGTTTTGATGCCTTCAGTGTGAATCTACAATTTTTATTTTCATGAAAATACAGAAAACTCTTGGAATGAGAAGGTGTGTCCAAACTTTTGGTCTGTACTGTATATATATGTACAAGAAACTGAGACCTAGCGGCATTGTTTAAACTAGATACATTGTAGCAAACTATCAGCTGTGAGATGTAGCTATTTTTGTTTTTTAACCTATAATCCAATACAATGAATGTCCCCATTTACTGACAGCAAGCAGATATATACGGAAAATCTCATTTATACTGACATTTTTTTCTTCCATAGGTCTGAGCATGCACAATATCAAGAGAGATTCTTCACCTACTTGCAATGAATTGTTCGTTCCTGCCTCTTATCGATGCGCCAGTACTCGTATATAAATGTACCCGTCAGTAGTAACCATCTGGTGCCTTGACCACAGTCTGATCTACCTGTATCAAGCGTCAGCAATGCGTTGCCCGCTTGTTATCGCTAATGCCACTAAGCCTATAGATAATGACTATTGTATTCATACATTTTGATATAGAAGTAAAATATTTTGCAAGTGGATGTGATTATTCATGAATAAACAAAAATACTTCTAAAAGACAATTGACAAATGTGTATGTGTGTTACTATATACTGTATGTATCCAGCATGTGGTGGCTGCAGAAGCATTCCCAAGAATATGGTTGACAATAGTAGAGAAGGGTCCTAATTGTAAAAGTTAAAATAGGTCTCCCACTTCATAGGGCTTCTTGTTCCTACCAACCCCTTTAAGAGTTGAGAGGTTGAGGAATGCAAGCGATATAATACAGTACATACTATAGGCTCTCATACTGTATGTTTTTCATGCTTAGAAGCAATATCATGTAGTACATACTGTAGGCCCTTTTTACAGTATGTCTTTCATTCACAGAAGCAATATAATACAGTACATACTATAGGCCCTTCATACTGTATGTCTTTCATTCTAGAAGCAATACGATACAGTAAATATGTAGGCCCTCATACTACTTGTTTTTCATCACAGAAGCAATATATACAGTACATACTATAGGCCCTTCATACTGTATGTCTTTCTTCATAGAAGCAATACGATACAGTAAATATTGTAGGCCCTTCATACTACTTGTTTTTCATACACAGAAGCAATATAATACAGTACATACTATAGGCCCTTCATACTGTATGTCTTTTATGCACAGTAGCAATATAATACTGTACACACCTTAGGCTATTCATACTGTATGTCTTTTATGCACAGTAGCAATATAATACCGTACACACTTTAGGTTATTCATACTGTATGTATTTTATGCACAGAAGCAATATAATATAGTACATATTGTACAGGACATACTGTAATATGTATAGTCACTTATAGCCATGTATAGTCAGCTAGAGGTGGTGGCTCTGACATAAGATCAGCTAGTACTTTGAATTCTAGTATCATACAGTTGTAGTCACTGATATTACTCAATATGTTTCACCAGCAGGGCTGAATATTGTGTATGAATGTATCACGCCATAAAAACAATATAAGGCTTTTGTCACATCTGAGATGGAGGTTTTGTTTGGAGCCTCAGTCACAGATTCCATCAAAAGACACGGACGAAAAAGTTCTGGGTGCAAAATGACGGTTGCTATAGGGTCCGTCATATGATAGATCTGTCCCTGACCCGATGGAAAGGTGAACATAGCCTAAGTCTAGCGATGCTAGGTGGTAGATCCACTTGAATGTACACTTACTGGGAACAGTATACAACTCTTCTTGCAGCTTGATATAGTGTGTTGTCAATGTATGGAGAACCTGCCACATTGAAAATACTGTCTATTCTGCAGGTAGAATGTTATCAAGCAAATTGCTATATAGATTTGTTGAAATTTGTCAGAATAACTGACCATTTATTGATCTAAATATCTGCTCATTCTTGGGTTCATACAGAGATAACTGTCAATCACTGAGTAGGACCACCCACTGGACTCCTAAGCCCAGAAAGAGCAAGTATTTAGATGTACCAAACTACAATGTACACATTATACTGAATATGTTCCCATAGAATTATATATCAATCTGCTTAGCTTCTCCTGTTCTGTCTCAACTGGATCTCTTGCATTTGACCATACGACCATATCCGGCTCTATAATGGCAGGTTTTAGCCCAAAAATGATCCTGCTACTGTCATGAGTAGTCATGGCTAACAATATTTAGTCATTCAAGGAGTAATAAATACACTAAAGTGATAGTGATAGAAGTTCAGACTCCAGTACAACAGCATAGTGAACAAGTAGGCACAAGACAAAAAAGTCTCTGCGGCCTCACACTGGGAAAGAGTGTTCAGATTAAGCAAACCACAGCAGGACTGTAAACCACACACTGTGACCCAGTATGAAGCCGCAGTTTATGCACTTTTAGGTCTCAATGTACCTAATGAAGAGATGTAAACCTTTGAAATAAGTCAGTTTTTATTTCTCATTGTACCTGATAAAGAAGTCCACACCTGGAAACAGTGTAATTCTTGAGACAAATAAATATGATTTTTCATGAATAACCTGAACTTTGTTTACTACCCTGGATAAGGAAGCTCCATCCTATACAGCTGCAATCTTCTGAAGACACATTTAGACCCAGGAAGGTCCTTGAGCAGCCCCATTCCTTTCGGTCTACAATCTTCTGAAGACACATATGGACCCAAGAAGGTCCTTGAGCAGCCCCATCCTATACGGCGTATTCTGAAGCACATCTAGACCCAAGAAGGTTGCTGGGCAGGCTTATCCTTATGACTACTTTCTTCTGAAGACACATCTGGACCCAAGAAGGTTGCTGGGCAGCCTTATCCTATATGACTGCTATCTTCTGAAGACACATCTGGACCCAAGAAGGTTGCTGGGCAGCACTTTGAACACCAGTGATGTAGTAAATGTAAATCTGACACTGTAATTTGCTGTTTAGGATTTGTATATGTTTGGTTACAGTTTTCTAGTTTAGCTTCTGTCACAACATAATCCTGATAATGGCAGTACAAAGCAAAGTGAATGTTATTTTAGGTATAGAAATGTTTTAATCCTTTCATTTGAGAATATATGTAATTGATCTCCCCTAAGAAGTCCTTTAATGTGGTGAGAGAGGAAACAAAAAACAATTATCAGGGTTTTCATGTAAATAATCCATCATTTTATTTAGTCTTTCAGTATCGTCTGGTTTCTAAGTATACACGATGGAACCAGTGACATAGTAGCTATAGGAGTCAAAGCAGTTAGAGTTGTGGCCAGGCCCCAAAGCCCCATTGCCCCCCACCACATGTTTGGATTTGGAGTTAGTGTAGTTAATTTATATTAGGCCTAGTTTGGGGTCTGGATTCATTTTGGGATCTGGAGCCTTTATTAAGGGATGTAGTCTCAGGTCTAAATTAATTTCGTAGTCTATATTATTTCAGGACAAAGTTACCAGTGCAGTCTTCTAATCTCTGCTACGGTTTTCAGAAAAAGTAAGTAGGGTGTCCATGTCCTAAAACAGGAATGTAGCCCCAAGCCATGATGCTCCTTCCACAATACTTCATAGGAGGGATACGGGTTTTGGTGCCTTAGAATAGCATTGTGCACAAAGGAAATCACTGCTGTCCAAAAATAAATTCTATCCCATGTCAAGTTTGCCAAAGAGTACCAGGATGTTCCACAATGCATCAATGTTTGGAGGAAAAATATAACTGCACACCAGTACCTAAACCTCATCCCAACTGTGAAGGGTGGTGGAGGTAGCGACATAGTTTAGGACTTCTTTACTGCCTCAGGGTCTGGATGCCTTTGAATCATTAAGGGAGCAATGGATTCCAAGGACAATCCCATACGTGTTACAGGAGAATGTAAGGGCAGCAGTACATGACTTGGAACCAAAGAGACATTGGGCGCGATGCAATGGGCCAAACCACACAAGACAATGACGCACAACACACAAGCAAATCAACTAAAGAATGGTTGAAAAAGAAGACTCTTGTTTGGAATGACCAAGTCAAAATCCTGAGCTTAACCATACTGAGATGCCTAAGGTTGTGCACACAAGGCATCCCAGAAATATTAATGAACTGGAACACATACTGTATGAAGTAGGGAATGGCCCAAAATTCCTCTTCTACATTGGTAGCTACAGGAAATGTCTGGAGGATGTGATTACTATTAAAGGATTATTTATAGGTTATTAAGTGTTGACCTACTTTTTCTCCTTGCACTGTGGATGGTTCCTCAGCAGGGCTGATGAAAGACAGGACAGATGTTTATGTGTTATTAGACAGGGATCAGCAACCTTCGGCACTCCAGCTGCTGTGAAACTACAACTCCCAACATGCTCCATTCACTTCCATGGGAGATCAAAGAACAGCAGAGCAAGTATGCATGCTGGGAGTTGTAGTTTTACAACAGCTGGAGTGCCGAAGGTTGCCTGCCCTTGGTGTAGATCAATGTTGTGTGTGAATTTTGCAGTCCACAATGTATTTGTTGCACTGGTGGTAGTAACACAATGCACCTCTAGCAATGTTTGCTGCACACAGCTTGGGACTCTAGGCCCCGAGTCTGAATATGGTCCAATTCAGACATATTTGTAGCTATTTCTGGAGGTTTTTCTCCCTTTATTGCAGTGTATTTTATAAGCCTTATAAGTTATTCGGCTTGTGGAGTGTGAACAATGAGCAGACACAAGAAGAATGTCACATGGAGCAGCACCCGGTGTGTTAGCAGCTCATCTACAATCCTGCGGGGTAATAAAACTCAATCCTTATTCTGTCTGCAGACAGCCTGAAAAATATTTCCTGTATTTCATAATTTCATTTTCCAATAAAAAACGGAATTTGTTTTTAGGTTACACGTCAGCTAGAAAGGAAGTTATCTGAAAGGAAAGCAGTAAATAAATCTGCAGCGGAGCCCTTATTATTCCTAGATTTTATTCCTCATCTCGGCCCTGTTTACAGCGTCGCTGTGTTTCGCGCTTCCTCCGTGTCTGCACTCATTTGATTGTTTGTTGGTTTACTCTCCATGACGTGTCTTAAGCTCAGGCTCTGATTCCAGACTTATAATATTGCTGCTGCCTCCAGGGTAGGAAAACTGCTCAGTTATTCAGTAATGTAGGGAAGCAGCTGTCATAAAGCTATCCTTTATCCCGAATAGTCCTAACATAGTGCTCCGTGATGTCTGCACAACTTACACTAAGTCCATCTCATTCCCTTCTCTTTATAGAGCTATTCTTGCGTGCTTCATTGCTGTCCCCAAACGGTGGTATCAAGTTCCCTATAGGAAATATTACTAGGCCATGGCTTGGTATCTGCAGGTGATAAAGCAGCTCTGGCAGCCCATGCCAGGAATTTCGCTAGGGCAGGGCTGGCAAGGCATGTGCCCAAAGTACTGGCTGTCAGAGGGGTGCCAACAAGCCACTGGTCCTTCATTGGGGTGTCAAATAATTGGGTTATGGCAAAGAATGGAGCACTGTGTTATTTCTCTGATGGATAATTCTTTAGCCTTAAAGGTGAGGTGTTGCCTATAGAATTGATGAGTGTCAGTCTATTATTAGGCTTAGTGGCCACAGTGAAAATTGCATCATTTACTTAAAAAGGAAAATGCTTTAAAATATCAGCAAGAATTATTTAAATGTTTTTAACATAAAAATTTAGTGACACATTCCCTTTAAGGGGGTAGTGGTAAGTGCCCCCTTTTGGCATTGCCCTGATACCGACCACTGCTCATCTCTGACCACTCCAGCCATTTTATAGATATTTCTGCCCAGTATGCTCTATTGTAATGCTGACAGTGCTGCCCTTGTCTCTTATTTTTACAAGGTCAAGTCTTTCCCAATGCTATTGGCCCATATAAGAAGAGCAGTCTGTAGGTAGCAATATACCTTTAACAGCTGTTGGTTCAACCAATGGCGATTCCTTCTGACCCCCACATACACATTAATTCTCAGCTCTGCCAAGTGTGCATGACTTCTCAAAAGGCAGAGGGGAGTGATATGTGTTTTAGACAACTCAGGTGGTGTCCTATCTCTAAAAGGATCCTTGTTTCTCCCAATATTATCTAGAGCAGGGGTAGGCAACCTTCAGGCACTCCAGCTGTTGTAAAACTACAACTCCCAGCATGCATACTTGCTCTGCTGTTCTAGGAACTCCCATGGAAGTGAATGGAGCATGTTGGGAGTTGTAGTTTCACAGCAGCTGGAGAAGGTTGCTGACCCCTGATCTAGAAAATTGGTCAGTCCTGCTGAAATTATGTTCCACTGACTTTGTTCTTATGTGCATGGGCATCTTGGAGAAATTGGAACAAGTTGGAAGTTGGGACAAATTGGAAAAACAAAATCAATGCTGAAGATTATTAGTGATATATACACTACTGTGCAAGTTTTAGGCATGTTTAAAAAAAAAAAAAAAAAAAAAAACAAAACTGCAGCATATAATGCTTTCAGAAATAGAAGGGTTATTGGTTTATTTCTATCAATTAACAAAACGAAGTGAATAAAGAAAAGAGAAATGTAAATCCCATCAATACTTGGTGTGACCTTTGCCCTTAGGAGGAGGAGTCCTGGAAGTGATGATATGGCCCCTGCAGAGCCCTGATCTCATCATCATACAGTCTGTCTGGGGTTACATGAAGAGACAGAAGGATTGGAGCAAGCCTACATCCACAGAAGATCTGTGCTTAGTTCTCCAAGATGTCTGGAACAAACTCCCTGCTGAGATCCTTTAAAAACTGTCTCCAAGTGTACCTAGAAGAACTGATGGAAGGCAAAGGGCAAAGGTCACACCAAATATTGATGGGATTTACATTTCTCTTTTCTTCAATCACTTCATTTTGTTGATAAAAATAAACTATTAAGACGTCTATTTCTAAAAGCATTCTTACATTCTTCAACGCCTGCCTAAAACTTTTGCACACCCCTGTATTTATAACTGAATACTAATATGAGCACATTAGTAGCATCCACTGTGAACACTAGAACAAAGTGGATGGTTGGCAGCCCTGCCCTTGGATGCCGCAGGCTATTAACGCTATATCAATCTCTATGGCTATCGCTGCCTGCTCCATTTCAATCACATTTATAAGAACTACAAGCCTCAGCTGACAGCAGTGACCTTCTTAAGGTGACATTTTCTAAGAAAAATCTGACAGCCATAATGTGCTGGCAATCACGGCCATAAATCTCACATGAGATGCTATACTTACCAAATGCTTACCTCCATAGACTCTTTATTCTAAGTGGTTCAGTTCTAGGATAAAACAGCAAATCGGAGCATTTACTCAAAAACCTCATCTCTATACAAACCCTTATTGTTATAGTATTGCTGTTTTATTCCATTTTATTGGGTTTTCAAAAAGCAATAAACTACTGACAGATTGTCATAGTAGAAGATCCGTCAACTATATACAACATGACACAAATGATAAAAGCTGCATAGCATATAAATAATGTACATAATATTCCTTCCACAGCCCAAAAAAGGTAACATGGAAAAAAAACATCCACTGCAAATCTAGTAATAAAACCTAATAACCAAATATAAGGGGGGAGACAAGGATACTGTATACATAGAGGAATGGAGAGGTCATTGATCACATAGCTCATCAACAATCCTACAGAGATATACACTATATGCACAAAGGTATACAAAACGTATAGAGACACCTACCGGAGATTTCATGACATCACGTTCAGAATCCTTAGGCATTTATATGGAGCTGCAGCTTCTACTCTTCTGGGATGGATTTCTACAAGATTTTTGCAGTATTTCTATAGTAAGTTTTGCCTATTTATCTTGAAGAGCACCAAAACCCCCAAGTCTCGGCCCAGGCTTCCAGCTTCATTAGATCCCCCTGTAATATTGTATTATCCTCCTCAGTAATGATTACCTTACCGAGTATCATCTGCAAATATGGACACCCTGCTCTGTAACCCCTTTACCAGGTCATTAATAAAGATATTAAACAGGAGAGGACCCAATACTGACCCTGTGGCACTCCACTGGTGACTGTGACCCATCCAATACTGACCCTTGTGGCACTCCACTGGTGACTGTGACCCATCCAATACTGACCATTGTGGCACTCCACTGGTGACTGTGACCCATCCAATACTGACCCCTGTGGCACCCCACTGGTGACTATGACCCATCCAATACTTATCCATGTGGCACTCCACTGGTGACTGTGACCCATCCAATACTTACCCATGTGGCACTCCACTGGTGACTGTGACCCATCCAATACTGACCCCTGTGGCACCCCACTGGTGACTGTGACCCATCCAATACTGACCCCTGTGGCACTCCACTGGTGACTGTGACCCATCCGATACTGACCCGTGTGGCACTCCACTGGTGACTGTGACCCATCCAATACTGACCCCTGTGGCACTTCACTGGTGACTACAACCCATCCAATACTGACCCCTGTGGCACCCCACTGGTGACTGTGACCCATCCAATACTGACCCCTGTGGCACTCCACTGGTGACTGTGACCCATCTGATACTGACCCCTGTGGCACTCCACTGGTGACTGCGATCCGTCCAATACTGACCCCTGTGGCACCCCACTGGTGACTGTGACCCATCCAATACTGACCCCTGTGGCACTCCACTGGTGACTGTGACCCATCCAATACTGACCCCTGTGGTACTCCACTGGTGACTGTGACCCATCCGATACTGACCCCTGTGGCACTCCACTGGTGACTGTGACCCATCTGATACTGACCCCTGTGGCACTCCACTGGTGACTGCGATCCATCCAATACTGACCCCTGTGGCACCTCACTGGTGACTGTGACCCATCCAATACTGACCCCTGTGGCACTCCACTGGTGACTGTGACCCATCCAATACTGACCTCTGTGGTACTCCACTGGTGACTGTGACCCATCCGATACTGACCCCTGTGGCACTCCACTGGTGACTGTGACCCATCTGATACTGACCCCTGTGGCACTCCACTGGTGACTGCGATCCATCCAATATTGACCCCTGTGGCACCTCACTGGTGACTGTGACCCATCCAATACTGACCCCTGTGGCACTCCACTGGTGACTGTGACCCATCCAATACTGACCCCTGTGGTGTCCCACTGGTGACTGTGACCCATCCAATACAGACCCTTATGGTGTCCCATTGGTGACTGCGACCCATCCAATACTAACCACTAAGGAGCAGGAGAACATCTGAACAAAGGGGTGAAGGAAACAGATCTCCTTAATAAGATATATTACAAAGTTTCTTATAGTATAATATTGTACCATGTTAGCCATAGAAAGTAGTGGAAGAGCGAAGAAAACAGGCGATACCTTTTATGAAGACCAAAGTTTCTTATATTCACCTGTACTATTCACCTATGAAAAGTTGTTTATAACTGGAGGTATGCTTTAAAGATTTTTACATTAAGGTCTATAGGCTTCATGTTATGCTCCAGGTACTTCATTGTGTATGCTATACAGTACTATAGGCTGATAACATTTATAAGGGTATATAAGCAGTCAGGCGGCTCCTACAAGCATTCACATCCCCTTCATGATTCACTGATCACAATGATTTACTACTTAGAACAATTCTTGATATTGTTCTCCAGGTTGTAATCTCGCCAGCTCTTGTCTTCTGCTGCCAGATCCACAGAAGTAATGACTTTGCCTCTGCCGCACCCAACTCCTCTCTATCAGTGTGCGGACTTTGCCTTATTTCTGAGTACGTCTCATTCCTTTTATAACCTATTTTTGTATGATTGTTCTGTATTGTGCCACAGCCGCTATATCTTTACGATTTCCAGTGTCTCCTTGAAATATTTAATATAATATAATATATATATATATATATATATATATATTGAAATGTATTATCCCATTTATGCCAGTTGTCTTACGACAAATGTGCGACACATAAACTCTTCTAGGCTTGTGACTTTCTGTAAATGAAAGAGGAGCGTGTGGCTAGGGCAGGAACGCCTCACCCCAATATATTTATTATATATTTTATTATTATTATTATTATATTTTTATTATTATTTATTATACAGCAAATCTACGTCAGATGTGCACTTGTGCTGGAGCCTCTACATAGATCAGACGTGCCTTTCGCCTGTCGGCCCCTTTATGAAGAATGGCATACAAAATGCCAGTCTTAATAAATCTGTCGCAATGTTTGTGAACCATATTTGGCGTATGTTCTGGGAAATCTAATGCTTAACATAAGGGTTATATTCTCCCATTTAATACCACAGCTTTTGTCATATGCAGGACCGATATATGTAAGTATACCCTTTAACTGTGTAGAAAAGCCTAGTGGACTATGACATTCCATACAGAGCAATACATAGCAAAAGCATACTGGGCAATAAACATAGTTTTCTTACAATGTGAGCCTATCAGTGTACACTGAACAGAGCCTATAGCTACAACATTCTTGAAGATTTGTCATGTTGAACACTCAGTCCTATCTGTGGCTACAATGTTATAAAACTGAGCAGACTGATAGAAAGTCTTGGTGGAAAAAAATTAGTATAACTTAAGGTGTTATTTAAATTCCTACTAATTTTGGGCTTAAGAGTCCAGCGGGCGGTCCTATCCGTGATTGACAGCCTTCCTTGTATAATTGTGCTTACAGATACAGCTGTCACTGTGTAGCACCGCTCACTGGACTCCTAAACCCATGAGCAGGAATTAATGTAATACAAATGCTATAAAAACCTCTATATATTATCTGCTCTATAACATGCTGTATGATCCTTTAATTTCTTAGCTTGCACTCTATCTTGGTTTGCAGCAATTGAGATGTCAAACATGTAATGACCAATAAACGTGAATATATATAGCAGCAGTATAAAGGTAGAGTACAGAGGTTATCTTTATGGCAGGCCTTTTTGTATAATATATAGTTACTTGTACCTATTAATGTTGTACTCGAGAACACAATTGGGTTCACAAGAATATAACTTGCTAACATACATACAGACATTATAAGATCACATAGCAAAACTCTGCAGGTGCCAGATCAGCACAGCGTACAGTGCCAGAAGCAGACAAGTCCATATATTGTATAGTGGCCATGCCGGGGTACTTCTATTTAAGTAAAGGGATGCTGGGCTGTAAAAGCAGAGCATGGCCACTATGTATTATATGGAGCTGTCTGCTTCCACCTCCATACACTGGGCAGATCCAGCAGCCACAGCAGCTGAATGGTGAGGGTACCAGGTGTTGGACTAAGAATAGGCCATCAATATCAAGTCTTTGACAACTCCTTTAGTTTGTATGCAGTGAGCTCCCTCTAGTGGTGACGGCAGAAGCCACTGTGACAGTGTTATGGCAAGCAGTGAAAGTAGCCCCCATAGCTGCTGTATGCCCTGCAGGATTCTTGCAACAGGATACACTTCTGCATTCCAGATTGTCACATGGCTCATAGCCGAGGGCAATATCCTATATAGAAATTTATACTATGAAAAAGTGAAGTGTAATGTAAGTAAAAATCAAAATAACATAGTCATGTTATAGGTCATAGTTCAGGGACTGATAAGGAATCTCTGATGGCCATATTTTAGGGTATATTACATTTTCTATGGACTTTCATCTTTGTACAGTAATTGTTAATGATTCTTTCTAATATATCTCTCTTGCTCACTTTACTGTATAATGCTTCATCTTCATCTCATTCTCCCTGGTATATAAAGTGCACCTTCAATCTCTATATAGAAAACATCTGATTCCAAAGGTGAATGATAATACATAATACGAGTCGATAGATAGATAGATAGATAGAAGGATAGATAGATAGATAGATAGAAGGATAGATAGATAGATAGATAGATAGATAGATAGATAGATAGATAGATAGGCCAAAAAAAATAGATTTGGTCATTTATTCATATAAGCAAATGACCCGATATCACAAATCTGTGAGTGGCAAAAGTATGTGACCCATTGCTGTCAGTATGTGGTGTGATCCTCTTGTGCAGCAATAACTGCATATAAACTATTCTGGTAATTCTTTATCCTGTACATCAGTTTGGAGGAGCTTTAGCCCATTCCTCCGTACGAAACAGCTTCAACTCTGTTATGTGATGGGTTTCCTCCCATGAACTGCTCACTTCAGGTCCTTCCACAACATTTCTCTTGGATCAAACTCAGGATTTGGCCATTCCAAACTTTTACTTTACTCCTCTTTAACCATTCTTTGGTAGAATGACTTGTGTGCTTAGGGTCGTTGTCTTGCTTCATAACCCACATTCTCTTGAGATTCAGCTCACAGATATCCTGACATTTTCCTTTGATATAATACAGAATTCATTGCCCCAACTAGAGATGAGCGAATCGAAGCTGCAGAAGTGGAATTCGATCCGAATTTCAGGAAATCTTCAATTCACATGGAATCCGGATTTCCTGATGCTTCGCGGTAACGAATATTTAGTAAGGACCTTTGTGACATCAGACAGTTACATGATGTTCTCTGGTGATGTGATTGGGTAGGCGTGTCTTTGTTTGTTAGCAGATCCTTCCACATGAATAAAAGTTGTCCGTGCTGGAGAGAGAGAGAGAGAGAGAGACATGACCGCGGCATCCAAGGGCTTCCACCATTTTGCCGCTCACCCTTGCTCACCCGCAAATTAATTCGGATCGAAGAGAATCATAACGGAAAATTCAGCAAAGTTGCCAAATCGAATTTTTGAAAACTTCGCTCATCTCTAGCCCCAACAATGATGGCAAAATGTCCTGATCCAGATTCAGAAAGACAGGCCTGAACCATGATACTACCACCACCATGTCTCACAGATGGTATGAGATTTTTTTTGCTGCAATGCAGGCTTTCCTTTTCTCCAAACATAAAGGTTCTAATTTAAACCCAAAAAGCTCTATTTTGGTCTTGTCTGTCAAAAAACATTGTTCCAATAGACTTCTGGACAAGCCAAATAATAATAATATAATAATAATAGTCCTTTAATAGTCCCACAGTGGGGAGATTCAGTGTATTACAGCAGCAAAGATAAGATAAGCAGATACAAATACAAATACAACATGTACAGGAATGTACCAAGGTGAGAGGCATTACATTAATAGCAGACAGACAGATAGGACGTAGCAGAGGGGGGGGGGGATATAACAGGCAGAGAGATATTTCAGTTCTCTGTATGTAATGATCTCCGCTTAGGTCGGTGTTGGTTGTACAGCCTAACCGCAGTGGGGAGGAAAGACTTCCGATAGCGCTCCTTCTCACACCTAGGGTGGAGCAGTCGGTCACTGACAGTACTGCCCAGCGCGATCACAGTCTCATGCATGGGATGGGACTTATTCTCCCGCATGGAGCTCACCACGGACAGTATCCTTCTGTCACCCACCACCTGCACTGGGTCCAGTGGGCTCCCCAGGACAGAGCTGGCCCTTCTAATCAGCTTGTCAAGTTTATTTCTGTCCCTGGTTGATATACTGCTCCCCCAGCAGGCCACTCCAAAGAAGATGGCTGATGCCACTACCGAGTTGAAGAAAGTCCTAAGAAGTGCCCCCTGGACTCCAAAGGCTCTCAGCTTCCTAAGCAGGTAGAGCCTGCTGTGGCCCTTCCTGTACAGGGCCTCCATATGATCTGCCCAGTCCAGCTTATTATTAAGGAGCAAACCCAGGTACTTATAGGTGTTCACAATCTCGATGCCCGTCCCCAGGATGTCCACTGGTTTAGGAGGGCATCTGCCTTTACGGAAGTCCACCACCATCTCCTTGGTCTTCCCCGCGTTAATCTTCAGGTGGTTCTGGTGGCACCAGTCCACAAAAAACCGGTTCAGTTCTCTGTACTCCCTGTCATCATCGTCTGTGATGAGGCCTACTATTGCAGTGTCGTCAGAATACTTCTGTAGGTAGCAGCTAGATGAGTTGCACCTAAAATCGGCAACAGTGTTCTTTTTGGAGAGCAGTGGCTTTCTGCTTGCAGTTCTGCCATGCACACCATTGTCATTCAATGTCCTCTTTATAGAGGAGTCATAATCATTAACACGTGTGGTGTGATCTTTGTAGGTCAACCACTCCAGATAGGTGTGACTGTGGATTGTTGGATTCCAAACTCTTTAGAGATGGTTTTATAACCTTTTCCAGCCTGATCAACACCAACAACTCTTCTTCTAAGGTCCTCAGAAATCTCCTTTGTTAATGAAATGATGATTCATGTGTTGTAAAGATCAGATTTTGATATTTCCCTGTTCGTTTGATAAATGAGGCCACTCATTCACACCTGATTGTCATCCCATTGATTAAAAACTCTGACTTCACCTTCTAATTATCTGACAAGTTTCACATACTTTTGCTATAGACACATGTAAAGCACTTTTCCACTCATTTGCATATGAATAAAAATACAATTTACATGGAAATGTCCCTGAATAACAGGCATATTTGGAAACTGTACAATCCCCTCTACAATGTCCTGGGATTAGGCTACCAATTTACTACTGACAACCTCTCTTTAAATAGTTATAAAGAGGCCTTTCTGGAGTGTTACAAGTCATGGTTGCCAGATTACTGGAAATGGGCCATTGATCCAGGGATTGAGTCTCACTGCCAGATTTTGAGCAGTGAACTGGATGGACGTATACTGTATATCTTTTTCAGAATTATATTCTATGTTACACAGAGTGCTCAGAATAGATCCCAAAAGGTTCAGCTCCAAGAAACATATTAAGGTCCTGCCAATATTAACTCTGAATACAAGGTGGGCTAAGTTTTTATTCACTTCCTATTTGCCAGGTTCGCTTCACCCGTCTCCATAGGTGCGGATTCTGTTATTTTTTGTTTTCACTTGGAGCCTTGACCAACACTTCTTCTAAGGAACACTTGGTTTATCAATTATTGTAGACTACTTGGAAGGTACTCCAAAAGGGAAGGAAGTCACAAGAACATCTGGAATTTTAATTTGCCACAAGAACTTTAAATAGAACATCCGTAACAACTTTGCTTTTTTATTATTCTTTGGCTTATTGTTCTCTCAAAAACAAGAGCTTATTAGGATGAAGAAGAATCACAAAAAAAGTTTAAGGTTCAATTGAAAGATGAAGATGTTTCTCGACAGACCACGCAGTGTTGATTTGGGTTTCTATGACAGCTCTGAGGACGTCAGACATTCTCCTCTTTTCAATGCAAAGACATAACGTTTACTTTGAAGTCCAATGGGCCTCACCCTGTGGGTGTTGGTCTGGCATTCATCACATTGTTCAATGCTCCAGATGACTTAATGTTTACACAAGTAGGAATGTCACCGGAGTAATGACATGTCTACTTAGAACAAAAGTGCCCACTGAAAGTACTAATCTTAACTCATGTTTTTGCAGCAGACGTTGGATGTCAGGCCAGAAAATTTGGCGTGGAGCTTTATTTTCACAGTAGATCTTGTATTTCCAACTAGAAAGAGCTTTTGTTTCGGCCAGGGGGGATCGTTGACTTGCAGAACACTTCAGGAAATGACTACTTTTATCAGCTTCTCACTCATATTCATCACATAGTATTAAGCCACATGTTACATTTCTGTAAGGTTTATCAGTCTGGTACAATTCTTTTACACTTGCTTTGTAAACTTGGCATTCTGTACATAGGCTATAAAGGGAACAGATGATCTCCCCCCAGTGCAACTGAAGAAACTGGGAGCGCTAGCGAAATTTTGAACTCGGCCAAATCAGAATTTTTTGCTTGTTAAAAAAATATGGCAGTAAAAAAGGAAATCATATAAAAGTTATGAAAATAGATCTCCCGGACTAGTCTTATAGTGACATACTGCATAATAAAGATATATTGGAATGTCAATATTCTACTGGGTCTATTTTAGTACATTCATTATATAGCAGCCTTTTCCCTTAAAGGGGATGTCTCATGAAGACAACCCTTATCTGTACAATATCGCTGCTGCCTGCACAGCAGTGTATACTGTATATAGTTGTGTAGGTTGTGCCTGCACAGCAGTGTATATATACGCCTGTATGCCTGCGCAGTACATGCACCATTCAGTACATTCAGCCATTCCAAAGATAGAAGCCCTTTTAGTGTTGATGCAAATTAGGGTCTACTAGCCAAGTGGGTGGTAACCCTGTGGTTTATCTGGGGGCAGGCCTCTGTAAGCTGTGTGTCATGTAGTATTACCGCCCACTTGTCTAGCAGACTATAATTTGCATCAACACTAAAAGGGCTTATATCTTTAGAACGGCTGAACAGATATTGATAAACAAAATATCAAAATACTCTGGGTGACAGCGCCGATCAGATGTCTGTCATTGTGTTTTTCAGACCTGGTGACAACACCCCTTTGCTATTGCTGTGGCACATCTCACATTTTACGTCTGAGGTTAATAGGACTAGGAGGAGCTGGTGACCCTATCCCCTAATGTACGGAATAAGTAGGCCACCATTCACTAGCTCTGGTGGAGCTCCATGAAATCTGATGAGTTCCCTTCGCTAACATGTCATATGGGTGTAACTATTAATACTGTTATTTTTTTACTTGTTGCAAATGAATGATATTTCTATTTGAGAAAGAGTAAAAAGCCACTTATAAAACTAATAATAATATCTGTAATAAAAAAAATCCAGCTGACTGAGGCTGGATACGCAGAAATGGTAGAAGACCCCTGTAAGGGAATAGTAGATAGATAGGTCCCTTGGTTTCCAATTACTGTTACAATGTTACAAAAATAAAGGAAAAACCTCCTTATTATCTAGGAAATATCTCAATGGAGCCAATTTATTCTGAAGCTTGAGAACCAGAGGTGTAACTTGGCCCCAATGAAAAATCTGTAACAGGACCCCCACCCACCTTGTGCCAGGAATATTATGTATTCTTATGTGACAGTGAGGCCTCTGGGACTTCTCAGGCACCAGTGTCTGGGAGAATATGCTACCTCTACAACACTAAAATTTACACGTCTGATAGGAACCATCCTATGGATGGGTTATGAGTGTATATTTATGGAAAACACCTTTAACCTGTTCTGGACCGCCCATAGACTATATACGTCTGGGTGTTCCATCTCTTATTCTGGAAGGTTGTAACGGTAACTACAGCCAGAGCTCCCCTAGAGAAGGCAGGGAAGGTTTATTACACCTGAACCGGCGGTCACGTGATCCGCCGGGATCAGAGTCTGTTATAGCTGCTGGGTCCTAGAGGACACAGATCAGCTCTATAGAAATGGACAGGAGGCTGTATTCCTCCTGCAACTGGGGCTAAATGTACCAGCCCCGTTAATGGGGAAATCAGCCTCCCCCACAAAAAAAAAAAAGTCATCAGATGTCCACAAAGGTCTATAATGACCTTATGGGGACACGAGGAAAGAAAGAAAGAAAGAAAGAAAGAAAGAAAGAAAGAAAGAAGAAAGAAAGAAAGAAAGAAAGAAAGAAAGAAAGAAAGAAAGAAGTAGAAAAGTAAAAAATTTAAATTAAAGTAAAATAATTTAAAAAAAAAATAATAATACACCAATAACATGCCCTTATCACAGGTTCTAGCCCCACCCCCGACGACACATTACAAAATAAAAATTACCGTAACAGAGAGGAAAAACTATTTTAGAAAGTTTCTTAGTAGTACTTTGTGTTATTAAATAAAAAAAAAAAATGAAAACTGAAAAACAGACACGTTTTCCTTCCTCTTTTGTTTATATTTTCCCAGATTAAAAATAAAAAAATGTAAAAATGAAAACAACATAAAAATAAAGCCCTATGTGTCACCGTTAGTTCAATAACGCAAAAGATAAAAATGTTATAGCCCTCAAAATTGCACATACAAAAAAAAATAAAAAATGTGTCTGATCCTGAACCAGAAATTGGTCTGATACTGAAGTGGTTAAAGGATCCCACACACCTGTTCACCTGACAGCTATCTTGTCCGATATACCCACATACTGGCATGGTTGGCCCAGCATCTCCCCAGGAACAAAAGTATCAGGCAGTTGAAATCCCCTGATATATATTAGATAGTCAGTCGAACTTGTTAAAATTAGCGTGTTTGGCCAATACACGTTTAATATTAGGTACAGTTGTTTCAGCATATAAGAATAGCACAGGCGATTGTGTGAAACATTATCAGAGAGAAATGCCTCTTTCTCCTGTTTGCCTGCTCCAGCTCCGACTGCTTAAATGACTTTCACTGTGAAAATCCTTGCACTATCCATCTTGAGGTGGATTACAGGTGACATGACTCAGATTACCTATATCTATTGAAGTCTATGGAGAGTGGAGGGGGAGGAGTGAGCAGAAAATGGAGGAGATAAGAGTAGGAAGACTCTGAATAGAATCACAACCAAACTACTTTACGCACATCAGTACAAGTCAGTATTTCTCTATATATGTCATGCGTGATCCTGAGGCAGTAGTCTCCACCTTGCAGGACTTTTCTCTACACCATATTTTAAGTGGAATGGGAAACGGAGTCCCCAAATGGTAACCCAACACTAGTGTGACCACAGCCTTAGATATATTCTAAATAGTTTACAATACTTTTTACATATCATTTTAGCTTTTGTAATTAGATATATTCTCCGCTTTTCTATCTATTTAGTTATATTCTCAGCTTTTCAATCTATTTAGATATATTCTCCGCTTTTCTATCTATTTAGATATATTCTCCACTTTTCAATTTCGATATATTCTTAGCTTTTGTATTTAGATGTATTCTCTGCTTTTTTTGTCGACTTCGATATATTCTTAGCTTTTGTATTTACATATATATTTTCAGCTTTTCTATCTATAACTAGATATATCCTTAGCTTTTATAACTATTTATATATATTCTTAGATTTTCTGTCTATTCAGATGTATTCTTAGCTTTTTTTTTTTCTTTTTATCTATTTAGACGTATTCTTATCTTTTCTGACTATTTAGATATATTCTTGGCTTTTCTAACCATTCATTTCAATGAATTTTCTGAAGATTTTACTCTCACATTCTTCATTTCCCTTTGTTAGTATTGCAATATTTTTCAAATAAGTGTGTAAGACAGATGGTCACCTAAAATTGTAATAAGACACGTTTTAAAAAGACAGTCTTGGAACAAGACATTGTTTTTTATATACTAGTAATATCCAGAGTTCATCTCCCTCTTGAGGTCATATAGTATTTATGAAAATGGGGAACTAATGTGACTTTATAATAATGTAATGTCGACAGGAAGAAGTGCAGATATACACACACACACATATATATATATATATATATATATATATACCACATACAGTACAGACCAAAAGTTTGGACACACCTTCTCATTCCAAGAGTTTTCTGTATTTTCATGACTATAAAAATTGTAGATTCACACTGAAGGCATCTAAACTATGAATTAACACATGTGGAATTATATACTTAACAAAAAAGTGTGAAACAACTGAAAATATGTCTTATATTCTAGGTTCTTCAAAGTAGCCACCTTTTGCTTTGATTACTGCTTTGCACACTCTTGGCATTCTCTTGATGAGCTTCAAGAGGTAGTCACCTGAAATGGTTTTCACTTCACAGGTGTGCCCTGTCAGGTTTAATAAGTGGGATTTCTTGCCTTATAAATGGGGTTGGGACCATCAGTTGTGTTGTTCAGAAGTCAGGTGGATACACAGCTGATAGTCCTACTGAATGGAGTGTTAGAATTTGTATTATGGCAAGAAAAAAGCAGCTAAGTAAAGAAAAACGAGTGGCCATCATTACTTTAAGAAATGAAGGTCAGTCAGTCAGAAAAATTGGGAAAACTTTGAAAGTGTCCCCAAGTGCAGTGGCCAAAACCATCAAGCGCTACAAAGAAACTGGCTCACATGAGGACCGCCCCAGGAAAGGAAGACCAAGAGTCACCTCTGCTGCGGAGGATAAGTTCATCCGAGTCACCAGCCTCAGAAATGGCAGGTTAACAGCAGCTCAGATTAGAGACCAGGTCAATGCCACACATTGTTCTAGCAGCAGACACATCTCTACAACAAATGTTAAGAGGAGACTGTGTGCAGCAGGCCTTCATGGTAAAATAGCTGCTAGGAAACCACTCATAAGGACAGGCAACAAGCACAAGAGACTTGTTTGGGCTAAAGAACACAAGGAATGGACATTAGACCTGTGGAAATCTGTGCTTTGGTCTAATGAGTCCAAATTTGAGATCCTTGGTTCCAACCACCGTGTCTTTGTGCGACGCAGAAAAGGAGAACGAATGGCCTCTAGATGCCTGGTTCCCACCGTGAAGCATGGAGGAGGAGGTGTGATGGTGTGGGGGTGCTTTGCTGGTGACACTGTTGGGGTTTTATTCAAAATTGAAGGAATACTGAACCAGCATGGTTACCACAGCATCTTGCAGCGGCATGCTATTCCATCCGGTTTGCGTTTAGTTGGACCATCATTTATTTTTCAACAGGACAATGACCCCAAACACACCTCCAGACTGTGTAAGGGCTATTTGACCAAGAAGGAGAGTGATAGGGTGCTACGCCAGATGACCTGGCCTCCACAGTCACCAGACCTGAACCCAATCCAGATGGTTTGGGGTGAGCTGGACTGCAGAGTGAAGGCAAAAGGGCCAACAAGTGCTAAGCATCTCTGGGAACTCCTTCAAGACTGTTGGAAGACCATTTCAGGTGACTACCTCTTGAAGCTCTTCAAGAGAATGCCAAGAGTGTGCAAAGCAGTAATCAAAGCAAAAGGTGGCTACTTTGAAGAACCTAGAATATAAGACATATTTTCAGTTGTTTCACACTTTTTTGTTAAGTATATAATTCCACATGTGTTAATTCATAGTTTTGATGCCTTCAGTGTGAATCTACAATTTTTATAGTCATGAAAATACAGAAAACTCTTGGAATGAGAAGGTGTGTCCAAACTTTTGGTCTGTACTGTACATACAGACGTGGACAAAATTGTTGGTACCCCTCATTTAATGAAAGAAAAACTCACAATGGTCACAGAAATAACTTGAATCTGACAAAACTGGAATTTGCCAAACTACATGTTGACAAGCCACAACGCTTCTGGGAGAATGTCCTATGGACAGATGAGCCAAAAATTGAAATTTTTGGCAAGGCACATCAGCTCTATGTTCACAGATGGAAAAATTAAGCATTTCTTGAAAAGAACACTGTCCCTACTGTGAAACATGGAGGAGGCTCTGTTATGTTCTGGGGCTGCTTTCCTGCATCTGGCACAGGGTGTCTTGAATCTTTGCAGGGTACAATGAAATCTCAAGACTATCAAGGGATTCTAGAGAGAAATGTGCTGTCCAGTGTCAGAAAGCTTGGTCTCAGTCGCAGGTCATGGGTCTTGCAACAGGATAATGACCCAAAACACACAGCTAAAAACACCCAAGAATGGCTAAGAGGAAAACATTGGACTATTCTGAAGTGGCCTTCTATGAGCCCTGACCTAAATCCTATTGAGCATCTTTGGAAGGAGCTGAAACATGCCGTCTGGAAAAGGCACCCTTCAAACCCGAGACAACTGGAGTAGTTTGCTCATGAGGAGTGGCCAAAATACCTGCTGAGAGGTGCAGAAGTCTCATTGACAGTTACAGGAATCGTTTGATTGCAGTGATTGCCTCAAAAGGTTGTGCAACAAAATATTAAGTTAAGGGAACCATCATTTCTGTCCAGGCCTGTTTCATGAGTTTTCTTTTTTTAAAAATTATGTTGAAGAATGGTTGGAAAGCAATGTCTGACTTTCATTTGTTCATTTTCATTGAATTTTTATATATTATTATTTTTGTCAGATTCAAGTTATTTCTGTGACCATTGTGGGTTTTTCTTTCATTAATCGAGGGGTACCAAAATTTTGTCATGGTGTGTATCTTCATGATATTTTTGATTTTTTGATATTTTTCTTAACCACACATGGATCATGTGTTTATTTCTATTTGCCACTAAACTGGTTTGAAAACAGTATGTGGAACCAAAGGGCAATAGGCAGAGGTCAGCCAAGGGGGGGCAAGTTCAGATACAGGAAGTGGTTAGAAAATGAGAAGGCAAACACTTTCACAAGGATGCTAGGGAACTTATTACTCAGGTACCATCCAATAGGAAAAGATGCCTTAAAGAAGACCTTTCGTTGATTCTGTGCAATTTGAATTTTTTCTCTAGCCCTTTCTTGACCAATCAGTACAGTCAGTTTCAGCACCAAATATGCTAATTAGGGTTTCTACAGTCAATTGGGCAGTCCCAGAATGGAGCAGACAGCCCATGACCACCCACCTGTAAGTAAAGAGGCTAATTAGCATATTGGGTGCTGAAACTAAGAGCAGTTACTTTATTACTCAGGAACAGTAAGAACCGGAGAAAAGGTTCCAACTGTGCTGGAATCAGTGAAGTGACATTCTATTGAAGGATGCAAAGAGCTGGAGTTGATGGAGGTGGTGAAAGGTCCTCTTTAAATAACTTTACGGTCCAGGGGATTGGCCAGGAAGAGTATATTGGGGGTGCACACTAGCCCTTTAACCAAAGTTTGCATGCCCTAGAAAAAGCAGAGGCTTGAGGCAGTATGTGGGGCCTGATGCAGGAGAAAACAGAGAAAATGGAGTCTGGCATTGAGTGGTGAGTAGCAAAGCTGGTGTATGGTAACCACCAGTGTTACACTCAGTTTCACCCACCATAGTGATGATCCTCTAGTGGGCCCAGTGTCTAACACAGTGATTCCCAACAGGGGTGCCGCAGTACCCAGGGGTTTGTTGAAAACCTGCCAGGGGCCACAACACTCTCGTTGGGAGGATGACGGCATGCCTTCATTCAACGTTATCTGCGTCCTTAGAATGGTTTTTGTCTTTTGGTAAAAGTTATTTGGTAGGGGTGCCCTGGGAAAATATTTTTTTAAAACCACCTTATTTTGGGTGCAGTAAGCTTTGTGGTCACAAAAGACACACTTTTTATGAATTGCTGTAAGTGGTTTTAGGCATGTGTTTTACCTGTAAGAATCCATAAAAAAAATTGGTAATTTGTAGTCATCCTTGTGAATATTCCCTGACATGGAACAATGTCCTTACAGCAGCCTGTAACAGCTTTCACTATAACATCATGGAAACATTGACATAACATCAATGAATTTCGAGTATTAAATATATTCCTATATGTATTTGCTCTCAAGCAATGTTTATACTTTACCAAAAGCAGATGGAAATCAGATTCTCGGTAAATTTTCTGAGATTTCATCGTGTAGCCTTCTAAAGTGTTGGACATCAAACAGAACATGTACAAGCGAGTTTACGTCTGCAGTCATGTCGTTGCCATTGGATTTTGTAATAATACAGACCGTCAGACCACCCAATCTATAGACATAATGAGGTGTCTATTACTACTACTGACCCCTTTTTATCTCGCTCATGACTTTTCATGTTCCATTTTTTTTATTCTTGATGATGTGACTAAAACACCAAGATGAAGTGACTACTTAAGGTTCACAACTTTCTTATAGGGGACACAAACTTTTCCAGACGTACGGTATATAATGCAGTTTTAGCATATGTAAATGTTTATCCTTTATTTGAACGGGTTGTCTGGACTTTTTTAGAAAATTGCAAAGGGCAGGAACATAAATAATGTAAAAATGCTTCAACGCTTCAGCGCCATGGCTCCGATGGTTGCACATGGACTCAGTTGACTTGCCCTGATGCGGTATACCTGTGAACATGTCCGCTACAGCCTCAGAAGTGACACCTACATGTTCAGCACTTAGACCACTAAGACCAATGACTAGTTGCAGCAGTGACGTGCATCTATGGCATGTCATCATTGCAGGACAGTCAACAAAGACTGGCAGGGATCACCAAAGCAGTGGTGCTGGAATGGTGGGGTATTTACCAGGTACATTTTTGCCTAGAGCTACATGGCAATAGGTAGTTGTTGAACATGTACGACTGCAATCTTGTGCTACTAAAAACACCTAACAATAGTGAACGTGACCCAAAACCGTGCTGCGACCCAGCAGTCCCAGATATTCAACCCTCCTGGATAAGCATTGGACTAATACTCCTTGGGCATATCAGAGGACCCACCCTACACCTAGGTAGAACATGTAAATACCCACTTTTAATTTCATTATAATCTTTGCTATCATTACACATACAAGACATAGTGATAAAAATGTTACTTGTAATTTTACCCATGAGAAATAGAGCCTTGGGGGCCAGTCTGACCCTGTTGACTATAATCGGGTCAGTATCTGCTATGTTCTCATCAAAGGATGAAAAACTGGATTTTTTTGTCCATGACTTTAGATGGACTCTGTGCATAAATTAGATTTCGCCATAATTGTAATGGTTTGCTGAATAAAAGTAACATGTTATGTAAGCATTATGGTGAACAGTACAATAACTTAAAATAATAAAATAATGCCAGAATTGGTGATATTTTCATTCCATCCCCAGAGACCAAGAGAGCGTTAATAAATTATAGTCACTAAAATGGTGCCACAGAAAAATACAACTCATCCATTAAAAAACAAGCCCTCAAACAGGTACATTTATAGAAAAATAAAAGAAAAAGTTGTGAATTTCAGAACATGACACTAAAAAAATAAAATAAATCACTGTTTCCTGAAGGCCAAAACTAGCTGTGTCCTTAAGAAGGTAACTTCTCCATAGACGCTAGATATTGATCTTTATTCTCAAAGATTTAGATTGAAATATTGAAGAAAGGGCTGAACATCTTCCTGCATGTTGAACTGGGGATGTCAGACTGCCAATAATGAAGAAGGTTTTCCACTGTATGGCAAATTGGTGTAGGTCATTCTAGTGTGGTTTTTGTCATCTTCTGGATCAATTTAACCATTTAGGCCTTATGTACATGACTGTAACGTCTTTGCCTGTTTGGATCTCTGCGCCACCCTCCGCTCGCACGCTGCGGCAAAGGAGGCGTGTTCAGTTTAATTACTTGCGTAGGGTTCTTGATGCTCAGTCTGAACACTGTCCTAGTACCTCTTGTCTGTAATTGAATTTCAACCACACCCGTCTTCTGTACCTTGTTTCTCTCTGCTCCTCAAATAGTTAATCTCAGCCTTGCCTGTGTGATTGACAGCCTATCGTCCTATAAAGTCCGGGGTGGGGTTTTTCCTTCCTATTTATTCTTTGCTCACAGTCACACTAGCGCTTGCTATTGCTTCTGCGTACCTGCCTTTACTCCATGCTGTTTTGTTGCCTGTATTCCTATTTCTGACCTCTGGCTTTGTCTGTGACTATTCTTTTGGATTGTGATTTTGTACTGCATTGCTCGAATGTTACCGACCCCTTGGCTAGCTGACCTCCCTCTGTTGTTGTTTGTCCTGTCTGTGTTCTTTGTTGTCACCTATATTAGGTAGGGCCTGTCGACCAGTTGCTGGCTGTCGCCTAGGACAGATCGGGCAAGTTAGCCAGGGACAGTGTGGGGGTTCAGCTTAGGGCTCACTGTCTTGTTGTGCCCCTCCCACCAGGGTTCTGCAGCAGTTCTGGGGAATTGCTCAACTGGCAATTCCCTTACAACGACCATGTGCAATCTGCGGGTCAGAGAAAACGGCAGAGATGACACACAGATTGGTATCCGTGGTTTACACTGACCCAGAGCCACAATTACGGACAGATGTATGACCTGCTCCATAATAATCCATGTAAGTATGTAACCCTTTTTCTGTCTTGGAGATAAGTGGTACATGAGTTGCCCCTCAACTTCCCTTACACTTATTTGGCGCTGATGTAACAGTTAGCTTATATCTAAGGCTAAGGGTATAGTCATATAGCAAAATATATACTTCAGAAAAATCCAAAATGTATTTTTGCCATGGAACCCATGACAGAAATCCATGGCTGAGGTTCGAGTTTATGCCGCAGGTACTAAATTGAATTGATATACTGCAGCTACTGCCAGGGGGTGGCACAATGAATATCCCAGCAGCTCTCTATTCTGACTAATAGTTGGCATCTCTGCCCCATCTATAAAATCCATATAACCTACAAACCTGCAATATATGTGGGGTCAGACATGTGAGAATGCTGTGAAAGCTACAGAACGTATAGGAATGTATTAAGCCATTTGCGCCATTATTTATAGAGTAATTTGCGCCATTATGATATGTATTATTTATCTCAGATTTATTAAGCATTTATACCATTTTGGCCCCAATATTCCCAAATCCATCAGTTTCCCTTTTTGTTGGGCATTGTGGTCATGGCTTTGGTGTCAGAAGTATGTTAAACATATTTATGATTTAGAACTTTTTTTTTTAAAGAAATTGCTAATATTCTTGTAGTTTTAATCTAGCACCTAGGGAAGTAGAATGTGGAGGAAACCCGATGATAAATCCGCAGGTTGAAATACAATGAAGTTCACAAGCAAAGAGCACAAGCAAGTGAAGCTTCACAAGCCTTGGCACAAGGAGTGCTGAGATAGGAGGCAGAAGTAAAACATCTTCGGGTGAGTATACAAAACTGATTGTAACCCTGATATTAACCCTTTGTTTTATGTATGTATGTTTCTCTCTACAGGTTTTCAGTATCCTGTGGACTCCGTCAGATTCGGTGAACTATGTTGGACTTTTTTTTTTTTTATTTAAGAAAAAAATGGTTAGCAAAGGTTGTTTGGGGAGCATTTATTTCCATAAAGTTTTGTGTGTTTTTTTAACTATTTAATTGCCTTAGTAATGCAGTTCTTTGATTGACAGCTTTCATATTGACAAGTTTCATTTACCCCATCAGGGGTGCCTGGAAGAGCTGGGTACCATCAGTTTTGGACCATATAAAATGATTTATCTAGTTCTGGGGCAGCTATGGACTGCTATTTTTTGGCTGGTAAGGGCTAATAACCAGTCAAGATAAAAACCAGCAGCTGTATTATCAGAGTGAGAACGTCCATGGTTATTGGCCCAGCTTGAAAAACACTTTTGAAACTCATCCAAGATCTGATCTCATGTGGTTAGCGGAGATGTATAGCTTTGATATTTCTGTGTGAAGCTATACAAGGCTAGAGTAACATGAAGTGATAATATCTATAAGTTCTATTCTATGTATATGAATGCTGATTATCAGGAAAATGTTTGCTTTGTTCCTTTGCTTCCTTCAAATTGTTATATACAGTATTGCCTAGAGGAAGTGAGAACATTACACGCCACGGTAACAACAATAGAGACACTAATGAAGCTAGACCTTCCTCCAGATAAGGAAGCATTAGCACAAATGTTGCTGTCAGACTGGGATCTCTCACTTTCAGTGTTGGCCTGGGACATGGAGGAAGCAGTGTGCTAACTTCCCTGACAAACACAATAATAGCCCTGAAGACAGACAGTATACAGGATAGCTATTCTGCAGATTCCCATGGAGTGATACAGCATTGTGAATGGTAGAAAAAACAACAAACATTACATATTCAGCCAACCAAATACCATTATATACCACCCTGCTTATTCCCCCAAAATATCTAGACCTTTCAGGCTTTGTACCACCTGTGACATGAGCAGATCACACTGACAATAAAATAGCATAATGTTGCTATGCTGTGTTTATGGTGTCAACAGGTTTTTATACCATCAGTGATCTGCATTCACGTGGATTTACTTTATCTATTACATAAGGTACATGGCTAACAAAATAAATACTACAAAACAGTTTCATTGATGTATAGACATTGCCTTCTGTACCGTTTCTCGTTTGGACATGTCATGAGATATCAAGCTTTTCAAGACAATGTGATGTTACAATATTGGGTTCAGTAATATCTTGGAGGTGGAGTAAATATGGTCATATATCTTCAATAGCTATCAGTTCCATGCATTGCCGTAACTATAGGGGTCACAGTGGTCAGAGCTGTGACTGGGCCCAGAAGTCAAGGGGGTTTAGGGGTCACGCTCAAAACACTATGGTAGGATAAACTTCTTCCTTTCTAATTTCCTTTGAAGGCTGCCAGTCTGTGCATCATAAATGTATGTCCCCTGCCTTCTGGTGCACTGAAGTGAGATTTATGATACATAGCCAGAAAGGAGAACATTAACTATTGGATAGCAGTTGATCAGCAACATATAGTCAAGAAGAAATCCTGTAGGGGAGGCTATGGCACAAAAGGTGGTATGATTACTATGTGGGGGACATTGACTGGGGATGGGAATGATGAGAAGCTTGTGTGCACGGACAAGTTGTGAATAAGTCTTCATAGTGGTCTGGGCCCAGATAGAGAAGGAAAGGGAATTGTAAATGCTGCAAAATTTTACAGATGGGATGCAACTGATGGTTGTGAGGAGAAGTAGCATAGGGAGGGTTCAAGCTGAACTTTTGCACAAGGGCCCCTAAACCTTTAGTTACGCCCATGGCCAAATGCTTGTTCAGCCAACAGCCATTCCTCCCTCCGTCTCCTTATATATAAACGCTTGGATTGGCCAAGTATGCATGTGTTCTGAATGGGGAGAGGGAAGTAAGCAGTTGTCAGGTACTTTATCTATCCTGAGAACAAACGGATTGGCTATTTAAGATTCAACATTTCTTCTTTCTCTCAATATCATCTAGTGGGGAGGGTCAGGACATATATTCTACCACAGAAAGTGTTAATCTGATTCATACGGGTAGCTTAAAAGTGTCAGAATGAAGAAATTTTGGTAAACAGCATTGAGAATTATCTGCAAATTGTGGTCGACATCCAGAGAGTAATGGTTATTGGTTCTCTGAGCTTGATTCATGTTACATTGTTTTATATTGTTTCTGCTTCCAGATTTACTGCTCTGAATAATTCGTTGAGCAGAAAGCAAACATATCCCTGTCACCATACATTTATTGCTCAGCATTCTTTCATAAGCCTACTGCTAGGGCTCGCCTATTGTGTACCTGACAGATCGACCAAGTATCTGAAAAAAAAAACCAAAACAATAAATTACTAAAACTTTTCTGAGAATAAAAGCTTTTTACTTTCCCATGAGCATAAAAAGAAATTTTGAAACTGAAATTTGTATTCTCATATTGTCACATTTGTCTGATTTGCATAGAGAAGTTGATCTAGATCTCTTGATGGTTCCAAATAAGGGGTGAGAGGTGTTGCCTTTGCCTTTGGGCTTTTGAGCATAGGAAAAGAAACAAACTATTAGAAAAGGTATATGGTACTTGCACAAACTATCCAACACCCCACAGTTCCTAAAGATAAGAAAAGACGCATACCATTTGTACACTCATTCCATCCCTTCGTATATAAAATTCACCATATTATATGTAAACACTGGAATATCCTACACACGGCATTTCCAACGGTACAGGAATTTCAAGAGAATTTCCTACCTTGCTATAGACGCCCCAAAAATCTTTGGGACCAGTTAGTCAGAGCAGATATTGGGTCCAAAATTAGGATGCCCAGACAGCTCTTTATCAATACTCCAAAAGGGCCGGGGGGGGGGGGCGAAAGCGAGGGGAAATATATCACCCCAAAAGGGACAGATTTACAAAGTGAGGAAATTTTCACCTGTGAATCCAATTTTGTTGTGTATGTGATTAAATGCCCATGTGGTCTCGCATATGTGGGTGAAACCACCCAGCGTGTACGGGACCGTATCAAACAGCATAAATCAAACATACGGTGCCGTAATCAGTTGTTACCCATTCCCTGGCATTTTATCCAACATAACCATACAATTGCGCAATTGAGATACCAGGTACTCGAGCACGTTCAAGCCCCACGCCGAGGGGGGAACAGAATCCAGATGCTAAAATGCAGGGAAGCGTTTTGGATCCACAGATTGAAGACCATAGAACCTCTCGGGTTAAACAGGGAATATGAGATATCTTCCTTTTTATAGATAATCCATTGTGTGACTATACCTTTTTATGATATACCTATGTAGTACAAATATGCACAAGAAGCTGAATCACATATGTGGTCCGTTCCTATATATGAATATGTATTTATCCTGGTACTAATACATTATTTCATGTTGCTTACTAGATACGTTAAAGGACGTGACAACTACACATAACGAGAATTTCCTCTTCTATGACAGTATCCTTTCTATATCTGCATCTTTACAACACTAGGTGGACTGATTTATGGTTGGGTTTATTGTATTGTTCTCGTTCTTCGATAATATTGGTAATATACTGTATAGTTTATCCATGACCTTGCAAATACCTGAATTTGAAATACGACTCTTTGTGTGAACTTAATTTGTGAGACTGGTAGGTATTCATTACTCATATATTGAACTTAGTTCTCTATTACATGCTACCCCCCTGTGAAAGATCCAACACCGCTGTGGCCACACCCTGAGTCCTCTTTCATATAAAAACCACACTCACCGCCAGTGAGTGTCGGGTTCACAAGATAAATACAAGACAAGCCTTCTAAATTTTATATATTTATTAACCCCTAAATGGGTCGGTATTAACATCTAACACATACAGTTCAGAACAGATATGCAGATATATGCAAGCATTAACAGTTACTAGTTACAAGATACAGTACAAATAAAATAAAAGGGATTAAAGGTGAAATAGTTACTTTACCACACATGTCCTTGATGTGGTTCTGTAGTCCAACACTCACACATGCTCTGTCATGTGTGAATAACCAGTGGAGGCCGTTTAGCATGTGGCATTAAAACAATAATCCAGCCTGCATGCTTTTCACAGGAATCTCAGCATTAGTCCAGTAGTCTCAACAGAATCTCATCACAGCAGCCTCTCCTCATGGTCTGTCTGTGTCAACTCCATAGCATGATCTCCATAGCATCAACTCTATAGCATAATCTCCTTAGCATAATCTCCATAGCTAAATCTCCTCCCACTGACTCTTACCTCATCTTTTATACCCTTTATGCCACCTCCCAGAATGAGGTCACCGGCGGCAGCATGTCTGATGAGTTAATGCAATCAAGTCCAGATCTTTTGTATGTAGATGAGACCAAATGACCTGATACAATGTTATCAGCCATATCTGGTCAACCAGTGCAGCTGGACAATGCATGTTTGTTTGATCAGCCAGGACTGTGTATGAATTCAATGGAGCCCTATTGTTCCAGTGTTGCCACTACTGCCAATATACACCTAGGCTCATAGCTGCACACAGTATGAATAAATGGAACTAGAGAGAAATACGCTACCCAGAGACCAAAATACCTCTCTGAGTTATGGCCATATTTAGGCAGAATCATCACACCCCCATAATACCACTTATCTTAAACATGACTTCTATCACCACCTGTATTGACATAATTTTCCTTCACCTGATACCATCAGATATTACGATTAGCAATATGAACGAGTAGTCCGGGGACGGATAATGATGACTATGATAATAATAGTATACGCACACTTAAAAGATGATGTTACTTTCTTCATTATGAGTTGATGTATATATGTTACAATGTACAATGTATGTATATGAACTTATCAATATGCATATGCCACTATAAGGAATACATGTATATGAATTTACCAATATACATAGTAATGACATGTATACTCAACTTTTTTTCTATGTAATATATGTATTGTAGAGTCTGATGAAGGCCATAGGGCCAAAACGTTACTGAAATTTAACGCTCTACATAAAGTCTACTACATGAAATATACTACGTGAAATAAAGATCAACTATTTTGTGCATCACTACAATAGTGGAAATCCTTTATTTATGTGGTACTTATATGATATACAGTACAAAAAGCCGGGTCGGGTATACGGTTTACAAGCTAGTATTGCAAAACAAAGAATGTTAGGACATATAAAAAGAGATATACAAATCTCCAACCAAAATGTAATATTGCCCTTTCATAAATTCTTCATAAAACAATATCTTGAAGATGGGAGTAGGATAAAGCATGTAGGAAATCTGGAAAAAGCTAATAAAATGGGTGACTGACAGTACTATGTAAAAGTTTTAGGCAAAATTACATGTATTAATAGTTTATTTTTGTTGATTAAAAAAATAAAGTGACTGAACAAAAGAGAAATCTAAATTAAATCAATATTTGGTGTGACCTTTTCACTTTGGAGGAGGAGTCCTAGAAGTGATGAAATGGCCCCCACAGAGCCCCGATCTCAACATTATCCAGTCTGTCTGGGATTACATGAAGAGACAGAAGGATTGGAACAAGCCTACATCCACAGAAGATCTGTGCTTAGTTCTCCAAGATGGCGGGAACATCCCAAGATGGCGGGAACATCCTCCCTGCCGAGTTCCTTCAAAAACTGTCTACAAGTGTACCGAGAAGAATTGGTGCTGTTTTGAAGGCAAAGGTAACACTAAATTTTGATGTGATTTAGATTTCTCTTTCCTTCATTCGCTTAATTTTGTTAATTGACAAAAATAAACTCCCTGAACCCCACTACTCTTCTGGCTGTCCAACCGGGGCATACTGTGTACCCCAATCACACCTCCAAGACAGAAGGGCTCATATTCCTGGTTTTTGGGCCAGTGGAAAGAGCCTGCCAGAGGCAATGTCAGTGACCCACCCAACTCATCTTCAAACACAGACTTAGGAGTCTAACACATACATAAATCGAAGAACTCGAGTGAAATCCTTGTGGTTCAATGAACATGAGGTTTGTGATACTCTGGCTGAGGAGTGATCCTCTGCCCATTTGCACAGTCCACAGCGGGCACACCACTGGCCCTTCTCGCCCACACCGTCGGGGAGGTGGAGCCTGGATGTGCACGATAAGACCCGAAAGATGGGGATACTACAGTCATGGCCAAAAGTTTTGAGAATGACACAAATATTATATTTTCACATGATCTGCTGCCCTCTGGTTTTTATGTGTGTTTGTCAGATGTTTTTATCACATACAGAAATAGAATTGCATTCATATTATGAGTAACAGAAGCTTATATTGACAGTTAGAATGAGTTAATGCAGCAAGTCAATATTTGCAGTGTTGACCCTTCTTCTTCAGGACCTCTGCAATTCTCCCTGGCATGCTCTCAATCAACTTCTGGACCAAATCCTGACTGATAGCAGTCCATTCTTGCAGAATCAATGCTTTAATTTTGTCTGAATTTGTTGGTTTTTGTTTGTCCACCCGTCTCTTGATGATTGACCACAAGTTCTCAATGGGATTAAGATCTGGGGAGTTTCCAGGCCATGGACCCAAAATCTCTATGTTTTGTTCCCTGAGCCATTTAGTTATCACCTTTGCTTTATGGCAAGGTGCTCCATCATGCTGGAAAAGGCATTGTTGAGCGCCAAACTGCTCTTGGACGGTTGGGAGAAGTTGCTCTTGGAGGACATTCTGGTACCATTCTTTATTCATGGCTGTGTTTTTAGGCAAGACTGTGAGAGAGCCGATTCCCTTGGCTGAGAAGCAACCCCACACATGAATGGTTTCAGGATGCTTTATAGTTGGCATGAGACAAGACTGGTGGTACCGCTCACCTCTTCTTCTCGGAATAAGCTGTTTTCCAGATGTTCCAAACAATCGAAAAGGGGATTCATCAGAGAAAATGACTTTACCCCAGTCCTCAGCAGTCCACTCCCTGTACCTTTTGCAGAATATCAGTCTGTCCCTGATGTTTTTTCTGGAGAGAAGTGGCTTCTTTGCTGCCCTCCTTGAGACCAGGCCTTGCTCCAAGAGTCTCCGCCTCACAGTGCGTGCAGATGCACTCACACCTGCCTGCTGCCATTCCTCAGCAAGCTCTGCACTGCTGGTAGCCCGATCCCGCAGCTGAAACACTTTTAAGAGACGGTCCTGCCGCTTGCTGGTCTTTCTTGGGCGCCCTGGAGCCTTTTTGGCACCAATGGAACCTCTCTCCTTGAAGTTCTTGATGATGCGATAGATTGTTGACTGAGGTGCAATCTTTCTAGCTGCAATACTCTTCCCAGTTAGGCCATTTTTGTGCAGTGCAATGATGACTGCACGTGTTTCTTTAGAGATAACCATGGTTAACAGAAAAGAAACAATGATGGCAAGCACCAGCCTCCTTTTAAAGTGTCCAGTGGTGTCATTCTTACTTAATCATGACATATTGATCTCCAGCCCTGTCCTCATCAACACCCACACCTGTGTTAATGGAGCAATCACTGAAACGATGTTAGGTGGTCCTTTTAAGGCAGGGCTGCAATGATGTTGAAATGTGTTTTGGGGAATAAAGTTCATTTTCGAGGCAAATATTGACTTTGCAAGTAATTGCTGTTAAGCTGATCACTCTTTATAACATTCTGGAGTATATGCAAATTGCCATTAGAAAAACTGAAGCAGTAGACTTTGTAAAAATTTATATTTGTATCATTCTCAAAACTTTTGGCCATGACTGTATTATTACTATTCTCTATTGGCTTTAGAAATCCTCAATGTTTCTGGTTGTGAGTATGGGTGTACTCAACTGACAGTCATCTCTCCCAACCCCCCCTACATACACATGCATGTTTGGGTCATTTGTTCTGAAAGAGAAGGGGATAGGGGACAAAGTTGCTTTCAGATATATATTCAATTTCAACATGCCCAATCTTCTCTACCCCGATATCTGCCACAGGGGACAGGACAAGAGGCTCCCATATGTATTAGAGGCTCAGCTGATTTTGCTGAAATTGAGTTTGGCTGATATATAATCTGTATGGCTTTGACCCTCGGCCTGTTAGTCTTGACCCATGTACAGATGTAACATTAGAATCCCTCATTTGTGGGGGAGATGAAAGGAGACCAAACAAAATGGGGCTGCTGACAAGGTCTAATTTCCTAAACATTAGCACAAGCGTCCACCTGCACAGAAATCTGTCTTGTGTATTAAAGTCGTTCTCCTTTCTGCAGTACGTCCAATATAATTCAGTCCATCTTCATGTTCAGTCATGGAAGGAACACAGGTGGGGTCTATCTGTCTGGCCGCCATGAGAACGTGCCTCAACACTTTTATTATTTAATCTTCTTGTCATGTAAGTGTAGGGTTTATATACTGCGCTGATCTAGTCTGACAATAGTGTTGTGGATGCAGAGCAGAAGGCTTCTCTACTATATTACAGACAGGAATGTGACGGCGACTGTGTTAGACTAAGGTTGCGTGGGAGTGGATGATGAGAGTTGGCCGGAGAATAATGTGTAGACAACAGTCAGAGTAATAGACAATGTGAGGCGCACACCGGACTGGGATCATAGCTTTCTGCCACATTTTAGGATTTACATCTGCTGACATTTCATCTAATGTGTACATCGCCAGTGGTATAATATGAGCAAGCTGAACGGTTTGTTTGTTTGTCATCTTGGCTGCATTATAGTGGGATTTTTTTTTTATTAGGAATTCAGTTTTTCTTGTCTATAAATCTCCCCACTGTAATAAATTACTGCTGTATCATGGGAAGATTATGTAGAAATATTCACAGCACTGTTACCTTGTGTTAGATGGAGGTAGGGCAGCAATCCTCCCCAAATCTCTACTCAGGCTAGATTCACATGACAGAGTTTCACCCATGAAACTCGGTCCGTGTGTTCGCCGGATTTACTGACCAGACCTTCATGCTGGGAGACGGACTCCTAGCAGTATAGTTATCTATGATACTAGGAGTTTCTGCCTCCCAGCGACATTCTGTCCTGTCCCAATATTAGGGGTGAGACTCAGTCGTGTGAATCTAGCCTTAGTATAGAGCCTATTTTTCTGTGCATATTGGACGCCCAAAACTCCAAAGTACATCTTGCTTCACCCCGTATCTCACAACTGCCCATAATAACAATAATGTACATGTATTGCCAACATATTGTGTAGCACTTTACAATAGAGGGTTCATGCACATGTGATGCTGTGACACCCTGTGCAGGTTGGTGGTGCCCTGTAGTCGTGTCAGAAACTTGTATACAAGAACCAAAACTTTACTGGACTTGGTTGGAGAATAAAGGACAGAGTTTGCACACAAAATGCACAGCACTACAAAACAATGACTATAAGTTACCGGAGTTTACACGAGACGAGGGGTAACAGATCTGTGTCACAGGCGACACTCCAACTCACATTCCCAGACTCAGGCCTTCAGCATTTTGTGATTCACCAGGATGTTTCCTGGAAAAACACAGATTGGATAGGACCAACATGCACCCTCCAGCAGCAATGGGGTTATGAAGACTAACATTGATAACGCCAATCTTCATAAATCTGTCCAATGAGTTTTTGCTGTTTTCAGAGTTGATCCTGGAAATGTTTTTGAGGTGAAGGCGTCATGAGCGCGTAAGAGACTGAATATAGGCATTGAAGGACAGATCTGATTTGAACATAATCCCAAAACAGTGGGATTGTTGTCTACAGTCATGGCCAAAAGTTTTGAGAATGATACAAATATAAATTTTTACAAAGTCTACTGCTTCAGTTTTTCTAATGGCAATTTGCATATACTCCAGAATGTTATAAAGAGTGATCAGCTTAACAGCAATTACTTGCAAAGTCAATATTTGCCTCGAAAATGAACTTTATTCCCCAAAACACATTTCAACATCATTGCAGCCCTGCCTTAAAAGGACCACCTAACATCGTTTCAGTGATTGCTCCATTAACACAGGTGTGGGTGTTGATGAGGACAGGGCTGGAGATCAATATGTCATGATTAAGTAAGAATGACACCACTGGACACTTTAAAAGGAGGCTGGTGCTTGCCATCATTGTTTCTCTTCTGTTAACCATGGTTATCTCTAAAGAAACACGTGCAGTCATCATTGCACTGCACAAAAATGGCCTAACTGGGAAGAGTATTGCAGCTAGAAAGATTGCACCTCAGTCAACAATCTATCGCATCATCAAGAACTTCAAGGAGAGAGGTTCCATTGATGCCAAAAAGGCTCCAGGGCGCCCAAGAAAGACCAGCAAGCGGCAGGACCGTCTCTTAAAAGTGTTTCAGCTGCGGGATCGGGCTACCAGCAGTGCAGAGCTTGCTGAGGAATGGCAGCAGGCAGGTGTGAGTGCATCTGCACGCACTGTGAGGCGGAGACTCTTGGAGCAAGGCCTGGTCTCAAGGAGGGCAGCAAAGAAGCCACTTCTCTCCAGAAAAAACATCAGGGACAGACTGATATTCTGCAAAAGGTACAGGGAGTGGACTGCTGAGGACTGGGGTAAAGTCATTTTCTCTGATGAATCCCCTTTTCGATTGTTTGGAACATCTGGAAAACAGCTTATTCCGAGAAGAAGAGGTGAGCGGTACCACCAGTCTTGTCTCATGCCAACTGTAAAGCATCCTGAAACCATTCATGTGTGGGGTTGCTTCTCAGCCAAGGGAATCGGCTCTCTCACAGTCTTGCCTAAAAACACAGCCATGAATAAAGAATGGTACCAGAATGTCCTCCAAGAGCAACTTCTCCCAACCGTCCAAGAGCAGTTTGGCGCTCAACAATGCCTTTTCCAGCATGATGGAGCACCTTGCCATAAAGCAAAGGTGATAACTAAATGGCTCAGGGAACAAAACATAGAGATTTTGGGTCCATGGCCTGGAAACTCCCCAGATCTTAATCCCATTGAGAACTTGTGGTCAATCATCAAGAGACGGGTGGACAAACAAAAACCAACAAATTCAGACAAAATTAAAGCATTGATTCTGCAAGAATGGACTGCTATCAGTCAGGATTTGGTCCAGAAGTTGATTGAGAGCATGCCAGGGAGAATTGCAGAGGTCCTGAAGAAGAAGGGTCAACACTGCAAATATTGACTTGCTGCATTAACTCATTCTAACTGTCAATATAAGCTTCTGTTACTCATAATATGAATGCAATTCTATTTCTGTATGTGATAAAAACATCTGACAAACACACATAAAAACCAGAGGGCAGCAGATCATGTGAAAATAGAATATTTGTGTCATTCTCAAAACTTTTGGCCATGACTGTAGAACCTTTATGGTCGTCGGCTCCAATCTGTGGCATGTTGTCAGTGAATCCTAGTTGTTGTAGTTGAGCCACAGGTTGGAGAGTACTGCTTTATAGCATAGCTTCTCGTGAACATATATTTGGTTATGTATGTATTATCTGATTCATTCAGTTAACTAAAAACAGTTGTATACCAATATCTTCTGATCTGCAATGTGACCACGCCATGGAATTCATGTTGGCAACACTTGAAGAGCTGTATAAGCAAATACCTAATGACTATGTCTTACAGGATGCAAAACAGATGCGGCATGTCTACACATTTCATTAGGTTGCAAGAACTGTTTCTAGGATGTACTACAATAACTCCATTCTTATACTTTTTATGGCTGGCTATGATAATTAAAGCAAAACGTGAAGCTCCTGTAAATCTGTATCCTGTGCCAGTTACAATACTGGTGTCTTTGGGCCCTCTCAGGATCCAGGGCCCTGCTGTAACTGCTCCATCTGTGCCCTATATATATTTTTTCCAAAATTTTTAGAGTTATGTAGTAATGAGTAGCAATGACTGAACCATTTTCATACTTTCGAGATCTATGAAGAAAGGTTTGGAAACAGGTAAACTAGGACTGCCTACTGACTTAAGGTGTTTTCCTGGAAATTTGGTAGGCTGATACTAAGCCCCCATACTGACCAGAAGTTCGAGACTGCAACTGGGCCTGGCGCAGACAATGTGCACATCCAGAAGAACTGTACATTGTAAAGTGGTCAAGCAGCATTACTGCAGCTCTGCTTCTGGCTCCTTACACTGTATAGTACTAGGCTTTGCAGCGGTACTGATCAGCTGATCTGCACAGTCACCCCCCCCCCCCCTTCCCCAAGGTTTCTCAACTGGCGGCCCATTTTCCGGACCCCTGCCTCCCGGTTCTTTCATTATGACAGCGGGCAGGAGAAGCCTTCTTCTGGCTTCTGAAAAAACTCCAGGACACAACTGACATTTACATGAGGTGCGGATTTCACATATGTTTTTGAATATGTTTTGGATTTTTAAGCCATTTTTTTTTTCAAAATATGTGCTGGAAAAAAGAAATAAATCCGCAGCTAAAAAACCCATCCATATCATGTGCATAAGAGATTTTTCATTTACATTAATGCTAATGGATTAAGATACATATTTTCCATATTGAAATTCACACAGAATATCTGCACATAATCTGGATTGTGTGCATGGACCCTTAGGAATACAATGCAGCATTTTGACATCTTGTCTACTGGTTGACCTGTTGGATATTTGGTCACAACTTAAATTGCACACAACTTTTGCCATCATAGGCTGCAATGTAAGTTGTGTACAACCATAACTGATTTGCAAGTTGTGACATTTGGTTGCTTTGTTGTGCATGTCTGACCCCCCTCCATTCATACTTCTGTGAGCCCCCCCCCATGCTAGTGATGGGTTGGGGGCCAAGCAGCAAGGGCCACCAGTGATCACCTATTAAGTGTGTTCTGTCAATGTTGTGTGGGAAAAAAAGTACATTTTTCTGTTTGTAACATTATCTACAACTACAAATACCATGGTTCCTCTATCATAGAGAAAAAGATGTGTTCCTTCTGGCCTTTTCCTAAAAAATCTGTAAGATCCTGATGCCTTACACAATGTCCTCTGCAGTATATAGTGACCCTATAAGCAGTGTAATATGCATCTGAATGTCATTGATGAAATATCACAAGGGTTAGATTATAAAGTCGCTTTACTACAAATCGTCCTTTCTTCTAGTACGATCACAAACTCTTCACAGCAAATTCTCCCGTCCCCTTTGAGTACGTCTCAGGATCATAAGACATGACAGGATAAGTTGTAAGTACTAGGAATAAACAGGAACTAGTGGTGGTAGAAGTACAAAAGAGGGTTTCCAGACTTATTTACATGAGATTAGATAAGGGGGTTGCTTATTTCAGAATTGGCGCCACTCATACAGTATATAGGTGGTACCAAAATCTGCAACTAAATTTGCAAGTAACACATATGGATTTCATTGCAGATTTTGGTGCATAGTTTTAGGCAGGCTCCATAGTGTAATTTTTGTACTGCATGTGATTCTGTTCTACTCGCTTCAATTTCTGTAACTTTCTAATATACCTTGTGTTTCAGTTCCTTGCCAATTGAAGATATCTGCTTGCAGGCAAGGGATGGAAACCTGCACAGACTTGTTCTGCTCGCACAGTTATGGTTCGTTATAATGCATCAGCCTAGCAATAGTAACATAGATGATAGTCCTTCAAGTCCAACCTATAATCCTACCATGTTGATCCAGAAGAAGCCTAAAAAACCCAATGCCAGTTCTCAGATATTAGGGGAAAAATTCCTTCCCAACGCCAAACATCGTAATCAGAATAAGGCCTCATGCACATGACTGAGTGTACAGGCCAAGGGGGTTCCAATTTTAACAGAAGACACTTGGTTGACATCCGAGTGCCCTCTGTTTTACATTGATTTCCATGGGGGTTCCATTCCGTTCTGAGAGGTTTTCATGGCACTGGATAGTACACGCTCCATATTCCTCAGAATGGAATGGAGCATCGGAAACCCCTAATTCCTGGACTGTACACTCATCCTGTTGAAAAATGGCTCCTGGGTAACTTTGGAGAAATGACCGTACCACTGATTCCACGGCTAATTCAATGTTACACCAAGCTGTTAGTGTATCTGAAATGAAGACAAGAGGGGTCTGGTGTTACCCACATGGTCTCCACACAAATCTTTGGCTACCATTGCATCCAGGACAAAAGCAAGACTCATAGTTTAGGAGGATAGCCCTCCAATTCAGCCTCCATTGCAGTCTTGCATGAAATCAATGTTACAACTGTAGCTGGATATCTGGCTAGTAGCCCAATGTCGTGCAACTGCCTTCTGATGGTTGGTGTGGACAATGTTTGCTGACCTACACTTGGAATGCAACATCCACTTTCACTTGCAGTACAGAATGGATCACTGTACGCCACTCTTCCAAACAGATGACCTGTCTGTGCAGAGGTTTGCCTCTGCGCACCCTGTGCTATCATTCCAATTTGTCATTGTTCTTACAAACATGGAGACATGCAACGTTTAACAGTGCTGTCATCTCGGCCTAGACGTGTAGTGACCTTCCAGAGTCAGGTATTCTGTCCCTCTCATTTGGTACAAGTGGTGATAACTGGCACATTGACAAACAGGAGGCATCACATAACAATCCCACACCACGTGATCCAATTTTTGAGGTTTCATGTGGCTAAAAACCTTTTGTTTTCAATCTGCCTTACATTCCCCTCCCACATGTCACAGATTGAAAATTTGCTCATTTACAGATCTTCAATTCAATGTTGATAAGTATAGTTCCCATAACTTGTACTTTCAAGAACGACATCCAAGGCCCCTCTTGAACTTGTAGAAGTTATCAGCCATCGCAACACCTTGTGTCAGTGAGTAGAGATGGGTGAACCTTTAAAAGTTTATTTTGTGAATATTCACGACTGGCCTGTAATGTCAAAGAAGAGGACTGAAGATGGTGTGGAATACACACCGGACACTGTGAGGGAGCCCAGGGGAGGTGAGGGAAGGTAAGTACCCACTTTTATTATGTTACCGCACCTCCTTTGGGCCTCTGCTTATTGTGCTCAAAGGTCTGAAGCTCCAAAAATATTAGGTTTGGTCAAACCTGAGGTTTCTGGAAAATTACAAACCAATTTGCTCATCTCTAACAGTGAGTATGTTAGTTTTACTGCCCTTACAGTAAAGAAACCAGGTCTATGATAATGGAGTAACCTCTTTACATCTAGGCATATGCCCCTATTACATAGCAGCACAAGTATCTTTCTTGCCATTGACTTTTTTTTACTCCGATACACTGTAACAAAGTCTCAGTTGTGTAAGAGAGACAAGGTCAGGTCTAAACGTAGACAAAAATTCATGTAGAGATCTTGGTAAGTGAAACCCATGACCATGATCTAGCTGCAGATGTCCCACATTTTATTTATTTGAGTGTACCGTGCTTGTTCTCCGCAGCGTGCGCAGAATTAGAGACACATCCTTCTTCATGTACTCATACAGATGGATTCTCTGGCTTTAAGATCCAAAAAACATTTAGAAGTTCAATACTCGTTAAAGCCAATAGACATGAGTGATGTTTCCTAAAGGGATGAGAAGATACTCAAGGGAGGTAAATTATAACCTGCAGAAATGCAAGACACGCCAAAACCTCTCATCGCCAAAACCTAGCTTGTCTATACGTGGGAATGAGAGATGAGTCAATAGGCAAATCATAGACATGAAGGAGCAAGACTGGGACAATGGACAATGACCCGATACCTAATGCTATTTGCAGAAGCTGCCATGTCCTATAAGATGTGTCTCACATGGGATGTTAGTATAGTGGAAATCCAGGTCATATCAGAGTAAATGACAATAGCAGAAGGACTGGGAGATGACTTTGTTGAAGGGGATTTCTGGTGAAGATATATGGAAGGAATAGAAAGAAGTCCCTCTTCAGGACCCCTGTTAGTAGGCAACTGCTACAGAAACTCTCGAGAAACTGTGGCTGCCATGCCTTCATACATTGCAGGGAGATCCATTGGTTCTTCCATGAGATTATATCGTAATATATGTTTAATTATAACTCAAAATACATTAGATGACCTCAAAAGAGGTCCTCCACTTTAGAGACAGTCTTGCTTGTCAGAAAGCTCACTTATAAATAAGCTGATCACAATGTGTCCCCTTAAATGGAACTCCTTGATCACTTGAAATCTGTAGAGAAATCTGGCAATTAAGTGTCTAATTTTTTCACAGCACACCCGCAGGGCAAACTGAGCATTACATCAGATACAAATCACTGCTCACTCTAGACTAACCCCAAAATGAAGTTGCACGAGTGGTCTGTGCTGGGGCATAGTTGTTGTGACAGCTGCACATGTAGATCACTGCGACAAGACCAGAGCAGAAGCCACCATTTTGGGCTCCCCCTTACTTCTCCTCTTTGTTTCCCTGTTGGAAACTGCACAATTCTTTGGCTAAATCCAAACTGGAAATGATAGATCTAACATAAAGTAAGCAAGAGGTAAAGTTATAAAAAAAAAAAAGTTATATATCATCACCCTGTGCATGGTGCAATAAATCTCTGTAGACCCTTGAGGTGCTGTCTAGTTTCCCCATAACTGGGGAACGTATCTATGCAACAGCTCCAGACAGAGAAGAATTGCCTGACCCGGTTTAGCAAGTCTGTAATTATGGAAACATCATTTAATAAAGCATTAGGCAGAAAATTTCCTTATATATACAAGTCTTCCAATGTTGAGGAACTTGGCCAGCAGCCAGTATATATAACATTCAGAATATACAACATGTCAGAGGATGTATTGTAGAACACTTCTAACATCCACTGTGTGTGTAATACATACACAATCCAGCTGGCACCAGTTACCATATTACGTCTATGGGATTACTTTTATGTGATTATATGATTTTTATAGATAAGATTAAAATGTAACCTGTTCCTCCCTGGTCATCGGAATGAAGATGGGCATTATATCAGTGATTCCCTAGCATTATACTCCATTAAAATCAGTTTCTTAAAGGGGTTTTCTGGGGCTGAAATATTGGTGGCCTCTGCTTAGGATAGGTCATCAATATCAAATCTGTGGGATTCTGACATCTGGGACCCCCGCCGATCAGCTATTTGAAGAGGGTGCAGCTTTTGTGAGTGCTGCGACCTCTTCCCTGTGTTGATGACATCACATTCATCAGTCACATGTTACAGTTGCAGCTCAGTTGCATTCAAGTGAATGGGGCTGAGTTGCAATACAAAGCACAATCCCTACAATATGTATGATATGTACGGTGTTATATTTGGTATTCAATGAAAAGGCCTCAGCACTCACATGGAATGCCACCAGAGTATATACATGAACATACCCTAAGTAGACTAAATAGCAATTACTAGTTGTGACTGCACAAAGATTGTAAAGGCAGTGTATGGGTTAACAGTATATAGCCGTATGGATAATGAAGAGAATATGTAGACAACTGAATATCAGTAATCATAGTAATAGTAATTATACAGAAAGGATATATTTAAAGGGTTTTTCTCATAAAAAGACTAGAGGTGGCTGAATCGGTTTGTACTGAGCCAGGTTTGTCCTGAATATTCCAAATAGTTTTTTTTAACAAAACCAAACAAATGGAAATTTGTCTCAGGTAACCTAATATGGTCGCCACATCTCAGACCCCAGAGTATAAATAGGTGGAAGGGAGGTGAAAAAAAAAAATCTACACTCATAATAAACTTTCATTACCTCTCTTGGGCTCTCTAGAGCCATCTGGCACTCTTCTGTGACGTCATCGACCTGGGTTCAGCGCTGAGGACTGTGATTGGGCCTCAGCGGTGACCTGGGCACGCCGAGGGTCCTGACATCATGACACAGTGCACCCATCTGACCTCTGGTGGGCCAATCACAGGCATCAACCATGAACCCCAGACCTCACCCTATTATACTTTGGGGTCTGAAAGAACCCAGAGCATAATAATGTCACTTTTCACTTTGACATAACTTTAACTGTGTTTGCCTTAGAGAGCTTGTCATTGGATAGACAGGATCCTATGAGCCCTGACAGTGTTCTACACTATGTTTTATAGATAGGTTCCTAGGAGCCCTGACAGTGTTGTACACTAGGTTTTATAGATAGGTTCCTAGGAGCCCTGACAGTGTTCTACACTATGTTTTATAGATAGGTTCCTAGGAGTCCTGACAGTGTTCTACACTATGTTTTACAGATAGGTTCCTAGGAGCTCTAAGAGTGTTCTACACTATGTTTTATAGATAGGTTCCTAAGAGCCCTAAGTGTGTTCTTCAATATGTTTTATAGATAGGTTCCTAGGAGCCCTGACAGTGTTCTACACTATGTTTTATAGATAGGTTCCTAGGAGCCCTGACAGTGTTCTATACTATGTTTTATACATGGGTTCCTAGGAGCTCTGACAGTGTTATACACTTTATTTTATACATAGGTTCCTAGGAGCCCTGACAGTGTTATACACTAGGTTTTATAGATAGGTTCCTAGGAGCTCTAAGAGTGTTCTACACTATGTTTTATAGATAGGTTCCTAGGAGCCCTGACAGTGTTATACACTATGTTTTATAGATAGGTTCCTAGGAGCCCTGACAGTGTTCTACACTATGTTTTATAGATAGGTTCCTAGGAGTTCTGACTGCGTTCTATATTATGTTTTATAGATAGGTTCCTAGGAGCCCTGACAGTGTTATACACTAGGTTTTAAGCCAATTTAAACTGTGGTTCATACCGAACTTGTTCGTCCCGAAACAAACTAGGGACCCCAGCTGCTGAACCCAAAATGAATCTTGAGAGGTTCACTCATCTCTACAAAAGACATTTATGGCATATCCACAGAAAATAGCATAAATGTCTGATGTGGGTCGCAACTGTGGGATCCACACCTATCTCTAAAATGCACCCCCTTCCAGCCTTCATGTGCCTGTGACCCCACTAAGAAGACTGTCAGCGATGGTCAGGCTTACAAAAACATGGTAGCTCTGAGCTACACTGTTTCCATAACTCCTATAAAAGTGAATGGGAGTTATGGAAACAACATAGAACAGGGAGCTACACTGTTTTCGTAAGTCCAACAATCAAGGATAGTCTTCTCAGCAAGGTCACAGTAAGGTAAGAAGCAGGGTATGTAAGCTGGGGGGTTCATTTTAGAGATAGGTAGGGGTCCCAGAGGTGTGAATTGCATTTATCAGACATTTATGAATTTTGTGGGAAAACCCTTTCACCTGCAGCAGTGCCATATAAATTGACACTTCTGAAAGATACATTGTTGTCCTAGCTGGTGACTGCCTATTAAAGGGGTTATTCAGGATATACAGTTTTTCACAAGGAGGCCAGGGAAGGTGAAAAAAAATACCATACTCACCTGTCCCCCGTGCTCTGGTGTCTCCTACCATGGTCTGGTCCTGCTGCTCCCAGGGTCTTGTTCACGTGACCGCTTAGGCCAATCAGCAGCCTAAGGAAAACACAGGTGACGTATGCAAGTGACGTCCAGGTTCCTTGTATATTCACACTTATGGACAAGCCCTTTAAGTATGTGTCACATGAGTTAATATCATTTCTCTTACTTGTATATTAGCCAGAAATGAAGAAGCAGCCCACATGGTAATGCAGTAGCTTGTTCCATCACATACATAGCCTGTAATCTTTGTTTCCAGCGGTGCCGCTCTTGCTATTGTTCTCAACTAGCAATGTAACAATTATGTAAACCCTAGGGATGGATATAATATGGGCTTACAGAAGCCAACAGGCTTATCCATAAATCCTGCAATTCAACTACTGTGATACCTTCTGTCAAAACCTTTCATCTCAATTGCACAGGCTTTTGAGAGTGTTCGGGTTAATCCATATTGTGTTCTAGCAGTGCTCAGCAGTAGAGAAAGCCCATTCCCATGTTATCAATGATACTCAGTATGAAACCTGTTATGGCCAATTGTATTTAGTGCCCATTACCTGATAGTCCAGTGATACATAATACAAACTCAAGAACAGATTTGTCAGTAACCAGGCTTTGTGTGCTGCTATTTAATGGATAAAGCACCTATGAAACACATTTTCAATATCATCTGCTTCAATAAAACATTTTTTTGTCAATTAGCTCTTGGAGAAGACATTAACAGAGAGGTTCACTTACTTTATTCCTCTTGCAGTGTGGATGCAGTGTGGATGTTTACTCAGTATGCCTAGTAAAAGACATGGACAGCACAACTATTAGTATGTTATTAGTTTAGTTACATTGTTCTTGTCCATAGGTGCGACTTAGATAACCAGACCATATTTATTAGTAATGAAAGCAGAATTTCTGGTCTAACAGGTTCTCTTATTTTTCTTGACAATATATCTAATATTTATTCTTTCTGTTTTTCTGACACAAGAGTCAATGAAAACCCCATAAAACCCCATATGACAAATCTCATATGTAATATCCAGGTGCATAGCTATAGGGGTGCAGAGGTACCCATGGACATGAAGGCCCCTCTGATACATTAGAAGACACCAGCATTTGGAATCAAGACCAGTGTCAATGTCAACATCTGGATATCTAATCCAGTACCCTCTTTTCAATCAGATACGCATGGTTAGAGGACATATTTAAGCTTCCTCCAAAACCCTCATAAACATGCATCCTGAGCTTAAGTTGCCATAAATCTTTGCTCGGCATGTTTATAGAAATCTCCAGCTATCTACAAATTGATGTCTCTGGTTTGAGTGATCACCCTTGTCATGTTTCAAGACTCATCAATGGGTTGGACATTGGCTTAGAATTACCTATAGGTGGCGCTAGAAAGACATTTCTCTTCCCCCTGGTTAATTTACATACTTCTTTCCAGAGAACATTGCCTAAAAGACTCCATACATCATATGCATCTCCATATGGAGTACCAATACTCCTTGAGAGATGCCAGTCTTCTATCCCTCTCTATCCCACTGTACCAGTTGGTCACTGTTAGTATTATCTGTTTTGTATATCTGGTGTACCGTATGTAAATCCTCAAATGTAAAGCACCATGGAATTAATGGTGCTATATAAATAAATAATAATAATAATAATAATATGACACCAATGTTTAAACATATTGGAATTTTACCTGCTTGCCCTCCCATGGGGGGATAATCAGTAGTTTACATTAGATCATCGGCCTCACCTTCTATAGGATATCTATATATTTTCACATGTATTTTGCCCTATGCCATGGCTGAACTGACTAGTAGCATAAAAAATGTGTATTAGTTATTTTTACAGTAGAAAAATGATGATGTGTCCAACATTTCCTGGAACTATTTCGGAACTGATGTTGCTCTGTTTTACATGGTCTGAGCAAAAGAATTTACGGCCAAGAAAAATGGTTCTAATTTATATGAGGTTAAAAATATTTTAGGTTGTTGCCTGGTAACATACTTTTTAATTCTGCTTTTAATAAATATCTTATAAAGGCGTTCTATAAAATATACCAATGAAGTTGATTGCAGAGAGCGCATTATGGACTCACACTTTGTAATGTATGATCTGTACCACCAAGTCTTCTCCGAGAGAGAGATGTTTTATGAACTCCAATTCTTGTCTAAGATAGTATATCTATCTCTCTACAGTAATTTCTTAAAGATTTTGCCCTCTTCCTAATTTTATCAGCAGGGCAATGAGACAAATTCCCTCATTATAATGACCAGTGGAGAGGACCTTTAGCATGGTTGGCTGTGGTGTCCTGGCATCTACCCAGGTTTGTCTGGTGTTGATGCCAACCAGGACAGGAGGAAGCGAAGAATGTGGCCTCCGAGTGTACCAAAGAGAAGGGAGATATAAATTATACATTAAAAAAGAAATGCACACTGGCCCACATTTAACCACTTCAGGACTGGGCCCATTCCCTGTTTCAGGAGTTTTTTTGCGGTTTTGAATCCTATAAAATTTATTTGTTCACGTTATTCAAATAATTTTTGCGTCTGTTTTTGGTGACACATATTTTACACATATGTTAGTTTTATTTTTGCATGTTTTTTTTTCTCTTTTTTTTATATCTGGGAAAATATAAACAAAAAGAAGGGGAAATGTGTTTTTTGCATGTTTCTTTTTTTTTTTTAATAGCACAAAGTGTTACTAAAAAAAAACTTTTTAAAATTGCTTTCCCTCTCTGTTACAGTAATTTTTATGTAGTTGACACAATATTGTCAAAAAAGCAGCTATTTTTTGTTGCAGATTTTGCTTCAAAGCCAGGACTGGATTGAACACAAGGGATAAGTATAAGAACTTCCTATATATTTCCTATTACTATTCTAGCCATTCTTGGCATTGGCTCAAAAACCGCAGCAAAATCTGCAACAAAAACACAGCTTTTCTGCAACGTGGGGGCTTTAGCCTAACTTTAACTTTTTTTTATTTATTTAGTTTTTTTTATTTTTTATATTGTGCCCCCTATAAGGTCATAATAGTACATTAGCCCCAGTTACAGGAGGAATGCAACCTCCTAATCTGAACTGCAGAGCTTTTACGGTTCCCGACCCCTGGTGGATCACGTGACCGCCGGGTTGGAGGGGAGCTGCATCATGTGTACACAGAGATCAGGAAGGCATGGAGGGTAATAAATCTTTCCTGCCTTCTCTTTGGAAGTTTGTTCAATTTCATGCAGCTGCTTAACACTACAAAGATGTATGAGTATGTCCTTGCAGGGTTAAGAGTGGACTGCTTGAGGTATACTGTATAGTCAACAGGCTGTTAATAATACACAGTAGTTAGATATTGTATCACTGGATTGTGCTTACTTACATTGCTTAGTCTAAGGCTAGGTGCACACCAGTGCTTGAAATCCGTTCGGGGGTTTCCATCTCCGAACCCGCTTAAAAAATGCGGAGAGAAAAGTCCTGCAAACAGCATTTTTCTCTCCGCATTTTTTGCCCTTTTCAGGAGGAAACCCGGCTGACCTCATCATAGTCTATGGGGTCTGTGGGTTTCCACAAGTAACCGCTTTTTTAAGCAGATTAGGTTTCTGTTTGGGGGGGGGTCAGGGGACCCCCCGAACGGAAACCCAAACACAGGTGTGAACATAGCATATGTTTATACTATGTAATTCTAAGTTTACAATTCTGAAGCCCTAATTGTACGCTAGAATTTTGGCACTTGGGGTGCATATTATCATATCTTAAGCCATGCTCCTTTTTCATCTAAATCATGCCTCCATGTCAAGTTAATCTGATAAAAAAAGGTTTCCTGAGACTAAAATATTGATGACCTGCCCTCAGGATAGATATTTAAGATTAGATTGATGGGGGTCGGATATTGATCAGCTATATGAAGTGGCAGTGGCACTCGTGAGCAATCTGGCCTCTTCCCTCTACTGATGATGTCATTGTCATCGGTCACATGTGAATGGGGCTGAGCTGCAATACCAAGCACAACCCCTATGTATTGTACAATGCTGTGCTTTGTATTCAGCGAAGAAGCTAGACTGCTCAACTGAATGTTGCAGTCTCTTTAAACAGCTGATCTTTGGGGGTCCCAGGTGTTGGACCCTTTCCTATCAGATATTTATAAGTAAGGGTAGGTCATGAATAGTTCAACAAGATTCGCCTATTTTAGGCAAGAAATCAGGTGTTGCCACCATAGTACATTCCCCCAATATTATGCCTTTAAATATTTTTCCAGTTGGAAGTTCTTCCCAAGCAGCTAATAATGCTGTCAGTGCCAGGATATGAGGAGTGTTCCCTTAGGGCAGTGAGAGGACTGTGCCTAAAGCTGAGTGTTAGTGATCAAGGGCAGTGGGGCACAATCTAGTAACTCGGTTCAGGCACCAAAAGCAATGTCCTGGTCTAGATGTCAGCCCTGCCTACAGTGATGTGATAATTTAACGTGCTATAGAGCAAGAAGAGCTGACTGATATATGGTTTTCTGGGTAAAGATTCAGTATAACATTTGTTGTGTCCAATTAAATGCCTACTCATTTTGGAGTCCAGTGGGCGGTCCTACTCAAAGATTGACAGCCTTCCTTGTATGGGCGTGCTGCCGAGATAGCTGTCACTAAGTAGGACCGCACACCGGAACAGCTCATGCTCAGTTCCTCCTGCTCTATAACATGCTGCCTACAGATAGGGGGACTACATATATGTACACAGTGATAAGTCCCCTTGAAATTGCCATGACCATGGAGACTCAAGATGTTTTTACCACGAGTTAACTGCTATTAGAGGTGCAAAATATCCATACATATCTGTACATTTCCATACAGACCAGACTGATAGGTTACCTGCAACCGCAAAAATGCTGTACTGGGATTAGGTCTTATGTATAGTCACATTATATACGGAAAGAAAATACATTTAGCTAATGTATTTTTCAGGAAGCTACAAATAGCTCCCCCACAGAGATATGACAGGGAGGAAATTGTATAATGTCCATGTGTTGAAACCATTCATCATAATACAAAAATAAAAATCATATTTTAAAATAATAATTTAACACATTTTTCCCCTGCTCTAGGCATACCATAATGTAGCCATGACTAAGGGGCTATGCGCCCTGAAACGCGTAGGCTTTTCTGTGGATCTTTTTCCCATGTAACTGTTGTTACTTTTGTAATCCATTATGAATTAAAAGTTACATTTTATTCAAATAATTACAACTCTTGGATGCTGGAACTGGTTTTATTTTCCATTTCCAATACATTTTGCTCTGAAGAAGTCCGGAGAGCATTCCTTTGCATTCTGTGATGTTTTTTATGGATTTCATCTGCATATGGATATGGTGAGCTGAAGATTCAACTCTTTTTTTGTTTAATACCATAATGTGTCAGCTTTTTCTTGCAATGTTCCTTTAATCTTATTTGGCTTTTATACCTTATAGCATACCAAATAACTTTATATATTTTTTTCAGAAATGTTTTTTTTTTAATTATTTTTATTAATTTTACCAACAATTATTTTTTTCCTCCCTTGTTTGTGGGAAACAGCGACTTGTTAAGGCCAGTCAAGGAGTTAGCGTCCCCATAACACTCAGGTGTTAATAGGGTTTAGTAGCTGTTCATCTTCCTGGATACACCTCTAGCAATACAGCTGAGCATCCTTCTGGTTACACCTGTAGCTATACAGCTGAGCATCCTACAGGTTACATCTCTAGTTATATAACTGTGCATCCTGTTGGTTACAACTCTAGCTATATAGCTGAGCATCCTATTTGGCTTCCCAGATACCTGGCTTCTTTATTGGCTAATTTTTAGGCTGTCAGATATCAGGACCCTCAGATACTTCTCTTCTGAAGTCCTGGCTAACACAGAACTGCCAGTACTCAGATAGAGGTTTCCTTCTCCACAAGTCCATTAACTTTCATATGGAAACACTGATCACAGTTAGATACATAGATAACCTACACATATACATATAGTATGTACATATGTACAGTACATGCACATCTATGACTTTACAATGCCTTGTAAAGTTACATTTTTAATAGATATAATTAAATGACATTTTTTTCACATTGACTCTACGTACAGTATGATATATTGGAGCCTTGAGGGAACATTTTCAACCTCAAATTCTCAAATTGATTGATCAATAGACTTTTCTTTAGATACTGAGCTTTGGCTTTATTTTGGGGTTCCTTGTCTTGCTGTAAAAAAAAAAACTTAAAGGCAATCTGTCCCCAGAACACAGCCTTGCAGATAGATAGGTTAGGGTCACCAGAACCCAGCTTATCAACCCAGTCCTGCAGATAGATAGGTTAGGGTCACCTGAGATATCATTTTTTTTTTCTATATATGCAAATTAGCTCTTTGGAGCTTGTTGCTCTAAAGAGCTCATTTACATATTGACAAAAATGGTGATATCTGGGCACAGATTCCCTTTAATTCTTTATTCCAGTCCGGACCAGGATTCCTTGCTGTATTCTTCAACTGCTTCTATGAATATATTTATACAATTCACCAAAACTAAAGTGTACATTTCATGAGAATGAAGCTTATACTGTAACATTTGTTCACAAATTCCTGTTTTTAACCCCAGACGCCCGATGCCTTTCAGTCCAAGGATGTTACTCTCCAGCTGGAACCAAAACATTCCCATTTACGTGGAGCTATGAATAAATCACATAAAATTGATTCTGTAACATTCTGCTTCTAATTATAACATCGTAAAAATAATTATTATAAGATTTGTGTTCCTTAAGAGTATAAGTATATGGCTGTAGATATGTGGTGCTGCAGACAAGGACAGCTTAAAGTCTTGGGTCACCTGGGGTAACTTACACAACTGTATAGAACTGCTCAAGTCATGTTTAACTCAATTATTTTAGCATTATTATTATTTCTATTTTATTTATTACATTTATTATCTAAATCACTATCTTATGTATAAAATCATATAGTCCAACAATGAGCTGTAAATCCATCACTAGGAAATAGATTGCTATTAAGGGTCTCTTTGGTCTGTAGGTAAGGTTGGTGGATTGTTGCTGTGTCTTCACTCACAATAGGTTGGACGTGCTTTGGTGCTGTTTAGGTGCATATGTTCTGTTTGTACATTGCAAGTGTAAATTATTGGACTGTGTATACTGTGTATTTGCATGCCTTGCTTGACTGTGATGACTCTTTGCTACCTTACTTATATTGTGCCATTGTATCTTTAAGTATTTTGTTGCTCAGTCACCGTGCATTCTTCGATCTAGAATTTTTGGGAAAGAGGGCAGAACCAGATTGCACCCATTTGTATGCCTCCCAACTTTCAGAGGATTGAAAGAGGAACAAAATCTGTGCATAGCGAGGCAGCAAATCTAGGTATCATAAATCACACCTCCAACCCAGTGCCTTTGACCCCACTTATGTCCCTTTATGCTGCCACACAGTATAACGCCCCTTTAGTAACCCCCACACAGTATAATGTTGCAGATATATTGACCCCCTGCAGTACAATGTCCCCCACCTGGTGTTGCAGACGCCATGTAGTGATGCTGCTACATGGCCCCTGCCTGCTACAAGCATTAGAAGGAGAGACAGGGCTGAATGGTGAAGCAGGGAGCTTCAATCTGTCCTCTGGACACAGATGAGTTGAGGTCGGGACATCTATCCCACCAATGATTTTCTGATCATTGTGGCCACCCGTCAGTGCAGTGTGTTCATGTCAGTCCAGCAATGGTGCCCATTTTTGTGTTGATGTTAATGCCAGAGAAGGTTTGGACTCTGTAGTTACTAATTCAGCAGAGCATTGACAGATTTTTGGCTATGCTCTTCAGCAATCAGCTCTCCAGCATTGTAAATTTACAGGGTCTGTCTGAACGTTGTGGCTGAGTGCTGTGGTTCCTAAACACTTAGGCCCCATGTACACAATTGAGTGTGCCATCTAAGGAGGGGGTGATTTTACACAGGAATGCAAGGAGTGTTATCTGAGTGCATTTCGTCATGTACTCACCTCTTTGGGGGCTTCTGATCCGTTCTGATCTGATGATTCAGAGCAAGACAAGACCTGCTCTATATTCATCAGAATGGGACGGACCATTGGATGCCCCCTCTGAAGAGCATTGACCTGCACACTTGTTTGTGTGTGCGTTAGGCCTTACATTTTTTAACAATACCACTAGGGATGGGTGAATTGGTTTGCAACAAAACAGATTCAACCTGAATGTTACAAATTGTTCGGTTTTCAACAAAACCGAACAATTTAGGATTTGTCTTGGATGAACCAAAATGGCCACCACGACATGCATTGTGGTAAATAATTATACTCTGGGGTCTCTTCAGATCCCAGAATATAATAGCTAAGGGCCCAGGGGAGGTAATAAAAATAAAAAAAACATTTATGCTCACCTTTCTCACATCTTTTGGGCCTTCTCATCGCTGCCTCTGGTACTCTTCTGTGATGTCATGCGCCTGGGGACCAATCACAGGCTTCAGCGATTACATGGGCACATCGAGCATCATGACCCCTGAGACCACAGAGTCTAATAATTTCCCTTCTTATTCTATCCGAAGAAGTTCTGACCAAACGGAGGATCACTTTGTCTGAACACAGGACAAAACAAATCTTTTCAGGTTTGCCCATCTTTAAATATCGCTCATTGATGATGGTGAAACAACTAGGAGGAAAGAAATTTTGTGAACTGACTGTGGTGACAGCTTATTACACTACCATGCTGGGATTCAGTGAGTTCCAGAGAACCAGCCATTCTATCACATATGTTTATAAAGGCAGCTACATATCTAGGGGCTGGATTTTATACACTAGGGGCAAAGGGACTGAATGAAATTCATTCATTAAGAGCTGGGACTAATACATCTCATCTTCTGTTGCATTCTGTAATGTGTTTCCAATGTTTCCCTCTACACCACTGTAGTCAATACCTGCACCAACAACATTGGCCCAGGAGCGCTGCTCTGCTATTTTTATGCAGTGCATTATCTCTTGCTATGATATGCTGAGTTCTGGAGACAGACTCTCTTTAAAATGACAATGACTTTAATGGAAAGTACTTTGCATTCAACCTTTTGGTACAGCACCATAATAGCAGACTGCCAATCTATTACTACCCTTCTGATGTAGCCTAGGCATAGTAAATGTGGCTCTTGAAGACTTGGTGGACCCTGATGGACGCCACATATCTCAGCTTTCTCTTTCATTGTGATTATCACATGGGGTGTCATATCAGTATTATATTCAGTTACTCCGGGATATTCAGCTTGTGAGTTCCAAAGTCAGAATACATAAGGTCTACATGTTCGGAGAGTACATTATGTAAGTAGCGCAGACACGTTATTATAAGGGTGTGGTAGGAAAAGAATTATGGAAAGCTCGGCAAATGTCCAGCCTGTAAAATATCAGCACAAATTGTACACTGGAGAACATAAAAAGCCAAGATCTAGGTTTTATGCTGACATTAAGGTGGTTTACACAATGTTCTTTTCCTTCGTTTTCACTAATATAGGAGGATATTATTACAGACGGCAGATCACACATATATATACTGTGAGCCTCTACTCATAAACATGAGCAAGGTGCAGATAGTGGGGTCCGCCATTCACCACATATACCAATGGCTACCCTCTTTCCCCTCCTGGTACCTTATGTAGATCTGTTCAGTACTATAACTTCATTGTCTCTCCTGTATAGGCCTATAGAAAGCTTGTGCTGCCAATGTGAAGTGTTGAAGTATTATTAGGGTGGGCTAAATATGTACACAAATATTTATTTTAGGGCACCCATTAAAGTCTTGTTTGATGGCATATTTGGAATATTGAAAGAGTGTTATTTGATACGCTGAGTTAATACTTGCATTCCCTATAGTATAACAATTCTTTTCTTAGATCTCTATTCTATGTCTTGTGGTTCCTCTGGTATTCCTCCTAGACATATGGGAAGAAATTATCAACTGGGTTACCAGTTGGGGGTGTCTAACACTGCCCAATCAGAGCTGCCAGTGGCAGACTGTGCAGGGACACACCCCTTTCACTAGGAGAATGGTAGCACCCAGTTGTCAATTTATTCATGCATTTTTAGAAGAAATATGAGGAATGGTGTAAAGTTATAAGAAAAGTTGTTCCAGAATTGTTATATTATGGGAAATACAAGTATTTACTAAAACAGACACAGAGCTTTGCAAAAGTTTTAGGCAGATAAAGAAAATTATGTAAAGTTAGAATGCTTAGAGGAATAGAAGAGTTAATAGTTTATTTCTGTCAATTATCAAATGAAAGTCAATAAAGAAAAGAGAAATCTAAATCCTATCAATATTTGGTGTGACCTTTGCCCTTTAAAGGAGGAGTCCTGGAAGTGATGATATGGCCCCCATAGAGCCCTGATCTCATCATCCAGTCTGTCTGGGGTTACATGAAGAGACAGAAGGATTGGAGCAAGCCTACATCTACAGAAGATCTGTGCTTAGTTTTCCAAGATGGCGGGAACAACCTCCCTGCCGAGTTTCTTCATAAGTTATCTGTAAGTGTACTGAGAAGAAATGATGGAAAGCAAAGGCCAAAGGTTACACCAAATATTGATGGGATTTATATTTCTCGTTTTTTTTCATTCACTTCATTTTGATAATTGGCAAAAATAAATTATTAACACTTCTATTTCTGAAACTATTCTTACTTGGGAGTATTTTTTCCACAGCTGCCTAAAACTTTCACACAGGAATTTATATCAGGAGCAACAACAGATCCTCTTCGATAACTAGGCAGCCACAATAGAAATAGGTCCGCTCATGATATGATGTAATATTTTTCACTAGGTCGGGTTACATGAATCTTCTGTCCGAGCTCTTGGCCACCAGCTACAATTAATAACTCTGAGCTGTTACGAGCAATGAGAGCGCTGCCAACTCCTCATCTGTATACACTTCATATCTGTAATAACAAACCATTACAGAACGGAATTTCCTTAATTTGTTGATAACGTAATTTTATACACAAAACAGAGACAAATCAGCAAAAGGTCAAAAAGAAGCCAAAAAGATGGATTTTAGTAACCATGTGGCCCATTATATTGGTGATAACAATGAGCTGGATTCTTTATATCCCTGTATCATGTGTTGCTCACTCAGGTCCTACATTAGACATGACATGTTTTAGCCTTTTATATTTACATCCCAGCCACTGATTCTTTTTCTTCCCATTTGGGTTTAATTTCCACAATTTTTTCAGAATATGGATTCAATCACGTTCTAAGCTACACTTGCCATGATATCTCTGAATATAGTCAGTAAAAGCTGTTGACTTTGAAAACTACCGTTTCTTCAGATTCTCGTCGCTTGGCTCCTTTCTCTTGCTGTAAGGCATCTCCTTTCCCAGCTTTACCCAATTACGGCATCTTCTATAAACATGGACTGACGAAGGTCTCTGCTTCTCATTATCGTCTTATATGTAGGATCTGAGGATTTGTCTGGGGTTTTCTGTGGCCTCTAAAAACAAGTCCATAAATGGACACCTGCTCTTCTTCCTATATATATGGTCGGTGTTTGTGTGGTTTTTGTGGGAAGTCAGGTACACTTTTATGTACTGTATCTATGGATATTCTTGCTTTTTTTCCTCAAGCAACACATCTAAATTTCTTCTACGAAAGAAAAATTTGACTTTTTCTAAAAATTTTTGAACAAGATATGGCCCTGATCGAACTCTGTTATTCCTACAACCTGCAATGGTGTAAGTCTATGTTCACATTCTGTCCAAAATCCCAGATGAAAAAGTGCTGCATGCTGAGCTTTTTTGTCCAGAAAAATGACAGACACCATAATGAAAACCTGATGGATCACATTATAGTTAGTGGGATTTCTCATGCTCCGTTGGTATCTGTGATACATGTCCAGCGTTCGAGTATGTTCGAGTACAGTGCAAGATGTGAACCTAGTCTTGCAAAACAACAGGTTTCTATTCTTGGGTGGCAATGCTTTTTCCCTGCCTATTGACCTGCCCATGTGTAAGAAACCATTGGTGCGGAATTACCGGTATTGGGCCAGTGGCAATGGAAGTAGCTGGCACTGCAGTCCTACTGCAGGTGACATGATCTGTCTAGCCCTCACAAAGCTGTCGCTCAGACACTGCCTCCTGCAGGATACCTTGCGTATTTCACAAGAGAGGAAGGACACATGTGACACTGGGTTTTGCACCGTAGTTTCTTTCTTTACTGCAGCAGATGTTATGGTACAGCAGATCTTCACAGGGTCAACACACACTGGAGTGCTGAAGTAACTCTTCAGACCTGTAGATTGCACCGATGAATGACTCGTTTCCACTGTTGTGGGGGATGTGCAGCCCATCTCCACAGGACCCACTCTCCAATTGTAGATTTTAAGTTATGTTGGTTCACCAATCCAACTGGCATCCCAGGGGCTGTGCCCCTCTCTCCACAAACACTCCACATGGATCTCCTAGCTTGCCTGGTCTGACTAGATGTCCTCTCCTGCAAGCAGTGATCTGACCACCTGCAATCCATTTCTTTGCCTTCCCAAGTTATTTCCTCCCCTGAAATGCAGAAATGGGTTATTAAATAGGATAACTTGGTCAATGCCTTGCATCAGTAGGTCAACTTCTCCCATGGTGCAGCTTATGGGTGCAATTTTGTTCTGCCTCTAAGTAATTACTGCACAATACAGCTTACACCAGTTCTGCACCAGTTAAAGCAACATGAACATGTATATAATACATCATAAAACATGATATAACATGTTTCTATATATTCCATGGCCCTGCATTGTGCACCATCTAGTTCAATCCAAACCCTAATGAGGGGCCATAGGTGAAGAACGAGGAATCCCTTAATCTGGTCAGAAATATGAGCTGAACCCAACAATATTGGTATATTGGCTGAGCATATCTTATGTATAGGGAACAGCTGATTGTTCACACACGGTGGTTATATGTTTGTTGCCAGAGGTGTCTGGCAGAGACTGAAATAAACATACACACTCAGCCGAGTCAAGTGTGCCGTAGCAATAGCTGTTAGCTAAGTGTGCATGTGGCCAACAACATTCCCATGAGAATGGTTGGCTCTAGATTCTTCCTTTCCTTGGTTTAACCAGTTGCTTAGCTTTATTCAAGTCCATAGCTCGAGATGTCCATATTTATTTATTTATTATGCTTACTTGTATAGCACCATCATATTCCACAGCGCTTTACCGACATTGTCAGATTCTTCCTTTGGGCAAAATTTCCATCCAGAAAATTTTATCTTTTCACAAAATCAGTTGAAAAATAAATAACCAGCAACAGATTTAAAAGGGTTGTCAAACTTTTTTATGTAACGTTCATCAGAGCTTTACTCACCTCTCGCTGGCCTCTGTTTCCAGCGGCAGCAGCTCTGGTCTTCTGTATACAGGTTCTCTGGCTGACGTCACCAGTGATGACCCGTTTGTGCTAGGTGACCGCAGTAACCAATCACAGGCCTCAGCAGTGACCTCTTCCCAAACGGCTTCTGTGACATGCCATTTGTGTGGAGGAGACCTCTGAAGCCTGTGATTGGTTACAGTGGTCACCTGACACAAATAGCCCAGGGACCTGTAAACTGAAGACTGGACCTGCTGGCACTGGAAATAAAGGACTGGGTAGAGAACTGGGTAAATAGTAAATAAAAAAACACCCAGTTGTCAATTTATCCATATACTTCTAGGAGGAATAACAGAGGAATGACACAATACAGCGTTATAAGAATAAAAACTCCAGAACTGTTATTTCATAGGGAATGCAAGGATTTGCTAAAACAGACACGTCAGGAGAGGTGGCAGATCTCCTATAAGGGCTGACGTCTCAAGTGCATAACAAATATGGTGCTGAACACTTGAGAAGTTTTCTTCTTCTTGTGGAGAGTTTCCAATTTATTTAAACAGAAAAGAAAAAAAAAATTGGAGTAAATTCAGACAGCACATATACCCAGCCAAAACTGGGATCAGATCCTAAAGCAAGGCCGGCAAAGTTTCAAAACCTGAGTCTATTTTTTGGGATGAAACAAAAACGAGTTGAATTCCTGAACCCGGCTTTAGTATCAATGAAAAGTCCCAGCCCATCGTCACTAACAATGTCCTATTATGGGCTATGAGGAAATCAGCAATTATTCCAGATTTTTTCTCGCCCCCGCTAAAAAACAAGGATCACAGATAATCAGAAATGACAAGTCTCCTGTTTAAGTCTCTCACGGGATCCATAGAAAGCCAAATATTCCCATGATTGGATTTTAGTAGTTTATAGGAAGTTTCGTTTCCCAGGGATCCTTCTACTCTCTAAGATGTGGACTTTTCCCTAACCTACTGGTTATGACCACAAGTGTACCCAGTACGAAGTACACGGACTATCTGATGGTGAAATAACAAAGTTATTATATTTGCCAGTGCCAACGGGTTTATATTCTTCCCAAAGTGTTTTATTATTGTGTTTTTTTATTTTGCGTAATAAAAATAATAAAAAAGATTGCTACGTAGAGATAAATTCTGTGTTAAAGTTCTGCAATAAAGTTGAGAAATACCAGATGCAACCCATGGACAGGTGAGGCGCTATTCATGGGGAAAAAAATTTTCTAATCCTGTATAAAAACTGTTTAAGGTTAAAACCATATGTAGCAAAACACATAAAAAAACATAAAACAGCAGCAAAAACACAGTGGGAAAAAAAAAAAGTACTTGCGTTTTTCACTTCTTTTCCACTGTTTTTTACATTTCTTGCCTCTGTGAACCGAGAGCAAGGCAGGTGGTTTGGACTCCGCAACCAGAAATGAACGCACACGCAGTAGTTCAAGAAAAAAAAAATATATTTACTATAAGTTAATAAAGGCTAGTTAAAGGTAAAATGACAGGGATAAAGACAAGCAAAATATACAATATAGCATGAACAATTTCAAGGCAAATTCTGCAATGGTTTCTACTTTTACTCTGTCCACTTCTGCAGTATGGACACTGAATGAACAATATACTCAAAACTATCCCTAACTGACCCTGACATTACATTTGGGTGCACCCCCTTTTCCCCAGTGGTCCAGGTGGACCGCTTACAGTCCGTAGAAGCGCGCGGTGGGGCCCAAAGTTGTTCCTTTCTTTTATAGTGAAGCGTCCTCTCCTCACGGTTATCAGGACCTCGGGAGAAATGAAGTCCTCTTTAACAGGGAAACCAAATGAATGCAATGTAATCCAACAGCAGATTCCACTCAGCACACTGACAGTCCTGCCGAATCCATACACTGAGCTGGGATGTAAGCCGGGATTTAGCAGGTGCTGTCCAGTACATCAACAGCACTGCGAGTCTCTATCTGTGGTATCCATATACACAGTCACAATGTCAGTCTCACTGATCAGCCACTGAGCACAGTTCCTTTCACGTGGACTCACTAGTCCTGTTGTCTCTTTACACTCTGTTTGTCTCTGGACCAAGATACAGCTTAGCTGTACAGAAAAATCTCCACACCAGTTCAATACAACACTTGCCAAGATGGCTGCTGCTCTCTGTCTCGTCACTTCCTGCTTCTCTGCTCACACTCTGTCTGCAGAACAGGCAGGCTGACATAAAAGGGGGGTGAGTCACTCCAGCATCATGTCACAATTACAATGGCTGCTGTCTTAAAGGAACAGAATCACAGAAATACATTCAACATTAACAGTTTATACAGACAAATGAAGCTTAGGACAACATTGGCTGTCTCTTACACCTCCCCCTATATAAATCTATGGGGAAAATGCAGGGTCTTCACAGGTAAAACGAACATGCCGTGTGCATTTTTAAGAATGCTGTGTTGTCTGCAGTGTTTGACGCTAGGTTCACACTTGCGTTCAGGCTTCCATTCGGGGCGTCCGCTTGGGGACCCGCCGAACGGAAACCTAATACGCTTAAAAAAGCAATTACCGTCGGAAACCCGTGGACCCCATAGACTATAATGGTTTCCACCCGAATAGGGCAGAAAATGCGGAGAGAAAAGTGCTGCTTGGAGGACTTTTCTCTCTGAATTTTTAAAGCGGAGAGGGGAACGGAATCCTTAGGCGGAGACTGAGTGCAGATGAATAAACTCTCATTCACTTTGCTGGGACTGCAAGGCTGAGGCCCCACATGGCAGAAAAGCTGCTTTTTTGTTGCAGATTTTACTGCATTTTTTTTGCCAAAGTCAGGAGTGGATTGAGCAGAGGGGAGAAGTATAAGAGCTTCCTATATATTTCCCATTCCTTTTGTAGCCACTCTTGGCTTTGGCTTAAAAATGACAGCAAAATCTGCAACAAAAAAAGCTGTGTTTCCGCAACATTGGACCTAAGGCTAAGGCCCCAAGGAGTGGGTTTCAGCAAAAAAGCACTGTGGGAAAAACCGCGGCAGCAACACATTGTGGTTTTTCCCACAGCATTTTGCACAGAAAGTTTGCAGAGGTTTCCTCTGCAGACTTTCTGTTTCCATTATACCTATAGGGAAACCACTGACATTTCCGTAGCTATAATTGACATGCTGCGATTTCCAAAACTGCGAGGGTTTTGGAAATGACAGCATGTTTGCTGCGCTTATTTTCCCACAATGTGTGGATGGGATTTGGTACATTCCATTTTGCAGGGAATGTAAAACGCTGCGTTGCCCACCCACACATTGCGGGAAAATACGTGCAGTGGACATGTTGCAATTTCCAAAACCGTTGCGGTTTTGTAAATTGTAGCATGTTAACTATACCTAAAGAAACACTGGCAGTATCCCTATAGGTATAATGGAAGCAGAAAGTCCGCAGAGGAAACCTCTGCAGACTTTTTGTGAAATGCTCTGTGGGAAAAACTGCTATGCGTTGCCACCACAGTTTTTCCCGCAGCGCTTTTTTGTTGCAGCCCCCTACGTGAGACCTTAGCCTTATACAACATTTTTTTCTGCTGTGTTTCAGCCTAACGTCAAAATCACACAGGCAAAAATCAGGAAAGAATTCTAGTCTTATTAAGATAAAAGTCCATATTGTACAGCATGTCCGCGCTGCATTTTTGTAAATTGAGCTGTCTCTTGTCTTGGAGCCATAGCCACATATGAATGAAAGGGGACTCTCAGTAAAGCACAAAGCCTCCTCCCCACACCTCCAGCCGTCCACTGCCCGCCAGACTAGTATTTATAGTCACAACAGAAGCAGTAATGGGATCAGAAACACATACTTCACTAAATGGAAGTTACTACTGCGTGGGCTGTGACTCAATCCATCTGACCATAATGTCGCATTTCCTGCTTATCTGCTCTTCACTTCATGCCAGTCCATCCTCTAAAACCACAACTGATAAAATCACATAGCAACTAGATGTATATTTGCTTATTTTCCAGTTTCCACAGCAACCAAACAAAATCCGGGTGTGGTGGTAAAGCCGTGGTTAATAGATGAATGAGCGATGACATAAATGCCAATCTGCCCTGGAACATGTGCAGGATAATACGGCTACAACCAGCCTGAAAAGGCAAACTTTCTATGCATTATTATTAGGATTTTTTAAAGCTCAGATCCCCAAATGTGCAATATATCACATTACACCAAAATGGAATTGGACACGATCTATAAGAATGCTGTCCAGGATTAGAAAAAAACATGGCTAATATTTTCAAAAACAGCACCACACCTGTCCACAGGCTGTGCATGGTATTGCAGTTCAGCCTCATTCACTTTAATGGAGCTGACCTGCAATACCAAACATAATCCAAGGACAGAAGTGGCGCTCTTTTTGGAAGTAAGCAGCCATGTTTTCTAATCCTAGGCAACCCTTTAAATAACTTCATTACTTTGCTAACTCTTTGTCCATGTTGCCTGAATTTCTAGAATGTAACCCAGATAGCCATTTCCTGTACTCAAGTCTTGTCCCTAACCTTTTGAATGAACATTTGCAACTACTGCAAGGAACCCGGTCACAGTTTACTGAATTTCCCCATTGTACTGAATTTCCCCATTGTGGGACTATTAAAGGACTATTATTATTATTGATTTGGTACCGTATATCTTGCACCTACCAGATTTCAATGTTGACCTCTCCAATATATAACGTACATTGCTTGATGTCTTCTCTCATCTATGGTTTAGCAATTTTTTCTGAGGTCCATTTAACCACTTCCATACCAGATGCTTTACCCCCCCCCCCCTTCCAGACCAGACACATTTTCAAGTTTTTTGTATGTGCGGTTTTGAGGGCTATAACATTTTTATCATTTGCGTTATTCAACTAATTTCTGCATCTTTTTTCGGTGACACATAGGGCTTTATTTTTATGTTGTTTTTATTTTTGCCTGTGTTTTAATTTTTTTTATATCCAGGAAAAAAAAAAAAAAGAGGAGGGAGAACGGGTCTGTTTTTCACTTTTCATTTTTTTTTTTTTTTATTTAATAACACAATGTGCTACTAAAAAACTTTATAAAATAGTTTTTCCTCTCTGTTACAGTAATTTTTATTTAGTATGGTGTCGTCGAGGGTGGGGCTAGAACCTTTAATAAGGGCGTGTTATTTGGCATATTATTTTATTTATTTTTTAATTATTTTATTTACTTTTTTTTACTTTTCTATTAATTTTTTTTTTTTTTTTTTTGTTGAGTCCCCATAAGGTTATAATAGACCTTTGGGGACATCTGATCACTATTTTTTGTGGGGGAGGCTGATTTCCCCTGTAACTGAGGCTGGTACATTTAGCCCCAGTTGCAGGAGGAATACAGCCTCCTGCACGTTACCATAGAGCTGATCTGGGTCCTGTAGGACCCAGCAGCTCTAACAGACACTGATCCCGGCAGATCACGCGACTGCTGGGTCAGAAGGGAGCCGCAAGATGGCTGTGCCCATAGCGGTGTATACAGTGCTCATTGAGGGCTGAATACACAGCAATCAGGATTGCAGGGAAGGTAATAAACCTTCCCTGCATTCTCTATGGGAGCTCCGGCTGAAGTTACAGCCGGCTCCCCAGTCGACAATCCCTTCTTAATATAAGTGAAAACACAGAACGCAGACAGGACAAACAACAAGAAAGGGAGGTCAGCAAGCCAAGGGTTCGGTAACAGACGAGCAATGCAGTACAGAATCAAAGTCCAAGAGAATAGTCAAAGTCAAAGCCAGAGGTCAGGAATAGAATACAGGTAATTAAACAGCAAGAGTAATAGCCAGCACACACAAGATAATAGCAAGCACCAATGTGAATGTGAGAAAACAATAAATAGGAAGGAAGAACCCGCCCTAGACTAGATAGGAAGATAGGTTGTCAATCACACGGGCAAGGCCAAGATTAACTATTTGAGGAGCAGAAAGAAACAAGGTGCAGGAGACGGGTGTGGCTGAAATTCAATTACATAGTAGTAGTATTAGGACAGTGTTCAGACTGAGCAAAAAGAACCATAAGCAAAGAATCAAACTGAATACACCTCCTCCGCCGTAGCATGTGAGCGGAGGGTGGCGCAGAGACGTTACACTAATGCTATCTGTTGCATTATTAAACTGTCTAGTCCAGCGTTACACCTCCTATTAGTTAGCTTAGTTTACACCAGAAAAAGTGCCAATAGTTGGTGCTTTTTTGGCACAAAATATTCCAAATTAGGCCACACCCTTTTTCATACATAAAAGCATCTAAAAAATAACTAAAACACTTGATAAATGTGACATAAAGTATGTTAGACAATTTTTGGAGCAACTTATGCCAGAACTCTAGTGCATTTTGCTTTGTAAACACTGTGTGTTTTAGAGGAGCAGAGAGGTTAGTGCTCCAGAGGGGAGCACATAACTTTATAACAAAGCTGTCAGTAATTTATTCTACATAAAACTACACACAGGCTCATTTACAATTTTTTTTTTTACTGAAGTACAACTTTAAATTGAAACATTTTACCTGAAGTTTTGCATAGCTTTTAACTAATACTGAAGAGTTCTCATACATAAGCAATATTTTCAGACACATGGTATATGCATTCCCATGGAGACATAATATACACATTTACTATATTAATTATAACTGTTGTGACCCTTTAACAATTATTAACAGAGTAATCTATTCCTTGCTAGATCATATAAAGTGACATTATATATCATGCTGATAGCAGAACTCACAATATCAATAGTTCTTATAGGAGTCTATGTTAGACCTCAGAAAAATAAATCATCTAAAAAATATCTAAATGAGAAAGATATTAAAAAAAATAAAAATGAAGTAAATAAAGGCACAAGTATAATATATAAATGACCCGACTCAGCACAGAAATCCTTTGGGTCCAAACTTCCTGGCAAGGAGCTACTATCAGGCCCAGTGCCTTCACATAGGGTGTTGGGGCTGCTTGCCAGGAAGTTTGGATTTGACTCCTGTGGTGAGTTGGGTTATCTACAGTCATGGCCAAAAGTTTTGAAAATTATACAAATATTAATTTTTACAAAGTCTACTGCTTCAGTTTTTCTAATGGCAATTTGCATATACTCCAGAATGTTATAAAGAGTGATCAGCTTAACAGCAATTACTTGCAAAGTCAATATTTGCCTAGAAAATGAACTTTATCCCCAAAAACACATTTCAACATCATTGCAGCCCTGCCTTAAAAGGACCACCTAACATCGTTTCAGTGATTGCTCCATTAACACAGATGTGGGTGTTGATGAGGACAGGGCTGGAGAACAATCTGCCATGATTAAGTAAGAATGACACCACTGGACACTTTAAAAGGAGGCTGGTGCTTGCCATCATTGTTTCTCTTCTGTTAACCATGGTTATCTCTAAAGAAACACGTGCAGTCATCATTGCACTGCACAAAAATGGCCTAACTGGGAAGAGTATTGCAGCTAGAAAGATTGCACCTCAGTCAACAATCTATCGCATCATCAAGAACTTCAAGGAGAGAGGTTCCATTGGTGCCAAAAAGGCTCCAGGGCGCCCAAGAAAGACCAGCAAGCGGCAGGACCGTCTCTTAAAAGTGTTTCAGCTGCGGGATCGGGCTACCAGCAGTGCAGAGCTTGCTGAGGAATGGCAGCAGGCAGGTGTGAGTGCATCTGCACGCACTGTGAGGCGGAGACTCTTGGAGCAAGGCCTGGTCTCAAGGAGGGCAGCAAAGAAGCCACTTCTCTCCAGAAAAAACATCAGGGACAGACTGATATTCTGCAAAAGGTACAGGGAGTGGACTGCTGAGGACTGGGGTAAAGTCATTTTCTCTGATGAATCCCCTTTTCGATTGTTTGGAACATCTGGAAAACAGCTTATTCGGAGAAGAAGAAGGTGAGCGCTACCACCAGTCTTGTCTAATGCCAACTGTAAAGCATCCTGAAACCATTCATGTGTGGGGTTGCTTCTCAGCCAAGGGAATCGGCTCTCTCACAGTCTTGCCTAAAAACACAGCCATGAATAAAGAATGGTACCAGAATGTCCTCCAAGAGCAACTTCTCCCAACCGTCCAAGAGCAGTTTGGCGCTCAACAATGCCTTTTCCAGCATGATGGAGCACCTTGCCATAAAGCAAAGGTGATAACTAAATGGCTCAGGGAACAAAACATAGAGATTTTGGGTCCATGGCCTGGAAACTCCCCAGATCTTAATCCCATTGAGAACTTGTGGTCAATCATCAAGAGACGGGTGGACAAACAAAAACCAACAAATTCAGACAAAATTAAAGCATTGATTCTGCAAGAATGGACTGCTATCAGTCAGGATTTGGTCCAGAAGTTGATTGAGAGCATGCCAGGGAGAATTGCAGAGGTCCTGAAGAAGAAGGGTCAACACTGCAAATATTGACTTGCTGCATTAACTCATTCTAACTGTCAATATAAGCTTCTGTTACTCATAATATGAATGCAATTCTATTTCTGTATGTGATAAAAACATCTGACAAACACACATAAAAACCAGAGGGCAGCAGATCATGTGAAAATATAATATTTGTGTCATTCTCAAAACTTTTGGCCATGACTGTACATGATGTAGGTATGCAGAAGCTTATCATGAATTTCCTGAGCCCCCATGCAAAATCTGTACCAGGCCCCCACTATAATGTATAGTTTATAGTACGTCCCTATGGGTTAGAGACACTTTATGGGCCCCCCTTGGGCTCCTGGGCCTGGATGCGACTGCACTCTCTGCACACCCTCAAGTTATGCCCTTGTACCTACAGAATATAAAACAATTTTATTTTCTTTTTAATCTAGTTTTTACATTTTAAAAAAAATATATTTAGATAATTCTTTCTTTTTGGGGACTGACAATTTTTCAATTTTTCGGAAGTGGAGTACACTGTAGTAATCCTGTGGTGTGGTGACAGACTGATAACTTTATCACTACTACTACGTAGGTCTTCCTTTTCTGCCTGAGAATGAATGTTATTTTATATGGCCACGTCCGATGCCACTTTCTTTATTCTATCTCACCAACGACACCCTGATCTATTCATATATCGTCCCCGCAGATCAATTTAACCTATGCCACACCAAAAACATTATCCTTCATTATTTTATAGAACTGTTTTACTTCTGTACATAGTTACCAGGACAATTCCTAATTATTTCTAACCTATTGTGTAATTTCCATCGCGTGTGAATTCCATTATGTCATACAATATAAACTGTGTCTGCCTTCTCTATGGGGAATCTGGTTGTCACTGACAGCCGGCTCCCCTCTCCGGCAGCTCCACAACATCTGCGCAGCTGTAGACCAATGGCATTTGCCGTCCTCCTGCCATATTTTTAAAGTCTTTTGGTGGTTCGGCAAGCAGTTAACAATATGCATCTTAGTATAGAGGGTGTGCAGTCACTCAATGGGTTACAGTCCCTTGAGGCCCAAGGCATGCAACAGGCAGTGCTTACCTAATTTTGTTTCCCATTTTGGCTGCTTTGTAGCTGTGATCATTGGCTTCAGTTGAGCTACATTGTTTACTGGGGGTCCCAAATCCATAGATCATTTCATCAGAGCCTATGAAACTGCTCCGTCCCCCTTCATGCTTTACCCTGCAGCTCTGCTCTGCTTTGTATAAGCAAAAATTCAACATAAGCTCAAACCCAAGTATACACTGTAGGATTTGGCAGAATGACTCAGCATCATAAGATATTATTCACATTTGGAAGAAAACATACATCCACCACTATATTAAAGGGATTGTGCAATTTCATATACACTAATAGGTAAATCTGACTTTATAGGGGGTTTTCTTTTCAGGATCATGGTCGAGAGAAATTACAAAGACTGTCCTTCGCTCTGGAGGACCTGTGTCCTTTCGTGCATTTCACAGACAACCCACTGATGTAAATGGACACTGTGTAATGCTTAATTTCACCTGCAGTGGTGCTGTAGAGAAATTGATAACTTATTACCAGGATTCTGAGAGTTTGCAGCTGATCACTGGAGGTCTCAGCAGAGGGGCACTTCATGCTCAGCTTAAAGTCAAGACCTTTCAAGTAGAGATTTTGTTGAAAAAAAAACCTGCATATAAAATAATGACAAGACTTTGTTGCCTTATGTAAACATAGATTAATACTGTATCCATGGCCACTTTAACCATGCACTTGCATTGGGCCCTATAGCAGCGGGGGATCTCCTCAGGACAGCAATGTGTGATGGGTCACTAGAGGGGCAGTTTAATGTGTGATAGGCCCCTTGGGGACAGCTTAATAGGCCACTGGGGGGAAACTTAATATATTATGGGCTGCTGGAGGATAAATTAAATTAATAAGGGAACATGCAAGGGCATTTAATTGTGTGATGGGTCACTGAGGGAGGGGCATTATATTGTATGGGGCCACTAAAGAGGCATTATACTGTGTGACGACCACAGGGGCACAGGGACATTATACTATGTGGAGGACGCTAAGGGGGCATTACACTGTGTGGGGGCCACTAAGGGGGCATTATAATTTGTGTGTGCCAGTTAAGGGGCATTATCACTGTATGCAATAAATTGAAGGGCGTTATAACTGTGTTAGGGCACAAAAGGACATGATAGGAATGAGTGGGGTGAAAGGAGACATGGGCAGGCACAACTTAACAAAAATTTCAAAAGTTGCAGCACACAATGCGCACCGCCACTAATCCATCTTGTGTCCTCTGAAACTTGGAGGTATGCCTACATGAAGTAGGGGTGATGGGGGGGAAGTCACTTATGAAATCTTTGCATTTCGCCCACCAATATGTTAAAACGGTAACTGTATCTTAAAAACCTGAATTTAGTAACATATTATAAGATCCAATTTCTTACACTTTATGTTCATGTCCTTGTCATCCAACTAAAATATCATTAATTTACATACTGAAGCTATAAAGCCGGTTCTGACCCAGTCCTGCATATGCAGCTGCTCGGTGTGTTACAATGCATGAATCTAGATAATATCAAAGAAATACATTTTTGGCTGTTCTTAATCTGTTATTTCCATTAAAAGTGAATATAAAGGAAATTATATGAGAACAGATATAAGGTCATAGACAGCTATCATTGTGAAAAGACTTTGGACATCATGTAATGGGGAGGGTTTAGCGGGTGCTTTTTTGCGTCTACTATTATGGAGATTTGGAAATTATCCAGTAGAGCTTTTTGATGAAGAATTTGGCAGCATCCAATGTAGTTTATATGTAAGTCTGTTTCAGCTAAGTATGGTTAGGTTTCTTTGGTGGTACAGAGTGTACTTGCAGCCAAAAACAACTGTGCTCCTAAGGCCTTGTGTGCAGTAGTAACTATGTGCAGTCATTCCCATGTAAGCTCAGCTGTCTGGGCTCTAGACGTCTCCTGTCTTCAGTTTCTTGGACAAGTGGTAGATGACTGTTGATAGACCTATTTGTCTTATAAGAATAGCTCAGGTAAAATTAAAGGTGCACAGCAGTGACCTCACTAGGGTCAATGCAACATTTGTCTGCGATGGACACATGTTGCATCGAAAAGTCATTACTGAAGCCAGGTAAATAGAGACTACAGACAGGATTGGTAAGGTCAATGGGCATATTATCCAGGGTAGTAGACATAGCAGGTGCTGTGGTGCCCAACAACTAAGGGGATTGATGATAGAAAGGGATGTGGAAAACTCAATGTACCTCCATTACTATACTGAAACATTACAATGCCTGCATGTGACATCATTATGATAACTTTCTTCATAGGCTGTGATTTTATAGTGTACACAGCAATATTTTTGTGTCTGAATAATCTCTGTGCTATGATATCATAGTGGACATTGTCCCTGTACTGTAACATCACGGAGTGCACTATCCATGCATTGTGATATATACTGTACTATACTGTAAAACGCAGCGTTTTTGCAACATGGGGCTTTATCCTCAAGGAGGAATACAATCCTTTTCTTAAGTATACAGCACAGTATACACTTTTTTTTCAATGGCAGTCTACAGACAGTACACTCCTGCACAGTATACACTATTGTACATTGGCAGGCTACAGACAGTACACTCCTGCACAGTATACACTATTGTACATTGGCAGGCTACAGACAGTACACTCCTGCACAGTATACACCTTTTTACAATGGCAGTCTACAGACAGTACACTCCTGCACAGTATACACTATTGTACATTGGCAGTCTACAGACAGTACACTCCTGCATAGTATACACTATTGTACATTGGCAGGCTACAGACAGTACACTCCTGCACAGTATATACTATTGTACAATGGCAGTCTACAGACAGTACACTCCTGCACAGTATACACTATTGTATAATGGCAGTCTACAGACAGTACACTCCTGCACAGTATACACTATTGTACATTGGCAGGCTACAGACAGTACACTCCTGCACAGTATACACTATTGTACATTGGCAGGCTACAGACAGTACACTCCTGCACAGTATACACTATTGTACATTGGCAGGCTACAGACAGTACACTCCTGCACAGTATACACTATTGTATATTGGCAGTCTACAGACAGTACACTCCTGCACAGTATACACTATTGTACATTGGCAGGCTACAGACAGTACACTCCTGCACAGTATACACTATTGTACATTGGCAGTCTACAGACAACACCACAAACACAAAACAACAGTACACTCCTGCACAGTATACACTATTGTACATTGGCAGTCTACAGACAGTACACTCCTGCACAGTATACACTATTGTACAATGGCAGTCTACAGACAGTACACTCCTGCACAGTATACACTATTGTACATTGGCAGGCTACAGACAGTACACTCCTGCACAGTATACACTATTGTACATTGGCAGGCTACAGACAGTACACTCCTGCACAGTATACACTATTGTACAATGGCAGTCTACAGCACAGCACATACATGGCAGCTACAGCGTACACTCCTACACAGTATACACTATTGTACAATGGCAGTCTACAGACAGTACACTCCTGCACAGTATACACCTTTTTACAATGGCAGTCTACAGACAGTACACTCCTGCACAGTATATACTATTGTACATTGGCAGTCTACAGACAGTACACTCCTGCACAGTATACACTATTTTACAATGGCAGTCTACAGACAGTACACTCCTGCACAGAATACACTATTTTACAATGGCAGTCTACAGACAGTACACTCCTGCACAGTATACACTATTTTACATTGGCAGTCTACAGACAGTACACTCCTGCACAGAATACACTATTGTACATTGGCAGTCTACAGACAGTACACTCCTGCACAGTATACACTATTGTACAATGGCAGTCTACAGACAGTACACTCCTGCACAGTATACACTATTTTACATTGGCAGTCTACAGACAGTACACTCCTGCACAGTATACACTATTGTACATTGGCAGTCTACAGACGGTACACTCCTGCACAGTATACACTTTTTTGCAATGGCAGTCTACAGACGGTACACTCCTGCACAGTATACACTCTTTTACATTGGCAGTCTACAGACAGTACACTCCTACACAGTATACACTAGTGTACAATGGCAGTCTACAGACAGTACACTCCTGCACAGTATACACTATTGTACATTGGCAGTCTACAGACAGTACACTCCTGCACAGTATACACTATTGTACATTGGCAGTCTACAGACAGTACACTCCTGCACAGTATACACCTTTTTACAATGGCAGTCTACAGACAGTACACTCACGCACAGTATATACTATTGTACATTGGCAGTCTACAGACAGTACACTCCTGCACAGTATACACCTTTTTACAATGGCAGTCTACAGACAGTACACTCCTGCACTGTATACACTATTGTACATTGGCGGACTACAGACAGTACACTCCTGCACAGTATACACCTTTTTACAATGGCAGTCTACAGACAGTACACTCCTGCACTGTATACACTATTGTACATTGGCGGACTACAGACAGTACACTCCTGCACAGTATACACTATTTTACAATGGCAGTCTACAGACAGTACACTCCTGCACAGTATACACTATTGTACATTGGCAGTCTACAGACTGTACACTGCTGCACAATATACACTTTTTTGCAATAGCAGTCTACAGACGGTACACTCATGCACAGTATATGTTTGCATAATGTGGAGGAATCTGGTGGAAGAGTGAAGAAATCAGGTGATACCTTTTAGAGGCTAACTGAGTATATTTATAAGTAAGCTTTCAGAAGTACTAGCTTCCTTCATTAGACATGGTGTGATACAAGAACTGAAAATTCACAGATTTTTATACACATGGTCTTCAAAGGATTTTAGAGTCCTTAAAAACCAAAACAAAATGCAATCTAAGTAGAGAAGTTATTTACAACCGGTCAAAAAACAATCTGGAAAGTTGTGGTGCGTGACAGAGGGATCTGTTGTCTGTTTGCTATCAGGAGGTGATTTGTGACCCTCACAGGTCATACATAGTGTGACATGAAGCTGGCATGAATATTAAGTCCAAATTGCAGAGTTTTAAATTTTTGCATAAATTTGTACTCCCATTGTTTCCTTTCCTCCTGCGTCTTAAACTGTCCCATTAAAACCACAACACGCAGATCTTCAATAGAGTGGTCTTCTCCGGAGAAATGTGCGGCCACTGGGAGATCTGTTCTGCTGTTATTAATATTGGACCTGTGTGAGTTCATTCGCTGACTAAGTCTCTGCCCTGTTTCCCCCACATAGAGGCCTTTGTGGAGGAATCTGTCAGAGTGTTTCCTAATATATATGTGAAATGATTGCCAGTGTGAATTGAGCCTTCCGTACATCAGCTCAGTAATACACTGTCTGTGGAAATGTTTTCATGTTGGTAACTATGTTATTCTGTGCAGGAATGTTTCATGATTTATTGCCTATTTTTCACCAAGTTCCTGTGTTATAGATCTAAAAGTGTCCCAGATTTTGCTTATGTCAGGGGAACATTTGGGAACCGTCACAGACTTGATTCGACCCTGCATTCCTGTCATATTCCAATTCTATCTAATTTAGTAAAAGAACGCTGGGACTGCAAGTGACCTCCAGGGAGAGCGAGGAAAAGCTGAACTCCGACCAGGAAACTGCTAAATATATTACCAGTTGCTGCATTTTTTTCCTGTGGGAAAAACTCAGTTGCTTCTATAAAGACGGAATTAAATGGAGGGCTGGCCTTCTATAGGATAAGGTCGCCCATATTTTGGATGAAAACAGACTGTAACACTTTTTGGAACGTGAAAGTTTAATAAACTTGTTTCCTGCGTTCCATGGTATCCAGTGAAATAAAATGTTAGGTCTTATTCACACGTGAAATATAGTCGTGTGATGGACGCTTTTTGAACATCTGTCACACAGCTGTTTTAAAAACTATGAGAGTGACGCTAGGTTCACACCTGTGCTCGGGTTTCCGTTCTTCAGGTTCGCTTGGGAACCTGAAAAATGGAAACCCAATCCACTTAAAAAGCAGTTACCTGCGTAAACCCGCGGACCCCATAGACTATGATGAGGTCCGCTGGGTCTCCACCCAAAAAATGTGGAGAGAAAAGTCCTGCTTACGAACCTGCCGATTTCAGGACCAGACAACCAGCCTACCAACCTTCCCTTACAAATTATGAATTTCAATGTCCGATAATTTGTCAAAGGTAATAAGTTACTGGTGTCTTCCAATTGAGAACACATGTGCGGTGACCAGATGGAAGGTAACGCGGCAGTTGGGATTGCGGGGTGCAAACAGCGCAGACTTGTCACGGTCTCTGGGCACGAGGGCGCAGCGCTGGTGCTGTCCCACGTTACCACCACTGGTACCGGTGATGAGGGGGCTGCACAAATGTTGGTGGTGATTGTTCCCCCGGGGCGCTTCCCCTATACTGTGCCGACTGGTGGTGTTTGGGGCGCCCTGATGTTGTCGGTGCAGAGTCAGACACAGAAACGGTTGTAAAGTTGAACTTTTACTTCCATGGTTGTGGAGACACAAATGCTTAAACAGTTTCTTCAATACAAAACAACGGGGTACGCCTGGTGACACAGCAAAGTCCTGGGGTGCAGGGCAGACTTGATGAAAGGTGTTCCTAGCCCCTTATACTTCAGTGTTACAGCCCTAAGGTGCGTCTGGGCTCCTATTTGGCTCATAGGAGGATGCCCACCATGATACTAGTACATAATATTCCCCACTCACGTTATGTGGTCCTGATAGCTCAGAGTTTCGGGGTGCAATAGTCAGGGTGGCAGGATATTCCACAGGTCTGGCCTTGGCCCCTGGATCCTGTGATACTTGCTATGGAGCACGTGTTCCAGAATGTTCTCTCCACAGTCTCAGGCTGACAAGATAATGATGCTTGACTTCCTTCAGGGCAATGGCTAGGCAGACAGGGGACAGGATCTTCTGAATAGCTGGAGTATGTCAGCTCTCCAACCTTCCTGGGCCTGTCTAGGACTTGAGATTCCTGCACTAAACTCACTGCTTTCTTCACAGGACATCACACTTATCTCCTCACCTCCTCCTCCTAACACTCCACACTTCTAACTCCTCACACGCAGGACCTTCCTGCAGGGGTGTTACCATGGGGACCCAGTGATCAGCTGACTCCTCCCCTTTTCCCAGGCGATGTCCTCCCATTGGACATTTGGTTACTATTCAATCCTATGGGAGGTGTAATGCATGTGTGAGGCTCACTAGGTGGCGCTGTGTTGTGTGAGACTCAGGACCCCCTGCTATGTCACACAGGCTATGAAGCAACAGGAAATAATACAATGCACAGAGATCACCCTCAGCCCAGCCATAGCCAGCTCTGGGATGCCACATACTCCCCCTCTTTCACTGAGCCGACCTCGGCGACGGGCTGGGGTGAAGGTGAGAAATGTAACATAACGTTAATAAATACGAATAAAGTGCAAATGTCACTAACAGTTTAGAAAAATATAATACTTAGAAACTTGAGGTAAGACCTCCCGGCATAGTCCTGGAATGTCCATGAGAAGTCTGAAGGGTAACGGAGAGATAATTAAACTCAGACTTATGGAACCTTTTAGCGGTACCATCAGACAGTCCATATAGAAACAACAGTAGTGCAAATGGGTCCAGAGGCTCTCTGGCACAAATTTCGTGAGTGTCCATTATCATGAGAGTCTCTCTGAGAAACAATAAACAGTCCTTTCTGTAAGGAAGAGTAGGCACTCTAGCACGAATGTCCATACCGCAATGGGGTAACAGAACTTCCTTGGCTCGGTGAGCCAGGCACTATGGCTTGGATTGTTGCATATAAATGTAAATACTATATTACATGGCAAGATATTATATATATACTGTATATACACGCAGGAAAAACATTAATGTAATCAGAGCAGGAATAACATATATACAGAAGCAGAGACAGTTAACCTCTTTTACCCAAGGACAGCCATGGCATCACTATAGCGTGTTGGAGGTATGCCTTTTGTGGTACGCTCAGAACGCCTAAGTGGAACGAGATTTGAATCAGGAACAGAGTCACTGAAATCAATTAAATCATCTGTCGAAGGGTTCTCTTGCACTAGAGCAATTGGTGGATAACAGCTAAATGGTAGTAGTTTAGGCGCCCACATAAGCTCAGTTAACGTTGGGGGTCTCTCTTTCGCTTCAGAAGGTGACAAGATCTCTGTACTCGTTGTCTCAGCTGGGGGCACCTCTGTGGGTAGTCCTTCTTTAAGGCACAGCTTCAGACGGTTCCGGTGTACTACTTGGGGCTGTCTCCCAGGTTTAGAGATCTCATACACGTCGGATTCAGGATATGGTATGGAGATGACACTGTATGATTCTTTCTCCCAGAATGGATCCAATTTCCCCATTCCGATGGTTATTCCTTAACCATACACGGTCGCCAACTTTCAGGGGCGCTGCATGGGCGTGATGGTTGTAATCCTCCTGTTGTCTCCTACGAACCTCATCCATGCGCGTTTCAACTATCTCTCTAGCTTCCTCCATACGTCGGCGGTGTTCAACAACCCAGTCTGTTATGGGTAGTGGATTGATGGTGTCAGGGACCTTCACACCAAGGGTTAAGTCTGAAGAAAGTTGACCTTGTCTTCCAAACATTAGATAAAATGGTGCGTATCCCGTAGATGTTTGGGGTGTGTTGTTGTAAATATAGGCCAAGTCCTTGATACGCTCAGGCCACTCAACACCAGGTGTAACTGCGGCTGTTCTTAGCATGCCGATGATCACTTGATTTGCCTTCTCGCACATACCATTCCCTTGAGGGTGATACGCTGTGGTTCGCAACTTCTTGCAGTCTTGGAACTGACACAGCTCACGGAACAATTGGGATTCAAACGCCGATCCACGGTCGGTGAGGATATGCTCAGGACAACCGTAATGGCGGACAAACTCTGCGTAGAAGGTCTCAGCCGTAGTTCTTGCTGTAAGATCTCTGACAGGCACGATGACAAGGAACTTGGAGTAATGATCCACCATTGTCAGAGCGTAGCTGTAGCCGGAACGTGTGGGACCCAACTTCACATGGTCCAGAGCAACAATTTCACACGGCTTTTGAGTCTTAATTGGATGTAGAGGGGCCTTCTGATCTCTTCGACCTTCCTTGGTGATACTACAGGCGGGACACTCTCGGCACCAACTCTCAATGTCACTCCTCATCCCAACCCAATAGAAGCGACGACGGATGGTAGCTTCGGTCTTTTGTACCCCGAAGTGACCGGATCTGTCATGATACGCCTCAAGTATCATCTGTGCGTCTCTTCTTGGTACGAGGATCTGATGAAGCCTTTCACCTGTGACAGGATCAAGAGTGTTTCTATGTAGAAGGCCTCGTTGGACAAACAGGCGCTTTCTCTGTCGCCAAAGGCGTTTTAATTCCACGTCATGAAGACCTCTCTTTACACGGGTTGGTATTCTTCCTGTAAGCAGGAAATCTGACAATTCTCCTAAAACTCTGCTCTCTTCTTGGAACGTTTTCCACAGAGATGGCTCCTGGAGGGATTCGGCAGCTGTTTTCGCCAGAGATTCTCCTTCTACAGGTACACCAATAGCAACCTGTTGGGCAAACTTGTTGTAGAATGGTGGCATCTCCACCTCTTCCCAGATGTCTTCTCGGGGTGGTTCTTCTCCCACAGGCAACCTTGAGAGTGCATCAGCGTTAGCGTTGGACTTGCCACTGCGATACTTGACAGAGAACTTGTAATTCGCGAGCCTTGAGGCCCACCGTTGTTTAAGGGCTCCCAGTCGAGCAGTGTCCAGATGCGCCAACGGATTGTTATCTGTGTACACGGTAAAGGGTGTGGCAGCCAGGTAGTCTTTAAACTTCTCTGTCACGGCCCAGACAAGCGCCAGAAGTTCGAGTTTGAAAGAACTATAGTTCTGGTCATTCTTCTCCGCGCCTCTCAGACTCCTGCTGGCGTAGGCGATGACTCGCTCTTTGTTGTCCTGAACCTGGGACAACACTGCACCCAAACCTTGGTGACTTGCACCTGTGTACAAGCGGAATGGCTGACTGTAGTCGGGATAGGCTAGAATTGGTGGTTGCGTCAGAAGTGCTTAAAGCGCTTGAAAGGCTTCCTCTTGACGCGCTGTCCAGTCTACCGGAAGCTTTCGGTTGTAGTTTTCTCTGGGACAACCGCGCAACAACTCGTTCAGAGGCTCGGCTACTTGGGCAAAGTGTGGTATGAAACGCCGGTAGTAACCTGCGAATCCAAGGAAGCTTCGGACTTCTTTGACGGTAGTTGGTCTTCGCCAGTTCTGGACTGCAGTGATCTTTTCAGGATCAGGTTGGACGCCTTGTGCGCTCACGACATGCCCAAGGTAGTGAACTTGGGGTTTCAACAGGTAGCACTTGGAGGGCTTCACCTTTAGGCCGTGCTGTATAAGTACCTTGAATACCTCGGACAGGTGACGAAGGTGTTCTTGGTATGTCCGGGAGAATACAATAACATCGTCCAGGTACAGTAGCACACTCTGGAAATTCTCATGGCCGAGGCACCTCTCCATAAGCCGTTGGAATGTGGCTGGGGCATTACATAGCCCAAATGGCATACTATTGAATTCAAAGAGTCCCATCGGGGTCATAAACGCAGTCTTTTCACGATCTTCAGGCGCCATAGGGACTTGCCAGTATCCACTGGTTAAGTCCAGGGTCAAGAAACAGGTAGCTGATCCCAAAGCCGTTAGAGATTCCTCAATCCGCGGCAATGGGTATGCGTCTTTGTGCGTGACGTTGTTGAGTTTACGATAGTCCACACAAAATCGTAGGGTTCCGTCTTTCTTCTTGACAAGGACTAGCGGGGCTGCCCAGGGGCTGTTACTCTCCCGGATGACATCAGCATCTCGCATCTCTTGGATCAACTTTTTCACCGGTTGGTACATCGCTGGTGGTATTGGACGGTGACGCTCCTTTATTGGATGGTGGTCGCCAGTCAGAATGCGATGTTGTATGGTCGTGGTCTTACCAAAGTCCAATGGGTGTTTGCTGAATGCCTGTTGGTAACGCTTGGCCACATTGCGAACCCCATTGATGTGCTCTATAGGGGTATTGGCGTCTCCCACGTTCAATTCATCCCACCAGGACTTCGTGGCTCCATTCTGAATGTTCTCAGCAGCTTGGGTGGAACGCTGTGTGGCGGAAGAATCACCAGAGAGAATGTCTTCTGGTGCTAACCGGTGTAGCAGGGCCACAGAGTGGAACTTGTGGAGGTTCACGGGAGCATCGCCCAAGTTGACTAAGCGGACAGGAACACGTCCATTGGAAACTGTGACAAGGCTGCGGGCAGCCATGACAAGTGGTTGGCCATCTACCTGTATGGGTTGTAGCAAGGCCTCGTAGTCCTGATTTTCTATGCCCGGACGGGCACGGCACCACACCATAGTTTCTGTTCCAGGCTGTAGGGTTACTGGACGGGTATCTTGGATCCGGACTCGACCAATTTCACCTTGTTTGTTGGCAAACTTGTGCTGGGCATTGAGTACACGAATGGCCCGCTGAATGGTCTGCTGGTCACTGGGAGAAGCTGTAAGGAGAGAGGCATGCAAGGCATCCAACACTTCTGCAAAGCAATGGCGTAAAACATTCATGCCTAATATTACAACTGCAAACCTATCATCCTCTACATCAGTGACAATTACACCCTGTCTAGGCAGTTTCAAGTCCCCAATCTGGATAGTGGGTTCCCAATAACCCTGCTGTGGTATGGGCTGTCCATTGCTGGCACACAGATTTATCCATGTGTCAGGTGTTCTATTCAACACACCTAAGTCCCAATGTTCAAGGAACACCTGCTTGCGCAGGGTTGTTACCTGAGATCCAGTGTCCACCAACGCTGTCAGAGGGACGCCGTTCACCCGGATTGTGATGTGTGGGCAGGCTGAGACGAAGCGTGACAATGGCACTGAAGATTCACCTGGGCCCTTCTTCTTTCCTCCCGAGGGGCAGCCCGCTGCCTCGGGGGTGGCCCGTTTAACTGAAAACACTGAGGCCTGGTGTGTCCATATCTATGGCAATAGGTACAGTATGGCCTCTCACTCTGGGGAGGTTTCACTGAAGACGGACGTCTGGGTGGCGACTCAGGTGAGATGTTGAGACTTCGCAAAGGATCACTGGACGATGAAGACGGCTGCGTCAGACGATCTAGACGGACGGTGATCTGTTCCATGGCACGGGTCAGATGATCCACTCGGGCCAGAAGGTCATCTCTGGAGTCTGCTGGTGTAGTCTGCGCAGTTTGGGCAGCAGGTGAGGTACCCAGAGGTAGTGGCAGGACAACTGGAGTGATGCTTGTTGAGGGTCCAGGTGAGGGAGCACAGATGACTGGGCTCGGCTGGGGCTGCTCCTGTCCCAAGACCTGGATGGCAAGGGCCTTGAAGTCAGCAAACGTGATGCTGGGATGTTGTGCAGCAAGCATTCGCAACTGACTCTGGAGCAATGTGGTACCCGCCCCTTCTATGAAGCGGTCAAGCAAGATTTTATCAGAGTCCACATTTTCACGTGGATCCACTTGCACCACAGCTCTGAACGCCTCTTGGAGGGATAAAGCATAGTCCTGCAGGGTCTCACCAGGTAGTTGTCGTCTGGAAAAGAAGCACATCTTTACCTCGGAGACAGATCGCACGTCAAAGTTCACCTGGAGTTTGTCCAGAATTTGCCCAGAGGTTCTTTTGTCAGAGGCAGGCCAGGATTTGACCTCCCTAGCTGCAGCACCCTCAAGCTGGCCCAGCAGGATCTGTATCTGCTGTTCTGTATTCAGAGGATAGAACTGGAAGAGAGACAGCATCTTCTCACGAAAGTCCCTGAGGGTATGCGCCTCCACTTTGTAGCGCGGCAGCCATGGTGCGCCAGGGTAAAATGGCATGGAGAATGGTAGGCTGCTCGCCATGGGCACTGCTGGATCACTAGAAACAGATGGCACAATGTCACTTTGCTCAGTCATGTTGTTTGCAGGTATGACTGAAATTAGGTCGCCGTCTCTTTAAGAAACTCAACTGCTTGCTGGCAGGGAATGGAGACTACAACTTGGAATGCTGTCCCTTTAAGAATGCTGTAGCTATTAACAGAGTCACTGTGATGCAGGCTGACGGTGTGCTCCCCCTCTTTAATGGTGGCACTCCCCACGGACACTGTACACGGAAAACACTCGCTGGGGCCGTGGGAGGACTGAAGACAAGGACAGGGAGGCACAGTACTCACTGACAGCAACTGCAGCGTGGACCAGAGATCAGCGGTGCACAGCAGGGACGGTGATGCGGCACCGGAGAGTCAGAAATGGCGCCGGCACGTTCGCCTTTCACTTTCTTGTATGGGTGCGCTGGAGCATTGCGCTCAGCATTCTGGGCTCTCCTAAGATGGTGGCAGATGGGTCTCCTGGCCTCATGGGCAGTGCTAAAAATCTCCCGCACTTTTGCAAGGTACAGTTAACCCTTTGTGGGCGTTCTTACACAGCGATGTGGCGCAGCAAACAAGTCCTGGGCGTTTTAACTCTTCCAGGGCTGTAACACACTGAGAGGACAGTCTTTAGGGCTTACTTCAGGGGTATAGGGCTCCCCCTCTTTGTGGCAAGCACTCTCAGGGAATAAACTTGATCTTAGCAAAGTCCACAATAAAGACCGATGCTCTGGAGACAATTTGGCGCACTTTTCGTGGCGACTTTCTCAAAATGGCACACACCCGTATCCTGTTCGTGACGCCAGTTTTTCTTGCGGTGACCAGATGGAAGGCAACGCTGCAGTTGGGATTGCGGGGTGCAAACAGCGCAGACTTGTCACGGTCTCTGGGCACGAGGGCGCAGCGCTGGTGCTGTCCCACGTTACCACCACTGGTACCGGTGATGAGGGGGCTGCACAAATGTTGGTGGTGATTGTTCCCCCGGGGCGCTTCCCCTATACTGTGCCGACTGGTGGTGTTTGGGGCGCCCTGATGTTGTCGGTGCAGAGTCAGACACAGAAACGGTTGTAAAGTTGAACTTTTACTTCCATGGGTGTGGAGGCACAAATGCTTAAACAGTTTCTTCAATACAAAACAACGGGGTACGCCTGGTGACACAGCAAAGTCCTGGGGTGCAGGGTAGACTTGATGAAAGGTGTTCCTAGCCCCTTATACTTCAGTGTTACAGCCCTAAGGTGCGTCTGGGCTCCTATTTGGCTCATAGGAGGATGCCCACCATGATACTAGTACATAATATTCCCCACTCACGTTATGTGGTCCTGATAGCTCAGAGTTTCGGGGTGCAATAGTCAGGGTGGCAGGATATTCCACAGGTCTGGCCTTGGCCCCTGGATCCTGTGATACTTGCTATGGAGCACGTGTTCCAGAATGTTCTCTCCACAGTCTCAGGCTGACAAGATAATGATGCTTGACTTCCTTCAGGGCAATGGCTAGGCAGACAGGGGACAGGATCTTCTGAATAGCTGGAGTATGTCAGCTCTCCAACCTTCCTGGGCCTGTCTAGGACTTGAGATTCCTGCACTAAACTCACTGCTTTCTTCACAGGACATCACACTTATCTCCTCACCTCCTCCTCCTAACACTCCACACTTCTAACTCCTCACACGCAGGACCTTCCTGCAGGGGTGTTACCATGGGGACCCAGTGATCAGCTGACTCCTCCCCTTTTCCCAGGCGATGTCCTCCCATTGGACATTTGGTTACTATTCAATCCTATGGGAGGTGTAATGCATGTGTGAGGCTCACTAGGTGGCGCTGTGTTGTGTGAGACTCAGGACCCCCTGCTATGTCACACAGGCTATGAAGCAACAGGAAATAATACAATGCACAGAGATCACCCTCAGCCCAGCCATAGCCAGCTCTGGGATGCCACACATGCACGTCCAATTGAACCAAGTATGCATGTTGGGAGGAATAGATCACTGTCCTACTGTGATTCGTAGGAAATGTTGAGTTGGAGCAAAACCTGAGCCTTAGTCTACATTCACATGACATGACAGTGAATGTTGGCTGTATTACGGCTGTTAAAAAAATGGTAATATGGCTGCATTAATTTCATTGTCTGTGAATGAGGGCTGTTCACATACGTTCCTTGCATGATCATTTCGCCCCTGTCTCTCTGTGCCTGATGTCTTGGGATCAATAGGAGCGATGTAGTGAATTCACTTACATCACACCGGTTGCTCCCTGAAGACTCAGGGATGGACTAAAGACAGAAGAGAACAGGGGAACCGGGAAAAGTGAATATTAGGCTTTTTTTTTTCTTTGTTTGATCCATTGTACTGGGGGCAACTGGAGGGGACAATGTATACTGTAGGGGCAACTGGAGGGGGACAATATATACTGTGGGGGCAAATGAAGGGAGACAAGAAACTGGGGGCAGCTGGAGGAGGACAATATATACTGAGGAGGACAAGAAACTGTGGGGGCAAGTGGAGGGGGACATTATACTGTGGGCACAACTGGAGGGGGACATTATAATATAATGTCTGAGGGGCCATTTGGGAGGGAAAGTTTAATGTCTGAGGAGCCATGGGAGTGTACAGGTTAATTTCTGAGGGACCACTGTATGGGGATAGGTTAATGTGTATGGGCCATTATATTATATGGGTTCACTGTAGGGACATTTGCCTGCATGATGGGACATTATATTGTATGGGGGGCCACTAATGAGTCATTATATTATATGGGGGCCACTGATATGGGCAATATAATTTGGGTGGTAGTGGTGATGGGGAGGGGGCCCACTTATGACACCTTTGCACTGGGCCCACCAATGTGTTATGGCCATGCTGTAGAGGGTGCTAGATAGTGTAAGAAATACACTGCAATACCCTGTGCCATACATGTTGTTTGATACCCACAGCATGCTGATGCTAGGTTCACACTAGCGCCGTGGTCTCCGTCGTTCGGGTCCACATTGACTATAATGGGGTCCGCGTGGGTATCTGATGTTTTAAAACTGAAAGCAGCTGAGAAAAAAATCCTCCATGCAGGGCTTTTCTTTCTGCTGATTTTTGGCAGTTTCTGTGCAGATGTGAACCAGGCCTCAGTCTGTTGGGGAATGGCATCCAATTTTGACTGTGGATTTTACTTCTGGTGAAATCCAGGGTGAATGTATAAGACAATCCACCGCAGGTCATGCATGAATTTTGCAGTGTCTGGACATATCCATGGCTGTCCTTCATTCTGTCCTTCATTCTGCTTCCAATATGTACATGTGTATAAATATACAAGCACTGCCTATACTGTTAGTTTATATGTAATATACTATCCTGTTATCCTCCTGTACACACAGCTGGATGTCTTGCACAATGTTGCTGACTGAGAAGGAGCAGCAGCTCACATCGGATTACGTTTCATGCTAATGTATAATTGAGGACGTCACCTCTTAAGTGTTTTCCCTCCAGGGCTTAGTCTCATATGTATAGTACATTGTGCTCAGTATACCATAGCTGAATACAGCAGCGCATCCTATTGTATAGTGTTCATAAAATATAAAGCTGCGGAAAATATAAGATGTCCATAGAAAACCAGTGTTGGATCCATCACACCGCCGTGCATACTATATTTGTTATTAGACCTTTATTTTTATTTTATTTTTTATCTCCGTCTGGCACAGATCCATCTAAAATCAATGGATGAAAAAGTTCTGTAGGCCTGATTTTTCGTTTGGAGATTTTTAGTTAAAAAGAATGGACATATAGTCACGATGGAGTCCCTCGGGCTCCGTTGGTGTACGCTACTTTAGTGGTCTGCTGGTCTGTTCATCTGGTCGCCCAAAGACCCGAAGAACAGACACCTGGCGCTAGTGTAAAGAAAATCTGTCTTGTTGCCCATAGCAACCAATCACAACTCAGCTTTCATTTTTCAAGAATGCCATAAGAAATGAAAGCTGTACTGTGATTGGACCGCTAAAATAGCAGTTACACATGGAGTCCAATGGACCACGTTGACTATAATGGAGTCTATCAGGTACTGTCATGTTAAAACTGAAACCGGCAGAGGAAACAGTCCACCATGCAGGACTTTTCCTCTGCTGATTATCAGGCGGACACTGCGACGGAGATTCCGACACCAATGTGAACGTAGCCTAAAGGATATCAAGAGTATTTTGATTCCTACATGTATATGTGATGATCCCTTAGTCTAATAATACGTAAATGTCAGGTTACGGGGTGAATTCCCCTATGACCCTGTTCTCTGAGAACTACAGAGAATACATTCACAGATACAGTGATCCCTTGTATTACTGTATTAACTTGGGGAAAACATTGTAACTTGAAACTATAACTCTATGGAAATCTATTCTGAAGTCCACAAAATGTCACCAAAAATAAGAAAAAAAAATTAAAATAATAGGGATTTAGTATAATAATATTTCATCCAGATTCAGATGTGTGATATCAGTCCAGTACTCGTTTCCTCATATTACTTCCGGTAATAAGGATGTATTTGTGATTTACTCTAAAAATTCTGATTAAATATTTTTTTTCTCAATTTTTAAAGGTTGACAGTACTGTGATTGGCGTAAAAACTGCATCATGTAACCATAGCTCTAAATGCTAGCGTGTCGCACAGCTGTAGGAGATATTTTACAGGGGGACCCTCATCCCCCTAACATGTCTGTTTTATTAATTACTTGTATTCTTCATGAAATAACAATTCTACAGCATGTTTTAGTAGAATTCTGCTTTGTGCTGTCCCTCCGTTATTCCTCCTGAAAGTGATAAATGAATACATAACTGAGAGTTACCAGTTGTGGGTGTGCGCCTACACAATATAAAACTGTCCAATTTGTGCTGCCACTGCCAAATTGTGTATTGACACACCTCCTGCGGCAAGAGAAATGGTAGCAACCAACTTTAGAGTAAAGCCCCACGTAGCGAAACGCGGCTGAAAAAAACTATGCAAACATACAGTGAAAACATGTTGCGTGTTGATTTTTTTCTGTGGTTTTCTCTGCGTTTTTTCTTCCTCTATTAAATATATAGGGAAAATGCTTGTGGTTCCACAGCTAAAATTATCCTGCTTTGTTTTTTTAAAAAAAACGCACACGTTTTTGCAAACAGAGCTTTTCTGCAGCTTTTTTCCCTGTAATGTGTGGATGATATTAAACAAAATCTCATTCATGCTGCTGTACTGTAAAACACAGCTTTATATTCAGAGTTATAAGAAAAGATGCTCCAGAATTGTTATTTTATAGGGAATAAAAGAATTTGCAAACATGTCAGGGGTGGTGACAGGTCCTCTTTAATGCCGGCTGTCCGCAGTCGCCACTAGGGGTTATACATATGCAGTAAGCTCCCCTAGTAGCTGCTGAAGACAGCTTGAATTCTATCAGTAAACTCTTAAAGGTAGTCTGTCACCAGACCTCAGCACATCAGCCCAGCCCTGCAGATATAGGTTAGGGTCACCTAAATCAAATGGTGTTTTCCCCTTGTGAATCACAGCCTCCTTTGCACAGCTCCGCTATAATTTTTTCTTTTTTTCTACACAGCCCAACAAATATAATTATAATACCTATACTGTGAGATTAGAGTTTAATAGTACTAGATTAAGTCAAAGTGACCATAGCCTACTATGATATACTATTCCTGGTAGGAGATAGAGGAGGAAGGCTGCCTAGTAATTCCCATGGATTGCCAGGCAGGCTCCGCAATGCAAATGCACACAGGGATCGCCCAGCAATTCAAATATATTGCCTGGCAGAGCATCACAAGATTGCAGGTGGATCATGCTGGGGATTGCTAACTCTACTACATCTGTATAACATTAATGTATTCTTACATGGCAGTAGGGACATAGGGCCCATTCAGGGAAGAGAGCAACTACTAACCCTCCACCTATAGCTATGCCCCGAGACATGTGACACTGATATGTAATCAGAAGGGGTACAGCCTTTGCAGACCACCTTACGGTGAGCAAAGTCTTACAGACCACACATGCCCTAGTAAGAATTCTGGGGAAAGAATATGCAAATAAGTTTCTCTAGCACCACCTTCTGAAGGCTAGCTCCTTATGGGACAATACCTGGTTTTCCAGAAACCTAGTGGCATGATCTGACATTAAAGCCAAACTAGAACATCTCCCCCAAAAGGAAGAGAAACCTGTCCACAGTCTGCAGTTTTGGATCCATCTCTGTTCCTTTTTAAGGGGATATTCTGGCTTGGCTTTAATCCCAGATCATGTCAATAGGTTTGAAGCAGGATACTGGCTGGCTTGGTGAGAGGCCACAGATGTGGGTCAGAAAGAGTCCTTAAGGAGACTACTGCCTTTTCAGGGCACCTTTGCGGAGTACAGAGTGATATGTAAGCACACGTGCCTGTAAGGATATGGCCCTCTCCTATTGTATCTTTGTTGTTATGTTTGAAACTGTTTTTGCACTGACAACTGTATTAGATTTATGTTTTTTAAGACTATGTTCACATCTGCGCTGCAGACTCCTGGACGGACGACTTTTCCTCAACCAGTTTCAGTTTTAAAATGATGGACATTTGACGGACCCCATTATAGTTAATGGGGTCCTCTGGGCTCCGTGTGTAACTGCTATTACAGCGATCCACCAGTCCGTTGTTCTGGACCTCCGATGGACCAGAACAATGAATAGGCAAACGTTAGTGTGAACCTAATGTGTTATATCTCTTTGTACAGCACTATGGATGATGATGGTAAATAATACAATATATACGGTATATATAGTCATAGACTTCTTTACGTGCCTCGCTGTACTAGTCCATACTGTTCCTGTTTCTTAATTAGTTTTGTATAGATCCCCTACATTAACTGTATGAATCACTAATCCGACTTTTGCCCAGACAGTAGAATTGTTCGACTCAATTTACCTGTCTGCTGGAAATCATCATTTAGCTTCTATTATCGCTTTCTCTGCCCCTGGGAATCAGCCTTACAGCCATTTACCTACTTTAAGTGTCTGTCAGGAAAATACTTAAGAAAAACACCTTGAGTTGATCCTCTAATGATATCATTACTATATAGAGCAGAATCCTATTCCCAGGCTGTGTATAATCTGCGTTCCTATTCACACAAGGTTTGAGGGGCACATTCACAGTATTACTAGTATACTATTAGTTTATAGCATACAAGTCTCACTTTATTGTATTTTTACACAGAATTTTTGCGGAAATATAACACAAATCCTTGTAACGGTGACCAGGAGTAAGCCAATACCCTAAACCGCTTTAGTGAGGAGGCCAAGGGGTCTGCTGGGGTCTCCAATCCCAATGGGAAAGTCTTGCAATGACGGAGGAGGAAAGAACTGCATGTACCATGAGCACCGGAGCATCTAAATCTGGCGGGAGGAGATCAAGGTCTGAGCTGCTGATCTCATCTGACTCAGTCTACCAAGAACTATGTTGAGTTAACCTGCGAAGGCTTCAATCCTAGCTAGCACTTGATCTCCTGCAGCTCTCCCTGATCTCCAATGATCTTGCCTATTTCTGTAAATAAAATAAAGAAGTATTTGTATTATATCCATATTTATGAATGCACCAAAATGATAATGAAGATTTTTGCAACTTTATTTTTGGATTAATTCTTTGCCATTATATTCCAAGAGCTACTATAGTCATTCCCGCAGGATGCCGTTGTCTATACTGCCACCTACTGGCTTCATGGTAAACAATAGTCATGTTATGTAATTACATCTATTGAAAAATCCCATATATACCATATACACCTAACATATATATAGTGCCATAGCGTTCTGTGCTACATTTATAATAGAATAATCTACAGTTATATTCACATAAATTATCAAAGTGGCCCGTGAAGTCAGCGAGCCGACACATAAAACACAGCAGTGATGTCATCGTGTCAACTCCGCACAAACATGGACGTCCTGTGCATGTCCTGGCATCTTATACTCTGCAGTAGTTGTCAACAAAATCCCAGGACATTTTAGCCCTACCCGCAACTCACCCAGGAACCTCCTTTTCCTGCCCATTTCCTGAGACGGTTTCCAACTCTGAGAGTCCTAAAGTAGTCAGTGGCCTATGGGAGAGAGTAGCAAGGCAGGGAGTCACTGGTTTTCAGCTCTGCCATAGGTTTCAACTGGTCCAAGTCCTGAGGACATAGATCAAGTTAAAAGTGCTATGTATTCCATGTGTTGGGGCAATTGACATGGTGCTACATGTCCATGGGGACCTTTTTGGGAATGGGGATCTGGAAAAAATTTCAAGTTGGGAATCCCTAAATGCCGGCACTGCCAAACATGTGCTAGCTAATGTCCTCATAGATTGGGTTTGTCAAGGTTACATTTTAGGGGCTTACGACCTGTGTGATCGCACATTTCTGAAGGAGACATTGATGGTCATGATGGTCTGGAACTGGGGGTATAGCTATAGGGGGTGCCGCGGTAGCAGTCACTACTGGGCTCTGAGGCCCCAAAGGATCCTTTGTCACATCAAATATACCACTATTCTAAATGGCACAAGGTAGATTCCCTGAACCCAGGAGCTTCAAATTATGGCTATGCCCAGAACCTGTGCCCTAATCCCACATTTTCTACACAAACCTATGGAAGAAGTTATCACAGAGGGAACCTTCCAAACTTCCAATCCAAAGAGTCAGAAAAGTAACCTATTCTCATTCACAATACAGCCTACCCTGCAATTGCATCGAATTAGAAGCCAAAGCTTTATGGAGGTGACATGTAGTCCGTTTCTTCCATTCAGTCCAGACTAACTGAATATAGAATATGGTAAATGTTACACGGCTTGATATCGGGGATTTATAGAGGACTAACCTAGTTCTATACCCCCCAATCTGGCATACGTGGAGGGTAGGGTATGGCTTCCCACAACTATAGCAATTTTACTATATAAAGTCTGATTTCACTGTATAATGTGTAGTCCTCTATAGCCAAACCATTCCCATCCCAACAAACCCTTACTTCTTTGTGCAGTGAGCCCCCTTGTGGTAGAAACATGACTAGACATGTTGTCAAATTCAAGTGCAATGGTTTAAATCCAATTGAAATATCCTATTCTGCAACTGCATAAATATTAATCTCCTAATACAATGAAAAATACATAAAAACGTGGTCGGAGTCACATTCATCTATTCCTTGTTCTGGTATAATTTCACTGGCGCTAATCCTCTAGGGATAAAACCCATGACCTCTACAAATATATAATCCCTGCGCTCACAAAGGATATAACTAGATATATCTCCATCGCCATACTGTATCAATTAGATTTGTATATAAAGAAGTGAACAGAAATGTTTGCATAGGGCTGCTCTAGTCTGGGGCAAATGCCATATTTATATAGGGTACAGTATATTGCAAGGGCGGCCAATCCACCCCAATATTTGTAGCACAGATCCCATCACTGGGGGGCAAAAAAAAAGAGGATCATAAACTGTGGGGGGCAAAAAAGAGGGTCATATACTGTGGGAAGGGGCCAGAAAAAGGGGGTCATATGCTGTGTATGGGGAGAGCCAGAAAAAGGGGAAAAGGGGTTGTATACTGTATGGGAACCAAAAAAGGTTGTGTTATGCTATGAGGGCCAAATAAGGGGATTTTTTTTGATCTTGGGCGTGTGTCCTACAATTTTAAATAGAGGGGGCCTCATCATGAAACCAAAGATAACCGGGTTGGGTATATAGATATATATATATGTCCACGTGTGTATATATATATATATATATATATATATATACACACATGGACAAAATTGTTGGTACCCCTCGATTAATGAAAGAAAAACCCACAATGGTCACAGAAATAGCTTGAATCTGACAGACTGGAATTTGCCAAACTACATGTTGACAAGCCACAAAGCTTCTGGGAGAATGTCCTATGGACAGATGAGACAAAAATTGAAATTTTTGGCAAGGCACATCAGCTCTATGTTCACAGACGGAAAAATGAGGCATATCTTGAAAAGAACACTGTCCCTACTGTGAAACATGGAGGAGGCTCTGTTATGTTCTGGGACTGCTTTGCTGCATCTGGTACAGGGTGTCTTGAATCTGTGCAGGGTACAATGAAATCTCAAGACTATCAAGGGATTCTAGAGAGAAATGTGCTGCTCAGTGTCAGAAAGCTTGGTCTCAGTCACAGGTCATGGGTCTTGCAACAGGATAATGACCCAAAACACACAGCTAAAAACACCCAAGAATGGCTAAGAGGAAAACATTGGACTATTCTGAAGTGGCCTTCTATGAGCCCTGACCTAAATCCTATTGAGCATCTTTGGAAAGAGCTGAAACATACCGTCTGGAAAAGGCACCCTTCAAACCCGAGACAACTGGAGTAGTTTGCTCATGAGGAGCGGCCAAAATACCTGCTGAGAGGTGCAGAAGTCTCATTGACAGTTACAGGAATCGTTTGATTGCAGAGATTGCCTCAAAAGGTTGTGCAACAAAATATTAAGTTAAGGGAACCATCATTTCTGTCCAGGCCTGTTTCATGAGTTTTCTTTTTTAAAAAATTCTGTTGAAGCATGGTTGGAAAGCAATGTCTGACTTTCATTTGTTCATTTTCATAGAAATGTTATATATTATTACTTTTGTCAGATTCAAGTTATTTCTGTGACAATTGTGGGTTTTTCTTTCATTAAACGAGGGGTAACAACAATTTTGTCTGTGTGTATGTATATATATATATATACAGTACAGACCAAAAGTTTGGACACACCTTCTCATTCCAAGAGTTTTCTGTATTTTCATGACTATAAAAATTGTAGATTCACACTGAAGGCATCAAAACTATGAATTAACACATGTGGAATTATATACTTAACAAAAAAGTGTAAAACAACTGAAAATATGTCTTATATTCTAGGTTCTTCAAAGTAGCCACCTTTTGCTTTGATTACTGCTTTGCACACTCTTGGCATTCTCTTGATGAGCTTCAAGAGGTAGTCACCTGAAATGGTCTTCCAACAGTCTTGAAGGAGTTCCCAGAGATGCTTAGCACTTGTTGGCCCTTTTGCCTTCACTCTGCGGTCCCGCTCACCCCAAACCATCTCGATTGGGTTCAGGTCTGGTGACTGTGGAGGCCAGGTCATCTGGCGAAGCACCCCATCACTCTCCTTCTTGGTCAAATAGCCCTTACACAGTCTGGAGGTGTGTTTGGGGTCATTGTCCTGTTGAAAAGTAAATGATGGTCCAACTAAACGCAAACCGGATGGAATAGCATGCCGCTGCAAGATGCTGTGGTAACCATGCTGGTTCAGTATTCCTTCAATTTTGAATAAATCCCCAACAGTGTCACCAGCAAAGCACCCCCACACCATCACACCTCCTCCTCCATGCTTCACGGTGGGAACCAGGCATGTAGAGTCCATTCGTTCTTCTTTTCTGCGTCGCACAAAGACACGGTGGTTGGAACCAAAGATCTCAAATTTGGACTCATCAGACCAAAGCACAGATTTCCACAGGTCTAATGTCCATTCCTTGTGTTCTTTAGCCCAAACAAGTCTCTTCTGCTTGTTGCCTGTCCTTAGCAGTGGTTTCCTAGCAGCTATTTTACCATGAAGGCCTGCTGCACACAGTCTCCTCTTAACAGTTGTAGAGATGTGTCTGCTGCTAGAACTCTGTGTGGCATTGACCTGGTCTCTAATCTGAGCTGCTGTTAGCCTGCGATTTCTGAGGCTGGTGACTCGGATGAACTTATCCTCCGCAGCAGAGGTGACTCTTGGTCTTCCTTTCCTGGGGCGGTCCTCATGTGAGCCAGTTTCTTTGTAGCGCTTGATGGTTTTGGCCACTGGACTTGGGGACACTTTCAAAGTTTTCCCAATTTTTCTGACTGACTGACCTTCATTTCTTAAAGTAATGATGGCCACTCGTTTTTCTTTACTTAGATGCTTTTTTCTTGCCATAATACAAATTCTAACACTCCATTCAGTAGGACTATCAGATGTGTATCCACCTGACTTCTGAACAACACAACTGATGGTCCCAACCCCATTTATAAGGCAAGAAATCCCACTTATTAAACCTGACAGGGCACACCTGTGAAGTGAAAACCATTTCAGGTGACTACCTCTTGAAGCTCATCAAGAGAATGCCAAGAGTGTGCAAAGCAGTAATCAAAGCAAAAGGTGGCTACTTTGAAGAACCTAGAATATAAGATATATTTTCAGTTGTTTCACACTTTTTTGTTAAGTATATAATTCCACATGTGTTAATTCATAGTTTTGATGCCTTCAGTGTGAATCTACAATTTTTATAGTCATGAAAATACAGAAAACTCTTGGAATGAGAAGGTGTGTCCAAACTTTTGGTCTGTACTGTGTTATATATATATATATATATATATATATATATATATATATAGCAGAGAGGCTAGGTTCACCCCTGGATGTATGTGTGTGTGTGTGTGTGTGTGTGTGTGTATATATATGTATCTCTTATAAAATATTGTTGCATATATCACTGATAGAGCTATACAATGTTTAGAACAAGCCTACATACCCACGGCCATGATGCAAAAAGGTCAATTTTTCACAGCCGTTTTTCACAGACCCCTCATATATTGCAGAATATGGAGGGATTCATGAAAAAAGACAGAAATAGAGCGTGACCTCTATTTTAACAAACGGTCATGTGACTAACGCTCATTCACTGACATTGACATTAATGTCACCTTATGATGGCCGATATTCACTGTTGTTTATGATGTAGGCTTACCATAGAGGAAAACATCATAAAGACATTGAACTGCTACGGCTGTCTCCCTTTATATAGTCATTTTGCACTAGGGGGCCCTCTCAATGAGATTAACCATTTGCAGCGACTCCCCCCACTGGTGGCTGCCTGCCTGCAGACTGATCATTATATTACTCTATGGCCATGTGTATACATTGATGAGTTATAGCGTATTATGTATGGGCTCTTTAACATTACACAACCCACCATGGTGAGCACTATAGCTTGGGTGTGATACAGGTTTGAAGCCATTGTGCTTGCTGATGGTTTCCATGCACCACTGAGTGAAATGTGCCTATCATTATAAATACATTTCCAGTTTTTGTACGTCTTCTATCTTTTTGGCAGTTCTAATATACCATATAATGCCGCTGCTTGTCTTTGTTTCTCGATACCCTGTTACCAAGGATCATTTAGACTTCTGCCCCTTGCTGCTTTTATGGTGTTCTTATATTTCATGTATTTCAGTAAAGATATATCTAGAATACAAGCAAGCAGCAGTCCCTATTAATAGTAGCGTACAGATAAGATCCTATAACAAATGGATGCCATGTCCCCACCCTATAGCAAATGCTGCCAAATGTTGCAACACCAAACAACCATTCCTTGGGGAATACATTCTTCCATCTATGAAGACGACATAGACTAGAATACCAAGCCGCCAGGGAGGATCAGACTCTGCTACCAGCTGGGCAAGCTCACCGGATGGCAAGGAGTCTGGGAAGGATTAGGATTTTTACAGGAATAGATTCCAGATGAACGTTTGCCAGTTGCTTGGACCCATAACAGACTACAATGAGGAAAGCCTAAATATCCAGCTAAAGAAATCGCAGTCATGTAGAGGTAGATAGATATACACGGAATGTCTTATAGCTATTCACGTCTCCATCCAAATTACTGCTGGTGCAAACTACACGGGGGAGAAACCATTTATTAGTAGAGAGATCTCTTGTCCGCCATTACGTTTTATTGTCTGTCTGCAGCATATCCCTGTGTGAACAGAGCGACGTGCTGCTGGCAGGCACATAAAGGATGCTATCATCCTATATTATTCTATAAACATATATTACTGGCCCGATCATCGTCCTGTGTAATAGGGCCTTAAAAAGGTAATGTGGGGAGAGATTGTCTGGATAAACATCTTACTGACACAGGCGAGTGTCCCCTGGAGTCCCATTTAATAGATTTGCAGAGCATAGCAAACAGACGAGAAGTCTCGCTCCTCTGCCGATGCTCCATGACCCACTCTGCTCTACTCTATGTAAAAGCATCTGGAGTAGAGCAGAGTTGGTGACATCACAGAGAGCCAGCAGAAGAGGCTGAACACAGGGACATCCAGCAGCCTGCTCTGGGGGAGATACAGATGGTGAAACCGCCACCCTTAGGTTCATCAATGTCACCAAATGTGTTACTAACCAGCTGAACTTAAGGGGTTGTCCAGTAATTTAAAGGGGGTTCCCGTCTCCAAATGTAGTTTTCATGTGATCTGTGGAAAGGAAGGGGGGGGGGTTTACAACACTTGGACACAGCACAGATAAATTGTTGCAGTAGCCTCTGGGTGCCAGAACCTGCTAATGGACCGGTAGCGCTCTTTTTCAAGTAATAGGAGGGGTACTACAGTGGACAAGGCTGCTGTCCTGTTCCTATTACTTGAATAGGAGCGGTGTTGCAAGTGTCGCCCATCCACTAGCAGTTTCCGGCACCCAGAGGCTCCTGCAATGGCAGATCTGTGCAGGATTCGGGTGTTGGACCCCTACAGATCATATATTATTGACCTATCCTGTGCATCAGTATGAAAACTCCATTTGTTGATGTAAAACCCCTTTAAATAAAAAGGGCTACAAGCAGGAAATGTTATAAAATATTATAATATATGCTGCTGTGATGACATCACTTCATTTATGTGACCGCTACAACCAATCAATGTCCATAGTGGACACAAGCGTTCCGTGCCAGTGATTGCAGTGGTGCTTCATCACTGCAGGGCCAAGGCAGCAATGTTGGAGCAGCGAGATATTTAAAGGGTGCGTAACAGTTATTTTTTTTTTTTTTTTTTTACCATAACCTGCTTTTAAGTAGGCTCACCATTGGAAAGTTGGTGAGAAGAATCTATCACATGCCATATTCTTAAAAGGGATGATCCACCAAAATAACTTATCCCCTACCCACATGATTTCATATCAGAGGGGTCCGACCACTGGGGTCCCCACTGATCACTAGAATGGGAGTGTTTACTCTCCAGAATGGTGGTCAGACAGATACACTCTATTAATTTCAATACGACCGCCCAATAAGGTTAAAGTCCAGCGCTCGGCATTGAAATGAATGGAGCAGGGGTTGTGCCTTTCTGACCGACTAAGGAGCAACCCCCCCATTCTAGATCTGCCACGTTATGTTCTATCCTGTGGCTAGGGAATACATTGCTTTGGTGGGAAACCTCCTTTAATGCTTTGTATTACCAAAAAACAAGACAGGACACCAAGTTCAATGCCATAATTTATTTTGGTAGGATAAAAAGGCATGCAGAAAAAGGCGTGTTTACCATATTAATAATACTGCATTATATCTGTAATATTACATCTAGAATATTATACTTATTGAACACAAAGTTGGCTAAAAGTAATACATTGTCCACCATCTGGAATAGAGGGAAATTCTGTGAATATATTCTGGACGATTTTTGATCCATTTTCATTCATTACATAATACAGAATCATTTGCAGCATTTCTACCTTATCAGACATCTTTCAAGTATCAAGACATATCCTACATATGTGACAATGGACAATATGGAGAACCAATGGAATGGACAGTAGTCAATACATTCTTCAGGGGAAAAATACCATACTGATCTGCAAAGGGGCTTTCTCATGAACAGAACCATATTCAGAATTGTAGACAATTCAAAGTTAAACATTTTTGCAAATATAAATAACAAAATTTACAGTTTTATAGATTTTCTCTAACCATCTTAGAGGTAACAGTCTGTTGTCTTGGTTGGTTGCCGATGGATACGACCATGAACGCAGGAACCTTCTATGGTCTGGCACTTGGTCTAAGATGATTAGAGAAAAAAATCTTAAAAAATTTTTAATTACTTCAATTTTCTAAAATGTTCAACTTTTTGTTGTCTACAAATTTAAATATATTTATGTTCATGGGAAAATTCCTTTAAGTGCTTTGTACTTGTGTCAGCAGTGCATCATATGTAGGAGGTAAAGGGAACTTGTCACCAGGTTTGGGGTCCCTGCTGGGGTTTAGCACCCCATACCTGATGACCTCAGTCCTGTATGTTGCATGGTTTAGGGGATTATTAAGGTTTTGAGTCCTGGGTTCATCTACGGTGGCTCATGGCGCATGCGTAGAGTTCACCATGCTTCACTGCACATGTGGAAGGACATATGGCTGATTTAGGAGCTCCAAGCCTGGTGACAACCAAGCCTGGTGACAAGTTGTCTTTAATGAAAACTACAAAAATTAGACATGGTTTGACCAGGAACATTATTGTTTTGCTATTCACCACTACAGTGTGATTGGTTGTTTCTAAGGCCTCATTCACATAGTGCAGATTTGATCAGAATCTTGCACTAGTATATTGAAACCAAAAAACAGATTGTGGGTAAAAGGGAAAAGACATACATACAGTTCTAGAAAAGCCTGCCAGATAGAGGTGCTGATACCCCCCGGCTGATCACGGAAGCCAAGGAGCCGAAGCCTTCAGCTAAGCGCTGTGCCTCCTTGGTGAGGTCGGCGGCAGTAATAGAACTATGCAACATTGATCATTCTATACTTGTACGGATCCTACAGATTCATTTTGCATGAAATATTCAGAGGAAATTTTTATTATCACTTGTACGGTGACTTTGACCCTGCTACAAAAACAGCAAAACATCACTGTGTGGTGCAACCCAAAGTTACTTAGCACAATCTGATCCTATAAGGCTTTGTTCAGACAGCACAGTACTATACTGGAACCACAGAATACATCATATAGTAGGGGGCAGTAGTGAGGGACGTTCGGCAGCTGGGATGATGAGGGTGGAGATACATGTTCAATGAGCACTACTGAGTGATCTAGACTACAGTAACCCAACAGTCATTTAGTAACAGCCATGGAAGTCAGATTTTTTTTTTTACTAGTCATCCCAATAAAATGGACCCATCATCATAGTCACGGCGAACCTTTTAATTTTCCAATTTTTGTTTTATTCATTTTTTATCTTAAATCCTGCTTATTTAGCTTGCACTATTACATTCACACCCAGGAAGGCCACTGTTCAGTGTGAACACGTACTTACAATTCTTCCCTTACGTTTTTAACTGTATATTCAGTGCAATTGTTTTATGCTAATTTTCAGATCAAATAAATGAATATATATTTTTTGGAACGTTTACATTTGTCACCATGTTTTATACATTTTATTTATTTACTTGTTCACATAGTGCAGTTTAGACACCTTTTTAGCTGGTAGTGGATCTAAAAGATAAATAATATATATAAAAAGGTTCCCATATACATAATCCAAACCCACATAGGAACAGCCAAACATATAATGAGTCTAGTGTGCCCTGACTTCACCCCCACAGCAACATGATGAGGGAAAGAAGAATCAGGCAAGTTGGATTCCAACATGGCCGATCCTTTGTTCTCAAGAGACAGAAGCCACTACCAGGAGTCTGGGTGCGGCCTATTCCCTTGTCTCATTTTGAACTCATGCACACTGGGCCCGATGAATTATCAGCTACCTAAAGTGTACGACTCACTTAAAGGGGTTGTGCCGCAGGGGACACTTATCCCGTATCCACAGGGGACCCAATCGCCGAAAAATCCCCCTAAGGCCTCCTTGAGAATGGAGTGCCAGAGCAGTTAGCGTGACTGGTGCTCCATTCACTTCTATGGGGCTGCCGGCATTGTAATGGGAATAAGTGTCCATAGCGGCTCAACCCCTATAAGTTCTTCCCTTTTACTTTTTCCCTTCTTCAAAATCCACACAAAAAAAAAAAAAAGTGTAAAAATGTGTCATGTACAGCAGTATGTGAACTCTGCCTTACAGTAAAATGCCTATTGACCTATTCCTCACTTCAGGATATGTATCAGTAATATTGTTGCAGCTGCCGACCTGAGCAGAAGCTCCTGAAGACAGGATTAGAAATGTAGCTACAACTTTTTCCTTTTGTCTTATGGACTCTAAAATACTGACATGGTCTATGACTCTGGACTCTTTAGGGAGTCCTGGAGCATGTCACATAATCTCTATTGGCACTGCTGACTGGCTAAAAGCACTCAATGAGGGCAGCAGCCACATGCGGCATTTACCATATGTAGCAGGTGTCATTCTGACCCCACAATTGTAACATGGGGGGTATTTAGTGTATATACTGTCATCTTACTAGTTTAGCTGTATTGTCAGAGGATCCTGGTTAGAGATTCCCTTTAAGGTTTTGTCATCATTCATAATGAGTAACAAAGAAATAACTTGTCAATTCATATAATAGAATATCAGAAACATCCCTTATAGCTGAACCTAAAAGGACAACTAGAACAAGAAATCTTAGTAGCACATAGACCCCTATATACATAACACGAGACCCTTCATATCTTCCATTGTAACATCACTGACCATGTAGGCAACTTAATGTTCAGTACAAAATACAGAGATACCAGGAGTGCACTTTGCTTATTGAATCTGCTCTAAGGGTTTACTATCTACATGTTCCCGGCCATCAGCTTAGTGTTATCAGCTAGAAATGGTAAAAGTGGTGCGAGAGGAGTCCGCGGCAGCTGCAATAGGGTTAGAAGTTCTTAGGGTTGAGCCTTTGTTTCGGGATCTTTATCATAGATGTAACTTCCGACTCCTCCTGTGTTCACACCTGGAATGAAAGAAGAAAGGGTTTTTTATTACTTCAATACTAGAAAGTTTGTGCAGCTGAGCATGTGTGTCCACCAGAACTCCGCTCACTTGGTGGACGTACACATTGCTATACATTCTGAACACCAGGTGGTGCTATACTATGCAAGTAAATGGCATAACTCTTCATTGGAACATTCTTTAAGAGCATATAAAATGGTAAAATTTGTTATTTACAGTGCTGAGATAACCAACTATGGATTCAATTGTTAATATAACTTCTACAAAGTGTTCAAAAACTAGATTTTTAAAACACAAAAAAAAATGCATGCTGGTAAGCCTTCATGAAAAACATTATTGGATGCCAAGCACTGCATTTGAACAGAAGCTCCTCATGCCAACCGTAATACTTGTGGCGGTTTTACTGCCAGATGACCAGGATGGCTTGCCATCACTGCAGGGTCTTTACCAGTACAATGTATAGGGAATGGTCAGAGTAACACTCAATGTACAGAATATCTCATAGAATGGTTCGAACAAACACTACACTGTAAACGGAATTTGTTACACAGGTACCAAAAAAAATAATTGATCTTGGTGTTCTGCGGCTGGGATTCTACACTGATCACCTGTAATCTGTGGGAAAACTTGGCAGCGCCACCACAGGTGAAGTGACGTATTACATGGTGCCCACTGAAATCGATGCACCATGAGGAAAAAGTATGCAAGTCATCTCTATTGTCTCTCTGGTGCCACCCATGAGGAAATCCTAAATGCACAAGAAAATTGGCTAACATAGGAAAATCCCCATGACATACCTCATCTGATCAGCGCTGTCACCCTGAACATTTTGGGGTTTTGTTTATCCAGATCTGTTTGGCCATTCCAAAGATATAAACCTTGTTAGCGTTGAGGCAGATTAGGGTCTACGAGCCAAGTGGGCGGTAACACTGAGTTTCCTTTGGAGCGGGGTTTGTGTGTGCTGTATGTTATATAGTTTTACCGCCCACTTGGCTAATAAACCCTTATTTGCATCAACATTAAAAGGGCTTATATCTTTGGAACAGCTGAACGGAACTGGATAAACAAAACTCCAAAATGCTCAGGGTGACAGCGCTGATCACATGTCTGCCACTGGGCTTTTCACACTTAGTGACAGGTCCTCTTTAATTTTTTAGATGTAAATATCAGTAAGTTTATATGGTATGAGCATATGGCTGCATATGCTGTGTGGAAAATCAATCTCTCTATGTATATTTAAGATGCCTTTAATTTCTTGCCCCACTGTATTTTTTCTTCACTGCCACATCCACATAAATACTTCCCCACCCCAGGAAAAGACATCATCGAAATGCTTTCAACATATGAAACGGATTGCAGACTAGAAAGGAAGACATCACGCTGTAAGCCAAGTCCACATGTGTATATCTAAGTAAGCGTGAAGTGTAACTGAAGTACACTCTCACTAGCAGATGTCTCCTCTCTCCTCCCAGGAAATCCGTCTCGCTTTATAGAGGGTCATTTTCACTTTCTCAAATATCCACAAAGACAAAAAAAGGTATCCTTCCCTGTCTGAACGGTGCGGCTCCCTCCGGACAATTTACTACCTCTGAAACATTGATGAAGGTGTTCTACAAAGTGTCTGGCTACATAACTAGTAGGACAGCTCTGGTACTGAGCTACTCTAGGGAAGGAAGGAGTTCATTATTTCATGGCTATGCAATGGCTAGAATACTCCTTTAACTATCTCTCTCCTTTTACAAATTTTACACAGGCTTACCTTTTGGTCCAAAAAGGATTCCGTAGCAAGGCTTGTGACAGTAGGGCTGCCCATCATGCTGGAAAAAGTAGAGTTGGAAGTGAAGTTATTTTGGAAAATGTACAAATGGGACGTGCAACACACACCTTATTAGACTGTCACCAAAATGTAGTACTATAGCAATCTGTCTATATTCAGTGGCCTCAGCGGCCATGGATTGGTCTCAATGGTCATGTAAGCCTCTCTCTTTTCTGCGTGGCGAGTACGGACAAGGGAGGGAAAGAAGACCGGGACTAGACAATGGAGCGCCGCGGATAGGTGAGTGATTTTATTTTACACCCACCCAGCTACCCCTGAGTTTCATCCAAATCCTGGACGACCCTTTTAAGGATCTGTTCACACTGGTGTTATGATTTACGTAGTAGTTCATAACATATTCCTTTGATTTATAATGGGATCTGTCAGGTTTTAATTTTTCCCCTTTGGTCACCACCCAGCGTCATTCTCTACCATAAAGCTTTACAAGTGCCAACGTTCATCCAAGTGTGCGTGTATATAGGGAAATAGCTGTCAGACGAACAGGCATTTCTGAATTTCCCCATTGTGGGACTATTAAAGGATTATTATTATTATTTGACTAACAGTCATGAAAAGTACACAGACACATTTAGCGCCAAGTGAATATGGAAACTGTAGCCATAGGTTATAATCTAATAATATATACCAAATAGCATAGTCTCGTAGCTCCACCTGCTGGAAACAGCTGTATATTGAGTATATTCAGCTACATGCATGGCTTCATTTACAAGGCTAAATGTCTTAATACAGTACAGGAAAACGTACAGCTTATTATAAAGCGTAGACAAGTGATGTAAACGTTTAACAGCTTGCCCGAAGGTAACAAGATAATGGAGCCAATGAGCTATTGTGAAGGAATCCAGAAACAACAATGCATGAATTAATCATAGAAGACATCCAATCCCTCCGACTCCGGGAACAATAAGATCCATCATGGCGCAGGGTAATTGTAGGAGCTTGTGACAACATTGCCTGAATGAGCGGTTATTCATCTACACGTATTATAAATGTCCAAACTCACTGCAATGCCAAGAAGATGCCAAGTCACCTGCTGCGGCTGCAAACAGTACGCCCCAGTGATGCCAAGAATACTTACATGTCACAAGTAGGAGAGGAACCGATAGAGGCGCTTATAGGAGAACAGACAAAATGGCCAGGAATCGAACTAATTCACTGATCCTTAAGGGTACATGCACACAATCAGGATTAGGCGCAGATTTTCCGCAAGGATTTCAAGGCAGAATAAACAGAAATTTCCTAATATACGTCTAACATCTAAATCACTTTCTTTGCAGGCAGGAACAATTTAGGATTCTGGGGAGATCAACCCCGGGGGATGAAATTTCCTGTGACAGCTCCGTGTCAGAGAGGACAGGGTCTGGGATTTGTCAGCACACATTAGATAATCGTTGTCCGATTTCAGGACTGCTCACCACCAATGTGTATGTGGGCGCCCCTTGACTCTACCCTGACAGCAAATGTTAGGGGAGATAATAAAACTCTAACTGTCCAATCATTTTGTTCTTGGGAGGAGTCTGACAGCTGCTTCTCCCATTCAGAGCACATGCATGCTCGGCTGAGCTGAGAGTGCATGTGCATAGGGCAGAGTTGCTCGGTGGACAGCTATGTGTATGGCTAGCACAGAGGCAGGAAGTAATATGATAAGAAGGGGCACAATGTGCAGGAGGTTGTGTTTGCTCTATTATCACTAGAATTAGTGGTGTTTGGAGAAGATAAGACTAATCTCTTCTGGCTGACAAAATATATTCCGCTGTAGATAAGAACTCCCTAGGCCACTGGCTGCACACAGGAATGTGAAACCCTTCAAGCATGCAGGGAGATGTATTATCAATTGTCTGTAACAGGACTCTCTACTTTAACGCTTTAGTCACAAGGGAGGTGGCAGCAAACTGCTTAGCACTGGGCAGAACGTATCTATCAGGGACCATGTGCAGGCGCAGTAGAGAACACAATAGACTGCAGTGCAGACTATATCTATCAGGGACCATGTGCAGGCGCAGTAGAGTGCACAATAGACTGCAGTGCAGACTATATCTATCAGGGACCATGTGCAGGCGCAGGATAATGTACAATAGACTGCAGTGCAGACTATATCTATCAGGGATCATGTGCAGGCACAGTAGAGAACACAATAGACTGCAGTGCAGACTATATCTATCAGGGATCATGTGCAGGATAATGTACAATAGACTGCAGTGCAGACTATATCAGGGATCATGTGCAGGATAATGTACAATAGACTGCAGTGCAGACTATATCTATCAGGGATCATGTGCAGGCACAGTAGAGAACACAATAGACTGCAGTGCAGACTATATCTATCAGGGATCATGTGCAGGATAATGTACAATAGACTGCAGTGCAGACTATATCAGGGATCATGTGCAGGATAATGTACAATAGACTGCAGTGCAGACTATATCTATCAGGGATCATGTGCAGCGATAATGTACAATAGACTGCAGTGCAGACTATATCAGGGATCATGTGCAGGTGCAGTCGAGAACACAATAGACTGCAGTGCAGACTATATCTATCAGGGACCATGTGCAGGATAATGTACAATAGACTGCAGTGCAGACTATATCAGGGATCATGTGCAGGATAATGTACAATAGACTGCAGTGCAGACTATATCTATCAGGGATCATGTGCAGGATAATGTACAATAGACTGCAGTGCAGACTATATCAGGGATCATGTGCAGGTGCAGTCGAGAACACAATAGACTGCAGTGCAGACTATATCAGGGATCATGTGCAGGTGCAGTAGAGTGCACAATAGAGTGCAGTGCAGACTATATCTATCAGGGATCATGTGCAGGCGCAGGATAATGTACAATAGACTGCAGTGCAGACTATATCTATCAGGGATCATGTGCAGGTGCAGGATAATGTACAATAGACTGCAGTGCATACTATATCAGGGATCATGTGCAGGTGCAGTCGAGAACACAATAGACTGCAGTGCAGACTATATCTATCAGGGATCATGTGCAGGATAATGTAACTCGCCCACAATAGACTGCAGTGCAGACTACTATCAGGGATCATGTGCAGGTGCAGTAGAGAGCACAAAAGACTGCAGTGCAGACTATATCTATCAGGGACATGGCAGGATAATGTACAATAGACTGCAGTGCAGAGACCTATATCAGGGATCGTGCGCAGGCGGAGGAGAGAACACAAAAGACTGCAGTGCAGACTATATCAGGGATCATGTGCAGGCACAGTAGAGTGCACAATAGACTGCAGTGCAGACTGTATCTATCAGGGATCATGTGCAGGCGCAGGATAATGTACAATAGACTGCAGTGCAGACTATATCTATCAGGGATCATGTGCAGGATAATGTACAATAGACTGCAGTGCAGACTATATCAGGGATCATGTGCAGGTGCAGTAGAGAACACAATAGACTGCAGTGCAGACTATATCAGGGATCATGTGCAGGCACAGTAGAGTGCACAATAGACTGCAGTGCAGACTATATCTATCAGGGATCATGTGAAGGATAATGTACAATAGACTGCAGTGCAGACTATATCAGGGATCATGTGCAGGTGCAGTAGAGAACACAATAGACTGCAGTGCAGACTATATCTATCAGGGATCATGTGCAGGCGCAGTAGAGAACACAATAGACTGCAGTGCAGACTATATCTATCAGGGATCATGTGCAGGTGCAGTAGAGTGCACAATAGACTGCAGTGCAGACTATATCTATCAGGGATCATGTGAAGGATAATGTACAATAGACTGCAGTGCAGACTATATCAGGGATCATGTGCAGGTGCAGTAGAGAACACAATAGACTGCAGTGCAGACTATATCTATCAGGGATCATGTGCAGGATAATGTACAATAGACTGCAGTGCAGACTATATCAGGGATCATGTGCAGGTGCAGTAGAGAACACAATAGACTGCAGTGCAGACTATATCAGGGATCATGTGCAGGCACAGTAGAGTGCACAATAGACTGCAGTGCAGACTGTATCTATCAGGGATCATGTGCAGGCGCAGGATAATGTACAATAGACTGCAGTGCAGACTATATCTATCAGGGATCATGTGCAGGTGCAGTAGAGAACACAATAGACTGCAGTGCAGACTATATCAGGGATCATGTGCAGGTGCAGTAGAGTACACAATAGACTGCAGTGAAGACTATATCTATCAGAGATCATTTGCAGGTGCAGTAGAGTGGACACTAGAGTGCTGCACAGACCTCATCTATCAGGGATCATGTGCCGGTGTAGTAGTGTGTACAATAGAGCGCAGCACAGAATGTATCTATCTGACATCATTTGCAGGTGCAGTAGAGTGCACAATAGAGTACTGAACAGATTGCATCAGAGATCACATGCAGGTGCAGTAGAGTGGACACTAGAGTGCTGCACAGACCTCATCTATCAGGGATCATGTGCCGGTGTAGTAGTGTGTACAATAGAGCGCAGCACAGAATGTATCTATCTGACATCATATGCAGGCACGGTAGAGTGCACACTAGAGTACTGCACAGATTGTACCTATCAGGGATTCCAAGCAGGTGCAGCAGAGTGCACACTAGAGTGTTGCACAGAACATATCTATCCATAGAGCCCTCCTGTATGAAGGCTTCATGCTAGAAAACAAGCAAGGACTCATTGATCCGTTTACCTCTCTGTGGCACCGCTACGTCACCCCTAGTTATGGATTACAGAAAAAGAAATAGAAATATATTCATGGGTTTCCCAGCATTCAGATCTCCGTTGGTGGAATCGATCAATGGTAGAGGGATGTGGTGACAAACTAATGTTCTATGGAGGCTGCCTGTCTGTCCTCTATTGTGTGCTGTCGGAGAAAAAGAAGATTGGACAAGTTCGCTTTTTTTTTTAACCCGTTTATTTTCCTCAGAGATTAGCGGCATTAATAAGCGACCTTATTAACTAATGGAAATGGTAATGAGGGAGCATGGGGGGATGGGTCACAGCAGTCTTATGTCGAGGACAAGTTTTAACCCCTTTATCTTTCCATGAACTATAGGATTGGGCAGCTGAAAGTTAACATGTCCAGTTTATGTTTCCCTGACATCTGCTCTCAGAAGAGAGTGAGAAGAACCCCGTACACATTAGATGGCTGGCCACCAAGATCAGCAGGTCTGGCTGACATTTATCTAATGTGTACGGTCAGATTTAACACTAGAAGTCCCAGAAATTTCGAGCTCCCCCTTGAAGTCCTGAAAGAGGGTCAAATGACCCTTAGTCCAAACTGCCAACTCTGATGGCTCCAATTAGCATTTCCTTTCATTTGTAAATGTGGCCATTGTCTGAGGAATCTGCAGGGGGGAATTGTGTTGATCCACCTCAGGTCTTGTAAGAGAGTGTAAAGAAAAGAATGTAAGCTGCTCTTGTGTCTGCCCACCCCCCAGCTGCATTGTTGTGCTGGGAATATTTGCTAACACCTTAGCAAATTTGCATGCAGCCTTTTGTGCTGTGGGGGATGTGACTGCTTCTCAAAGTAGTCTGCGACTTGAAATCAAAGTACATCTGTAATGTCCTCCCATATCTTGGCAAGGACCCCAGTCGTCCCAGCGGGGAGAGACTGTCCGAAACTGTAGTGATGAGGCTGATGGAACCATTCATGGACAAGGGCAGAACTGTAACCACGAACAATTTCTTTACATCATTGTCACTTGCACAACGACTGCTTAGCCGGAAAACCACTATCCTCGGCACAGTCAACAAGAGTCGCCGGGAAATTCCTCAATCCGCTAGACAGATGGACCGCACTGAATTCACCACTCAGGTGTTTTCAACCACTGGTGCCACACTGACAGTGTATGCACCCAAACGAAAGAAGGCCGTCTGCATTCTCAGCAGCATGCACAGCGTGGTTGAGACTAAGGATACCAACAAAAGGAAGCCAAACACGGTCACACAATACAACCACACAAAGTGCGGTGTGGATGTAATGGACCAAATGGTGCGGGAGTACAGCCTGCATGCAGGAACACGGAGATGGCCAGTCGCCGTGTTCTACAACATGATTGACATGGCAGCACTGAATGCTCATGTTCTTTATCAGGCATGCACTGGGGTGCAGGGGAGACGGGCGGACTTCCTGGTTGAGCTTGCAAAAGAGTTAGGTGGCTCTCATGTGACTGAAAAGAAGGCACGCAAGGAGAAACTCCTTCGGCAATAACCTTCCACATCCAGCCCTGGCAAAAGGGCGAAGTGTCAGGTCAACCATCGATGCACGAACAATTGTGCAACTGAGAGATGTGTTTACTGCTACAAATACACGTGTGGCAAATGTACCAGGGACATACCCAGGCAGTGCCAGGTATGTTCCGACAGTGCAGACAGACTGCTGAGCGAGTGCTGAAATGCTAGTCACACAAGAAGGACATGCCACTCACACACACACACGCAGCCCCCCACAGCAGCCTATTGTAAATATGTGTGGAATTGTTTTATTCCTTGTATTTTTTTTATTATTTTCATAACAAAAATAAAAAGCATAGAAACAAATAACAGTTGTTCTTTTGTATATTTACATTTTTGTATATTTAGATTCAAGTCAATGGGTGCAGAAAAAAAAAAATAAAAATCACAGCTACTTGCGATATTTTTGTGATCTGTCCCATTGGTCATATAGATCACTCCTCTGGGATTTTTTCGCACGAAAAAAATCGCACAAAAAAAAAAAAAAAAAAAAATCGCAGGAAAATCGCACCTATGAAAAAAAATCGCACGAAAAAAAATCGCAGGTGTGCTTGGTGCCATTGAAATACATTGGCAAATCGCAGAAAAAAATTGCATCGCATTGCGATGCGATTTTCACGCAATTTTTTTTTCGCTAGTGTGCTTGAGGCCTTAGACCAGGGGTCGGCAACCTATGGCACGCGTGCCACTCTTGGCACGCGAGGCTTATTCCCCTGGCACGGCAGCGGACTCCTCACCCAGCAGTTTCGATCGGACCAAACACGGCCGAAACGAAACTGCTATTATTATACTGTGGGGTCTCTTCAGACCCCCGAGTATAATAAGCGGAGCCCCCCGGGGAGATGATCAAACATAAAAAACAATGTACTCACTATTCCACGCTCCGCAGCCGCTCTGTACTCTTCGGGCGCTTCTGCCTGCAGGGGCCACTATAGAGCATAATACCGTGTGCAGGGACCACTATGGGACATATACCGTGTGCAGGGGCCACTACGGGACATATACCGTGTGCAGGGGCCACTATGGGACATATACCGTGTGCAGGGGCCACTATGGGACATATACCGTGTGCAGGGGCCACTATGGAGCATAATACCGTGTGCTGGGACCACTATGGGACATATACCGTGTGCAGGGGCCACTATGGAGCAAAAGTGTGCTGGGACCACATGGGACATATACCGTGTGCAGGGGCCACTATGGGACATAATACCGTGTGCAGGGACCGCTATGGGACATATACCGTGTGCAGGGACCGCTATGGGACATATACCGTGTGCAGGGGCCACTATGGGACATATACCGTGTGCAGGGGCCACTATGGAGCATAATACCGTGTGCAGGGGCCACTATAGAGCATAATACCGTGTGCAGGGACCACTATGGGACATATACCGTGTGCAGGGGCCACTATGAAGCATAATATCGTGTGCAGGGGCCACTATAGAGCATAATACCGTGTGCAGGGACCGCTATGGGACATATACCGTGTGCAGGGGCCACTATGGAGCATAATACCATGTGCAGGGGCCGCTATGGGACATATACCATGTGCAGGGTCTGCTATGGGACATATACGGTGTGTAGGGGCCGTTATGGGACATATTGCTGTGTGCAGGGGCCGCTATGGGACAAATACTGTGTGCAGGGACTGCTATGGGACAAATACTGTGTGCAGAGGCAGCTATGGGACAAATGCCGTGTGCAGAGGCAGCTATGGGACATATACCATGTTGAAGGGGCCACTATGGGATATAATACCGTGTGCAGGGACCACTATGGGACATTATTCTGTATAACGGTGTGTTTTCTATATTAAGGATGTGTTTTTGCACAGAAAACTCCAGCTTTGTTTTTTTTTGTGCAAAAATGCACCAGTTTTACATTGAATGAAAAAGTTCCAAATATAGCTGCATCCAGATACATAGTGTGTATTCACCATAAGGATGCTGCCATACGGGGCTCCTGGACACAATAAATTTACCACTAATTGGGGGCTGCACATGGACTTTCATTGTTTCTAATCAGAAAGTACAGGAGTGTCCCAGGAAATAGCAGTAAACGCATGTGTCCTAAAGCATCTGGTGGCAGCACTTCTGTGTTATGGTTTGTGGTATATGACTTTAGTTTAGGGGTTGTCAGACTTACAATTATTGACCGGCACTCCGAGTACCTCATCTTTGATTTTTTTTATTAAAATCGGCACGCCGAACAAAAAAGGTTGCCTATCCCTGCCTTAGACAAATGCTTCTGGTCATTACTCACAGCTGTACCTTGCTCTAAAATTTCTAATTCTATTTAAAATATATAAAAAATGATTAATTGTTTCAGTGCTTTTTTGCTCAAATAAAACTAAACTAAATATAATATGTATAGTCTTTATATTATCAAATACAATAAACTGAATAGAACTAACTAGAAACTAAATGGTTAAACTCAATGGAAAACAACAACCTCCTGTGGTGTGACAGTAATGGCCTTAATTACAGAACAAAAGACGGTGATTATAGGATGTTAGATAAAATCCTTCAGGTCATTCGACCCGTCTCTGGGTTCCAAAGGTAGAAATGTTAAATGACCCCTCTCTGGGACTTCTAGTGTTAATCTAATATTTATGACCTATCCTTAGGATAGGCCCTCAATAAGATCTGCAAGGGTCCGACACCAGGGACCCTCACAGATCAGCAAGTACAGGTCAGCTGCTCACTCACTGTACAAAGTGTAGTGGTGGCTTTAGGTATTGCACTGCAGCTCCATTGAAATACTGCCCCAACTGTCCCAGAGCAGATGATCTGCGAGGGTCCCGGGTGTTGGACCCCCACATATCTAATAATGATGGCCTATCCTAAGAATAAGCCATCAATATTAGGAAGTGGACAACCCCTTTAAGAAACTTTATAGCTCAAAGCTTGGTAAAACTATGGTGAAGAGAGCAGTTCCTGCTATTGCATGTCATCAGTCAGATGACCGTCTAACTGTGTTCTGTGTATATCCTTATAGTGTACAATAAGCATCACAAACGTTACAGAAACACTCATCTAAATATATTTTTAGAGAAATCTGATTAATATTTTAGGCTGAGCAATGGTGTCGCTAGCAGGGGGGGCAGAGGGGGCGGCTGCCCCGGGCCCACTGACTCTGTGGGACCCACCCTGGGCTGCCATTAATACATGCTTTACTAGATCAGTGTCTGCAGATTCATTAGGGGGCATTATGACAATGGAGGGGGGGGGGATCCTTTATATAAGGGCTATTAGGGGACAATATGAATACAAGTGGGGAGGTTATTTAAGGGGCCATTAGGGGGAATCATTTATATAAAAGGTCATTAGGTATTTATGTCAGAGGGAATCAGCAGCATAATCTAAGGGAGCAATTAATTTAATTAAGGTGTGCCCCTTTATTAAGGCTAGGGCCCCAGGTAGCGTCCCTTTATTAAGGCTAGGGCCCCAGGTAGCGTCCCTTTATTAAGGCTAGGGCCCCAGGTAGCGTCCCGCAGCAAAAAAGCGCTTCAGGAAAAACTGCAGTGGTAATGCATCGTGGTTTATCCCACAATGCTTTTCACAGAAAGTCCGCAGAGGTTTCCTATGCCGCTATGTAAACAGGGAAGGGGTCACAGAACTTACACAGTTACCACGGTTCATTCAAACAGCTGATCCTGGGGGTCCTGGTATTGGAACACCACTAATTTTCTTTACCATTTTTTTTACCTTTTAATTAGGAAACACCTGGGGCATTATTAATAAGGGACACTATTTAAAGGGGGTACACAGGGAAGTTATTAATTTAAAGATGCACTTGGGGGTATTATTCATTATGGGGGGGGTATATTATATATTTTGTAATTGGGGGTAGCAGAAGGATGGGTGTGCAGGTAAGGATAATGTGGGTCAGGTGCCTGGATAAGTGAGGAGCCAAAGATGTCTGTGCTGCAAACTTTACAGAGATTGAAAGAAGTGGTCATGGCGGCCCAGATGGAAGAGATGGGGAATGTGAACGATTAGTCAGACACATCACCTGTAAATCATTAAATGTTACTGCCCTGTATTCACCTAAATCGTCTGCAGAGCCCTGTGTACAGCCACTATATACCACTATACAGTCACTGTACACTGTGTTCCAAATTATTATGCAAAAAGTGTTTAGGAGTGATAAGGTAAGAATTTTTTTGTTTGTCAGTTAAACTCATTGCTGGTGATGTGTGTCAGGGCTCTGTATATCACAGAAAGCAATTGCAGACACCTGTGCTAATTAGTTTGGTAGGTGTGTCCAATTAAAGGCAAGACTACTTAAGAAGGCTGTCCCACATTATTAAGCAGCCTACATTTTCAGCCAAAATAGGAAAGAAAGAGGATGTGTCGGCTGCTGAGAAGCAACAAATTGTGGAGTGTTTAGGTCAAGGCATGACTACAATCAACATTGCCAAGACACTTCATCGTGATCATCGCACAATCAAGAAGTATGTAGCTGATTCACAGCACACGTGTGCGTGCTGATAAGGGAAAATTGAGGACTCTTTCCAACAGGCAATGACGTCAGGTTAAAAGAGCAGCTTCAAAAATGCCTTGTCATAGCAGCAGACAAGTTTTTGAAGCTACTGGTGCCTCCAACGTCCCCCGAACAACAAGATGCAGGGTCCTTCAGAGGTTTGCAGCTGTGCGTAAGCCATCCTGTCGACCTCCTCTATCCACTGCACACAAGCAGAAACGGCTCCAGTGGGCCAAACAATACATGAAGACTGACTTCAAAACTGTTTTGTTCACCGATGAGTGCCGTGCAACGCTCGATGGTCCAGATGGATGGAGTGGAGGATGGCTTGTTGATGGACACCCCATGCAAACACGGCTACGGCGCCAACATGGAGGAGGAGGAGTAATGTTTTGGGCTGGAATCATGGGGAGAGAGATTGTCGGCCCCTTTAGGATCCCTGAAGGAGTAAAGATGAACTCCATAATGTATGTGGAGTTTCTCAAACAGCACTTCCTGCCATGGTTCAAGAAGAAGAACCATGCATTCCGCAGAAAGATCATTTTCATGCCTGATAATGCACCATCTCATGCTGCAAATAACACATCTGCATCTCTGGCTGCTATGGGCATAAAAGGGGACAAACTTATGGTGTGGCCCCCATGCTCCCCTGACCTCAACCCCATTGAGAACCTCTGGAGCATCATCAAAAGGAGTGTCTATGATGGCGGGAGGCAGTTCACATCTAAGCAACAGCTCTGGGAGGGTATTCTGTCCTCATGCAAAACAATTGAAGCAGAAACCATCCAAAAACTGACAAATTCAATGGACGAGAGAGTTCAGAAGCTTCTTTCGAACAAAGGGTCCTATGTGCAAATGTAACATCACCTCGAATAAAGTTTTGGCTCGAAAACTGTTTGATTTCAGCTTGTAATAACCTGCTAATGCTTATAATTTCACAATGACCATTTTTTTGTTCTTAATAAAAATGAAAAGGTTGCAAATTCTGCTGTGCATAATAATTTAAAACATGCATTTTGAGTTTTTATTTTTTTTTTTAAATATACTGTTATCATAGGCCGTTTGTTCAAAAACCTTTCAATTACAGTAATACCTCGTACACTCGTGTTTCCGAATTTGCGAATTCACAGATTCGCGATATTTTTTTGGCAACTAACATATATAGATTTTGCTCTTTTTTTCTCAGATCTGTGAAATTTAATTAAAAAAAACACCTTCGCTATTGGGTAGTAGCGTCCTGTTCGTTACGTACCCGGTAATTAGTTTCATTTTACTGTGAGTGTATAAGAAAAATGAATGAATGTATTAATATACAGTACTGTACAGTATACTTTAGTATACTGTACAGTACTGTAGGGTAAAGTTTATTGATATTTAGGGGTTAAACATTAGAAATCGGCATTGTAAGCGCTTCTAAGCGCTTGTACCAAACATTCGCGATTCCTCGCGATCGGTTCTGGACCCTAACCTCGCGAATGTACGAGGTATTACTGTATACTCGAATAGTTGATGACTGGAAAATTACAATGACTGCAATTCATATAGGTAATTTTGAAAAATATGAGAAAATATTATTTGCATATTAATTTGGAACACAGTGTATAGTGATAATATCGGTATACCTAAGTTGAGAGCCCACTTGGACATGTTGGCTACCCCTGTGCTGAACCTCTACCTATGCCTAAGAGGCTGAGATAAGAAAGTGAATGACTTGTCCAGTGCCTCAACTTCTACACTGTCAGTACTGTGCTAGTCCAGCTTACTGCCATTTGGGACAGGCTCTTACAGCCAGCTCAAAACCTACAGCATATCCCTTTATACCAGTCTGTATCAGGTCTTTGACTGAACAGTAACATAAAAGTATAACAGAATCTTGGGAGTATTCATCCCAGCCTGCTGCATTTCTTTCTGCCACGGTAATCAGATTTTTATTAAGATAGATGTAGGTGGAGAACCCATTCAATGTGCACGTACATCTTCTGTGTTCAGTATCATAAGGATGGGTTCTCCATTGGAGACCGTCAAAAATCAGCAGAGAAAAAAAAGTCCTGCGTGGTGGACTTTTTTGTCCACCGCTTTCAGTTTCAAAACGATGGACACACAACAGACCCCCATAATAGTCAGTGGGGTCCGCCGGGCTCCAAGGACCCAAACGATTGAGAGCCAGCACTAGTGTGACCTGGCATCACATTTAACATATGCAGCTGTTTCTGTGTATCAAGAAAGTGTATCCTAAACCATATGTGGACTAGGATTTACCTGCCAATTGAAATCCTCTCATTTCAATATCAAGTATTAATATCAGATGTCGTAAGAATATGAGAAGAGTACACCGTTGAGAACCCTGGACTGGACAGGACACTGAATTACTCCACAGCTTTTATGGTGGTGACATATTATTTGGCAGCTCGTGAGCAAGTTACAAATAAGTTTTCAACATTTCATTGTTTGTCCAGAAGATCTTATGGCCAGATGCCTACTCTCTTTGCTGCACTACAGCCTCAACTCTCCTATAGTGGTCTACATTCGGTTCACTAAAACCATGGGAAACATACAAATAGGCAATATTCTCAAAAGCAATTAGCCTTAATCTCTGGAGAAACCTGGAAGTATTAACTTTCTCTGCAGTGCCACCACCTGGTAGAATTAAGTATTACACAGTGTCAATTACAGCAGATTGACTGTCTAATACAGGACAGGTCCTCCAGTGCAAGAGACACTCTTTGTAACCACTGTCCGATCTCACTGGGAGATGACGATCCTGAACAGAAAACCCCCAATAAACAGGGGTTGCAGCAGCTGATATACAAAGTAGGATGCAGATAGTGTTCTCTGTGTAATGGCTGAACTCAAGTGAATTTGACCTGATCTGCAGTAACCTGGTCTGGCCACTACACAAAGATTGGAGCTGTCTGCTTTCTGCTACACTCTCAAGTGATCAATGGCAAGTTCTGAGTTTCAGACATTCAAGAACTATACTTAGGTCATCAATATTTTTAGTCTTGAAAACCGCTTCCAGGACTGGTCACCGTTCAACCATATTTAAGAAGCTAAGCACAAATATAAAGAATATTCCTCACCTCAGCATGACCACCTGGAGTTAGTGTCTTAGAGCAACGTTCACATCTCAGGCAAGGTCGATGCCAGTCCTTCCCAAGGGAGGTCACTTTCTCTGCTACAAGAACACAAAAACAGAATAAATGCTATTCTTTATTATGATAATGAAGGACTTACATGAAGGATATGAAATACTGTACATGCAATCTTATCAGGGACCATATTCATTATTATAATAGACTTGCACTCGGAGTCAGATATTCGGAAAGTTTTGGCATCAAAACTTCCAATGATTGGATCAATCCCATCATGAGGAAGATGGGTGTTAGTATGAACATAAAATGGTTGTTATATTTGGGACCCCCTCTATTGGCAAATAGAGGTCTGAGACATAACATTTTTAGTGCATTACTTAATTTCAATGGCTCCCCAAGTGATAGCATCAGGACCCTCACAGTGAGCTACACTTTGATGACCTTTCACTACCTCCAGCTCTTCAATAAACACAGCTCTATTAATTTTGGCACAGCAGGATTTTTTTTCTGGTACCCCCACCATTCCTGAGTAATCACCTGTGTTACTATCACCACAATCACACTCTCTACTGTCAGGTGGGTGGTCCTGGGCTGGAGAAGACAGACAAGGACCGCCCAAATGACAGTAGAGAGCATAATTGTGCTGAACCGAACAGAAATTACTACTCGGGAACGGTGGGGGCTAGAGAAAAAAAATGTGCCGGAATAAGCCGAGCAGCACCTACTGAAGGATGTAAAGAGCTGGACTTGGCGAAAAATCCTCTTTAAGAGTTAACTTATAAAAATTCAAAAAAGATCTGTTCTGTTCCCATATTATCGTAGTATCTTTATACATTATCTTCTTACCAAAAAAGACTTTCTTTTCACAGCGAGGGCACAGGTTGGGTTCTCCTGTAAAAGTTGTTATACTTGAAGCTGAAAGAAAGAACAGGTACTAAGTTACTCTATAACCATGTATAGGTGGTGTCCTTCATCAGGATGTAAATACTGTATACCGAGAGTAGGAAGATTGTAAGCTCTTGCGAGCAGGGCCCTCAGTTCCAGTGAGTGAATTGACTATTTCTCTGTAATGTATCTTTTTTTGTCAGTACTTGAACCCTACAAATTGTACAGAGCTGCGGAATATGTTGGTGCTATATAAATAAAAATGATGATTATTATTATTATATGAGAACCAGATTAGCTGATTTCTTAGTCAAGCTATATACCTGAAGAAGAATGGCCATCTTAACTTACAATTTGATAACAGATTTTAGCTCAGCAATTCTAAATCTCCTTGAAGGGCTTGTCCAGGAATTTTAGAACTGAAGGAGGAGTGTGGAAAGGTGAAACACAAATAAAAATAACCATACTGAGTTGGCCCCTGCGCTCCGATGTCCGCCGCCGCAGTCTGGTCCAGCACAAATTCCTTTGCCGGTGGAAGTGCTGTGCTGCGTTGTGACTGCTGAGGCCACAGGAAAGGAACTGGTGACATCACTCGCATACGTCACCGGCTCCTTTCCTGTAGCTGCTGAGGCCACAGCGGTCATGTACAGCGCAAGACTTCCACCAGCAAAGGTGCTGAATTTTTTTTTTTTTTTTTTATGTTTCACCTTCCACAGCCTCCTCCCTCAGTTCTGAAATTCCTGGACAACCCCTTTAAGTCTGGATCTCTAAGTTGCATTTAGTCATAACCTCCATATGCATATATCCAGTAACAATCTGTAAAATGGTCACCCGCTCTCCAGACTAGTCCGTGCCCACTGGGCTAATCTGAGCCAACTCCCCACCTGATCTGACATGAGAGCAGTAGTCTCTGACTACCAAGAACCACTGTGCACAGAGTAGTATAGGGCACTGGTGACCATCTTACAGAGTATTGGGAACAGAAAGACTAAAATGGAAGGCACCAGGTATTCTAACTATACTTTTATTGTGAACCAGAGGGTCACTTTAAATTCTCCCTAAATCTGCTGCCAGGACGGTCTTTTGCTTAGTACAGGCACTGACATTTGGAGAAATGAACCCGACACCTTCTTTTATGGGTCACTGTGATCTGTGGTTTGGCTGTTCAGTCTGATATGGGAGTTAACAATTACAGATTGTTCTCCATATCACAATAAGCGGAGCTGCCAGGAATTCCACTGTGTGACTGAATGAGGGGAAGAAAGTGTATGAAGCAAGAGCTGCAAGGACTCGGTGTATCCCTCCCAAAACTTGGAGCCAAAAATAAAACAAATGGGCTCAGTGTGAGCAATTGATCGGAGATTTGTAATGAAGTAGTTTATCAGTTAACATTATAGAAAATTCAATATACCTCATCCTGTTCATTTGGACATAAAGCTACACATGCAGGTTATATCCATAAACATGAAGTATCTAACAAAGACAGGTAGGTCCTGGTGTGCCGCGTCCTCTGGCGAAAAGAGGTGTTCCAGCAGACTCCGTGTACCCAACAGCTCATTCACATACGGAATAAAAGTTTATTTTCTTGCCAATAACATTGTACTTTGACTCATGAAAGTTATGCTCACTATGTCACTTACTGGCCCTACAGCAACTGGTGGATTTTTTGGTCCCTAAACTGCTACGACGCCTTATTATATGAACTGACAATGTTTGTAAAGATGCCCTCGTATGCTAAATCTGATGCAGCCAATGTGACACTAAATGAAAGTCCCAGAGCATGCTCAGTACGGCAATGAAGCCAGGTACAGAACAATAATATAATATAATAATAGTCCTTTAACATTAGAACAGCTTGTATCACTGCGTATGTATAAGCTTTGGAGGAGACCAGAGGAAAACCTTGAAGCTCCTGGGCCTCAATGCCAAATATGCATCAGAGTCCCTATTTACTATGTGTCATCTATAAAACTAATGTTATAGAGAGGCCTTTGGGCCCCCTCTGGCTCCTGGACCCAGCAGCAATTGGTACCTCTGCACCCTCTACAGTTACACCCTGGAGGAGACTACTGGTGATGAAGAGTGGTCAAAGGATGGAGATCAACTCAAGAGGTGTGGGAGACCAAACCATGCAACTCTACCTGATATTGTCTCCAACCAGATGGCTGATCATTGGTTCATTGTGATAAAGTCAAGAATCTTGACTTTAAAACAAGAACAAGATCATGTCTGTAGCCCACACAGATTTTGAGATATCTCTGGTTAAAGCAGGGGTGAATATACCCGCAGCTTCACTTTAACCATGATCAGCTGACAGTGTGCAGGGAGAGAAGAAGATGATTTTATTATTCTTCTGTTCATTATTTATTCTACATGATAAATGCCATTAACTTTAAAATTCAGGAAAAAAAAATGACATTTTTGGGAGAGTTTTTGCAATTTTAATGTAACCATTAGTGGGTTAAGACAAGTTAAGTGTGCATGTTTATGGACAGCATAAAAGGGATAGTTGGCCAATATCACAGCCGTCTTGTGTGTATGGCCAGTGTTATGCTGGGCTTGTATAGGTAAACCATTTTCTTGGTCTCTCACCTTTGTTGAGGGTCTTTGGAGCGGCACTAACTTTCTTCTCTTCCACCTTTGGAGCTACTTCAGTAGGAGATGTTGGTTTATCTTCACTTGGCTTCCTGTAGATATAGGATCCAGCACCTCCAATATTAACACCTGAAATAGTCAACAATAATGCTGAAGTAATCAAAACATCTTGTGTGAACACAGCCCTATCAATGACATGTGCAAAACCCTTCATTACTGGTTCTATCATTAAAAGGGTTGTACCACAGACTAAGTGTCTGATCCACTAGGACCTCACCGTACAAGAGGATGAGGTCCCGAAACTCCCCCTATTGAATATTGCAGCTGCTGCCCATGACCACTGCCCCGCTATTTCTGGCCATCCTATAGGGATGAACTGAGCCACAAAGCGCATGTGCGAGGACAGCTTTATTCAAAGGCGGGGAATTTGGGACCCCTGTTCTCGTGATACGTGAGAGTCCCAGCAGTTCAGCCTCCACAGATCAAATAAAAATGGATAGAGGATACCTCTCATTTGTGGTGCAACCTCAACATTTGCCTCTGGGTTACTTGCACTTAGCGGACACACCATTACATTAGTAACATCTCACCTTTTGGTCCATATAATGAGGCGTAACAAGGCTTGTGACAGTATGGTTTCCCATCATGCTGAAATGATATGAAGAGAAATGGAAAGCACATAAAAGTTATAAAATGTTTGCATGAGAAGTAATAAGTGATAATGCAAAGTATTGTACAAGTACTGTAAGCTAAAGTGCAGACTTTGTGAGGACTGGAGACTCTGCCGAAAATGTGTCTACAGCTTCCTGGGTAGAGGTGGTCATAGTCAGCAAGCAAACCCAGCGATTTCAAGAGGACTGGTAATGTATACAGGGGAGTCTCGACCACCACCTGAATTTGTTGGATTTTAACATGCCCAGGCCTCTGCCACCAGAGGCCTTACTCCCTTCTCCCGATTGAGAACACATGCATGCTCAGCTGAGAAGAGTGTTCACTTATATGGAGGAGTCAAGAAGAGTAGCTGATCACACCCGAACACTGAGCTGACAGCTCCTAAATGTGTATAGGCAATGACAGCTAGGATTTAGGAAGAGTAAAGCAGGCTGGGAAAATCTCTATAGTAGGGACTGGTAGAATATATGACAGGGATAACAAGATGGCCAGGAGTCCACACAGGGCACTTAAGGATTAGTAGTAGAAATCTGTACTAACCAGACTACAGCAAACAGCTGAACGCTGATACTAAACCAGTGCCAGTGAATGGGTATGATACACCTAGAACATTGGGTGTCCTATGCTGGATTTCTCCACTGGTACAATGCACTGTTACTTATATACCCTGCCGCTGGCTTTGCTCTTCTGACTCACTCCTATTCTTGCAGCGTCCAGTCACGATCTGCTGGTTTATTATCACTGTCATCAGTAATGTCATTATAAGACTGATGTCATCCTTATCAGCTATCTGCAAGGAGAGTACTCTGGACCTCACAGTCACGACAGAATTACAAAGCGTCTCCGCAATATCGCCGTACATTATATTCCAGAGCAATGAGCTGTAATCCTTACTAACTCACAGTACTATTATTAGACACCGATTCAATTACTATTATGTATATACATTATATAGATCTATATATATCTACATACAGTATACACTTATATATATATATATATATATATATATATATATACACATACACTGTATATATATCATACACACACACTATATCTCTTTAAATGTCCCTTTCATATATTTTATATCTATCTATCTACACACATAGAGATAATGAGTAGATAGATAGATAGATAGGAGATAATGTATATACCCAATAGTAACTGAATCGGTGTCTCTCTAATAATAGTACATTGAGTCAGTGAGACGGAAGATCGGAGTTACATCTGATAAAAATGAATCAGTGGGTTTGGTGAAAAAAAGAAATTCATCCGTTTTTAGTGCTCTATTAAAAACAGATGCAAAATGGATGACTCTCGGTCAAAAAAAAAAAAAAAAAAGGCACAGAACATACACAAAACAAGCCGAATTGTGAATGTTTTTCACAGACGAGAAATGGACACAGTTATATGAATATCTGAATGTATTATAGATTTAGAAAGGATTTACCCATTTTGCTTATTTTTTTCATGGCTAAATCTATAGTAGGGCGATGACTTAAAGGGGCTTTCCTGGACTATAATATTAGTGATCTACTGTAGTAATAGGACTGGTTATGAAGATGAGATCAGACACCTGGTACTACTCCAGTCAGGTATTCCGGGGAGTGTCACTTCCTCTTCTCATGGCCAACGTGACCATGCTGCAGCTCAGTCCCATCCAAACCAATGTTCTGAATGCAATTCCAAGCTTGGTATACAGTGAGAGGCCGCAGCACTTGTCTCAACACTGTCAGGTGCTGGGAGATAGGTCACCAGTATCAGATTGGTGGGGGTCCTTCATAAGAATAAGTTATCAGCTATACTCCCAGAAAAAAAACCTTTAAAATCAGCAAAGCAACAAACTGATCAGGATGTGTCTTCTGATGTGTCTAGGAATTGGAAACTGTTTTTGTCATGTTTAACTAGTTTGACAAAATAAATGCAGGAAGACCTCCTGGTTATCAGGGTGCTATAGAATATCTTCTACTGTGGGCGGCAAGACATGAAGAAGACATCTAGTCCTGACTGGAGGAATGATTCATGTCTATGGGAGATTACAATACCAGGAGTAGTGGTTACTGCTCTGTATATGTCTGCTTGATATAGATATAGGAGTGCCAGAGTCATCACAACTGAAGTATTATACAGAAAACCTTAGCACTGTATGGTAGTCAGCCATAATGTTTTAGGTTACCAGCAGCTACAGTGTCTAGACCAGGGGTCTCAAACTCGCGGCCCGCGGGCCAACTGCGGCCCTCGGGACAATAGTTTGCGGCCCCCACCTCAATATCAAAGTTTAATGTTAGTGCGGCCCAAGTTTGATACGAATGGCACCAGGGGCGCACCGCTAATGAGGCGAAGTGAGGTGGCACTGTCTGTCACTGTCTGGGGGTGGCATTTTTTACTATCTAATGTAAACCAGCCCAGGACAGGCCGCTTTAAAAAAAACAACGCTGAGCGGGGCCTGTCCTGGGCTGGCTTACGAGACGTCCGCATCACAGCGCAGGCAGCGATATAATGAAGTCATCGCGCCTCCTACGCTGAGACACAGACGTCTCGGACAAGAGGAGGAGGCGGCAGCTGCATCAAGGCATCGCAGATAGGTGAGGATAAGTTTTTTTATTTATATAAATAGGCCGTTACCTGCTGGAGTATCCCCGGCAGGTCACGGCCTATTTATTTCCCTATCCGGCGTCTGCTCGTGGCCGCCCCCGCTTCCCCTTCTGCTATGGGATGCAGAAGAGGAAGTGGATTGCGCTGTGAGCAGCCGCGGGCATCGGTAAGTGAGGCCGCAGGCCTCAGATACTACTATTATTATACTCCGGGGTCTTTTTAGACCCCGGAGTATAATAATCGGAAACCCAGGGGAGGTGAAGGAACATAAAAACCAATGCTACTCACCTCTCCTGCGATCCGCTGTCACTCCGAGCAGGCTTGGGCGCTCTGGTGACGTCATCAGGTCGCGTCGCCAGTCTCATCACGTGACGTCTGTGCGCAATTAGACAGGGCCGAAATCTGCTGGGAGTGCTCCTGTTTCCAAGATAGGTAAGTAATACTGGTTTTTATGTTTGTCACCTCCCCTGGGTCTCCGATCATTATACTCTGGGTTCTGAAAAGAACCCAGAGTATAATAATAGTTCTTGGGTGGGCAACTATGGGGCACAATACCGTGTGCAGGGGCCACTATGGAGCCTAATACCAGTGTAGGGGCCACTATGTAGCATAATACCGTGTGCAGGGGCCACAATGGAGCATAATACAAGTGCAGGGGCCACTAAGGAGCATAATACAAGTGCAGGGGCCACTATGGAGCATAATACCGTGTGCAGGGGCCAATATGGAGCATATTACCGGTGTGGAAAACCTGATGTGGCCCAGACTCACCCAGACTCTACCTCCAGCGGCCCCTGGGTAAATTGAGTTTGAGACCCCTGGTCTAGACCATTGCTTCTCAGACCGTGATGCGGCCACATTGGTACATGAGGTGCAGCAAACACCTAAGATTCGGCAGACAGTCCCAGATCTATCAGATCAGATCTATAAGAGGAAGATCGATATAGGAACAGTGTGATACAACTGTGCATATAACTTTCTTATTGTAGTAGAGGCAGGAGGACGGCTTTGGGCATAGTGGCTGAAACAGGGGCATTACGACCTGGCACGGTTATGTGGGCACTGTGGGAACCAAAGAAATCTGTCACCTCTCCTGACAGGTCTTTTTTGGTGAAGAGGTGTATTCAGTGCTGTGAATTTGGTAGACCAAACCACTGACTACGACTACGACTCCTTCATAAATGCAAAGGTCATGCAGGAACTGTAGAGATCCTCTAATTCATTAAAAACTAGTGACTGATTCCTATGAAAGCAAATATGTAACAATATATACATCTAATTATTATACTATATCAATAATTGTAAAATGTAATTACAAAAATAACCATTTTATTTTGAAGATGAAGACAATACCGTCTCTACCCAAAACTGTCCCCAAATCCGACAAAGCCCATAATATACCATCTCTGGAGCAGATTTTTGTAAACCTCTGTGTTGTGCCGTTCCTCAGTTATTCCTCCTACAAATTTAAGAACAATTTGATATCTGGTGTTACAAGTTAGGGGCGTGTCCCTACACAGTCTAATATGGCCAGCTCTGAATGGATGGTGTCAGACTGTCTAGTGCCACACCCCTTTGGCAAAGTGAATGGTTGGATACAGACTTTGTAGGGGCACTCCAAACTGGTAGCCCCAGACGTCAAATTATTTATAAACTTCTAGGAGGAACAACAGAGGAACGGCAAAACACAGAGTTATAATAAAAGATACTTCAGAATCTGTGTTTCATGGTAAACACAAGAATTTACTAAAACAGCCATGTTAGGAGCGCTGATCGGTCCCCTTTAAGTGTTTTTCGGGATACGGAAATATAATCTAACCATGGTAGGTGAAATATTTTGCAGGATAAATTGCTCATTGTGTGATCATTTAGGTTTTCTGTCTCTACATGTTTTATATTACCTCATGCTGGCAAAACCTCTCATGAAGGAGTCTTTGTGAACAGGAACCTAGCAGTTCTATAGTTTACCTCTCCAGTCTGGGTGTCTGTGGTATGGGATCTACTATGTAGAGTCTGCGATACATGATCCGCCAAATAATGTATGTAATCTAATGCTGAGAATCAATCTATGATCGGGTATATCAAATCTCACCATTACACTGGTAAGTCTCACTTAAAGTCTACCCGTGGAGCAATTTTATCTACTGCGAGGGTAGAAATATTTACGGAGCCAACCTGTCCGCTCTAGGTGTCATTCTGATATTTGTTTTAGTAACCAGACATTACAACCTCCAATAGGCATACACAGAGAAAACACAATTGGGGGGAATTTATCAATCCCTCTACGTCAGCTTTCTGGCATAAAAGTATGAGATTGTAGCGCAAATTTGGTGCAAGGCCCTTTCTTGCACCAAACATATGTCACAACCGCCGCTCTGTACCTAACTCACCGCATTGCACAAATGTGGATGGGCTGGGGTGGGGGGGCACTGGCCCGGCATATTTATTGTAACTCATGCCAGATTTCTGGCATGGGTTATAATGGAAATCTACGCCAATTCCTAGCACACGGCATGCGCCTGAATTATGAAGAGGCCGCAGGCCTTTTATGTATCAGCCGTGCCCTGTACCTGTCAGGGCCTTTATTAAGACTGGCGTATGAAATGCCAGTCTTAATAAATCTGTCCCAGTGCACAGTAATTCCTAGGAACACTGCTTATCTGGTGATCTGTGATTTTTAAAGGAAATTGATAAATAGTGTTATATTGAATTGAATAAATATAATGTTATTATCAGACTTGGCAACAGAAATAATCAGATAACTACATACAGAGCGTCAGGATACTTCAGATTCCACATGGATGGCCTGCAGATGTCACAGCAGACACAGATGGAGGATGCCTGCCTCAGGCAGAAGAGCGCTCCACCCTCTAGTGATAGAGTTATATCCCGACTCACTCCTCTGCTATTCGCATATGGTGACACTGAGATAAAGGAGCACAGGGTAGGGTCGCTTTGTCAATCTTGCAGTGATCTTGAGTCAAATAATCAAAGATGCATTTGCAATTCTGCAGTTGTTTGTTAGGAATCAGTAAAAATTCTGCAGAGACAATCCTGACAGCGTAGATCCTAAAAAATACACTCAGTTGGATAGTTGGATTACAGCCCGGAAGATTTTTTTTTTCTAGAAAAAAAAAAAAAAAAAAAAAAAAAAAAATATATATATATATATATATATATATATATATCTATATATCGCTGATCTCAAGCTTCTCTCCTCTATTATATACCCTATATATCACAGAGCTCAGCTTCTCTCCTCTATCATATAACCCTATATATCACAGAGCTCAGCTTCTCTCCCTCTATCATATAACCCTATATATCACAGAGCTCAGCTTCTCTCCTGTCATATAACCCTATATATCACAGAGCTCAGCTTCTCTCCTGTCATATAACCCTATATATCACAGAGCTCAGCTTCTCTCCCTGTCATATAACCCTATATATCACAGAGCTCAGCTTCTCTCCTGTCATATAACCCTATATATCACAGAGCTCCCCAGCTTACCTTACCCTCTCCTGTCATATAACCCTATATATCACAGAGCTCAGCTTCTCTCCTCTGTCATATAACCCTATATATCACAGAGCTCAGCTTCTCTCCTGTCATATAACCCTATATATCACAGAGCTCAGCTTCTCTCCTCTATCATATAACCCTATATATCACAGAGCTCAGCTTCTCTCCTCTATCATATAACCCTATATATCACAGAGCTCAGCTTCTCTCCTGTCATATAACCCTATATATCACAGAGCTCAGCTTCTCTCCTGTATCATATAACCCTATATATCACAGAGCTCAGCTTCTCTCCTGTATCATATAACCCTATATATCACAGAGCTCAGCTTCTCTCCTCTATTATATAACCCTATATATCACAGAGCTCAGCTTCTCTCCTCTATCATATAACCCTATATATCACAGAGCTCAGCTTCTCTCCTCTATCATATAACCCTATATATCACAGAGCTCAGCTTCTCTCCTCTATCATATAACCCTATATATCACAGAGCTCAGCTTCTCTCCTCTATCATATAACCCTATATATATCACAGAGCTCAGCTTCTCTCCTATATACATATAACCCCTCTATCATATACCCTATATATCACAGAGCTCAGCTTCTCTCCTCTGTCATATAGCCCTATATATCACAGAGCTCAGCTTCTCTCCTCTATCATATAACCCTATATATCACAGAGCTCAGCTTCTCTCTCCCCACTCTACCATATAACCCTATATATCACAGAGCTCAGCTTCTCTCCTCTATTATATATACCTATATATCACAGAGCTCAGCTTCTCTCCTCTATCATATAACCCTATATATCACAGAGCTCAGCTTCTCTCCTCTATCTATATAACCCTATATATCACAGAGCTCAGCTTCTCTCCTCTATCATATAACCCTATATATCACAGAGTCAGCCCTCAAAACCTATATATCACAGAGCTCAGCTTCTCTCTCCTCTCATATAACCCTATATATAACCCTATATATAACCCTTTCACAGAGCTCAGCTTCTCTCCTCTATTATATATACCTATATATCACAGAGCTCAGCTTCTCTCCCTCCATCATATAACCCTATATATCACAGAGCTCAGCTTCTCTCTCTGTCATATAACCCTATATATCACAGAGCTCAGCTTCTCTCCCTGTCATATAACCCTATATATCACAGAGCTCAGCTTCTCTCCCTATCATATAACCCTATATATCACAGAGCTCAGCTTCTCTCCCTCTACCATATAACCCTATATATCACAGAGCTCAGCTTCTCTCCTCTATCATATAACCCTATATATCACAGAGCTCAGCTTCTCTCCTCTATATATATACCTATATATCACAGAGCTCAGCTTCTCTCCTCTATCATATAACCCTATATATCACAGAGCTCAGCTTCTCTCCTCTTCATATAACCCATATATACCACAGAGCTCAGCTTCTCTCCTCTACCATATAACCCTATATATCACAGAGCTCAGCTTCTCTCCTCCATCATATAACCCTATATATCACAGAGCTCAGCTTCTCTCCCTCTATCATATAACCCTATATATCACAGAGCTCAGCTTCTCTCCTGTCATATAACCCTATATATCACAGAGCTCAGCTTCTCTCCCTCTACCATATACCCCTATATATCACAGAGCTCAGCTTCTCTCCTCTATCATATAACCCTATATATCACAGAGCTCAGCTTCTCTCCTCTATCATATAACCCTATATATCACAGAGCTCAGCTTCTCTCCTCTATCATATAACCCTATATATCACAGAGCTCAGCTTCTCTCCTCTTCATATATACCTATATATCACAGAGCTCAGCTTCTCTCCTCTATCATATAACCCTATATATCACAGAGCTCAGCTTCTCTCCTGTCATAAACCCAAAACAGAGCCAGCTCTCTCCTCTATCATATAACCCTATATATATCACAGAGCTCAGCTTCTCTCCGTCATATCCCTTATATAACCAGCCAGCCCCCCTCATATAACCCTATATATCACAGAGCTCAGCTTCTCTCCCCTATTATATAACCCTATATATCACAGAGCTCAGCTCTCTCCTCTATCATATAACCCTTATCACAGAGCTCAGCTTCTCTCCTATCATATAACCCTATATATCACAGAGCTCAGCTTCTCTCCTGTATCATATAACCCTATATATCACAGAGCTCAGCTTCTCTCCTCTATCATATAACCCTATATATCACATTGCTCAGCTTCTCTCCTCTATCATATAACCCTATACATCACAGAGCTCAGCTTCTCTCCTCTATCATATAACCCTATATATCACAGAGCTCAGCTTCTCTCCTCTATCATACACCCCTATATATCACAGAGCTCAGCTTCTCTCCTCTATCATATAACCCTATATATCACAGAGCTCAGCTTCTCTCCTCTATCATATAACCCTATATATCACAGAGCTCAGCTTCTCTCCTCTATCATATAACCCTATATATCACACAGCTCAGCTTCTCTCCCTCTATCACATCCTGTGAGCAGATCAGACAGTAGATATTATGTAACAGGTTCACTTTAAGAGCATTATTTCACCTCAAACAACCTCTTTCAGCAGGTGATCAGCTGATCGCTGCAGGTTTGCCTCTTGGGACTCCTTCTGTACACTTGAATTTGCTGGGAATAGACGTGGCTGGAGTCTCAATTTCCTTGTACCAGCAACTACAGAATACATGACAGGCATTCAGATGAATGAATATCCATCCATGTACTACGAGGACACTTGAGTCCACTTTGGCTCACAAGGATGGTCCCCTCATTGACATCTATATGCCCTAATATTAGTAGGGCATAGGGACCAGTCATGTCCTGATGGGACACCCTATTTAAGTAGCTATTTATCTGGCAGTGTATGCTAATAATTCCCATCTACCATTGCTTGTCTTTCCTTCTGAACTACTGCAGCTTTAACAGTGACTAAGATTTTACTCCTATTTATTGCAATATAAAATGACATTAAACGTAAATAAATCCTTGCAACGCCTAAATTTCCAACGTTTCAACCAAATTGCAGACTTCAGTTTTTATAAATCTGGACGGGTAAACAATTGCGCCTTCTCCAAACGGTCATAAATCTTACCTGTGAATCACAGTGAAATCTCTGATCTGCAGCGACGTGAATGCAATGCAATGCAGAAAGCAATGGGCGACTGCTCAAATTCCACAGTAATTTTTGGATTACGGCGCAGAGACTACACTCTTGGGAACCACCTGTTCCCGACCGCAGACAATATTTCTATTGTCCATAAGATGGAAATGGAGGGTCTCCATAGCAACCAAACATGAAATCGAGAAGACTCCTTCTAAGCCCTGAAAAGGCTCTAAGATGCTAATGTTTCAAGATCAGAGGAGTCACAGCTGGACATGTGGAGGCACAGAAAACTTCACACCAAATTCCAAATAATGTAAGACTGAGAATCCTGCTGATGGAAAACGATCAGGTTGACGTCTACGGCTTTATTTCCTGTGCTAAGTATATGAAGAGGTACTTTAGCCTAGAAGTCAGAGGCTAAAAGGCGACTTTGTGTCTTTCTAAATGTGTCACTTGTATTTCAAGAGTTTTATTTTTCACTCTTTTTAGTGGAAAATACCACTTGCAAGTGCTCCTACTACTTAACCCCATTGGTTCTCTGCTCTAAACACCTATAAAGTCAGTTAGATATGTGGACTATATCTGTAAAACGCTGCCGAATATGACGGCGCTATACAAGTAAGCACTATAAAGAAATAGGAGTATATTCATTAGAAATTCACACCTTTGTGCACCAATGTTTCCAGCTGTCTACTTTTCTAATAGCTGACAGACAGCTTGCAATCCTATCAATGTCTTCTATTTTTGTAGGACCTTACCTCAGCATGTCCACCAGCAGTCAGAGTCTTATTGCAGTGCTCGCACTTCAGGCAGAACTTGTGCCAGTCTTTTCCCAATGAGGAAACCTTCTCAGCTGTGGGCAGAAAAGAGAAAAACTGTAACAAAATTTTGACAAGAGACATAGCGCTCACAAAGTAACAAGTAACAGTAAGGGCAAAGTGACAAACATGACATTTTATTATACATAAAGCCACTTCAATTTTGCTAAGGATAGCCAACATTCTTTGATTTATCCTTAAAGGAGTTGTATCATTAGCAACGCTTCTTCCTACCCACAGCAGCTGGACACACACTGATCAGAAGAACAGGGGTCCCAAGTCTCCACACTTGAAACATTATAGACACTTATCCTCTATCCACAGCAGTTGGACCCCCCAGTGATTGACTGTTGTGGAACATCCCTGTGAACGAAGCACCAATGTGCTTGTGTGACCTGTGCTCCATTAACTTCTACGGGCTGCCAAAGATGCAGTCCCATAGAAGTAAATGGAGCAGGCCCTTGTTCTCCTGATAGCCGTCGGTGTCAGTGGTCGGATTGCAAGCGATCTGACACTTATCCAGTATCCTGTGTATAGGGGATAATTGTATGTAGTGGCACAACCCCTTTAATCCCTGTAAGTGGAGAGTAAAGGTAACCGCTGCCACTTTGGTCAGGTCTATGGTACAGCTTAAAATAGCCAACGTACAGTGCTCAGCTATCGCTGGCAGTCCCAAAGAATGGCAGGGGACATCTGCAACCCTCAATCCACTGAAATGGGAGGGGGCTTGGGACCTCAGCTCCAGCAGCCGGACCCCACTGATCTCACGCTTATCTGATCCTGTGGATAGGTGGGGCTCACACTGCTAATACAAGCCATCAATGTATGCTTGGTTGGGGTCCAAGCGGCCGACCAGGACCTGTCACTTCTCCTCACAAGTCTGTTTTAGTAAATACTTGTTTTCCCCATAATATAACAATTCTGGAACATCTTTGCAGTAGGAATAACAGAGGAACAGAACAAATTTCTGAAAAAGTTGAAAACTGGGTGTGACCAGTTGAGGGCGTTTCCCACACTCAGTGACATTGTTCAATCAGTGCTGGTGGTATCAGGACGGTGTAGGGACACGCCCCTTTAACACCCAGTTGTCAATTTATTCATAAATTTCTAGGAGGAATAAGAGAGGAACAGCATAGTGCAAAATTATTAGGAAAGCTTTGTTATTTAAAGGAATACAAGCATTTAAAGGAGTGGTGACAGGTCCTCTTTAAGATCAAGCTGGCATGACATTGCCCTCCCTATAGTCTGGACTAGTCCAGTTTTGTCCAGGACATTTACAGATGTAGCAGAGTTAACCCGAACTTCTGCAATTGGTTAAACTTCAGCATTGTGATATCTTATCACAGAAGACAACAAAACCCAATGGAAAGTCACTGAAAAACGTTTTCCCAATGACTTTCCATTGTTTTTTGTTGTTTTCTTTGGTAAGATATCACAATAAAGCAGTTTAGTAGACGTTCAGGTTAACTCTGCTACATCTGTATTTCCTAATCTGATCACTGTTACAACAAGTTGACGGGAAGTTATTTTATATTTGTGGTGCATTACCAAGCAATAAATTGTGAAGAATTCATCCCCGGCTACAAATAACAAGGATTTCATACTTTGCTTAAAATTGACTAATGGGAAACTAAAAGTTTCCATTTTAGGAAGTAACTGTAAATCTACTCAGAACACTTAAAACATTAGGAGCAGATTACAGGCCAATCCCTTACTTAAAGGGGTTTTCCATGAGCATGACAATATATTAATTTGTAGACAAAAGTTAGATATTTTTGCATGTATAAAAAAAATATAAAAATTTTGCAGCGTTTTAGACATTTTCTCCAACCATCTTCGTGGTGACATCTGTTGACTTGGTAGGTTTCCAATGAATATGACCATGAATGCAGGAACTTTCTATGGTCTGGGACTAGTCAGAAACCCAGCCATGATGTCCTTATTGTGACCAGGTTATGAGGCAGGGACACTACATGTATGAGAAGATAGCCTGGACACAATAAGGAGATCATGGCTGGGTTTCTGACAAGTCCCCGACCATAGACAGTTCCTGCACTCATGGTCGTATCCATTGACAGCTGCTCAGGACAAGAGACTGTCACCATTAAGATGGTTAGAGAAAATCTTTAAAAATGTGCAAAATGTTTAATTATTTATATTTGCAAAAATATTTAACTTTTAATTGCCTACAGATTTACATCTGGTTATGTTAAATGGGAAAATCCCTTTAAAATTAATATAGATTGGCAGCCATGTCTAAATAAGGCAGGAGAGGGGATAGGTAAAGGTTTTTCTGGTCTTCAAAACGCTGACCCCATGGACATTGCTGAACCTGTCAACTTCTGCGGGACTGACCCAACCATCTGATGTGTATCGGAGGCCAAGCCATGCGTGTATGTGTATGAGGGGGCAGCGGTGATGGGTTTTGGTCGGCCAACAGTTCTCTAATGTTTATGACCAACATGACGTGTTTTCATTTCTTTTTTCGTCCCTTGTGGCTACAAGTCAGGGAAACCTTAAGATTCATAGATAAAAGACAACATTTGTGTTACATACAGTACAGACCAAAAGTTTGGACACACCTTCTCATTCCAAGAGTTTTCTGTATTTTCATGACTATAAAAATTGTAGATTCACACTGAAGGCATCAAAACTATGAATTAACACATGTGGAATTATATACTTAACAAAAAAGTGTGAAACAACTGAAAATATGTCTTATAGTCTAGGTTCTTCCAAATAGCCACCTTTTGCTTTGATTACTGCTTTGCACACTCTTGGCATTCTCTTGATGAGCTTCAAGAGGTAGTCACCTGAAATGGTCTTCCAACAGTCTTGAAGGAGTTCCCAGAGATGCTTAGCACTTGTTGGCCCTTTTGCCTTCACTCTGCGGTCCAGCTCACCCCAAACCATCTCGATTGGGTTCAGGTCTGGTGACTGTGGAGGCCAGGTCATCTGGCGTAGCACCCCATCACTCTCCTTCTTGGTCAAATAGCCCTTACACAGTCTGGAGGTGTGTTTGGGGTCATTGTCCTGTTGAAAAATAAATGATGGTCTAACTAAACGCAAACCGGATGGAATAGCATGCCGCTGCAAGATGCTGTGGTAACCATGCTGGTTCAGTATTCCTTCAATTTTGAATAAATCCCCAACAGTGTCACCAGCAAAGCACCCCCACACCATCACACCTCCTCCTCCATGCTTCACGGTGGGAACCAGGCATGTAGAGTCCATTCGTTCACCTTTTCTGCGTCGCACAAAGACACGGTGGTTGGAACCAAAGATCTCAAATTTGGACTCATCAGACCAAAGCCCAGATTTCCACAGGTCTAATGTCCATTCCTTGTGTTCTTTAGCCCAAACAAGTCTCTTGTGCTTGTTGCCTGTCCTTAGCAGTGGTTTCCTAGCAGCTATTTTACCATGAAGGCCTGCTGCACACAGTCTCCTCTTAACAGTTGTTGTAGAGATGTGTCTGCTGCTAGAACTCTGTGTGGCATTGACCTGGTCTCTAATCTGAGCTGCTGTTAACCTGCGATTTCTGAGGCTGGTGACTCGGATGAACTTATCCTCCGCAGCAGAGGTGACTCTTGGTCTTCCTTTCCTGGGGCGGTCCTCATGTGAGCCAGTTTCTTTGTAGCGCTTGATGGTTTTGGCCACTGCACTTGGGGACATTTTCAAAGTTTTCCCAATTTTTCGGACTGACTGACCTTCATTTCTTAAAGTAATGATGGCCACTCGTTTTTCTTTACTTAGCTGCTTTTTTCTTGCCATAATACAAATTCTAACACTCCATTCAGTAGGACTATCAGCTGTGTATCCACCTGACTTCTGAACAACACAACTGATGGTCCCAACCCCATTTCTAAGGCAAGAAATCCCACTTATTAAACCTGACAGGGCACACCTGTGAAGTGAAAACCATTTCAGGTGACTACCTCTTGAAGCTCATCAAGAGAATGCCAAGAGTGTGCAAAGCAGTAATCAAAGCAAAAGGTGGCTACTTAGAAGAACCTAGAATATAAGACATATTATCAGTTGTTTCACACTTTTTTGTTAAGTATATAATTCCACATGTGTTAATTCATAGTGTTGATGCCTTCAGTGTGAATCTACAATTTTTATAGTCATGAAAATCAGAAAACTCTTGGAATGAGAAGGTGTGTCCAAACTTTTGGTCTGTACTGTAGGAATCCCACTTTTCTGGTTTTATATCAATATACTGCAACTTACTTTTTTTTTTTTTAAGCAATTCCTCCTTCTTTTTATCATCTCTGCATCCTGTAAATGCGGAGCCCTGACAATGTCCAACAGACAGAGAGCTCTGCTGAATATTTCCTTAATACATCTATACGGAGGTCCGAGCTCTATTCTTCTGATATGGAGCAACCTTCATCATGTAATACATTAACCCAACAATAAAACAGTATGAAATATGCTGCAAAGCTCCCTCTAGTGGCAGAGTGCTATATTGTTACATAAGTGTAAGATTTCAAGGTATATATGATAGTAGTAGTATAATGTTGTACCGTGTTAGCCATAGAAAGTAGTAGAAGAGTGAAGAGATCAGGCGATACCGTTTAGAGGCTGAGTATATTTGATGGTAAGCTTTCGGAAGTACTAGCTCAAGGTATATATGAGACAAGAATGAATCAGTCTACAATTCTGGACCTAAACAGCGTGACAGATAACAGATGTAATCCATGATCATGTACATGACCACTTCTGTACAAGAATTGTGAATTTTTGGTGTGCCGTGCCGTACCCTGCACTGCAAGTTTCCAAAAAGTAAGCAGGACGTCCACAGTGCTTTATGGGAAGGGCACAGCCTCCCCTGACCTGGCAGACTTAGCATACAGTCATTTACGGCCCAAACCTACAAATCTACGCCAGATTATGGATCATATGGTGTTCTGGACAGGCATCTGGATGATGTGCCAAATTTCTCAAGAGGCATATTCTTACTAACAAGAGCACTGGAGTGAGATGCGCCAAATTTATTAAGACTGGCATATAAAACAACAGTCCTAATAAATTTACCCCATTGACTTCAGGTGCCCTCTAGTGGTCAATAACGTCAAGTCACTGTAAGGACTAACATTGTGGTTTCCAGGATCCAAAGTCACAGGAATCTTGTTATAGAGGCATCTTGTTATAGTGTACATTTTGCAGTCGCTCGACCTGGTATTGTAGTTTTCTGCTGAATAGTCCCATCTAAAGGGAAGGTGTTGCCAAATATCACTTTTTTCTAATCTGTTTATATTTTGAGATTGTAGATTTTTTTTTATTCTATTCTCTGTACATGGTTATAGGAGCGGCCATCTTGCTTGACCTTCTTCTCTGCTCTGTTAACAGCATTTAGTGATATCATTTACAGTACAGACATGGCCATAGACAACAACAGTCTGGAGCCAACTCATTGCGGTCTACAGGAGAATTTTCTAGACATGCTTTGTACAGTGAGGGGGATGAGATAAACTGTGACATCTGTTGTCAGTAGTAGATGTGATGATGGGTGTTATCTACAGAGGTATTATCTTCCATTTTGATCCTGTCTCTGATGTAAATGAGGTGAGTGCTGCAAAGACAACCCCTACAGAATTGGAAAGTGTCAATCTATTATTAAGCTTAGTAGTCAGCATGAAAATTGCAGGATATAGGATTTTAAAATACAGATAGTGACATGGAAAACTAAAATTAAATAATCAAAAATTCTTAAAAAATATGTTTAAACATAAAACCTTTCTAGTGGCAGATTCCCTTTAGTGAAGTGAATTGGACTGAGCTGCAATACCAGTCACGGCCACTAGATAATGTATAGAGCTGTGTCTGGTAAGCAATGACGCGGATGATGCAAGAGCCGCAGCCCCTTCCATCATATGATCAGTCAGCCATAATATATTCCTATAATTTATATATATGTCACAGATCCTTTTCTGCACGCACTTTCTAACTATAGGAAGGATTTCCAGATTTCTGCTATTTATCACTATTGTCTTGCAGACACTTGGCCCGATGGACGCCCATAGGGTGTGATGTTCTCTATACATGCCAGTCTCTTTCCTTCATTTCCTGGTGTGTTCCTATGAAAAAGGCTTTTCATGGGAGAAATGACCTTATTTCCTGTGACTGCTATAAATAAGTGAGTGCTGCGCTCCTCGTTCTTTCCACATGTTGTGTCAGATTGTCCTATAAAACCAGGGATCACGAAAGTCCCAGGAGACACAATAGACGTGCTGGGGAATTTAATAAGTCTGTGCAAACACCAGCCATATAGTAAGAAGGTGCCGTTTACTGACGTGTAGACACCTCACTGGCTTACATACACAGTCATTCCAGTATATACTTCTATATCAACTCGCTGCCCTGACCAGAAGGAAATTCTGGAAATAGGCTACATATGTCCTAGTGTGGTCACCCATAGGCCCCATATATACTGTGCAATGGAATGGTGTAGTCTAAGATGTTATTTCAGTCTGAATTCTGCTGAAGGATTGGCAGCACAAAGAGGAAAAATTAAAGGGAATCTGTCACCGCCCTTTCTGAGAGCAGCATAAGGTAGTCACAGACACATTATATCATCGCTGTGACTTATGTCTGCCTATTAAGTTGTTTTAGTTGTAGTTTTACACCTTACTGGCTGCAGCGTTTGCATTGGTATTCATGAGCTGCTCCTCCGCACTTGACAGCATCCTCTCTACTACTGTGCATAGGGAGAAGACTGTCAATCGGGGGCTTGAGGCCCACAGCTCCTGATACCGAGGAATTGTGAGCTAAGACACATCATTGGGACAACTAAGGGCTTCAGTGTGATGTGTGTGATGCAACAAAAAGAGTAAAGTGCACAAAATCTACAGAAAGACAGATACATTCCTGAGATCTGTGTCTATCAGCAAGAAGTGTCCTGCCCCATCTTCAGACAGATTGTGCCCGATCCTCTCGCTGACGTGAATGGGAGTAGGAAGTCTTTATGCCACCCACAGGAAGATTTCCAAGGTGGATTTTGCATGGTGGCTCCTGCTGGTGATCCTATGACAGATGAGTGTAGTCAATCAGGAGGGAGAAAGCAGAGCCTGAACCAATGAGGAGATAGGTGGCGTGTCTCAGACTACCCAAGTCTTTCTGTAGATAGTGTAGCTAGACCATAACCATATGATCTGCTCTGATGGTACTAAGCTAAAAAACAGCCAAGGAACAAGATATGAGATAAAGAAATCACAGGCATCTACAACTACAGATATGGACTTGCCTATTATTTTGGTGTCAATATGGGAGAGTTGCTTTAACCATAAACAAGAATGTTATATGTAATGACGGGTACACTACTCCGTATAAAGCTCTACAAAGGCATATACAGGTCATAGTAAACAGCAGAACAACAAGCAGTGTCCGCAGTGACTGGTCGGTTCCAGCGTCCTTTTGTTTGGCCTTCGGCAGCTTCTGATTCAGCAGAAATGAGTAAAGCAGCGAGGACCGAGGGGACGGGGGGCAGACTGATCAGTAATATGTCTAATGGCATCTATACAGACTGATGTTAATTCTGAGGGATCTTTTTATATCCCCATGCACACAGTGCTGCAAGTTTTTCAGGACATGCATGTGGGTATTAACCAGCAGGATGTCCTAGCCCTGGCACATGGTCTCCCTATTCTAATCAATGTAAAATGTCTATAGTAGCAGCTCTGGAAATATTTCCTTTTTTTTTTTTTTTTTTTTACATTTCTGTGGCATCTTTATTAAATTAAATTTATTAGATGTATTTAAAAAAAAATGTGAAATTCACAGTGAAAATGCACACCAAAGTCAAATTTGGTAAAATCTTAACCACTCTGTTGGTTCAGTAATACTCTGCAGACCTTTTTCTGAAAGGTACATCCGCTTGGGTTACACTGACGGGTTCACAGGGTAATGCCATGCCATCACTGTGTGCATTAATATTGTTCTGTGACATCACTATGTTCATTAAACGTGACTTGTGTCACTATGGCACTGTACACCACTGTGTGCATTATCCCTGTACTGTGACATCACTGTGTGCATTATCCCTGTACTGTGACATCACTGTGTGTATTATCCCTGTACTGTGACACACTGTGTGAATTATCCCTGTACTGTGACATCACTGTGTTTATTATCCCTGTACTGTGACACCACTGTGTGCATTATCCCTGTACTGTGACATCACTGTGTGTATTATCCCTGTACTGTGACATCACTGTGTGAATTATCCCTGTACTGTGACATCACTGTGTGTATTATCCCTGTACTGTGACATCACTGTGTTTATTATCCCTGTACTGTGACATCACTGTGTGTATTATCTCTGTACTGTGACATCACTGTATTCAGTATTCCTCTATTGTGACATCACTTTGTGCTTAATCCCAGTGCATTAGGGGAAACAATAATAAAGCTTTATATGTTATAAACTTGAAGTGGGGCCCTATTTACTTGTTATGATCCTGACAGGTGCTGCCTGTTTTCTGCTCTCTTCTACTATCTAAATCACCTCTGCAGTGACTATTGCAGTAGACCTAAAGACCTCCTAATACTACAATTACCTAAGACATTAACCTACTACTGATCTCGTAGGTAACAGGCCAAGATCAGATATTAAAAAGCAACGTGTTGCGTGGCAGGGCTGATTCATCGGCACGACCTGTATTCCGAGTGAGAACACTCAGGGCTCCTGTTGCATGCCAATGAACTTGCTGTTTTTGCAATCATCCATTCAGTTTATAAAGCAGACATCGCCCACCCGATCCATCCACAGCCCTGTCTGTATTCTGCTTCACATAGACAAAATTACATGCAGAAACACTGAAGCTTCATAGACTCTCCCTGGAGGGACCAATTCAGGTCATGCAGTAGCTAAAAATAGCAGGAACGGACATATGTAGGGAGAGGGATGGGCAAAATGATTACATAAAGCTGTTATGGGATGAGATATTTCCAGGATAGTAGACGGGGAGCCTTTGTGGATAAAGCAGAAGGAGGGTAAAAGACAGTGAGATATTGGGCTATTTCTGCTTCACAGCCGGCCTGACGTCAGTATATATCTGTTGTGGACTAGGAACAGCATCCATAATGTCTGACAAAGACACCTCATTCCCTATGAATTGTAATATATCCCAGTTATAGCTATAGCACTGCACATATACCGTTACAAAGGATATTCTACTTGCCCATAAATCAGGACTGGGGCATTGGTAGGCCAAACCAGAGACTCGGACTATTTGTCCAAAGCCCGACTCCTCCATAAAGGGGAATGCCAAAAATGGCCCAAAGCAAATATGAACAAGCAACACAATTAGAATATGATATTTAAAAAGGTAAGACATCAAGATCATCGTTTTATTTTGAAGCCAGAGTCGGTATTTTTTCCCCCAAAACAGCCGCAACCTGCTCCACAGCCCTGCCAAGGGGGCCGCTAGGGGGGGTCCTCCCCATCCACATGGCACAGCATAACTTGCAGATAGGTTGGGGTCCGACATCTGGACCTCCCCTGATCATGACAACTCCTATTAGAATGGCGTAGGTGATCAGAAATGTGTGCCCCCGCTGCGTTCATTTCAATGGGCCTGACAGAGACAGACAAGTGCTGTACTTCGTACATTACAATGGGACTGCTGGAGATGACTCCATTTAAACTGGGATGCATAACACCCCAGTTATCAGTAAGTTACCTTGCAAGGCAAGTTATCGTGGCCAGAATACCCCAGGGAACCTGTCTGGCATATATGGGACATATCTAACAGGTTGTTTTGGTCCTGTGATCCCTGCTCCCATTCTAGTGAATTGGTCAGCTGTAATACAAGGCACAGCTACTACTAAATGTACAGGGGATGTGCCTGATAAACAAGGGGACATGGCACTTAGCGGAGAACCATGGCACCCTCAGCTAGCTGACTGCTGGGGGTGCGGGGAAGCAGACCCCCACCACGGTCATACTGATAGCCTGGCCTAAGTATAGGCTTAGGAAACGGCACATACAGAAATCACCTAATACCGCAAAAATCACTCACTTTACGGCATACTAATAATAATAATACATCAGGAAAAAGGCAGGAAATCCTTGATTTTATGACAGCCTGTATTCTGATGATGGACAACCAGCACGTACTGCATGAATATGTAGGGGCCATAACCTAAAACAGCTGTCTGCAGATGGGTCTTTCGGAGATATCCTGGTTTGCCTTTAATCCCAGATCATGGCATAGGTTTTATGAAAACCAGTGATCGATCAGTAGGGAGCTAGCTTCCAAACGTTCTCCTTTTAAAGAGAATCTGCCAAGGCAATTTGGGACACTAAAACACCCACAGGTACTTATAGGCAGGGGGTTTAGTGTCCCAATTCGCCCCATTACAAAGCCATCTGTGCTTTATACTCCCGCTGCGGCTGTACTCCCCGCGCTGGCGCAGTTCTTCAGTGAACCCAGAGGAGTACTCCTCGGCTTCAGTGGCATGCCCCCTACCTCCGGCACTTGCACAGTGAAGCCAGGGTGTACGTCCTCAGATTCACTGAAAAACTGCGCAGGCACCGGGAGCACCAGAGAGGAGTGTGATGTGGCTCATCGGACACATCTCTAGGAAGTATAATGTTTTGTTTTTGTTTTTTTTTATTAAATGTGGGCACAGATGGACTTAAAACAATCTATAAAAATATGTGGGTGGTTTAGTGTCCCAATTCGACCTGACAGGTTCCCTTTAACACCAAGGAGGAAATATTTTCATATTCATATAGTCCCAGAATCCTTAGTAGAGCATGTATGGTCTATAAGACCCTGCATAGCACAAGGTGGCCTCAAAAGGCAATAGTCACAACATGCCGAAGAAAAAAAATACACAGATCTGAGGGCACAATCTGTTGCAGATTTCATCTGGACTTCCATGAATTTCAACCACTGCATGCCAAAATCTGCAGGAGTAGACATACTGCCTGAGGCTTTCATAGTCCTGAAATACTGCAGAGATCTGTCACTGATCCTGATATACCTGAACCACCTTGTACACCAGGACTATGTATTAGTTATTCCCACCCTCTTCAAAGCAGTTTGTACCCCTTTAACTGTGCGCACACAGACTGACATTTACATTCAGTTACAGATACATTGGGGCAAATGTATTAAGACTAGCACACAATACACCAGTCTTTATAAAATGCACAAGTTGTGCAGAGAATGGGAGATTGATGAAGAAGCTGCGGTCCAGAATGGAAGGCTACGCCAGTTAGGAACTAGTGTAGATTCCCATTGTTACTCACACCAGAAAACTGGCGTGAATTATAATAAATCTTTCGGGGTGAGGCCTGGATGTCTTGGCCCTAGCCCGGTCCCAACCCACATTCAAATAATGTGGCAGGCAAATCACGGATTGGGGCTTGAGGTACACATTTAGGGCAATGGGTAGTTTTCTGGCATAAAGGGAATGATGAATTTGCCCCAATATGCAATAGACAATGGGGGAGATTTATCAAACTAGTGCAAGGGGAAAGTGGCGGAGCTGTCCATCGCAACCAATCAAATTTCAGATTAGAATCAGAAGTAGAATCTGACCGGTTGCTATGGACAACCGCTTCATTTTTCCCTTGCACTAGTTTTGATAAATCTCTTCTTGGTCTAAGCCATCTTCACTACACTCACAGGGAAAGAAAGGACCCCTGGCCGCACTGACATCTGAGATTTTGGGGACAGGATTAGGTCTCACTGATTCAGATTGGGACAGGACTGATGCTGATGTGAGTGATGATAATCTCTGTACAACGCTGCAGAATATGTTGCCGCTATATAACTATCAGTAAATAAATGTATTTTGTCAGCTTTAGATCCTGTGCTAAAAATACACCAGCAATTATTCTCTGTCTGCGATGGGCAGGGTCCCTTCATAGTAAATGGTGAATGATCTTCCCCTGTGACCCCCCAGTAAGTGAACTGCTTTACTCTATTGTTGTCTATGATGCAGCTGCAGACCTGACCCCAGGCCTCTATGGCCCATAAGGCACTCATCGCATGTATAAATAGCAATAGGATGCCCATCTGGAAACCTAATCGCTGATGATCCCCAAGTGTGATGACATCACCTCAACAATGACAGGAAATACTGATGATATCATCTCTGGCTGAGGAGTGACATGAGGGCTAGCAGGAACTCACAGCCAAGGAGTCCCATTGTGACAGATACAATGAGAACGTGAATAGCCACAATGAGGGGGTTATACGGTTCTTTAAAATTGATGGCCTATCCCTAGCATAGGCCACTAATATTAGATGAGGGGTGCAACTTTTGGCCCTCTCAATGGTCATCAACCTGCAGTGCCCCTGTGAACACTAGGAGGAATTTATTAAGACCAGTGCATCACATACTGGTCTCAATATAGTGAGGGCTGGCAGCAGATGTGTCACAATTATTGAGAGGTTCTGGCGCATTGCGGGAAGGCCCATGTGCCAAAAGTGAAATCTACACAAATCAAGGACTTCAGTAGATTTATGTTTTAAGGCTAGGTTCACACTAGCGCTCTGTCTCCGTTCGGGGATTTCATTCCCCATTCAGGCGGAAACACAGTGGTCTCCATTATAGTCTATGGGGTCCGCGGGTTTCTGCGGGTAACCGCTTTTTAAGCAGATTGGGTTTCCATTTTTTGGGACCCCAAGAGGACCTGAAGAATGGAAACCCGAACGCTAGTGTGAACCTAGCGTAACTCATGCCAATTTTCTGGTGCAATTTATAGTAAATCTGACAGGCTCAGACTGCCCCACCATGGGCCGCCTTGATCCCCAACCACTCAGAGACTGGCAAGTGAGATGGATAATGGCACAAAAAATGTGCCACTTCTGTGCCAGAAAATGAGTGAGAAATATTAATAAATTACTCCACAGTATCATCGTCAACGTGTACACTGCTCTGTACTGCCATACTTCTAGTAGTGGCTGTGCTTGGTACAGCAGCTTTGTCCTTCAAAAGATCCATTCCTGACCTTGACCTTGTTTACACACAAGCGGATTACCTACAATACAGTGAGCAGGGACCGTAAATGGCAGATGTCTTGAAACTAACATCATCTGTGCCACAGGGGAAGATCCAGTACTGTGGCCTCTCACAAGAAAGAAAGCTTGGCATATACAGTAGTTAGCGGACACTCTAGGTAACACCCCATGTTACAAGACTTAGACATCACAGTTTGTATGGAGAGCGATATCCTACATGGCTCATCCTGCAGCCTGGGTAGGAAAGTGTCACAAGAATCTGCACATAAAATTTAGGAAGTTTGCCAATGCAACAGCAATGGGACTTCCATCAGTGACTTTGCGTGGATGCCAACGTGCAGAATGGCTCTTTGCCAGTAGCTGCTGCCATGCCATGTCTTACATCGCCTCTGTGCTACTGGAAGGAGAGTTTCTTAATGTTTGGATCAAGCATCACTGCTGCACATACATCTGACATGGGGGGGGGGTGGATTGTAAAGAATCGTCCTGTTCTTCACGCTTAGACTACATGCAGATGACCGTAGTGGCTTTTACGGTTCACAAAAACAGATCCATATTCCACAAAAATACCCATCTGTACTGCATTCATAATCACGGATCCACAAAAGGACTTTTATGATCCACTACATTTGTATAGGCGAGTATGTACCGCAAATACGGACAGGAATAGGACTTGTGCCATATTTATGCAGATGATTTATACGTCCTGGGCACGGATCTGTAAAATCTACATGTACATGGGGCCGCAAAAATGAATGGGTCTATATACCATCACTAATTACGGATCTGTAACTGTGGATGATATACGGAAAACAACTACACTTGTGTGCATGTGGCCCTATAGGAGTTTTATGAGACTTTAAAGAGGTTGTCCAGGCAAAATAAATATTTTTAAAATAGGCCAGGGGAATTGGAAAAAAAAAAAAAAAAAAAAAAAAAAAAAAAACACCCCATACTCACCTATCCCCTGTGCTCCAGTGTCCTCCCAGCACAGTCCGGTCCTTCTGCCGGGGTGTCTTCTCAAAGCTCACCAGCTGTGATGTCATGGATCCCTTCCTCAAGAAGAGACCCCTGAGATGTCACAGGCAGTCACACGGTTGCTGATTGGCCTCAGTGGTCACGTGCGGCAGGGACTTCAGAAGATAACAATGGACCAGCACCAGAGCCCAGGGTTAAGGGGAGTGTGATTTTTTTTTTTTTCGCCTCCCCTGGCCTATTTAAAATATAACAATTTTGCCTGGACAAACCCTTTAATATTGATGGTCTATCCTTAGAATAGGCCATCAATACCAGACTCTCAGCATCCCTGCCCATAAGCTGTATGAAGGGGCTGCAGCAGCCAAACAAGTGCTGCGGCCCCTATTACCAGGCACAGTGCCAAACATTCTGCAGCTCCCATTCACTAGAATGAATGATCACTACAGTACTGTATGGCACTATACCAGGCGATGAAGAGGCTGAGTGTTTGCCCATGTGCCACAGCCCCTGCAATTCACCAAAGCCACCAGTATGCAGTGTACGGCGCTGCTGCTATCATCATTAAATAGGAGAGGTGCAGCACACACCGCCCGTCCTATCCTTAGGATAGGTCACCAATAATTTTAGCCCAGAAAACCCCTATAAATATAATATACTGCTGGTGGTGATATAATAAGGCTGCACTGGTTGCATGGTTACAGGTCACAGTTTAGGAGGATGGTGGCGCTGGGATGTAAAGAAAGCAGGAAAGTCACTGAGGGAAGCAGCAGAGTGCCGCTATACTGTGGAGGGCTGAGTAATAGCCAGCATGGCCCAGCGTCTTCCTCTTATGACTATTAACAGCGCTATAATTAATCTGATGACTTTCAGAGACTTAGGAAATCATTTTTTTGTGGTTAGAACCCTTTAAGGTCACCTTAAATCCTTGTAAGCTGCTCACATTGACGCCCACTGTATCCACAGGGCCCATAAAATAGCAGACTACAAGAAAGCAAAGACATACAAGTCAGATGTACGATTCTATTAGCCATGTAAAGGTTGATAAGGTCAGAGCGGCCTGAATTATTAACATTTCCATCTAATAGGATCCCGGGTCTAGATGGAAACCATTGGTTACATAATTCAATTTCCCTCTAGTAAAAGTAATTACCGGTACATGGCAAGAGCGAGCCAGACGGGCAGATAGAATGAGTTATCACTGCTGGGAAATAACTAACCAGGCCTCAGCTGCAGCCGGGTCAGTACATCTCAGGGCAATGTGTTTTACCAGGCTGAAAGGTAGAATATACATAGGTAATATACAGAGTAGGCATCATTAAAGGGGAGCCACTAACGCTCCTGACATACCACAGTGGCTTTTCTTAGAACTCTGGGTTGCTTTGTTCTTCTGTTATTCCTCCTGGAAATGTAGGATTAAGTTGACAGATGGGCATTACTATTCCACAATCAGTGCTGACCGTGTCAGTGTAACTAGTGGAAGGGTAACACCTACATGCCCTCTCTTGTCAGGTTCGTCTGGTCAGCTGTTTGTTAGGTCTTTATCTACCTGTCCAAGGTATAAATTGTCTTTATGGGTCGGTATGAATCTTGAGGTTTTGAAGGGAGTCTACCGTCACCAAAATTGCTTCTCAACCACTTATATGGTTAGTAACATAGTGAACAGAACTTTTTTTGTGTCAAATTTTGCTGCTGAGAAAATCAACTTTTAATCTGTAAGCAAAGTTGTTTGGTGCATGCAGGGCATGGCTGCACCTACCAGAGCACCTGTTTTGCATGCGGCCGCCACCCAATGTTGCCCCAAAAATAAAGATTGACAGGTGCCAATGTGCAGTGACCACAGGTGACAACAGGCGCTCTAGCAGATGCACCAAACAACTCATCTGCATATGAGAGGTATTATTAATATGAACATACAACGGCATATAAGAGGCTTACAAGAGATTTTGGCAGGGTGTCAATTCTAAGGTGAAAGGGTCTGGACTACAACAGTTCTCACCTATCTACACGATGGAGGATAAGTACACACAGAGGAATCTGGAGCCGATTTTGGAGGCAGATTGTACCTCAATATCAGCTCCAAATTCCATCCTGAATCTGCATCCTATTGTATTCAATAGTGGGCAGAGAGCAAAGCAGGACCCGGAAAAAGAGAAGAGTCCTGCTCAAACTTACTGAAAGCGGTCAGCTGTAGAACTCGTGGCATGAGAAAGAGCCAGAGCTTTGGCTTCCCACCACACAAATCACAGCACCGGTAGGCCCCTTCGAATTCCTCTTCATTTTCCAACATGTGAACGGGTGCTTAGTTTCTGATTGCTGGGGGTCCAACCTTTGAGAGCTTCAGTGACCAAGAGAACAGGGCCCTCAAGTTCCCACTGAGAATGGAGATGTAGCATGCAGGTGAAACCACCTCTCCATTCACTTCTATGGAATAGAAGTAAATGGAGCGAGTCACAGAGGGGATTTGGGGCCCCCAATCTCATGATTGATTGCTGGGGCTCCAGCTTTTGCGACCATTAACAGACACATCCCCTATACCAGGGATCGCCAACGTTTTTTGCATGGTGATGAAGAACTGAGTGTGCCCTGCAATAATTGTAAGGATATTGTTCTATATAACAATCCATATCATCTACCAATGAATTAGTGGATTACACGTCTATTTCTCTGGTGATAGGATCAGCTTTAGTGTGAAGAGAGGACTCAGAGTAGACACTGACACACCTTTCCAGCCTTGTTGAAATGAATGAACATACACTTTAGCTTGTTCTGTGGTCTTACGACTTTTAGACTTGGTTCAAGGCATAAAAACAATTGCTACCCTTTGAGCAGGCTAGCTCCAGCCCAGACATAGTGTCACACCTCATGCTTCCCCCTTAGTATCTCCTCTCCTGGAGCAGCACAGCTGAGAGAGTCCTGTGCCAGGTAGACATGCCTGAAGTGCCGACGGTTGCTGAACCCTGCCCTATACTATGAATAGGGAATAAGCGTTGGTAGTAAGAAAACCACTTTAAGCTGGGACCCCACCTGCTAGAGAATCCCATCCACACATTGCAGAAAAATATGCGCAGCGTAAATTCTGCGATCTCCAAAACCGTTGTGTTTTGGGAAATCACAGTATCTCAATTATACCTAGGAAATACCGGTGGTTTCCCTATAGGTATAACTGAAGCAGAAAGTCCGCAGAGAAAAACTGTGGACTTTCGGTGAAAAGCGCTGTGGGAAAATCGCAATGTGTTTCCGCCATGTGGGGCCTAGGCCTTAGGCTAACCCTAACCTATCTATCTGCGGAGTTGGGTTCTGCTGACAGATTCCTTTAAAAGGAATCTGTCAGGTCAATCTGGAGCACTAAACCACCCACAGGTCCTTATAGACCTCGGTTTTAGTGTCCCAGATCGCCCTGTTGTAATGCAATCCGCAGGCGCATTACAAATAAAAAACCTTTATACTTACCTAGAGTAGGGTCTGATCGACACTGTTTGGTGAGAACAGTCCGGCTTATTCATGAGGCACGTTTCCTGGCGCATGCGCTCTTCTTCAGTGAAGCCAAAGATGGACACCCCGACTTCACTGAGTAATTGCCGGAGGTACGGGGCATGCGCACTGATGCTGAGGTGTACTCCTCTGGCTTCATTGAAGAACTGTGCAGGTGCGGGGAGTACAGCGGCAGGGTGAGTATAAAGCTTTTTTATTTTTAATGCGGCCATGGATTGCGTTATAACAGGGTGATTTGAGACACTAAACCCCAGGTCCATATGGATATGTGGGTTGTTTAGTGTCCCAGATTGCCCTGACAGATTCCCTTTAAGGTTTTACAGAGAGGTCTGTAATAATTTTGATTTCTAAAGTCTGAAAATTTTGCGGGGCACACAATAAAATTTCTCTTGCTGTAGGCTTATATATTGGTAAATCAGAATTTACAGCAACCATAAAATTGGTTAATAATAAAAAGAAAAAAAAAAGTAAAAAGACCATTATCATATGTTTTTATCTTTATTCAAAGATACAGAAGAGGACAACTTGATATTTTGCTTCTTGTGGGCAACGTATGCAGTGGCATTTCCTTTGTCACATAAGTGGAATCTCTACAAAGTGCCCACCATGGAAATGTCAGCACAAGAGGCTAGTTAATTCTAGTGTGTGAATTGTGCTCTTATCTCGCCGCTGCTGACAAACAGTATAATCGTGTATCGGGCCCAGTGGGCCTCCTGACGTCATGGCTCTTATCTGTCACTTAGAATGTGGAAACTCTGGGATAAGCCTTGTCATTTCTGGCACAGTGGGTACAATAGGATCCATTATCATCCACCGTCCTGTGTGTCTAGTACAAAGGAAGAGCGGATTTACATAAACTATGGACGCCGCTCTTAATAGGTTATTTGTTCATGGGAATGTTACAACACCATTGTCAAGTTAAAGCTAAACTACAGAAAACCAGAATTACCATAATATTAATAGTAGAAAAAAATGTTTTGATTCATGACACATTTTCCTTTACGCTCTATTCATACGGCCAAGACAATTCTCAGCTATGTGTGTAATGGATCTGGGTGGGTCCATTTTTTTTTTCACTGACCCATTCATCATTATGGGTGAATTGGGCCTACGAAAACTGACCTGAGGCCGAGCCATGAAAATTAAATAGAGCAGCTCTTAAGGTGAGGATATACCAAGTGACCAGTCCCGTCACATCCATAAGTCCATCAAATAATGTCACAAGTAAAACTTTGGCTGTAACTGCAGCAGTGACACGCCAATAACCACTGCAAAAGGGAAGGAAGTCATGTGTATTGTATGCCCTCACTCACAGGACAAACAGCGCCTCTGCACTGGGCTCTATGGTAATGGGGGCTCCATCAGCTGACCAGGATGAAGCAGGACAGTCCCCCATTTTGGATGCTGCCCCCCTGCTGAATACAATGGTGAAGCACAGAGTTATCAGCTACATGCCGCACCATTCAGGCTTCAACTGATGAAGTTGGCAGAAAGGTGCGAAGAGACAAGCAGGCCAGAGACATGAATACAGCCAGAGTCTGCAGGCAACTCTGCGGGAAAGGGGTTAGGAGCATAGACAAGGGGGCAGAGCATCATGTGGGGGCTACTTAAGGGGACATTATATTGTGTGGGGGAGCCCACTCTTGAAACCTATAATGTGTTAAAACATCCCTGCTCATCCGTAATCTATTTCTCATTGATGGTTTAGATATATGACAAACATTAAAGAGGTTTTCCGGAATTGTAGGATATGTCAATATCAGATTGGAGGGGAGCCCATGCCGATTAGCTGTTTGAAGGGACCACAGCATTTAGAGGAGCATTGTGGCCCCTTCACTGAATACCAAGCACTGTGCCATACACTGTACAGTCATGGCCAAAAGTTTTGAGAATGACACAAATATTCTATTTTCACATGATCTGCTGCCCTCTGGTTTTTATGTGTGTTTGTCAGATGTTTTTATCACATACAGAAATAGAATTGCATTCATATTATGAGTAACAGAAGCTTATATTGACAGTTAGAATGAGTTAATGCAGCAAGTCAATATTTGCAGTGTTGACCCTTCTTCTTCAGGACCTCTGCAATTCTCCCTGGCATGCTCTCAATCAACTTCTGGACCAAATCCTGACTGATAGCAGTCCATTCTTGCAGAATCAATGCTTTCATTTTGTCTGAATTTGTTGGTTTTTGTTTGTCCACCCGTCTCTTGATGATTGACCACAAGTTCTCAATGGGATTAAGATCTGGGGAGTTTCCAGGCCATGGACCCAAAATCTCTGTTTTGTTCCCTGAGCCATTTAGTTATCACCTTTGCTTTATGCCAAGGTGCTCCATCATGCTGGAAAAGGCATTGTTGAGCGCCAAACTGCTCTTGGACGGTTGGGAGAAGTTGCTCTTGGAGGACATTCTGGTACCATTCTTTATTCATGGCTGTGTTTTTAGGCAAGACTGTGAGAGAGCCGATTCCCTTGGCTGAGAAGCAACCCCACACATGAATGGTTTCAGGATGCTTTACAGTTGGCATGAGACAACACTGGTGGTAGCGCTCACCTCTTCTCCGAATAAGCTGTTTTCCAGATGTTCCAAACAATCGAAAAGGGGATTCATCAGAGAAAATGACTTTACCCCAGTCCTCAGCAGTCCACTCCCTGTACCTTTTGCAGAATATCAGTCTGTCCCTGATGTTTTTTCTGGAGAGAAGTGGTTTCTTTGCTGCCCTCCTTGAGACCAGGCCTTGCTCCGAGTCTCCGCCTCACAGTGCGTGCAGATGCACTCACACCTGCCTGCTGCCATTCCTCAGCAAGCTCTGCACTGCTGGTAGCCCGATCCCGCAGCTGAAACACTTTTAAGAGACGGTCCTGCCGCTTGCTGGTCTTTCTTGGGCACCCTGGAGCCTTTTTGGCACCAATGGAACCTCTCTCCTTGAAGTTCTTGATGATGCGATAGATTGTTAACTGAGGTGCAATCTTTCTAGCTGCAATACTCTTCCCAGTTAGGCCATTTTTGTGCAGTGCAATGATGACTGCACGTGTTTCTTTAGAGATAACCATGGTTAACAGAAGAGAAACAATGATGGCAAGCACCAGCCTCCTTTTAAAGTGTCCAGTGGTGTCATTCTTACTTAATCATGACAGATTGATTTCCAGCCCTGTCCTCATCAACACCCACACCTGTGTTAATGGAGCAATCACTGAAACGATGTTAGGTGGTCCTTTTAAGGCAGGGCTGCAATGATGTTGAAATGTGTTTTGGGGAATAAAGTTCATTTTCGAGGCAAATATTGACTTTGCAAGGATGTTGCTGTTAAGCTGATCACTCTTTATAACATTCTGGAGTATATGCAAATTGCCATTAGAAAAACTGAAGCAGTAGACTTTGTAAAAATTAATATTTGTATCATTCTCAAAACTTTTGGCCATGACTGTATAGTGGCTGTACCTGGTATTGCAGCTCAGCCCCATTCACTTGAATGAGATTGCAAACTGGCCATGTGATGAATTCGTGTGCCGTCACTGGCCTATAAACATGGATACGGTGATCACCCGAGGGCCTCTGTCTCTTCTAATCTGTGGGAATATGTCTTCAGTATTTAACTCCCAGAAAGAGGATTCTAGAAATATACCAGAAAATGATAGTCCACTTATTGCAAATTATTGGGACAGATAATAGGCAAATACAAGATGATCTAATAGAGAAGAGTAAGTAAGTGCCTTCACACTGCCCACATAATGCTCAAATTTTGGGGGTCAAATTTAGTAGCCAAAAAAATCTGATCAGACTCTTGCAAGACCACCAAATTTGCTCCGTGCTTTAAATAAGCTTAAAAGAGAAGGGACGCCTACACCAGAGATCCCTTAACAGCTTTGGCTTGTCGAGAGGGCTCAGTGACAAATGGTGTAAATACGGTAGCTATATCCTAAGTTATGTTGCAAGGCCTGATAAGGGGTCAGACACTGACTTAAAGGATAGTCAATTTCCATAGGTGGCACTAATGAGGCACCAAGACGTAATCTCCATATTTTTTTTTCCTAGGAATCATTGCCTGGCCTATAAGACTCCTTCTGGTGACAGGTGGTCTCCACAAGAAGAAACAATTCCCCTGTAGACTGTACTTTTGTACATGATAATTCACATATTAGCTTACCTGTGAGAATATTTTGTAGAAGTCTTTAGGAAAGGGCTGAATACAAATCTATTCTCTGCATATTTTTAGTGCAGTTGTCACTCTATTACTTCCACTATGACTACCTGTTACTCACCTTGTCCAACCAGTGGGTCCCCCCAAGTGGCGCCACATCCTGCTGAAGGCCTTGTCCAGTTATTAGGCAAGCAGACACTTCCACCAATCTCATTTTAACTCCTGTTCTTTACATCAGCCCCCCTAATTTAGACCGTGGCTCTCAGACCTTGTCCTTTGGATTGCCTGCCTGGTACCCGCTGTTCTCCTCCTGGCTCTGACTTTCAGCTGTTTCCTTTCCTCAGTGCTCTTCCATCTCATCCTCTGACCAGAAGCTGATGGATGTCCTGGGGACCACAAGTGACTCCATTCCTGGCCACAATACTGCTTCATCATCACTACCGCTGCCATTCCTTGACTATTCTAGGAATTGTAACTGGGGAATCTTCTTGTAGCAAAGACCACCCATCCTTGCAGGGGTAAAAGGGGTTTTCTAGGACTTACATATTGATGACCTATCCTTAGGATATCTTCAATATGTGATTGGTGGAGGGTCAGGCACCTAGGACCCCTACTGACCAGCTGGTTAAAGAGAACTGCTGTGTTCAGGTGAGTGCTGCAGCCTCTTCACTGAATATCAAGCAGTGCCATACAGATTTTAAAGGACCGTGCTTGTTATTGCAGCTCAGTCCCAATGACATGAATGAGACTGAGCTGCTGCTACACCATGTGACCAATGAACACAATACCATCAGCACAGGGAAGAGGTCACAGCACTTGTGAGCACCACAGTCTCTTACAATAGCTGATCGGTCATGTACTGATGCCCTATCCTACGGATAGGCCATCAATATGCAAGTCCTGGAAAACCCCTTTAAGGGTGATGACCAGGGCATTCCTTACAAACATGTACTCTGGTACTGGCAGAGCGTTGTTTACTGGGGGTGATAAGCGCTTCCAGAATATGGTGAGATCCGCCAATATTTATCTATTGTGTATGATCAGCTGTACGGACGCTATTATTTTACGGACTGGAAAACTAAAATGCATATGTATTGTGCTCCCAGAGATAAGCGTGATTATGTTGTGCTAAGTTTGGTACAAGCAGCGCCTGTGTAGCCTCCAGATAACATGTGTGATAGAACAGGCAGCTTTTCCATGAACAGCTGTGGAAATGGCTGCAACTGATACCACCAGGCTCCGCGAAAAACCTCTACAAAGAGCGCTCTTCATGTCAGCTATACTAAGATTAACCATTTCACTCAAGGGAAAGGATTTTCCCACTACTATAACCAGATTTAAACTTTGTAGACAATAAAAAGTTAAACATTTTTGCAAATATAACTAATTAGAAATTTTGCAGCGTTTTAGAGATTTTCTCTAACCATCTAAGTGTTGACAGTCTGTTGTCTTGATTGGTTGTCAATGGATACGACCATGAATACAGGAACTTTCTATGGTCTGGGACTTGTCAGATACCCAACCAACTTAAACAAGCAGTGAGATCTGCCAGCAGCATGGTATAGAGCAGGAGGAGCGGAGCAGAAGATGTGCAGTTTAGTGCGTATATATAACTTGTAACTTCTTCATTTAAATTATTGATCATGCTGTGTTTAGGAGTCCAGTGGGCGGTCCTATTCAGTGACTGGCAGCTAAATGTACTGAGTAGGACCGCCCACTGGACTCCTAAGCAGAATGAACAGAGATGTATATTAATAAATTACAAGTTATACTGAATCTTTTCCTACAAATCTACTGTATATATCTTACAAACCCTACGTTTACAATCTCCAGTGGAAACTCCATCGCAGTGTCCACCAAAAATCGGCAGAGGAAAAAGTCTTGCATGGCAGACACCCAACGGACCCCATTATAGTCAATGGAGTCAGTTGGACTGTGTGTAACTGCTGTTTTAGCAGTCTGTCCCTCTGATTAAGACCGTGCTCAGTATCTATTTTCAGAAAAGATATGGGTTTGGGGGTGGAAATATTAGGGAGAGATAGACAATGACAAAACATAGCCAATCCAAGAGGATGACAGTCCAAGGAGCCAACCAAATTTTAACCAACAGTCCGACTACCTATCTATATGAATGAGTTCGCCTTGTGGGGGCAGATGGGCTTTTTACTGTTTGGTATATGTATAATGAAGAACCTCTAATTTATGTGTGTAGTTTATAGATCATATTAGCTCATTTATAGGTGTCAATATTAAATAAAAGTTGCATTGCTGCTATATCTTCTGCTGCATGTTCTGCATTGCTATCTATCTATCTATCTTTGAAAAAGGTTACAGATGGGGCCAAAACGATGCGTTGGAATAAGGAAAAACCAGATCACTTTACTCCTGGACTGCTGCCATTTTTTACTATTTTATCTATCACCGATGTACCTGCCCGTCTTGAAATGCCTTGTATTCCGAGTCTTCCCATGAGCAGTCCTATAGCCTTGGTGCTGGTGATACACCATCAATACTGTATGGCAGAACAATAGACCAGTAAAGTATTCTCCATAGAAGCAATTTTTGTATCTATGTAAAGGCTTCCAAACAATGAGAATTTTCCAGAAAATCTAATACGTACCAAACACTAGACTGTTATGAAAGGTGAAGTGGCAATGTGTTTGCAGCTTTGCTGTATTTAATATGACATTGTTAGTAATAGATAAGTAAGTTTCTGTGTATCCCGCTGAGATCCTGGCAGTGAATGACCTTGTTATTTTCTCCCTGTGGAGGAAAGAGTCTGCAATGGATCACTTAACACAGTCGTGCCTGTAGACTGAACGTTCCCAGCTCTGATACCTGGCCCTTCTGTGCTAGTCCTTACACCACGTACCAGGCGGACCGCACATCCTTTATGCTCTACAACACTATAAAGCAGCAGAAGTGGAGAAGATCAAGTGTATAATCATTACTGAAACCTGCTCACAAAATATACTGTATATATATATATATATATATATATATATATTTTTTTTTTTTTTTTTTTTTATCATCATTTTTGGTTTTCTTTGTCTACAAAAAAGTATATAGAGTCCATTATGAGAAAAGTGCAGAATGGACGCAATATATTGTATTGGTGGAAGCAATACTCCACACAAAACTAATCCACTGTCCTACGCCTAGCACAGGACCTCTAGCATGGCACCGGGATTTTCTTAAGAGACTCTTGAACACCCATGTCCCACACTAACCCAAAGACTATGTTCATACAGGTCACATTTGTATATTCCAAATTTGACGTATGTTACTAACAGAGCTGACCACTTACCTGACTCCTACATATACATGTTTGCTTAACCTGGCCAAGTGGAGCATGGGTACTGAACTGGAAGAGGGACAGGTGCTGCCCCCAATGGCTTTTTCCCCAAAAAACTAAAGAACTGGGTAGTTGAAATCCAACAACCCGATCTATATCTCCCCCAACATTGGGCAGATTTTTCAGCCAGAATAGTCAGTAGACAGGGACTCCTTGCATCACAGTGATCTATGTTGCTAACAGTCCCTGCCTGCCCGCCTGCGGCTTTATTGTCCCATACTGTTTTAGTAGACAGTAGAACCGCGAAGAGACAGGAACTCCTCACTATGAGGCAGAGTCTCAGGGTTTGACCAATATACAGACCAGATTTTCGAGCCTAGATTCCCTGTGTGCATGGGGCCTTAGACAGCAGCCAGTACTCTGCTCTGTACTGATAAGGGACATGAACCTCGCAACAGTGTTGTCTACACGAGTCAATGTGGGCTACTTCACATACTTTGATCCCATGAAGCACTGCTTGAAAAAAAGTCACCGTACACTGCTGAGTCTCTTCAATAAGATCTGGTAACCCTCCCTGAGTTTCCAGGGACGTTGCTCTAGCTTTCCTATAACAAACCACATAACTATTTTACAGTCTGCGACATGTCGGACCATCTGCTCCTCTTTGAAGAAATCTGTTGACAGGACCTGTTAATAAGTATTAGGGTTAAGCATACATCATATATACATTACAAATAGCAGAGTGCAGAAAGTTCGGCTCACACTCTGCTCAACTAGACATGACACTTTGTCAACATTTAACAGGAACCGCCATTCATACCCACTACCAAGAACTTTTCAACCTCTGACTTCCAGCCCTTCCTGCCTTATATTATAACGCTGCCCGAGTGACCTAGATCTGTCCTTAGAAACATGGACTACGGACAAGAATGACAAGTGTGACCTGAACAACTTCCACTATGAAGCTTGAACTTTTCCAGGTTGAAAATGTTTTAAGATAATGCCAAGAATGATCCAAGAACATAAAGACAATGGGGCAGATTTATTAATCCTGTGAAGCTTTTAGAAGGTGTAAACTTAGACCAGGCAGTCTGAAATGTTCCAGATTTATCACAGTGACTGATGCTGGATGATACATCTGGTGCATCTTTAGTCTGTCAAGTCTAAGTTTACACCCCCAATTAGTTGGTTTAGTTAGTGGAAGACTTTTGAACCCATATTTTGGAGAACATGGTCACATCTCTAGCGATGTCCCTTTCTGCTAAGCCTCCCCCCTTATCAGAGAGGGGAGAATTAGGGTCTAAGACACATAAATGTGATGCAAGGCATGTACAACAGATTTTTTTCTGTGAAAATCAAGTCAGAATTTGGTGTATTTCGCTTAGTAAATCTGCCATTAAGAGCGTGTAAAGATTTCACAATGTCGTATTTCAGATTCTTAAGTTCTTCATTTCTCCTTTTTGCATATGTATATAAAAGGGCTTATTTTTTGCGGTACAAATTGTACTTTAAATGGTACAGTTTAGGATTCAGTATGATGTAACGTGAAGCTGGAAAAAAATTCTGAATTAAATCGGAATGGTATGGGATTACAAAAAGCAACAGCAATGGCCCCATTTACTCATGGGCTTTGTTTTTATACAGCATTGGCTGTGCAACAAAAATGACAATAACTATATTCTGTGGGTTGGTACGACTACAGCGACACCAAATTTATATACTTTTTGTTATGTTTTAACACCTTTGCAAAAATTAAAAAAACATTGAAAATAAAATATATTTTTACTCGGCATATTCTGACACCCATACGATTTCTGTGTATGGCCTGTGTAGGATGTCTTTTTGTGAGGCATGTAATACGGTTTATTTTAATCATTATGGAGAAATTCTGACATTTTAATTGCTTTTAATTTCATTTATTGGGAGGCGAAAAAATGGGAAAAAAAGGCAAAATCGGCATGGAATAAGCGTTTTTAGATTTTTTATTTTTTTTAAAGTTGAGGTATTTTAGGACACAGGGATACTTAATGTGTTCATGTTCGTTCGTATTTATTTTTTGTGTGACCTAGCCAAAGGGGAGGGTGATTTTAATTATTTTAATTTTCCTATTTTTTTGAATTTTTTACACTTTATTTTTAATTATTAAACCCTGCAGGGGGTATGAGCCTTCCTGAGCAGGTGCCATCTATAAAGTCTTAAAACAGGCATACATTTACGGCACGTCGGGAAGATTTAAAATGGACCTGTCACCTCTCCCATGTCTGTTTTCATAAATACTGGTTATCCCCATAATACAACAATTCTGGAGGATATTTTCTTCTAAGGCTATGTTCACATCCATTGGAGACTCTAGAGCAGTGGTCGCCAAAAATCGCGGAGGAAAAAAAAAGTCCTGCAAACGTACTTTTCCCCAGCTGGTTTCAGTTTAAAAATGACGGACCCCATTATAGTCAATGGAGTCTGCCGGGCTCCGTGTATAACCGTTGTTTTACCAGTCTGCCTCTCCATTGTTTGAGTACCGAACAACGAAGATGCAATGCTAGTGTGAACCTATCGTCACTCTACATTGTCCTGTTCCTCTGGTATCCCCAGTTGAAATTTAGAAATAAATTGACACCTGGATGTTACCATTCCCCTTGTCACTGGGGTGTGTCCGTACACCGTCTGATATGGTCAGCACTGATGTTACACTGTGAGAGGTGCGCCTCAAACTGGTAACACCCAGATGTCAATTTAGACATTAATTTCTGGGGGGGGGGGGTTGCTATGGCACAATGTAGCATAATAAAAAAAAAAAAAAAAAAAAAAAAAAATGGATCAGATATTTAATGGGAATAGAAGTATTAACTAAAACATACAGGTCAGAGAGCTGACAAGTCCTCCCTGAATGTAGTATTACATTGTAGAGTACATTGTTATCCTGGTTAATGTGCAACGGTTTGTGAATGAAAAAAGATGTCACGGCGCATTAATTTTCTGGAATGTAATTAAAAGCGGCCGCTAGATATCACACACCCACGCTCAGCAATCCGTGGTCAGGTCCCTATTTGGAAAAAATTTCAGCTAAACCGATAACAAGGATCAGTGAATGCAGCAGACGTGATTCATGGGTCCTACCTGGGCTCTGACCTTCAGGAATCAGTTCTGCAGCCTCTTAATGCCTCAGCGACCACACCGATTTACTGCATGGAGAAACTATTATTATTTCAGGTAGAAGATACTGTCAGAAAGATCTAGAAGTAGGAGCAGGAAAGCCTCAGAAACAGCTTCAAAAGAAACAGTATGGACTGAAGAGAAAGGGGAGAGGAAGCTCAGAAAGAGACTACCTATTTAGAAGCAGAGTGCTGTCTGATCTATAGAAGAACCAGCAGGGTAGCCAGCTATGTGAAGGAGTTACGCAGGTTCTACAGCAGCATATGCTAGGGATATTTTTTTTTTTTTTAATAAATATAAATTTAGAAACTAAATTGTGCAAATTCACAAAAAAAAAAAAAATCAGAGCAAGAGTTTTCATAGTATTTAAGGTTTATCAAGCAACAGGTAATACTGAACCCTGCCATGACACTAAAGATTTTCTATAATAGATTCTCCAGTGTCAGGCCTCTAGATTCTAGATTACATTTTTGTCAAATGTACAATTTTAAGAGTCCCATTATCTATATTATATATTATATATTATCAGTCTCTTACAAACTTAATATAAAAATGTACACAGAGGCATTAATATTATCTGGTCCGCTAGCTTGACAAGAGGCCATAAATAAATGCCTATAGCAGAATGTTCTCACTCATGAATACTACGGCTGCAAAGCAATAATTGCAAACTAGTTTTCCGTTTGCCTTTTCTGTTTTTGTTATTTCTATTTTTCGGCAGCAAAAAAAAGGGAGGAAACAGAAATCAGAGAGATTAACAAAAAAGAATGGAGCCAGCAGCGTACAGGAAATAAACACTTCTTCTGCCATCATTAGGCTCCATTTTCAGGAAAAAAGCGCCGCTGATCACAATACCTTATTGTACAAATGTATACACAGCCGTGGCAAAGTTTAAACAACTCCAAACAATCTGACTTTGGAGAACTTCAGACACAGGCTTCCTGCATTATACATGGTCTTCAGCTATTAATGGAACTGGATATAGCTCTGGAAGTAGTGAGAGGATTGTACCCGTCACACGGTAGTACTACACTTCACTACATAGTCACACATATCATATATCACTCATCTTTTGTACGTGCAGTACCACAAATCCACATACAGGACTCCCAGAAGTACTCCATGCCTCATAACCCTGTGCCTGGTTGTAGTCTATTTGGGGGTGTTACATGTATATGGATGTGTAGGGCTACACAGCAACTTTAGTTGCACAACATAAAGTTTGTCATGTCGCACAGTGACATTGGTTGTGGTTGCAACACACAACATGATGCAAATCCAATTCGACATTTGCAAAAATCCAAACCTGCTGGATTGCTGGTTGCAAATCACATGTTACTTTGCAAGCATAGACTCCCAACGCACCCGACTATATAATCAATGCGATCCGCCTCTCCGTTGTTCTGGTCCTCCGACAGGCCAGAACGCCGAGATCCATCTAGTATAAAAGAATCATCCCTCCAAAGCCACCTTAGACTGGGTCCATACAGGGCATAATTGTAATATATAAGGAGTTTGTATGTTCTCCCCGTGTTTGAGTGGGTTTCCTCCGGGTACTCCGGTTTCCTCCCACACTCCAAAGACATACTGATAGGGAGTGTAGATTGTGAGCCCTATATGGGACAGTGACTGACAATGTCTGTAAAGTGCTGTGGAATATGATGGCGCTATATAAGTAAGCCTAATAATAATAATAATATTATACGGTAGCAGCACCATCCACGCAATGAGCTAAGATCCTGCAAAGCAAGTGGTCTAGGTTATGTGAATCTGTCTTCTTTCACACTATTTTTTTGAGCTGGTAAAAATCATGAAATTTACACACCTTTTACAAGACTTTTATAAAGGAGGACATGTCATTTACTGATCGGGTTCTGACCTACTGGCCCAATATTGATTACTAATATAGAGTAAAGGGGGCCATGCATATAGTCATGGCTGTCTAGGCACGGCGCATATACTGTAATTTATCCCCACTCATTCTGTCCGTCTCATGATGGTGTCATGGCGTTCAGACTCCCACGAAGTGATGGCATACTGCCCTGACACATACAAGATCAACTCGTAATATGTTAAAGTACAAAGTTAAGCAACCCATACCCTAGTCATTGTAGACATTTTCTCCTGACTGTTGGCACCTCATTGTGACAAGTGACAGACCAGCCCCAATGGTCAATTGTAAAAATCTATTGTGACTTCTTCAACATTCACAGCTTCCATCCCAATAAGGCTTCTGTTTTAGGATCCACTTTTAATATATTGACATGGACAGCGTAACAGCTCTTAGACAACTACAACTCCCAGCAAGCCCTGTCAGTCTATCAGTTTACAGCCATCAGCTTCAGCGTTACAGTGATATCCTAATATGTACTGTATTTACCAGTCCTGGTAATGACCTTTCTTGTACACGCAGCCTTGTCCCCAAATGTACTCGGACGGATCCTTTCTGCACCGGTGACAATCTCCTGCTTTCCTCCTCGGTGGACACATAATAGGTTTTTAGTAAAGTTCTCTATAACCTTCATAGCCGGCTCATCTATCCTTTCCTGATGTCAAAGGAAGTCACAGGTAGAGATTCTAACCTTTAGATGTCCGCTGATATTAGAAATGTAATTGACTGCCCATCTTTATATACATGACCCCTTGAATACCATGTAAATCATTCATGTCGCTTACGCCGCTGACCTAATTGTCGACTTGCATTAGTCTTTATGAGGATCAATAAGCGTCATCCTGTGTGCATTAAACTAAACGTTGAAGGCTTTTACTGTATTGGAAAAGCCATAAATTTCTCTCGCCACAAGTTTATTGTCTCTCGTGCAAATTGTGTAAAGCCTTAGACCTTGGTTTTATGCGCATTAAATATAGCACTACATTCACTTATTAAAAATGTCACATTATTGACTACTATAATAAAGTAACTGTGCACTGCATTGGCGCAGCATCGGCCAGTTCTGCTGCCCCCAATGTTTACAATGCTAGCAGCTGAATGTGGGAGGAGACAATTCTTCGCTCAGGTCTTGTGCTGGGAGATCACAGAATCAAAATTGTATATCACTATAGGCACAGGCACATATATCGGAGCACAGGTTATGTGTAGCATATCACACCGGCCAGCACAGAGGGTCCAGTTATATCCCAATCTTTTAATACAAGCATTAATAGCAGTAGGGAGTCATTAAACCATCTATAGGCTGCCCCCTGTACCCACAGAATAGCCATATGAATAGCCAAACATAGCCAGCCCCCTAGATTCTGCTATCCACAACATGGATGGGAACAAAACTGTTCAACAGTGGTTTCAGGTATAGCGTTTTTAGGAAAAATACGGAATTTTCTGCCAAAAAAATGCCATGGCCATATGTTAGCTGTAGACGGTCGGGAATTATTGACACTGTGATTTTGGAATCACTATAAACTGCGATTTTTATTTGTGGTGCATTTTTTTGGGTCCAATTTTTTTTTTTTATGTTAACCCATAGACATTACTATAGGAAAACAACACTAAAAGTAAAACTGAGGTCATACATGTGTGAGGAAATAAACCTTGTAATAAAACCCCCAAAAACCTGCCGCAAAAAAGTCTGAAGGAAGGAAGTCCAAGGTACAGTAAATATATCAATGGGATCCCATTTACCTGTCAAAGCCCTAAAGAGTGCCTTTTGACCTCCGTTGGGACGGTATACATTGGTACACGTTTTCCTTTGTGCTACAGAATAACATAGTAGACAATGATATTTCATAGAGGAGCATCCAGTATAAGAAATGTATGGGCAATGTATGCTTATATAGTAGCATACACTGGAGACATCTGTAAGGTTACGTTCATATCGGCGCCGGAGGACTTTTTTCCTCTGCTGGATTCAGTTTATAAATATGAGAGACACCCAATGGACCCCATTATAGTCAATGGGGTCCGCCAGGCATTGTGTGTAACCGATGTTTTAGTGGTCCGCCTCTCCATTGTTCAGGTGCTCCAATGGTCCCAAACAACGAACAGCCAGCGCTAGTGTGAACCTAGTGTCAAGCTGTATGTGTCAGGAAATCGTGAACTGGGGGTCAATTTTGGGTGGTTAGAAAAAAGTTACCAACTTCAACTCTGGCTTCAAAATAAAATGATTAGGTTTCATTATATTATACAATTATTAATATCATATAATTATTTAGATACATAGTTCTTACATATTACTTTCGTAAGAAGTCACCCTCTAGTCTTTCATGAATTAGAGGAGCTCTTCTGGAGTCTTGTCTGACTATGGCTGTCAGCCTACTGACTGCAATACCTAACGACAATGACGCTCGATGGACCGCACTGACTTATACTGGGGTCTATTGGGTTACATCATATAACCAGGAAATAGAGGCACGGCATGCCGCACTATTTTTCCTGTCAAAAATGACACAATCCAGCAGAGATTCCAAGTAAGGAAACAAGTTTCAAAAAGTTATGTCAATCGTCTTCTGCTCCGTCACCAAAAATGAAAAGATGTGTCGTAATGCTGAAATATAGTTTCTAGGAATCAGCTCATATATCAGATGTAACTACACCAGGGTCATATCAGACATGTAATTTGGAGAGACACAGAGATTAATTGACAAAATTACAGCTTTTATGTACTCTTAGCTGGAAAGTCAATAACCACTTATGGTTTACAGGCACGAGACACGAAAACAGAGGTTGCTGGCGGGCCGGCTATAGCACCTATAATTACCCTAATGAGGTATAAGTCATTATACAAGTATCTACAAAGTGGAAAAACAAGCGCAAGAACCACCAGAATTCTGCAACACCTATGTAATACATTTTTAGGCTGGCTCTCTACACTGCAGCAGGGTTCGGGTGGCTCAGGTGCCCGATTCATTTCGGGTCAAACAAGTTCGGATAGAACCAGAAGTGAAATTATTATACTATGGGGTTACTCCATACCCCAGGTTAGGCCCGGTTCACATCTGCGTTCGGGTTTCCGTTCGGGAAGTGCGCTTGGGGACCCCTCCCAACGGAAACCTATATGCATAAAAAGCGGTTTACCTGGGAAACCTGCGGACCCCATAGACTATAATGGGGTCCGTGTGGTTTCCGCACGAAACATGCTTGCAGCACTTTCCTCTCCGCTTGCTTCGTGAAACCGAGCGGAAACCGCACGGACCCCATTATAGTCTATGTATACTCTACTCCCCAAACGGAACCTGAACGCAGATTTGAACCGGGCCGTATAAAAGGTGGAGGCCCAGGGGAGATGTAAAAAAATTAAAAAATCATTTATACTCACCTTCCCTCACCTCTTTTGGGCCTGTTTGTGGCATCCAATGCTCTCTCTTGGCCTCCCTTCGGTGACAGTCAGCGTGCCCATGTGATCGCTGTGGCTCAATGACAAGCCTCAGCAGTGACCTAGGGCGCATGATGTCATCAGGAGAGCGCCGAACGCTGTGAGGAGGCCAAAAAGAGGTGAGGGAAGGTTTGAACAGAGTATAATAATTTACAGTAATGCATGTCACGATGGCTATTTTTGGTCATCCAAGACAAGTCCCCAATTGTTCAGTTTCATTAAAAACCAAACAATTTGGTATAGTTGGGTCAAACCTAGCTTGTGAAGCAGCTCACCCATCTCTACTTTTCACTAAAGTGACACGAGTGGAGTAAAAAGGTGGAACAGTAGCAATTTTTGGCATGGGCCAAAAAAATATTACATTCACACTACAAAAATGGTATAAAAACTCTATTACATTCTGCCCACCACAGTCTTTTTGTGGCAGTCTTGAATGCAGCTTTTTGAACCAAAGCCAGGAACGGATATAGAAGAGAGTAAAAGTTTCAGTCTTACCTTTATATTTTTCCTTCTTCTGATACCCACTTCTGGCTTTCTCTCATAAAACTGAGTCAAAACTAGCACAAAAACAGTGGGGAAGAAGAATTACTCTTTACACTCTTGGCTTTGGATGAAAGTGGGGAATGCGGTGGTGTAGGTTTCCTCCGGGTACTCCGGTTTCCTCCCACACTCCATAGACATACTGATAGGGAATTTACATTGTAACACAAGTGAGCCTATCTACAAAGTGCTGCGGAATATGTTGGTGCTATACAAGTAAAATAAATTCAGAAAAAAAAAAAAAAAGCAGGTTTTTAGCAACGAGGTCCTACTAAATAGGAACGAGGTACGACACAACCTAACAAATGATCAGATTTTCGCTAAAACTGTGGAAAGTTAGGGTTTCTATTAAAAGAAGACAGGAAATTTGTTCTTTTCCAGAAATGTATAAATAGGATTTTTTTTCGAATGGGTTGGGTAAACTTCATGAATCTCATGGGATGCAGCCTGCATATTTCTGGTGTTCTCCATCTGTGTAAATGTGGGACTCTTTGGTTTAGGGGCACTTTACAAGCTCTGGGGCATATTTACTATTGGTGCAACATGACCTTGGCGTAAATGTGCGGGGAGAAAATTGTCAATTTTTGTCGCAAAGGGATGTGGATTCACATGAAGGGGGTGCCAAATTGCTCCAAATTTTTGAAGTAAAATTCTGTCCAAATTAAGACAACAAATAGGGGGTATAAACTTATACAGATGCAGAGATAAATCTGGCGTATTTCCAGATCGTCTTTCTAAGTTTACACTGTCTACACACACTTTTCTATTAAAAGATGGCTGGACCATGGTAGCAAACAATCCCTCGGACCTCGTGTCCCCCTATCTCCTCACAGAATGTAAGCTTCTTCCATGGTCGTTTCAGCCGCAGAACCCGCTCCACTCACAAGGTCCATTCATCTGAGCCTCAACAGAACGTGAAAGCCATAGCAAAAAGCCAGAGGGGAGGAAAGTGAAGAGGAATACGAAAGTCCAAATTCCTCTTGTATTTTCCACACACTGAACATACCCTTAGGAGTCCAGTGGGCGGGTCTTCTCAGTGACTGACAGCTATCTCTATGCACAATTATACAAGGACAAATGTCAATCACTTGTAGGACCGCCCACTGGACTCCTAAGTCCAGAATGAGTAGTGATTTACATGGATAATTGACAACTTCTACTGAATCTTTTCCCAGACGGAATATGCAACGAGTCTGCTTTCATTTCTGACAATTGCACTTATATAGGTCACAAAATAGTTTATAAAAATGACCGACACAGTAACAGTTTAGTCAGTAAGTGTTGGGAGGTAAAATACCGTGGAGATGTTACTGCTTTGAGGAGAGGATCTGACATTTTCTTGCGAGGATTTATATTTATCCAAATTGTACAGTAGTTCTGTAGCAGCTTAACAAAGCTGTGCCAGAAACCACAGACATCATCTTGGAGAGACTGTCAGCACTGCTATTTTAAGGCTGCTTCACGTCGAAAATGAAGATGCAATTTCCAAGCATATTTAAGACAGAGCAAGTTGTCAAGTGATGGGATATATTAAAATGAAGACCGAGGCTGAAGGATAAGTCCTACGGGCTGTAAAGTGTATTCTAAGCCATGCACATATTCTGGTAAAAGGATATGCACAGTGCAGCTCGTACTGAGACAGACCTCATCTTGTGTATCAGAGAATTCCTCCATTTATCCTGTTATTTAATGGAGATAGAAGGCAGCAGATGCTCACATGGAAAAGTAGAACGCGAGCCGTCCCTTCTCCAACCCCCTCCAACATCTGTCCCTGCAGCTCATTGATCTCCATGTGAGTCTGGAGGCAGCGAAGAGCAGAACAGAGGACGGAGCAGTGTGTATACTGTACGCAAACTAACATACTGTATAACTGAATGTGGAGGCCAAGTACATACCATCCTGTATCCGTCCACTGCCTACAACCCGGACGGTGCTCTTAGCATTTAAAGGCTGGACTCTGGTAAATATTCTGGTGGCAAAATGGTTAAAAGTGTTAGCATTCGGATAAAATAAGTCTACATGCTTGCCAAAGGTGGCCTAAGGTGCCAAAGGTGGCCATATACAGTCATATGAAAAAGTTTGGGCACCCCTATTAATCTTAATCATTTTTAGTTCTAAATATTTGGGTGTTTGCAACAGCCATTTCAATTTGATATATCTAATAACTGATGGACACAGTAATATTTCAGGATTGAAATGAGGTTTATTGTACTAACAGAAAATGTGCAATATGCATTAAACCAAAATTTGACCGCTGCAAAAATTTGGGTACCCTTATCATTTTATTGATTTGAATACTCCTAACTACTTTTTACTGACTTACTGAAGCACAAAATTGGTTTTGTAACCTCACTGAGCTTTCAACTTCATAGCCAGGTGTATCCAATCATGAGAAAAGGTATTTAAGGTGGCCAATTGCTAGTTGTTCTCCTATTTGAATCTCCTCTGAAGAGTGGCATCATGGGCTCCTCAAAACAACTCTCAAATGATCTGAAAACAAAGATTGTTCAAAATAGTTGTTCAGGGGAAGGATACAAAAAGTTGTCTCAGAGATTTAAGCTGTCAGTTTCCACTGTGAGGAACATAGTAAGGAAATGGAAGACCACAGGGACAGTTCTTGTTAAGCCCAGAAGTGGCAGGCCAAGAAAAATATCAGAAAGGCAGAGAAGAAGAATGGTGAGAACAGTCAAGGACAATCCACAGACCACCTCCAAAGAGCTGCAGCATCATCTTGCTGCAGATGGTGTCACTGTGCATCGGTCAACAATACAGCACACTTTGCACAAGGAGAAGCTGTATGGGAGAGTGATGCGAAAGAAGCGGTTTCTGAAAGCACGCCACAAACAGAGTCACCTGAGGTATGCAAAAGCACATTTGGACAAGCCAGCTTCATTTTGGAAGAAGGTCCAGTGGACTGATGATACAAAGATTGAGTTGTTTGGTCATACAAAAAGGCGTTATGCATGGTGTCAAAAAAACACAGCATTCCAAGAAAAACACTTGCTACCCACTGTAAAATTTGGTGGAGGTTCCATCATGCTTTGGGGCTGTGTGGCCAATGCCGGCACCGGGAATCTTGTTAAAGTTGAGGGTCGCATGGATTCAACTCAGTATCAGCAGATTCTTGAGAATAATGTACAAGAATCAGTGACGAATTTGAAGTTACGCCGGGGATGGATATTTCAGCAAGACAATGATCCAAAACACAGCTCCAAATCTACTCAGGCATTCATGCAGAGGAACAATTACAATGTTCTGGAATGGCCATCCCAGTCCCCAGACCTGAATATCATTGAACATCTGTGGGATAATTTGAAGCGGGCTGTCCATGCTCGGCGACCATCAAACTTAACTGAACTGGAATTGTTTTGTAAAGAGGAATGGTCAAAAATACCTTCATCCAGGATCCAGGAACTGATTAAAAGCTACAGGAAGCGACTAGAGGCTGTTATTTTTGCAAAAGGAGGATCTACTAAATATTAATGTCACTTTTCTGTTGAGGTGCCCATACTTTTGCACCGGTCAAATTTTGGTTTAATGCATATTGCACATTTTCTGTTAGTACAATAAACCTCATTTCAATCCTGAAATATTACTGTGTCCATCAGTTATTAGATATATCAAATTGAAATGGCTGTTGCAAACACCCAAATATTTAGAACTAAAAATGATTAAGATTAATAGGGGTGCCCAAACTTTTTCATATGACTGTATAGACGTGAAGATAAGTCGAACCCACTGATTTTGGCGAGATTGGCAGACCATTGCATGTGCATAAGATTGTCCCGGCTGTCTGGTAGAGACTCATTTCCTTCTTTCCATTGAGAATACATGCATACTTGGAGTATGCATTTGTATGGGTACAGGGGGGAGAACGTCAGACAGCACAGCTATATAAAACAATGGCGGTCAGTTAAAAAAAAATGGACTCGTTCTATGTTTATCCGCTTTGACGGACACACAGGCCCTATGGAAATCAATGGACATAAAAATGGACAAATCAGAGACACGTCCATTAAAAACAGATCGGTGGGATGGGTCAAAAATTAAATGAAACAGTCCATTAAAGAGGAATGCAAACTAACTAGAATAAAACTAACTAGGAACAGATGCAAAATGCCCAATAAAAAATGGACCGATTTATCCATTTTTCATGGCTGAGAAGCGGACAAGGTCATGTGAATATAGCCTTAGGTGTATGGTCACCTGTAGATTTGGTCAAATTATCTACCCCAACTTAATCGATAAATTTTTTACCCCACCATTAGAAGCAATGGAACATAATATATCATCATCTCCTGACCAGTGGGGGGCTGACAGATGGGACCCCAGGATGCGAAGAATAACAGCACCTGGGCTGTTTCCATTTTCCACCGTTGCAGCGATCAACGATACAGCTACATTTACTTGATGCTTATTGTAAGGGTAAGTTCATACAGGGGAATTTGGAGTCAACCCCAAATTCCCTCCTGAAATTCCAAGTGTGCCAGGATCAGTTGTGCCTATTCAATGATGTGGACTTGGACTTGTTGGAGGAGGCGAAATGTCCTCTTTTAGCGGACAGAAGTTCTACTATGCCACTGGGATCGGCAGGGGCGTTACAAGTCGGGACTCCATCAATCATAGATATATGACATAATGAGACAGAAATACCCCTATTATGTAGTCTTTAAGCGTGGCCGCACAGGATTGTTATCTCTATAGTACAGTAAGGATAACCAGTCATTTAATTGCATAGTCCTAGGAGAATACACTACACGCTGGTATTGATTCTGTCTTACATATCAGAGGCACATACTGCTTGAGGTAAGGCTGGCTGTACGAGAGGCCCGCTTACATTGCAGGGTATTATGTCAGCATATACTGGAGGTGTTTTACACTCGCCCTCTTATACATCCAGTCTGGAATGAGATCTCATGTTGTCGGAGCTCATAGCTAGAATTCCATAGATAAGATGAAGAAACCTTGCAGAGACGTGTGATATATCTGTCATGTACAAATTTCATCCCACAAGTCTGTGTCACTCACCGCCATGATTATACAAGGATTATATAAGTATTCCTGCTCCATAGCAAAGGATTTGTCTTGTATAGTTACATATTCTTCATTATTGTGTCCGCTATAAGGGGTATTCCAATCTGATGAAGTGATGACACATTGCTTAGATACGCCATCACTTGCTATTGCTATATGCTATACAATGTGGGGCCTTAGCCTTAAAAGGAGTCTGTCACAACGGAGTGACCGATTCACAAAGGAAAAAGACTGTTTAATTCAGGTGACCCTAACCTATATGAGGGGCTCAGTTGATATGCTGGATTCTGGTGAAAGACTCACTTTAAGTCCTGTTGTGCAGGTACAACATAAAAGTGTAGTGCTAAAGCAATGCTGAAGGTCCTAGAGGTCTACCAAACATAAAGTAATGATATATCCTATACCCCTCTCACATTATTCTTATATTACTAGTGGTCAGCAGGTAAAATGGGTACACCATTATATACCTAGTGCAGGACCTCATTGGTGTGTCATGCATCACCCCATAGGCCCTGCACTAAGCAGAATATGCTTTGCTGGGTTTGTCATTTAACAAGCAAAGTCACCAATATGTCCTAAACCAAGTCCCTGAATTGGTTTCCTACAGCTAGTCCTTTCCTTCTTCTTCAGGCTACTCTGACAAACAATGCAGTATAGAGGCAAGCAAAGTCCCAGTGCATAACCAAGCAGAAAATAGCTGACGCCCCTATAGGAGGTGTAATTCTGCATCACTTATTTAGTTACTATTTGGTCTCTGATGGGAGTGAAGTAAATCTGCTAAAACCTTCTGATCTGATTACTTTCTCCTAACTCCAGGAAATCCCTCAAATCTGCAAAATACTAGAAGATAATAACGGGCATAGGTTTATCATCCTAAACACCATGCTGCAAGGACTGGCTGTAATAATGGATAGTGGTTAGGAGTTGACGTTCAGGTGAATTTTGGCTGACTTGCCTAAAAGGGTCCTGTGGGGCTAATACATTAATGACCCATACGACAGGTCATCGGTATCAGATTGGTGGGGGGCCAACATTTGGCACCCCTATTGATCTGCTGTTTGAAGCAGCCGCAGTGCTTAGGCTATCAATACCTCTGCTTCACAGGCCAGAGACGCCATGTTCAGGAGCCACCTAGCCTGTTTGTAGCTCAGCCCCATTCAAAAGAATGGAATTGAACTACAATACCAGGCACAGCCATTACACAATGCATGGCGCTGTCCTTGGTATGTAGTGAAGAGGCCCCAGTTGCAATAGGATGCAAGCTATAAGTCATCATGTAGTATATATGTGATGTAATATTTGGCTGTCATGTTAATTGTGGCTTAACCACAAAGACAACAGAAGGTATCGAAAAACAGAAATGTCTGATCGGGTTTTCTTTTATTTTTCCACAAGAATCTCACACTTTTGTACTTGTACTGGAACTAACTCTGTGATGCTCATTATAAGAGCAAAACAGCTAAGGATCTGTTCACACTGCGTCCTGTGATGTCTACACCAACAAAATCTCCCGGCGTGTTTGCCATATGTATATACAATACATTTGCTAATGGCTGTGCAGCTTTTACTTTTGTGGGATGTTCAAGCAAACCAGACAAATGTAAGGGATAAGGACAAGCTTTTGTTATAGATTTGGCCCATTGCAAGCTATGTATATGTGTGAATGCGCCAGGAGGGCTCCTCTTAAAGGGGTATTCCAGTTATAACAAATTATCCCCTATCCACAGTGTAAGGGGTAACTTGCTGATCGGTGGGGTCTGACTGCTGAGTCCCCCATTAATCATGAGAATTGGGGTCTTTTGCACGATATTTGGAATGCAGTCAATGGTTGGAATTGCATGCCCTGCTCCATTCATTGGGACCACCAAAGACAATTGAAGTACAGCTCGCTGCTATCTGCTGTGGTCCCAATGCAATGAATGAAGCAGCGGCAAACGTTTATGACCACCCACTCCATTGAACCCCTGTTCTTGTGTTTTGGGAGGGTCCCAGCAGTCTCCACACTACTGGCAGTAGGGCGGCTCAGTGGTTGCAGCACTGAAGTCCTAAGCTCGAATCCAGGAGTTTGTATGGGTTTTCTCCCACTAAAGTCACACTGATAGCTTTGCATCTGCACCATCCAAACAATGGAGAGACGGACTGCTAATACATTTACCGGCAGACTCCCGCCGTTCTCATACTAAAAGTCCTCCGTGTAGGGGTGCAGGTCCTTACACATTTATGGCTTATCCACAGGATAGTGAATGGCGGTGACTAATAGGGAGCGGTACTTACCCAATTATATAATGAGTATTTTATAAAGCCATTATAGAGCAGACTTCTCTTACTGCTTGGCTTTGCTTCAGAAATGGATTCTTGCATAAAAATGTAAGTGATCGGCATCTCCCTGATGTCAACAAGGCGTTTCGGTGCAAGCAAACACTGTATCGTAAAACAGAAATTTCTATGAAAGCAGATCACTAGGTTTACCATTAGCCTGCAACATTGAGCGGAATCCATTTAGAAATTACAGGCTTTTAATGACTATGTCCTATATATGACCTTCCCCCGAGACTGAATATTGGCCTCAAGGAATATTGTGATGATGCCTCGGAGGAGGATGGAGAATTACATGGCTCACTGCAATTTTACACACAAATGGTGCTGTCAAAATGAAAGGGGTTGTACCACAGAGAGGCAGGACAGGACAGGGGATCAATGTCTGAATGGTGGGGATCAACCAATGGGACCCCCACCGATCATGGAAATAGGGCTACTGAGTCCGTTTCAATGTGGCATGGGTCGTGCATATGTGCTGCAGCTCTATTCATCTCTATGGGACTGATAAGAGAAGCCACATATCTACGACAGTCACATAGAACTGAACACTCAACTCAAAGGATGGGACTCGGGATCCATGTTGTTGTGATCAGTGGGAATCCCAGCGGTCAGATCCACATGTAAGGGTAGGGGAAAAGTCTTCTTCGTGGTACAAGGGACATGAATTTAGAAACTTGGTCAGACTTTATAATGGAAGTCGCAACTCTTTGTCGGAGTCCGTTACATGATAGATTCAGACGGTGCCCAACATATCCTACTTTGACCAGGGTTATGGAGTTGGGAGTCAGAGCAGGGGTCAGTTTTGGGTGACTTGGGCTGACTCCAGTTTTGGAGTCAGAAAAAAGTTACGAACTCCAACTGCAAAATAAAATGATTATATATTGTAGAATTATTAATATGATATAATAATTAGATGCATAGTTTGGTACATATTTACTTTTATAGGAATCAATCATTGGCTTATTAATGTATTAGAGGATCTTTACGGCTTCTGACTGACCATGGCTGTCAGCCATTTCTGAAGGAGTCGGAGTCAGAGTTGTGTAGTGGGAAAAAGGGGAGTCGGTGGCTTGGCCTCCCAGTTCTCTGATTTTGACACAGAAAGTAGCTCAATTGTGATGGAATTTGTGTCTGAGGCTCCGAAGCATATGTGAACACAGTGCTACAGAAACAGAACACAGTTTTTATTGATTTAAGAAAAAAATCTGAAAACTGTATGACTGCCCCTATAGAAAGCGTATTATGGTTAGAGTGGAACAACTTTCCCATAGGAATTTAAGTGTTATATGATAGGCTTTTCCCATCTGGACGTGTGTATGAGATTCCATGAGTCGGACCCCTGCTGATCAGCTCAATGTCGTGGGAGCTACCAGGAGAAAACAGCTTGTCTCAAAATGATAACTACATCTCTGACGAAAACCTTCCTAAGGTTTCCTGAGGGTTTCAGGGCAGATTTGCCTCCTTAAGTCCCTGTGACATCACCAGTGGAGGCTGCAGCTCTCCACAAATGAATGGGCAAACCCGGAGATAGATGGCTGGGCTGAGACCTGTAAAACAGGAGCTGTTCTGTCTTAGTGGCTCCTTATTCTGGCTATTTAAGTAGGTTCAGATTGAGAACCTCTCATTACGACATCCACATACCCTAATAATATATTTGGTCAGGGGCTGTTGTTAGGAAACTCTCCCCCTAATAAACATATAGTAGCCAATGTCATAGCATAACCAACCTTGCAATGAAATAATACACTTCTGCCACACTGTGCGCGAAACAAGTCACTTTCATTGTATCAGCTTCCTAATGTGACAGCTTTAGTAACAACTATTGCAGGATTTACACACACACTCACGTACCCATTTGTGACATTTGCAAGTCTCATACTCCATGTAAGTCTGCGGGCAGATTTATCAGAGCATTTACAGCAGTTTTCTATAAAAACACATTGAAAAATATGATGCTCGGGGCAACTATCCTATTTATGGACTTTGTCTGATATGTACAAATGTGTTTGGAAAAGTAGGCATCTGGGTGGAAGTGAGGGAGGTATCTGAGACAGGAACAATCATGGCTGAAATATGCTTCACTGTGTCAGAATATTTGCAATTGTCACAAAGTTGGTTGAGATTTTCAGCTATATTCACCCAACCAAGTTGCTCGAGCAACAGGACTTTTCTCTCCGCATTTTTCCACCCTTTTCGGGCGGAAACCACACGGACCTCATTATAGTCTATGGGGTCCGTGGGTTTCCTAAGGTAACTGCTTCTTTTATGTGGATTAGGTTTCCCAAGTGGACCCCCTGAACGCAGATGTGCACCTAGCCTGAGGAGGATGGTCAGTGAAAAAAAAACCAAAAACCTGCTCCATGTGGATCAATGAAAAACAAGGACAAGAATGCCGTCCTACCACGAGCCACGTTACATGCTGCAGTGTGGTCCTGGCCTAAACCTAACCTTCTAGTGGGGATCAATACAGGTTGGTGTTCCATTTGCCACTATTAAACTAGGGCTGGGTGCAGACTGTCTTTAGCAAAATATTCGATAGAAAAATCCAATGTCTGTGCACAAAATCCTCAATGGGGTTTGATCAGCGTGTGACCACGTGGCGGGGCTTCAGTGGAGAGTCTGACGGTGGAGCCGCAGCGAGATGGGGCTGGACACTTCTTTTCTCAAGTGTCTGTCACTGAAAACCAGGGCTGTGGAGTCGGTACGCCAAAGCCCCGACTCCGACTCCTCAATTTCCCCTGACTCCGACTCCAACTCCGACTCCACCAAAATAGGCACCGACTCCACGACTCCGACTCCACAGCCCTGGCACTGCTAAACCTTATAGGTTCACTCAGAACTCAGTCCCATCATTATATGAGGAATAGAACAGACCTTTACAGGACATTTCATCATTTTCAACATTTCATCATTTTCCCAAATTCTTATGAAAATATATTCAGCACATACTGCATTGTACTACTAACTGTACCAATTTATTATATATTTTGGGATTCGGAGTCGGTCCATTTTATACCGACTCCGACTCCACCAAAATAGGCACCGACTCCGACTCCACGACTCCGACTCCACAGCCCTGCTGAAAACAATGCAAGGCAGGTTGGGGAATTTTTTTGGTGCAGATTTGCAGGCAGGAAACACCTCCAATTTAGCTCCAAAAATTAGAGTAAAATGCACAGACTTAAATAAAAGGTACACGCTTCTTAAAGGGAACCTGGCGCCTACATTTGGGACACTAAACCACCAACATGTACATGTCATATGGACTGGAGGTTTAGAGTCACAAATAGTCCTATATAAAGCCTGTCTGCGCAGGGGATAATAAAAAATCTTATACTCACCTTCTGACTGCTCGCACCAGACAAACAGGGACAGCACACCTCAGCTTCACGGCAGAGCTACGCATGCGCCAGGAGAAGCTGAGATCACTCCAAAGCGACTCCTCAATCTCATCTCGTATTTAAGACCTTGCCCAGACAGGCTTTAGGATATAGTCACACAACAGTGAATAATGGCCATGCTGTATTGGACTGTCAAAATATAGGTCATGTCCTATCTTGTACGTTTTTACAGACCCCTCCATACACTGAAATGTATGAAGGTTCTGTAAAAACGGGTGCCCCTCGGGTGCAAGATGGCCGGGAAAAATCAATGGTTTTTACAGTCATTTTGCACCTCCATTATGTGACTGTAACCTCACATACAGCTAACATGTTCCCTTAAAGAAATTTGGAGCACCTTGGACTGCCCTAAACACAGAAAATGAAATCTAAAGATGCTGGACACTCTCTTGGTCAACCTCACCCATTTATCTGAAGAAAAGCAAATATTGGCACATGCCACTTTTCTACTCTAAGATACTGGTATAAATGGCTTGATAAATTCCCCCCATGGCTAAGCCTAGATTCACACGACCAAGGTAGAAAATGGCAGTGAAAAATGGACATTTTTCATGACCGTTTTGCACTCGAGGGGCGCTGGTTTTCACTGATCCTTCATACATTTTGTATAGGGATCCGTGAAAACGGCCAAAAATAGGACATGACCTATTTTTTGATAATCTGTTAAAAAGGACTGTCAAAAAAAAGATAAAAGATATCGGTCATGTGAATAGCCCCCATTAACATACAGTGAACTCAATGCAGCCGAGTATGCCAGGTTAAAAAAAAAAAAAAAAGGTTAATGTCCATTATTATACAGTCTGTTTTTTGGGGGTTTGTTTTGTTCTGCTTTCTGAGCATGTGCATAAATAGCGGACGCTGTAGCGGATGACCGTCCGTTACCATCCATCATACGTCCATTATCCATAGAAAATAACGGAGACTTCACATCCGTCATAAGTCCGTAATTTTCAATGGAGTCAAAACTCCTGCACCCCGTGTTAACTCCACCGAAATAACGGACCTGTGAGATTTTTGATGAAAACGGACGACAGAACAAGTCCCACTGAAATCAATAAGATTTTTAACAGATTTTTGTCAGATCAGTTAATGCCCACTGACGGACACACAACTGTAGTGTGAACGCCCCCAAACATTGCCGAAAAATTGTGCGGCGCGTAAGCGGCTGCTGTAAAAACTTCCAAAAATCGTAGATCACGGCAGGTTAATGCAACCGCCTCTTCGCTCACGTCGCTGTAAGATCCCGGTTCTCGAGATATTTATGGCATATCCTATGGATTTGCTATAGGAGCTGCTACAGAGGACTAACCAGCTTCATATAAAACAGAGCAAAGAGTATTACGCTCACTTAATATATAGCTCACTTAATAAAATATTCCAAAGCCTATTATCCTCACTTCAATAAACTTTATTAGCTACTTATAAAATAAATTTTTTGGCTTTCATAACATATATATATTGTATGGACTTGCATGGCTCCTGCCTGTTTATGTGTCTGGATAAAACAAGCCACCACTGTGATCCCGGCGTGGCTTAGGTGTCGCACATAATTTCCAGACACACCCGACTGCTGCAAACGTATACCCCTCCAAACTTTACTGAAGACTCCCATAAGCTACCTTTAGGATACGTTCACACGTGCAGTCATTGATCAGGTTTTTTTCGATGCCAGGATTGGATTAAAATAAGTATGCTACTTATCTCTTATGATCCACACCTGCTTTGGTTTTGCAAAAAAACCTGACCAAGTGAATATACCCTTAGACAGTGCCCCTAATCCGGGCGATCATCGCAGATATTTGATTACGACGGAAATAATTTAGCAATCATTATATTAACCCTTTATCGCCAAATAAAATAAATGAAGCCATATTAAACATTCTACCATCGCCAGCTCATATTTTACAATCCGGTCGGTCGTTTTTTTTTATTTTTTACAGTCATATGGCGGCAGAATTCACTAATATAGACGTATTACCGGCGACATCTGCCAAGTTATCGGCAGTGCCATGGAGACGAATGCCAAGCACAGCATCCTGCAAGAAGTACCAGCCAGCCAGGAAGGCGATGGGGTTTATTTACATCATGGCCGGGCACAGGGTGGTAAATCTGATATATTGCACCCATCATGAAGTGACTGCACTGACTATGTGAGGTGACACCTTATATTACATGTCCTATATCAATAGGACTGGTGCTGAGCCTGGACCTCTGCTGCTATGGCAGTGTCACACCCAGCAACCAGGATAAATTCACTCATAAAGCAGAATATCCCTCATAATAAAGACTACATTGTGTGCCAGCCACAGGGATGCCTATAGCCTCATCACTAACAGATGCCATGTCAGGTGCACACTGGGAGTAGGAAGACAGAAATGGCGCCTTACCGAAGTATACGGTCTTGTCACACTTAGGACACTTGGATGCCATGCTAGAGACGCGTCCTTTGTGGCAGAGACTCCGGCTGTGGCTGCTGCTGCTGGGCTGCTATTGCTGCTGCCGGGCTGCTATTGCTGCTGCCAGTCTCCCACGTTCTGAGTAGACGTCAGTAGGCAGCTCCTCCAGTCACTCCCCGCAGCTCCAGCCTCCTCCATGTCTCTCAGGCTCCCATTGGCAAGAGGCAGACAGCAGCCCCGCCCGCCATTATCTCCCCTCAGCTACTTCACAGGCTACTGTCTGTCAAAATGCCATTTTCTGCAGAGGGAATCAAAATGAGAGACATAAAGGCATAAAATACACAACTGGTTAGGTTTAATAAACTTTAGGGTGACAACATGGTCATTTTTTTTGTGTCATTGTTTAGGCATTTATAGAGTCAAAATTGGAGACCGTCGCTTTCGCTGTTTATCGCGGTATCGAATATTATTCAGAGAAACGCATCAAAAACGCATTTGAAAACCTGCCATTTGTGCGGCCATTTGTCGCGTCGCAAAAACGAAGCGGAAAAATGCTGCACTTCACAGTCCCAGCAAAGTGAAGGAGATTCAGTATAATTTAATGTCTTTACGGAAAAGGCGTAAAACGCTGCATGTTAACCACTTCAGTACCGTTTAGGACCAGTCACATTTTCGGGTTTTTTGTAGGTGCAGTTTTGAGGGCTATAACATTTTCATCATTTGGATTATTCAACTAATTTCTGCTTCTTTTTTCGGCGACACGTAGGGTTTTATTTTTATGTTGTTTTTATATTTGCATGTGTTTTAATTTTTTTTTTTTATAAATATAAATATAAACAAAAGAGATGGGGTCTGTTTTTCACTTTTCATTTTTTTTTTTTATTTAATAACACAAAGTGCTACTAAAAAGCTTTATAAAATTGTTTTTCCTCTTCGTTGCGGTATTTTATTGTGTATGGTGTCGTCGGAGGTGGGGCTAGAACCTGTAATAAGGACGTGTTATTGATGTATTATTTTATTTTTTTAATTTTATTTATTTATTTTACTTTTCTATTCATTTTTTTTTTTTTTTTTTTTACATTGTGTCCCCATAAGGTCATTATAGACCTTTGGGGACATCTGATCACAATTTTTTGTTGGGGAGGCTGATTTCCCCTGTAACTGGGGCTGATACATTTAGCCCAAGTTGCAGGAGGAATACAGCCTCCTGCCCATAACTACAGAGCTGATCTGGGTCTTCTAGGACCTAGCAGCTCTAACAAACTCTGATCTCAGCAGATAACATGACCGCCGTGTCAGAGGGGAGCCGCATCTTGGCGGCGCCCATAGCGTTGTATACAGCGCTCAGTAGTTACAACCGGCTCTCCGTTTCTGCAGCTGCAGAATTTTGTGCAGCTGCTGAAAACTGCAAGAATGTACTGGTACATCCTTGCAGAACAAGGAAGCCACTATCCGGACATAAAAACCCAATGAGCAGTCCGGAAGTGGTTAATTTTACGTTAGAAAATATTGCGTCTTTACCATGGACTTTTATGGGGGAGTCAAAAGTGGAAAATCAGTGAAAGGCTAAAGTACCACGTTGCCGAAACACATCGTTTTTGGCTGTGTTTTATAGTACTAGCAATGTGAATGAGATTTCGGAAAAAAAATTTGCGTAAAATCGGTGTTTTCAAAAACTCGCAGCATGTTCATTCTAGCACCAGAATTGCAAGCATCTTCCATATAGATTTAATAGGGAAAGAAAAAAACGGTGAAGAAAATGCAGCAAAAACTCTGCAGAGAAAAATGCAGAAATGTTTTTGTAACGGTCGCCACATGGCCGTTTAGAGAACACATTTATTAGGCTACTTGCACCTTCTTTTGGTGTAAATTGCGCCTCTTTGTGGTCTTTTTCTACCCTGCGCTTCATTTATAAAGCATTTACACCTTTTTTCCAGATGTAATGCTGCCCTTGCCACTTTTGCGTTTTGTCGAGAGGGGGCGGGGCCTAAATGGAGATCCTTTCCACGCTGTATTTATGACTTGCATCTTTTTAAAAAGGGGCAAAAAAGGCACAAATGCACTCCAGTACATGGGCAGCGTAAAAGAGGCCCTCAGGTCAGATTTTATTAAAAAGGGGCAATTGTGCGTGCATTAACTAAAAAGGGACAAAGTGCACATAGCTTATAAAGGCGCATCTAAACTAACACGTGCACCAACACCACAGAAATACTAGTCTATAAAAAAGCGCACCTGCGAAAAATATGGTCAAAAAAGGGACAGATGATAAATAACTCCCATTGATTTTAATGTGCTTATTCACATGTCCGTTTCTTTGGCTGCTTTTCACAGCCTTCAAAAAAATTGACATTCTCTATCTTTGTCCCTTTTGATGGACACATGGACCCAATAGAAATCAATAGATCTGTTTTTAAGAGATGTAAAATGGATTGATGTCTGTGGTATGTAGGTTAAAAACGGATCAGTGGGTTGGGTCAAAAAAAGAAAGACCAATGAAATGGATCCGTTTTTTTCTAACATTTAAAAACTGATGCAAAATGGGTGACACTTGGACATCAAAAACTGGAAAACAGAACGGATGCAAAATAGCTGTTAAATACGGACGTGTACATTAGATCCATCAAAAACGTCACTGTTGTGTGAATAAGGTCTAACCCTATAGTCACAAGCCAGTGAATATCGGCCACGTGACCATGCCGTCACATGGTCGCATTAATTTCACTGTCTGTGAATGGGGACTATTCACATGACCGGTATTTTGACAACTAAAACCAGAAGTGGATTGAAATATGTTAAAAAAAAATTGAGAACGGTAGCTCCTGTTCTCTATATTTTTGCCCCTTTTACGAACCACACCTGATTTTGGGTCCAAAAACTGCATTTGCAAACCTGAACGTGTGAAGCCACCCTGCCACAAAATAAATCACTTGTATAAGATGAGGGAGTCCTATTCACACATCACTGTTATGAGTTTGCAAAAATCACAGCAAAATGACATGACCCCATTTCAATGTACAACGTGGCAAAAGCACGTTAGTAAAATGCATACAGTTCGTGAAGGTGCCGCACTGCACCAGCCTGTGTAAATACACCCTGTAAATACTTTAGCTGCAGCACCACGAGACATTCACAATGTTTTTCAATGTGAACTCATGTGAGATCACAGCACAAACTTACATACGATGTGTAAATGTGGCATGTAAAAACTATGGGAAAGGAAAACAATTGTTGGAATTTTAGCAAATGTAACATTAAAGGGAAATTGCCTATTTTTTAAACCAAGTTTTTATGAGAAACATATTGTTTAAGAATTTTTGATTTTATTTTTAAGTTTCCATGTCACTATCTACAGTGTGTACGGAAAGTATTCAGATCCCTTTAAATTTTTCACTCTTTGTTTCATTGCAGTCATTTGCTAAAAGCAAGAAAGTTCATTTTATTACTCATTAATGTACACTCAGCTCCCCATCTTGACAGAAAAAAAACAGAAATGTAGATATTTTTGCAAATTTGTTAAAAAAGAAAAACTGAAATATCACATGGCCATAAGTATTCAGACCCTTTGCTCAGTATTGAGTAGAAGCCCCTTCCTTTTGAGCTAGCACAGCCATGAGTCTTCTTGGGAATGATGCAACAAGTTTTTCACATCTGGATTTGGGGATCCTCTGCCATTCTTCCTTGAAGATCCTCTCCAGTTCCGTCAGGTTGGATGGTGAACGTTGGTGGACAGCCATTTTCAGGTCTCTCCAGAGATGCTCAATTGGGTTGAGGTCAGGGCTCTGTCTGGGCCAGTCAAGAACGGTCACAGAGTTGTTCCGAAGCCACTCCTTTGTTATTTTAGCTGTGTGCTTAGGGTCATTGTCTTGGAAGGTGAATCTTTGGCCCAGTCTGAGGTCCGGAGCACTCTGGAAGAGGTTTTCTTCCAGGATATTTCTGTACTTGGCCGCATTCATCTTTCCTTCAATTGCAACCAGTCGTCCTGTCCCTGCAGCTAAAAAACACCCCATAGCATGATGCTGCCACCACCATGTTTCACTGTTGGGATTGTATAGGGCAGGTGATGAGCAATGCCTGGTTTTCTCTACACACACTGCTTAGAATTAGCGCCAAAAAGTTCAACCTTCGTCTCATCAGACCAGAGAATTTTATTTCTCATAGTCTGGGAGTCCTTCATGTGTTTTTTGGCAAACTCTATGCGGGCTTTCATATGTCTTGCACTGAGGAGAGGCTTCCTTTGGGCCACTTTGCCATAAAGCCCCGACTGGTGGAGGGCTGCAGTGATAGTTGACTTTGTGGAACTTTTTCCCATCTCCCTAACCTTGGCCAGATCTGTGCCTTGCCACAATTCTGTCTCTGAGCTCCTTGGGCAGTTCCTTTGACCTCATGATTCTCATTTGCTCTGACATGCACTGTGAGCTGTGAGGTCTTATATAGACAGGTGTGTGCCTTTCCTAATCAAGTCCAATCAGTTTAATTAAACACAGCTGGACTCCAATGAAGGAGTAGATCCATCTCAAGGAGGATCAGAAGGAAATGGACAGCGTGTGAGTTAATTATGAGTGTCACAGCAAAGGGTCTGAATACTTCAGTTGATATTTCAGTTTTTCTTTTTTAACAAATTTGCAAAAATATCTACATTTCTGTTTTTTTTCTGTCAAGATGGGGTGCTGAGTGTACATTAATGAGAAATAAAATGAACTTTCTTGCTTTTAGCAAATGGCTGCAATGAAACAAAGAGTGACAAATTTAAAGGGGTCTGAATACTTTCCTTACCCACTGTATATTGCTATTTTCACTTTGTCCACTAAAGCCTGATAGCAGCCTGAATCTGCGGCAGATTCTGCCCATTGTTTTCAATGGGAGGCAGAGATCGCAGCAGGACGCTGAAAAAAATAAGCATCCTGCTCAATCTTGCCATGGAATCAGAAGGGGATTCTGCAGATCAAGACACTCAGCAGATTAGACCCATTCACCCGGATGAATGGGCCTAATCAGGACTGTGTCTCGAGCCGCGGACACCGCGGGCAGAATCCGCAAGATAGGTCATGTTGCTTTTTTTTTTCCGCTAGCGGAAAAAAGCTGCTAGAGGAAAAAAAATGCTACTGACTCCCATTGAAATGAATGGGAGGAGTTTTTTCAGGAGGATTTTGAGGTGGATTCCGAGTCAAAATCCGCTGCCAAAAAACTGTGTGAACACAGCCTAAGCCAGGGCTTCACTGCAAGTTTTTGTAGCATTACTAATTGATCTTAACTATTGAGATACACCTATAATCCAAATGAATGTATTGAGTTGGGCTGCAGCTGTCATTCAATAGTTAAAAAAGTTGCACTCTAGTCCCTGTCCGACCAGTAGCGAAAGCCCCCCTAAAGCCTTGTGTAACCGGCACTCCATTCACTGCTAGCGGCTGCAGTAGATTACAGTCCTGGCACCCCCATAGCAGTGAATGGCGTGCGGGTCATGCATACACACTGGGGCTCAATTCACAAGGAGGCTTTAGGGGGAGTTTCGTTCCCCCCGTCCTCCGAAATCAATGGGGGATTTGTCATATTTTGTTGAAAGTTTGTTTCTCCTGTCATTTTAACACAATAACTACAAAGAAAGCCTTGTACCCTCACACATTGCAGCCGAGGGGCTGCAATTGGTACTTTATTGGTACCGTTAGTGTCATTTCTGGATTGTAAGGAACGCCCCTCCAACAGTACAAGTCTATCGAAGAGCAGAGATGACACTAGACTGTAAGGCCTGCCTTTCTAACAGTGGGGAGATATCGGTATCTCCAACTCAAGAGATCTGCCCACCTGTGGCAAGGGATGGTGTAAAGGGTTGGAAGCAGAAAATCTAAGCAGGTTCTCGAGTGGCCATACTCAGAGTCCCTGCACAAGATTGGCTGCCATCTCTATAGTAACAGTGTCTGTGATGTGTGTTCAATGTTTTGCTATCATCAGTTTATGATTATGCAAATTGCGTTATACTTTTTATGCTTCCTTTGCAGGTACCTTGAGTGAAGGCGTAACGTTGGTTGTGATGAGGAGCTGTACCTATGGAAGAGTTCTTGGAGGAAGTCCAGGGTATGACAATGCACTTGCTGCGGCATGATAATGGCTTACACCGGCGCAAGGGCGTGCTGTATACATAGCAGCCTTTACACCTTTCTAAGGAGTTCACATCTAGAGTCCATTAGGGTTGGTTTGTTCCATGTTGGGAAACTAACTGCATCATCAGATGTCAAAATATACTATTGCCATCCCATTCTATTTTAAACAAGTTAAACTTAGTACTTCTCAGTCCTGGATCCTGGATCAGATTCTGATATCACATAGGGTTGGGGTGTAACAGGGTCACAAATGATATGGGTTGGTGTGCCCCTTTAAATAAAGGATTTTTTTGGTCCTGTGGCATCACAGTGGTTTGGTGACGCAGGGATGGTGGAATAAATCATGTATACTCTAATGGAACTTGAGAAGGGGAGAGAAAAGTGTTTACAGTGCATTCACTGCACTGAATAAACATCCTTACTGGTATTGATGAGGGTAGCTTGGTCCCCCGATTATTAGATTTGCAGCTGGGGGCTGTAAGTCTCAATCCTCTTCTGCCTCCCCTGCTGATGCTCTGACTCTCGGGCACATGACTGATTATGCTCTACTCCATGTACAAGAAGCAGGAGTAGAGCAGAGAGGCAGAAGAGGAGGCAGTGCACAGAGACATCCAGCACCCCGCTGTGCTTTGCAAACCTGATAATCAGGACACCAGGGACCCTCATCCATATCAGTAAGAATGTTTATCCTGTGCTGTGAGTGCCCTGTGACATCTTTTCTCTCTCCATATAACTTCTTTAACCGCTGCCGTACTGCCCATAGACTATATACGTCCAGAAGGAATTCAGCAACTGCACAAAATCGTGCAGCTGCTGAAACGGGGAGCCGGCTGTAACTTCAGTCAGAGCTCCCAGAGAGAAGGCAGGGAAGGTTTATTACTGTCCTTGCCTTCCCGATCGCTGTGTATACAGCGCTATGGGCGCCGCCATCTTGCGGCTCCCCTCCGACCCGGCGGTCATGTGATCCGCCGGGACCAGCGTCTGTTAGAGCTGCTGGGTCCTACAGGACCCAGATCAGCTCTATAGTTATGTGAAAGCAACGTGTAGAAGGCTGCATTTCTCCTGCAACTGGGGCTAAATGTACCAGCCCCAGTTACAGGGGAAATCAGCCTCCCGAAAAAAAAAAAAAAAAAAAAAAAAAATCATCAGATGTCCCCAAAGGTCTATAATGTAAAAAAAAAAAAAAAAAAAAAAGTACAGAAAAGTAAAAAAATGTAAATAAAATAATAAAAAAAATAAATAAAATAAGCCAATAAAACGTCATTATTACAGGTTATAGCCCCACCCCCGACGACACGACACCATAAAAAATAAAAATTACCGTAACAGAGAGGAAAAACTATTTTATAAAGTTTTTTAGTAACACTTTGTGTTATTAAATAAAAAAAAAAAAATGAAAAGTGAAAAACAGACCCGTTCTCCCTCCTCTTTTGTTTATATTTTCCCGGATATAAAAAAAAAAATTAACACACATGCAAAAATAAAAACAACATAAAAATAAAGCCCTATGTGTCACCGAAAAAAGGCGCAGAAATTAGTTGAATAAGGGTGGGTTCACACCTGCGTTCCAGTCCGTCCTTTGCCAATCCGAGTGAAAATCTCGGCGAACGGGATTGGCATCGGATACAGACCGGTCAGCGACGCATTGGTTAAAAACCCATTCATTTGAATGGGTTTTTAAAGCAATGCGAGTGAGTCCGATTGCACCCTCTGCGCTGCAAATCCTTTTTTTTTCGTCGGAAACAAAGTCGGACAGGCAGGACTTCGTGTCCGACGAAAAAAAACGGCTTCGGAGCGCAGAGGGTGCAATCGGACACACTCGCATTGCTTTAAAAACCCATTCAAATGAATGGGTTTTTAACCAATGCGTCGCTGACCGGTCTGTATCCGATGCCAATCCCGTTCGCCGAGATTTTCACTCGGATTGGCAACGGACGGACTGGAACGCAGGTGTGAACCCACCCTAACACAAATGATAAAAATGTTACAGCCCTCCAAACCCGCACATACAAAAAACTTGAAAATGTGCCTGGTATGGAAGTGGTTAATGCCTATTGGACTGACCTAGAGAATAGTATTCAGCTGTCTTCATCAATCCCATAGACTTTGAATAACGCGGCATGTAAGTGCCCTGGGTCCCTGGCAATAGTACATTTACCATCTATCCTTGCTATAATATTTGATGGTTCTCACTCTAAAAAGCCTCCAGGTATAGGTAACTCAAAGTAAGCTATTTTTTATTGTGTGCTTCTTTCTCCCTTTCCATGGAAACTGATATTATTTGGCTTGGCAGCAGCTGCCTGGCATTGGCACAACTGAGCTTATCATTCACTAATATCTCTAAATCCCTATCGATGTCTGGTTTACACAAGTATATCCAAGTTAATTTGTAATATTGACATTTGTTCTCACGTCTTAAGTGTATAAGCTTACATATATCCATGTTAAATTTCATTAGCCCAACCTTCCAAATTCTCTAAATCCCTCTGCAATATTATCCCCTTCTGCTTCAGTTACCCTGCACGTTGGCTATTCTGCAAGTCATAGAAATGTTAGGACACTTTTCACTTGTCCATAACTGAACTGCCAGAGTGTAAGGACAATGTGAGCGCCTTAAACGTTACCTTTATCTTTCTAGATAAAAATGCTTCTAAAATTATCATATGCATTTGCCGAGGGGAAAAAGTCAAGTCCGTAGAGAACTCTTAAAATGCCTTCTGAAGTTCTCCAAAGATATCCTTCCATTTTTTCGCATTTGAGCTCATTTTGTTCAATAATGTGAAATGACCCTGACATAGAAAGGAGATTCTCATTCACCATTCCTTCCTATTTATTTGATTGTTCATGTATATTACTGGAGAATATTTTACAATGTATTTGTTATTACAGGATTATTTTATTACTGATTTTTTTTTCTGATTCTTTTATAGTGTGAGACACCCTTTGGAGCCAAATTATAATTTTAACAGGTTATATGGCAGACGCAGCCACACCTTTGATATGCCAAGCAGCTTACTTGAATATGGATTAAAAATTTATTTTCTTAGTAGCAATATTGCATATTGATGCAAAAAAAATATACTAGGACAATAACGCCAATAACAACATCATCATCTAGGAGTGACTTTGGTGGTGGTAGCTTCTCTTTGACTGAATTACTTAAAGGGTTTATGCCAAAGGATAAAGGATAAATACCTGATCAGTGGGGGTCTGACTGCTGAGACCCTCACCCTTACTTTCACCCTGCCGTGCATTCACCCTGACTTCAATGGGAGTGCCGAAAATAGCCAAAGTACAGCAGTTAGATATTGAAGAGCATAGGAGTGCCATCCATCACCAGTCATGCCCACATTCAGTCTGGTTGCTGTCAGGCTGAATGTGCAGCGGATACAAAGAACTTCCTGTTCTCGTCTCATGGCATAACCCCTTTAACCAAAGTAATTTGAGGCCTGAGTTTTCACCAAATTATCAGTAATAACACTCTGTGAAAGATCACCTGAATCAGCAAAGTACATACCTCCCAACTGTCCCAGATTCAGCAGGACAGTTCCGGATTCCAGGTCCTGTTCTGCTGTCCCGGTCGGCAGGAGGTATGTCTCGGTTTCAACTCATATAAGAATGGTAAAGCAGAGAGCCGTCTGCTCCCTGCTTTACCATTTTTCCCCCGTCTCTACTACAGGAGCTGTAGAAGCGATGTGATGATGTCACTCACATCACGCTGGCAGCTCCCCTAAGACCCTGGAAGCAGAAACTGCAGAGAAGATTTGCATAGAATACGGCTAGGTGAGTATTAGGTTTTTTATGTTTGTTACCAGGAGGGGGACTTTAAACTGTGGGGCAGATGGAGGGGGATATTAAAATGTTGAGGGAGGGGGCAGCTGCAGGGGAATATTGAACTGTGGGACAGCTGAAGGTGGACATTAAACTGGGGCAGATGGAGGGGCATTAAACTGTGGTGAGGTGGACAATAAACTGGGGGCAGCTGCAGGGGGACATTAACCTTTTCAGGACCACCCACTGTATATAAACGTCGGCGCTTGCTGGGCTTTGTGCAGAGCCGACGTTTATAAACTGACCCTGCTAAATTGGGGATCGGGTCTCCCCAAGGGTCAGAAACTCCGTGAACACAGCAATAATAGCTGCTGGTGTTCACAGAGACATGATCAGGACCTGATAGATTCAGGTCCCGATCATGTAGCCGCCATATCAGGGAAAGTTTGTTGCAGTAACAAACTTTGCCTGATGTTAGCAGCCCACCCGTCCGCGGGTGGCATCGGGAGCGGGTGTTAGCTGTATCTGACAGCTAACACCCTGCTCCGTATCATACGGTCGGAGCTGTGCTCTGATCGGACGTTTTAACCCCTTGGATGCCGCGGTCAAACAAGACCGCGGCATCCAAGGGGTTCCGTGATGCCAAATGAACCCCCCCCTCACCCCCCGCGGCGAGATCGGGGGGGGTGCCCATATGTGTCTTCTGCAGCCCGGGGTCTGGCCAGTGACCCCAGGCTGCTCGGTGCCCCCAGTACCTGGTTGATCCTGCCGGGAAGTGAGAAAGTCAGGCTATGCGTCTACATAGCGCTGACTTCCTCTATAGACTGCAATACACGTGTATCGCAGTCTATAATACTGAACCAGCGATGCCTGGTTCAGGTGTCCTTGTAGGACAAATAAAGAAATGTAAAAAAAAAAAGTGCAAAAGAAATGTAATAAAGTTTGTGAAATAAATAAATGAATAAAGCCCCAAAATTCCCTTTTCCTATATCAAATGAGTTATATAAAACAAAAACCTAAAAATTAATAAAAAACAATACATATTTGGTATCACCACGTCCGTAACAACCTGTACAATAAAACTGAAACATTATTTAACCAACATGGTGAACGTCGGAAAAAAAACCCGGAAAAAATCCGCCGTAAGTAATGATTTTTCGCCATCTCACCCTACAAAATATGCTATAAAAAGTGATCGAAAAGTCACATATACCCCAAAACAGCACCAATAAAAAGCACAGGTTGTCCCGCAAAAAATAAGCCCTCAACTATCTCTGTCAACCGAAAAATAAAAATGTTACGCATCTCAGAAGATGGCGATGCAAAGAGAATTGATTTCCTTCCCCAAATGGATTTTTGTTCTGCAAAACTAGTAACGCATAAAAAAACAATATAAATGAGGTATCGCTGTAATCGTACCGACCCAAAGAATAAAGGTCACAGGTTACTTATGTTGTACACTGTGTGGAAAAAAATTAATAGGTAAAACACAATGCCAGAATTGATGAGGATTTTTTTTAATCCACCAAGAAAGCGTTAATAAACGTTGCTCACTACACCCCTTGATAAGTTCTTTGAGGGGTGCAGTTTTTAAAATGGGGTCATTCCCTAGGGGATTCCACTTTTCTGGTACCTTAGAGGCTCTGAAAACATGACATGGTGTCCAGATACCAAACATCTAAATATGCGCTCCAAAAGCCACATAGCACTACTTCCCTTCTGTGCCCTGCTGTGTGCCCAAACTGCAGATTATACCCCCATGTATGACACTGGTGTACCCAGGATAATGTACTTAATGTCATATGTGAGTATAAATGGCTGTTTGGGCATAGCTGGGCACAGAAGGGAAGGAGCGCTATTTTGGTTTTTGGAGCACAGACGGTTTGGTTTTTGGACACCATGACACTTTTTCAGAGCTCCTGAAATGCCAGTAAAGTGGAATTCCCTGATATGTCACGCCATTTTGGAAACTACACCCCTGAAGGAATTTATCCAGGGGTACAGTGAGACTTTTTAACCCCCAAGTGTTGCCTTAATTAATTTTCCAGAAATGAATACGCAGCTGATGGTGGAAGATGAAAATGACACTTTTTCCAGGAATACGTATTTTCAGTGCGTAATACGTTGTGCCCGGCTTGTATCAGAGACAAATGCTCCAAAAGCTGTTGTGCCCAGAATACCCGCTTAACAGTTTTTGGAGGAAGTGTCTCTGGTGACACAAGTTGGGTACAACATATCAGCACTGAAATGGCGTATCTATGGAAAAATTGCAATTTTCACTTTACATTATCAGCTGCTCATTCATTTCTGGAAATGAAATTAATGCAACACTCAAAGTTTAAAAATGCTCGCTACCCCACTTGATAAATCCCTTCAGGGCTGTAGTTTCCAAAGTGGTGTCACATGTCTGCGGGTTCTACTTTACTGCCAATTCAGGGGCTCTGCAAAAGTGGCATGACATCGAAAAACCAAACTGTGCTCCAAAAACCAAAATAGCGCTCCTTCCCTTCTGTGCCCATACATCAGTTTATACCCACATATGACATTAAGTACGTTATCCTGGGTACACCAGTGTCATACATGTGGGCATAAACTGCTGCTTGGGCACACAGGAGGGTGCAGATAAGAAGGAGCGCTATGTGCTTTTGGACCGCTGATTTAGTTTATTGATTTTTGGACGCCATGTCACATTTATAGAGACTCTAAAATTGCCCCTACAAAATGGGGTCACTTCTTGGGGAATTCCAATTTACTGGCACCACCAGGGCTCTGCAAAAACAACATGGCATCCAGGAAATCCCTCCAAATCTGTACACCAAAAGCTAAAAAGCGCACTGCTCCATCCCTTCTGAGCCCTGCTGTGTAACCAAACAGCAGTTTACACCTACATATACAACTTCTTTCTACTTGGGATAGCCCAGTTAATAGTTTTAGGAGTATATGTCTCTGATGACACAAAGTGGGTGCAACGTATTGGGCACTGACATGGCATATTTCTTTAAAAATTAAAATTTTCACTTTGTACATTAATTTTCAGGAAGCACTCTTAGGGTCAAAATTATAATACCCCTTGATAAATTCCTTGAGGGGTGTAGTTTCTAAAATGGAGTCACTTTTTGGGGGTTTCCATTGTATTGGTACTTTAGGGGCTCTGGAAATGCGACATGGCATCTGAAAACTATTCCAGCAAAATCTGCCCTCCAAAACCAAATAGCGCTCTATTCATTCCGAGCATCACCATGCACCCATACAGCACATTATAACCACATATGGGGTATTCCCTTGTTCAGGAGAAATTGTGTAACAAACCTTGGGGAGATTTTTCTCCTTTACCCTCTTGTAAAAATAAAAAAATTTGGACTAAATTGACGGTTTATTGAAGAAAAACTAATTTTTCATTTTCACGTCCCGATGTTAATAAAATCTGTGAAAAAGCTGTAGAGTCAAACTGTTCATTATATCCCTTGATATGTTCTGTGAGGGGTGTAGTTTCCAAAATGGGGTCACTTTTGAAGGTTTCCATTGTATTGGTACTTTAGGGGCTCTGCTAATGCGACATGGTACCTGAAATCTAATCTAGCAAAATCTTCCCTCCAAAAACCAAATAGCTCTCTTTCCATTCCGAGCCCCACCATGTACCCATGCAGCAGATTATGACCACATATGGGGTATTGCCGTGTCCAGGAGAAATTGTGTAACAAACCTTGGGGAGCTTTTTCTCCTTTATCCTCTTGTAAAAATAAAAATGTTTGGACTAAATTGACAGTTTATTAGAAAAAAAGTAATTTTTCATTTTCACGTCCCGATGTTAATAAAATCTGTGAAAAAGCTGTAGAGTCAAACTGCTCATTATATCCCTTTATATGTTCTGTGAGGGGTATAGTTTCCAAAACGGGGTTACTTTTGAAGGTTTCCATTGTACTGGTACTTTAGGGGTTCTGCAAATATGACATGGCACCTGAAAACTATTCCAGCAAAATCTGCCCTCCAAAAGCCAAATAGCGCTCTTTCCATTCCAAGCCCCACCATGTACTCGTACAGCAGATTATGACCACATATGGGGTATTGCCACGTTCATGAACAATTGTTTAACAAACTGTGGGGTGCTTTTTCTCCTTTAACCCCTTGTGAAAATGAAAAATTTGGGGAAAAAGTGACATTCTAGTAATTTTTCATTTACACATTCCAATGTTAATAAAATCTGTGAAAAGGCTGTTGGGTCAAAATGCTCACTATAACCCATGATAAATTCTGTGAAGGGTGTAGTTTCCAAAATGGGGTCACTTTTGGGGGCTTCCTTTGTACTGGTGCTTTAGGGGCTCTGCAAATGGGACATGGCACTGAAAACTATTCCGGCAAAATCTGCTTTTCAAATGCCCATTGTCGCTCCTTCCCTTCCGTACGCTGCCGTGTGCCCAAACATCAGTTTACACCCACATGTGGGGTATTTCTGTGCTCGGGAGAAATTGCATAACAAACTGTGAGATGTATTTTTCCTTTTAACCCTTTGTGAAGGTGTTAATTTTAGGGCTAAATGAATGTGTTACTGAAAAAAAAAAAGAAATGTCTAAATTTCACCTCCATATTGTTTTAATTTCTGTGAAATCCCTAATGGGTTAACAAACTTCCCAAATGCTGTTTTGAATTATTTTAGGGGTGCAGGTTTGAAAATGGGGTGATTTATGGGGGGTTTCTAATATATAGGCCTTCATAATTCCCTTCAGAACAGAAGTGGTACCTAAAAAATTAGTTTGGGAAATTTTCTTGTAAATCTGGAAAATCGCTGTTACACTTGTAAGCCTTCTAACATCCAAAATAAATGAACGGACGATTAAAAGATGATGCCAATATAAAGCAGAGATATGGTAGATAATATTTATTAATGTATTTTTGTGATATGACTATGTGTTTGAAAAGCAGAGCATTTCACATTTTGAAAATTGTGATTTTCTCCAAATTTCCATCACATTTCCTATTTTTTTTATAAGTAAATATAAAAATATTGATCAATATTTACCACTAACATGAAGTACAATGTGTCACGAAAAAACAATCTCAAAATCACTTATGTAAGTTAAATCGTCTCAAAGTTATTGCCATATAAAGTGACACATGTCAGATTTGAAAAATGAGGCCTGGTCACGAAGGCACTTTTAGGCTGTGTCCTGAAAAGGTTAAACTAGGGCAGATGAAGGGGGGACATTAAACTGGGAGGAGATGGAGGGGAACATTAAACTGTGGGGGTAGCTGAAGGGGGGCATTAAACTGTGGGTGCAGCTGGAGGGGGACATTAAACTGTAGGGGCACTAAGAGGAGGACATTGTAATGTGGGGCCATATCACGTTAGGGTAACTGTAGGGGCATTGTATTGTTTGGGGGCACAAAGAGAAATGGATGGGAATGGACGGAGTCAAAGTAGGTGGGGCTATATTCGTAGAGTTCCGTCCCTCTTTCTGTCCTTTGAAAGTTGGGAGGTATGAAAGTATAGTATCATATCTTTGACATAGTCATATGTGATCATCAATCCCTCAATCATGATAAACATGTTGATCACCAACAGGTCCGAAGTAGATTGCAGGCCAAGGGGCCCAGTGAACTTTATCCACAGGCCGCAGAGAAGGTCCAGGACTGTGGTGACGCTTGGTGCCCTGACACAACGTCATGGCCCCTCTCACCCTGTGCTGTGCTGCTTCTATTCTTGCCTGCCTGCTCTGGCTATTAAATATATATTTATTTCTGTCTATAGCCTGTTCATAACCTAATATGCACAACCTAGTATACATTGTTGTTAATAAATATAGAGAAGTGGTTGGAGAATTATCTAAAAAAAATTGGAAACATATCTGTGTATGACTTTAGAAATGCTACCTCTGACTGTTCTTCGTACTTCTTTTTATAATCCTGCCCTATCTGCAGTTCTGACTCAGGGTCTGCCTATAATAGATGAGCGTAGCACTCAGTAAAGTGGTCTTGGCACTGGATTAGACTGTGGTGCATGTATCATATAATGTGTACCTCATTTCCATTCATTAAAAGGTGGGAGGGATGTGGACATTATGTGAGAATTTTGTGGGCCCTATTACTGATGGAGGCCTGGATGAAACAGTTGTTCATAGCATTCTAGCTGGAGAAGAAATAGAACAGTCTGACAAGCTGTCACCAGTGAGTCACTGGATGTAATTGTAGTATATTTTGTCTATGACTGTGTCCAATAATTGCTGCACTCTGCTGTATGTTCGGTAGCGCTGAATTTACTTTAACCCCTTGTTGGCATACACCATGAATATATGATAGACATTGAAAGGGGAACTATGGAGAGGGCTTAGTAACCCAGCCTGTGTTGGACTATAGCGTGGAGTGCACCTAGGTGTCCAATCTACATCTGGTCGTCTGCACTATGGTGTGCAGTGGGCGCGCAGACCGTCCAAGAGGACGCGGCCTGGAGGTCATGGAAGGCATGCTGAGTGGAGACTGAAGGCTAGAGTTGGGAGAGACCCCTGAACTCAGAGGGGTGTGCATCAGCAGCAATCGTGAAGTGGAGGAGGTCCCACTAGTAAAGGGGTGAGCTCTGTACAAAAAAGGGAGAGACGAAGACAAGTGGAAGGTGTTTTTTTTTGTTTTCTTTCTCTGTTTGTTCTCTTTTCCAAGTTGTTCTACTTTATCAATCACCAGTAAACTCCAAACTTGGTGGTTGTTTCTGCATCCTTCAACTGCACGCTACAAGTCACAGCGGATGCCGACTGTAGTACACAGCTGACACCCACCAGCAAAATTTGCAACTTTTCGGCACGCGTTAAATAGCATAGGAGGGTTCACATATTCCCCCCATAGTCTTTTAAGATCCCAGTAATTTCCCTCTACCTCTCTAAGGTTACCTACCGCTGATCTAGGGCATGTTTGAAGGCCTACTGAACCTACCTAATGCCTTTTCTGGCGTGAAGCCTGTCTGGTCGCATGTAACTAGAGACAGATTTGAAAAGTTTAACAAGAATTGTGGCTAAAATGCTGACTATAGTACACAGCTGACACCCACCAGCAAAATTTGCAACTTTTCAGCACCAGGAAAATAGCATAGGAGGGTTCACAAATTCCCCCCATAGTCTTTTAAGATCCCAGTAATTCCCCTCTACCTCTCTAAGGTTACCTACCACTCATCTAGGGCATGTTTGAAGGCCTACTGGGCCTACCTAATGCCTTTTCTGGTGTGAAGCCTGTCTGGTCGCATGTAACCAGAGACAGGATAACAAATTTGAAAGTTTAACAAGAATTGTGGCTAAAATGTTGATTTTTGTGTGTTAAAGCAAAATTGTGTGAGTCACAGGATGCAGTATCCTTCCCCGGTTTTGGTAGAACAATATATGTTGACTCACTTGACCCATTTTTTTTTCCACGGTTTCAGATATTTTTTTATCTTAGTCCTTTTAGGCGTTATTGTATGAATAAAAAGATAGTAGGGGAATCTGGAAGCAACATAGCAGGCCTGCCTGTCAGTGATAAAACAGACTTTTAGGTCTGGGCCAACAAAAGGGGTGATCACCGGACATATACCAGTAAGGGTGGAACTGTGAAAGTGTGGTGTACCAACATCATGACAGCTAGGAGACCAGTCACATGTGTAGTGGGAGCTCTGATAAAGACTTGTCCAATCTGCAAATTTAAGCACGTAGGAGCTGTAGGTTAGGCCGAAAGAAAATTCTGTCGCTGTGGCAGTTCCTCAGAGCAGCAGTAATGCCGTAGACTGGGAAAAGAGGATCCAAAATGGTAGAAGACACAGTCGGGCACTTCAGAGATGTAGGCAACACAGTATGAAAAAATAAGTTACTCAGCTGTAATGGGCTTTAGCCCAGTTACAAGCCATATAGTTCCTCCCATCAGGAAGCTGAAGCCCAGCACTCTGTCTGGGCTCCGGTAAACTTCATCAGGCGCAATTCGCACACATACTGCACATGCACGTGATGTCATGGAGTACTGTGTGTAGTTTATAATGCAATATCATGCTGACAGACTCCCTTTAATCACCCAAATTGCCACATTGACAGCTGTCCTAGATGAGAGAATATTTGAATATCCAGTTGGGTACTGGAGCACCATGAAGATGATCAATATCTGGCAGGCACCAAGGCACAGTAAGGTGAGTACAGCCTAGCCCCAGAAGTGCAAATGGAAATCTGATCTCCACCCCCCATGGCTATCCTGTGATAATACTTGTGTATATAACTTTAATTTATGTGCATATTTATTATACCCAAAACTATAATGACCCCTTAAATAAAGATAATGTGATTTCTATGGTTGTTTTTGTTATGATGTAACGAAAAAAAAAATTTTTGCGCATTTTCTACATAATAAAAATGTATATACAGTGCTGGCCAAAAGTATTGGCACCCCTGCAATTCTGTCAGATAATACTCAATTTCTTCCAGAAAATGATTGCAATCACAAATGCTTTGGTAATAATATCTTCATTTAATTTGTCTTCAATGGAAAACCACAAAAAGAATTGTCAAAAAGCCAAATTGGATATAATTCCACACCAAACATAAAAAAGGGGTTGGACAAAAGTATTGGCACCCTTTGAAAAATCATGTGATGCTTCTCTAATTTGTGTAATTAACAGCACCTGTTACTTACCTGTGGCACATAACAGGTGGTGGCAATAACTAAATCACACTTGCAGCCAGTTGAAATGGATTAAAGTTGACTCAACCTCTGTCCTGTGTCCTTGTGTGTACCACATTGAGCATGGAGAAAAGAAAGAAGACCAAAGAACTGTCTGAGGACTTGAGAAGCAAAATTGTGAGGAAGCATGAGCAATCTCAAGGCTACAAGTCCATCTCCAAAGACCTGAATGTTCCTGTGTCTACCGTGCGCATGGCACTGTGGCTAACCTCCCTAGATGTGGACGGAAAAGAAAAATTGAGGAGAGATTTCAACGAAAGATTGTGCGGATGGTGGCTAAAGAACCTCGACTAACATCCAAACAAGTTCTAGCTGCCCTGCAGTCCGAGGGTGCAACAGTGTCAACCCGTACTATCCGTCGGCGTCTGAATGAAAAGGGACTCTATGGTAGGATACCCAGGAAGACCCCACTTCTGACCCAGAGACATAAAAAAGCCAGGCTGGAGTTTGCCAAAACTTACCTGAGAAAGCCAAAAACTTTTTGGAAGAATGTTCTCTGGTCAGATGAGACAAAAGTAGAGATTTTTGGGAAAAGGCATCAACATAGAGTTTACAGGAAAAAATAGAGGCCTTCAAAGAAAAGAACACGGTCCCTACAGTCAAACATGGCGGAGGTTCCCTGATGTTTTAGGGTTGCTTTGCTGCCTGTAGCACTGGACTGCTTGACCGTGTGCATGGCATTATGTAGTCTGAAGACTACCAACAAATTTTGCAGCATAATGTAGGGCCCAGTGTGAGAAAGCAGGGTCTCCCTCAGAGGTCATGGGTCTTCCAGCAGGACAATGACCCAAAACACACTTCAAAAAGCACTAGAAAATGGTTTGAGAGAAAGCACTGGAGACTTCTAAAGTGGCCAGCAATGAGTCCAGACCTGAATCCCATAGAACACCTGTGGAGAGATCTCCAAATGGCAGTTTGGAGAAGGCACCCTTCACATCTCAGGGACCTGGAGAAATTTGCCAAAGAAGAATGGTCTAAAATTCCAGCAGAGCATTGTAAGAAACTCATTGATGGTTACCGGAAGCGGTTGTTCGCAGTTATTTTGTCTAAAGGTTGTGCTACCAAGTATTAGACTGAGGGTGCCAATACTTTTGTCCAGCCCATTTTTGGAGTTTTGTGTAAAATGATCAATGATTTGACTTTTTTTTCATTCTCTTTTGTGTTTTTTCATTGCAAGCAAAATAAATGAAGATATTATTACCAAAGCATTTGTGATTGCAATTATTTTCTGGAAGAAATTGAGTATTATCTGACAGAATTGCAGGGGTGCCAATACTTTTGGCCAGCACTGTAAATGTAAAAGTTATACGTCATTTTTGTTAATATGCACCAAGTTAGTATATCTACTCCACACGTCATTTATAACTTTGTTTATTACCATGCCCTTCATCGTAATGAGCCAAAAGTATGTGGTCATATGAGTTTGTTGGACATCCCATTCCAAAACCATGAGCGATGGAGTTGTGGTTTCTGTGGCAATAACATCCTCCACACCCTTCTGGGAATTCCACAAGATTTTGGAGTATGAGGGAATTTGTGCTCATTCAGCCAAAAACGCATCTGTGGGGTCAGTTACAGAGGATGGGTGAGAAAGTCTGGGGCAGTTTATCCCAAACGTGTTAGCTGGGGGTTGAGGTCAGGGATCTATGATGCCACTTTAGTTTACTCCACACAAAATTTATCACAACATGTCTTTATGGGCTTCAGTTTTTGCACTGGGACACAGTCATTATGGAACATGAAAGGGCCGGGGCGTAACTAAAGGCTCATGAGCCGTGGTGCAAAAGTTCATCTTGGCCCAATATGTCTGTGCACACAAGCGTCTCATCATTACAATCTACTGTCGGTGCCCCCATGCAGTAATCTTGCCCATTTTTGTGGCACATCTTCACCCCAGAGTCCATCCTAGAGTATATACTGGTGGCCAACTGCTCTCTTAAAGGGTTAGTTTACTCCTTTGTGACAGTGGAAGGCTGTGTATCATAAATCTTCTCACTCCCGAGGGCAGGGGTAATAAATTTACAATGCACAGATTTCAGCCATCAAAGAAGTGTAACCAGCTCTAGTATATTGAGGGTGACCTGTGGACCCCCCTACCTTCAGGGCCCAGTCACAGATATGACCATTGTGACCCCTATAGTTACAACAGTAGAAAGGGCTGTCCCCAAACTGTTGCCACAAATTTGGAAGCTACAATTGTGTAACATATCAGTGCATGCTGTAACATTAACTTTATTACCCTTAGGGTGGGTTCACACTTGCGCTGGAGCCCGTCTGCCGCGAATCCGACTGAAAATCTTAGAAAACTGTATAGGGACTGGATAGGGAAAGGTTTGCGACGCTTTGATTAAAAACCCATTCATTTGAATGGGTTTTTAAAGCAATGCGTGGGTGTGCGCTTACACCCTCTGCGCTGCGACATGGAAACAAAGTCCTGCATGTCTGACATGTCCCACCCTTATTTATATTGCACCTTCATATTCCATAGTACTTTACAGAGATATTGTCAATCACTGTCCCATATAGGGCTCACAATCTAACTTCCCTATCAGTATGTCTTTGGAGTGTAGGAGGAAACCATGGGAAGAACATACAAACTCCTTGCAGATGTTGTTCTTGGACACCAGCACTACAAGGCATCAGTACTAACCACTGAGCCACCATGCTACCCTTTGCTAGAAACAAGAGGCCAAACCCAGAGAAACATCCATAGATTATTATCCCTCCTATATTACAGTTCACATTAGGCACTATACATTCCAGCAGGCAGGGTTCTCCTGACATCCGCCAAATGCCCATTCATCTATTACACTACCATTCCAGCTGATGGCTGCCATTCCACGTGATGATGTTAGGCTTGTTTTCGGCTGCTTGACTTCCCTGACATATAGTTATTGTGCTGATGTAACGTCCAGAAGCAGTTTGGAACTGTATAGTAAATTATGCAACCATTGATGCAGCTGCTTGTAATGGATGCGGCTAAAACAACTGATGTCAGAAATTAGGAGGGGTGCTCACATACTTTTGGCCATATAGTGTACATCCTATAGCTGGACAGCTGTATGCCAGTTATAGGACATGGGCCAAATTCCTGTCCATACATGCACCAGTTTTGTGCTTATGGCTTCACTTCAATAAAATCTGGAATGATTTAGCTGATGAAAAATGGGTCTCTGTGTTGATATTATAAGTAATACAAGCTTTAAAGTGTCTCCAAGTTTTACTTGAATTCCAGTGTCTGGATAGCTGCAGCTCAATTTAATTTTACCCTCTAGTGGACAGTAAGGGCACTGCACATTTTTCAGCCTCGTATTTGTTGTTGTGAAGCGCCATCTAGGGCATGCACTTGGTATTGCACTACCCTATTAATATAACATATTATAGTGACAGGTCCACTGGCCTATTAAACCAAAAAAATACTGTGCTGTTTGGTAGTAACAGCTAAGACTGAATACAGCAGGCTGATAGTTATGGAGGTGTATTTATGAGGCGAGTGTTCTCTCCTCCACTGAGTATACAGGCATACAGTGGCTATCAATCTTGGGGGAGGGGTGCAGGAGGAGGCGAGGTACTCCAATGTGTGTTTTAGCTGCTATTGACCAAACTGCAAATCATTTTTTGTGCCATTTGGTATAAAAGCCTAGGAGACCCGTCATTATAGTATCCTGCTGTTACATAGGGTATCATACTATGGTAACAGATATAGATCATTTCTCCCAAATGTCCCTCTATTGCTGCTTTACGTGGCAACAGAGGAATGTTTTTATAAATTGACCCCAAATGCTAAAAATCAGGATCACAGTGTTCTTTTGGACAGGTCCCTGACAAGTTGATAACCACTCTGAGCACATCTGATACAGCCTTTGTTACTGTTTTGTACCCCAATTTCCAGCACTTACCAGATCACATTTAAAGGGGTTGTCCAGAAACTGAACAATCTCCTATGGAGGTCGGAGAAATGTAAAAAAAAAACAGTCATGTGTCCCCGGCGTTCCATTGTCTGCCGCCAGTGTCGTCTGGTCCTCATGCCGTGTCCTCTTTGCCAAAAATCCTTCACTCCATGTGATCACGGTGGCTCAGTGGTTAGCACTGTAGTCTTGCAGCACTGGAGTCCTGGGTTCGAATCCTGCCAAGCACAACATCTGCAAGGAGTTTGTATGTTCTCCCCGTGTTTGTGTGGGTTTTCTCCCACGCTCCAAAGACATACTGATAGGGAATGTAGATTGTGAGCCCTATATGGGACAGTGACTGACAATATCTGTAAAGTGCTGCGGAATATGATGGCACTATACAAGTAAGCATAATAAATAAATCACTGAGAGCCAATCAAATGTCAATAGTGACTGCAGAGATGTGTGTTTTTTTTTTTTATGGGGGGAATCAGGGGACATTGAGGAGAATGATAATATTGTGGGGGACATCAGATGGCAATATCTATAACCCTGAAAAACCCAAATAAGAAGACTAAATTAAATAAGGCATACATCTCAGAGAACCTCATAGAGTTTCCAGGAATGGGACAAATTCATGTGTTCTCATGATGTCCCCCATATTATTCCCCCCAATGTCGCTTGATGCCCCCTTATATTTACAGTCTTCCATAATATGCAAAAAAAAAAAAAATATTATTTATTTAGCATAATTAATCCCATGGTGCTGTACATTATTATATTAATTCCATGGTGCTGTACATTTGAGGATTTACATACGGTACACAAAATATACAAGACAAATACAATACTAACAGTGACCGACTGGTACAGTGGGATACAGGGCCCTGCCCGCAAGGGCTTACAATCTATGAGGGAAGAGGGATAGGGACAGAAGGTGGGGGTAGAGGCTGTACAGGTGGTGGTGTGGTGACAGTAGCGTTATTGGAGGTTGTAGGCCTTCCTGAATAGGTGAGTCAACAAGGAGCCAGGACCCCAGTTAGGAAGTGAGCATCCTGACACAGGAGGCGTGAAGGAGTAATGTTAGTGCACCACCTGCACTGGGACACAGATGTGTTCTCGGTGTTCTTGGCCTACAAGTTGGGAGAGTGGTAGGTCAGGAAGCCTATGGCTTCCTGCTCTACCTGGGGATCAGGAAAGGCTATGCTTAATATTGTAGCCTAATCCCATTAAACTGAATGGGACTGAGCTGCAAACAGGCCATAACACCAATGAACGTAATGTCGCTAGCCAGAGAAGAAGTGACGACTCTTGGCTTTCATGGTCCGACCTTGGTTTAGAGCTGGCCTCTTTAGATTAGCAGACATGATTGACTATGGAGATCAGGCCCTTTGACTACCTCACTTCAACTTTGAATGTTCCTCAAACTGAGTGGTTCCATTACCGCCAAATTGTCCACTTTGCGTTTTCCCTTTTTAGCTCTTTTTGGGTTTCTACCTACACGGACACCTCCATTAAGGCCTCATCACTGTGATATACCAACTCCTCTCCTGAGGGTCGAGCGCCTCCCACCCACAGATACATGTCCAGATTGGAGGAAGCCCTAGGGAGGCCAATTGCTCCTGCTCAATGGCAGATTATATGGTCGTGAGCGGCTAAGTCTTCAACGTGTGTAACTTTTAAGGAGGTGCTATATAAGATCCTCATGTACTGGTATCATACCCCTGCCCTCCTACATTCTGTGAACTCTACAATTCCCTTGGTTTGTTGGAGATGCAATTCAGCTGTAGGCACACTCTACCACATATTCTGGGACTGTCCCCTTGTACGAGGCATTTGGAGGGGGATTAAGGATATGGCTGACAACCTCTTTTTGCAAACAGTACCCCTTGATCCATTTATTCATTTACTCAACTTGCCACCGAGACAGATGGGCATGAAGTCTGCTAAACTTTTCCTCTACCTCTGTACAGCAGCTAAACCCCTCATAGCCTTGCACTGGAAGTCAGCCAATTCCCCGTCCAGTCCTGACCTTATTACTCATATTAAGCATATCTGTAATATGGAATATCTGACAGCTAGCCTCAACAACATGGTGGTGCCTTTGACTCGGTCTGGTCCCCCTGGGATACTTATTTTACGCTGCAGGGTCTCTGACCTCTTTCCCTTCCTTCCTTTCCTATTTCCTCTTGCCCATTCCTCCTTGCCTCAGTGTTTTGTTAGTGTGTTGAACCCTTTTCTTATTGTTTTTCCAATTTATGTTGTTTCTTGTGAAGTTTTGTTTTCTCATTTTATATTGGGAACTTTTTTTTAAACTCGTTTTATTGAAAATTGCGTATCAGACAAAGGAAAAGAAATCAAAACAAATACATAACATGTTGCGCACCAAAAAACGAGAATTTCAATGTAAATTCACTCAACGCACCACATCCCACCTCGCCAGGTCCTCGTCCCATCCGGACCATATAACGTAGACTCGGTACAGAAAGAATATAATCAGGACATGCGTAATACTGTATACATCAGTTATCATGTACAAAACATGCAGTCAATAAGTCAAGGGTAACAACAAGGATACACTCCAAAATGAGAGGTCGTGGATACTCCTGGTGTCTCGCGCCCCTCACGGCATGAGTAAATTAATGGCAGAGCGCAATGAGGGAGCCGTATATTGGGTTACCGGAGAATTGCACCATGTTCCCCACACCTTATGGAATTTCTGAGGGCACCCTCTCCCTTTATACACAATCTGGTTATAAGGAAGAACAGTATTAACAAGTTTCTTCCACTGAGATACTGATGGGGGTTTCGGAGCCATCCATCGCAGTGCGATAGCTTTCCTAGCATAAAATAAAGACTCCCTCAAAAGGATTCTAACATGGTGTTGCCATATTTCTTCATCTAATACGCCGAAAAGGCATATCTCTGGGGTTAATGGTATAGGTTTAGCCAGAACTTCCGCCAGGAGATCCACGACCCCTTTCCAAAAACATTGTATGATCGGACATTCCCAAATCATATGCCAAAAGTCTGCCTGTGGACAAAGACACCTAAGGCATCCGGGGTTGGGCAGACGTCCCATTTTGTATAGACGGGAAGGTGTCAAGTAACATTGGTGTAGAATATACGTTTGAATCAGTTTGTTGTTAGCTGAAGGTGACACATGTTGAGGAGATTCAAGGATATCTTGAAACATCTCATCTGTGAGAGTTGGGATATTTATGCTCCATCGCGTCAAGGCCGGGGCGTCCAAAGAGGACACCTTGGCCTGTATCAGATGTGCATATAAAGTAGATATCAAACCCCCAGGGCCCTGTGAGCGAAGTATGCCGATAAGCGGATACTCAGATATATTGTCCAATCGATCCGGGAACTGAGAAGAAAGTGCATGTCTAATCTGTAGATATCTAAAGAACTGCGTTCTAGGGATGCCATAGGAGGAGCTTAGCGAGTCAAACGTTTTAAAAACCCCTTGTATGTACAGGTCACTAAGAGAGGACACGCCATACTGCGACCAGGCCCGGGCGCCAGGCAGGGCAAATAACGTCGGCAGACCAGGGTTGTGCCAAAGCGGGGTCTCCGCAGGTATATCAGAATAAGTGGACACCTTTTTCGCCTGACGCCAGACCTGTCCCGCCAGGGCATGGATGGGCAACAATTTCCCCCTAAACAAGGCCGGGTGTTCCAACACCGGCCACAGATTATGCAGACCCAGGTGGTGAGCCAGATGTGCCTCGGACCCCGGTAGGGAATCAGATGAGAGCCACTTCCTAATAAAACGGAGCTGTCCTGCTAGGTAGTAAAGAAACAGATCAGGGAGTGATGTGCCCCCGAGCTGCTTCGGTCGTTGTAGAGATGACAACCTAAGCTTAGATCTAGAGTTTCCCCATATAAAGGAGATAATGAGGGAGTCCATTTGTTTAAAAAATCTAAGGGGCACGGACACAGCAGAATGGCTTATAGCATATAGACATTTGGGTAGTACTATCATTTTAACTAGGTTGATTCTACCAGCCACCGACAAAGGCAGTGTAGCCCAAAGATTAAACTTAACCCTAAAGTGCGAGATGAGCGGAAAGATGTTCTGTTCCAAAAAACACCTATGGTCCCTAGATATAAAGATGCCCAGATATTTGCAGGTTGAGACTGTAGTCAATCCACATACCACATTCCCCTCAGCTACACTTGACGCACGGCCAATATGCATGTATGAGGACTTAGCCCAATTGGTCCGTAGGCCAGAATAATTACCAAATTCATCAATTATAGCCATGGCTCTGGGCAGAGACCGGGAGGGGTCGCTCATAAACAGGAGTAAGTCATCGGCATATAGTGCTGTTCTCTCCTCCCGGGTGCCTATCACTATGCCTTTATATATGGGGTCATTCCGAAGCAGTATTGCCAAGGGTTCCACCGCCAGAGCAAACAGTAGCGGTGACAATGGACATCCTTGTCTTGTACCCCTACCCAAAGGAAAGTAGGAAGACAACGCGCCATTAATGGACAGTGCCGCTCTAGGGGAACCGTATAGAAGGGAAATCCAGGTAACAAACCCCTCTCCAAATCCGTATCCTCGCAACACCTGCAATAGAAAAGGCCACTCGACAGAGTCGAACGCCTTTGTTGCATCTAAAGAAGCCATCGCCCAGTCATGTGAGGATGATGCCCCAATCTGAGTTATCACCTGAGCCCTTCTAAGATTATCCGATGTGGATTTTCCAGGCATAAAGCCTGTCTGATCCGGATGGACAAGGTCGAGAACAACAGAATTTAGCCTTTTCGCCAACATTTTAGTAAGGAGTTTATAATCTATATTAAGCAGTGATATAGGCCTATATGAGCCACAGTCCAGCGGATCCTTGTCGGGCTTAAGTAACAGGATAATGGTGGCGTCATAAAAGGACTCCGGGAGACTGGGACCCACAAAGGCAGCGTTATAACAGTCAAGCAACACCGGGAGAAGCAGGCCCCCATACTGGGCATAAACCTCCACCGGGATGCCGTCCGGACCCGGCGATTTGCCCCTTGCCATATCTGCCAGGGCACCCGATAGCTCCTCTAGCGTAAAAGGGGAATCTAAAAATTCACGTTGGTCTTCTGACAATGTAGGAAGGGGGATCAAGCCCAAATAGGTGGCAAGCTCTCCGTCAGTGACTCTAAGCTTGGAGAGGTATAACTCACTGTAATACCTATAAAATCTGTCACTAATGGCCAAGCTATTGGACAGTACCTCCCCCGTCTCTGAATGCACTCGTAGTATTGCAGGTGAGGCTGTGTTTTGATGTATCAGTTGAGCTAGAAAGCTGCTCGACTGGTTGCCGAGTTCGTAAAACTTCTGTTTGCTAAAAAACAGAGACCTACGGGCCTTGTCATGCAGTATATGCAGATATTGTCTACCCGTCTGCAACCATTGAGACCTAGCCTCATCAGTTGGATTAGCCACGTATGCGGCTTCGAGCGAGGCACACTGGGTCGCCAAGGTGGTCTCCAACAGCGAGGATTCCCTCTTTACAAAGGAAATGGAGGACTTAATACAACCCCTAAGATATGCCTTCATAGTTTCCCATAAGAGGAGCGGAGAAGTGTTTGGGGAATTAATGGTCAAAAACATCTGAAGTTGATCAGGTATTCGATCATGTGGTACAAATAGTTTCAACCAAAATGGGTGGATTCGCCAATATATTGGGAACTTTAATAAAGATTTCAGCTGAAAAAAAAAAGAAAATTGATAAGCCATCGAAATTAGATCAGTGGAGGTCCGACTCTTGGCTGTCCTGCTGAACAAGTGAAGATGGTCCAGCTTCCCATTTGTTTACCAGGCACAGCTCCATACTTTTTGTAGTGTCTGTGCCTGATATTGCAGGTCACTATTGCGTCTTCCTATATAAGTACATGGGACTGATCTGTAATACCAGAGAGACTAGGTTCACATCTGCGTTGGAGTCTCTGTAGGAGACTCTGCCACAGATTCCGCCTAAAATCAGTAGAGAGAAAGGTTTTGCATGGAGGACCTGACGGACACCTGGCAGACCCCATTATAGTTTATGGGGTCCGCGGGTAACCGCTTTTTTAGCAGACAGGCTCTCCAATGCTAGTGTGAACCTAGCCAGACAGCAACTACAAAATGTACATAGCTCACTGGGACACTTTAGACCCTTCAACAGCTAGTCAGTGGGAGTGCCAAGGGTCAGCCCCCATCAATCTAATAATGATAGCCTATCAAAAGAAAAAAAACAACCATTTTAAAATCCTGGACAAACCCTTTAGGGTCCTTCTGCCCAATGGAACAGGCCACCAGTGCTTTTACCAAACAGAGTGAAAAATTAAAGGGATATTCCCATCTCAAAGATCCTATCTATACTGCTAGCTTATGTAAATGCAATAGTTTTCCTAAATACATTGCCTTAGAAATGCTGCTTTATTTGCCTGCTACATGAGATTATTTCTTCCATTGTTTACACATCATTTTCTTGTCCCCAGCCTGTATTTTTCCTTATCTAGCATAGGATCACGTGACTCACTGCTCTCTGGAGGGGAGGGTGGCTGAGTTCTCTGGATTACTTTTGCTCTCAGAGCTGTTATCTCCTGCTAATTGCAGTTTGCTAATAAAGGCTTGGACAGTGTTTATTGTATGTAAACAAAAAGATATCATTGAGTTTACTTCAAGTCCTTTGTAATGTAATATACACTTACTGTGCATATTATTTGATCTGCATTTATATTAGATGTCTAGTAATGATAATAAATAATCTCTCATGGTAAAGGAAATGTCTATATCTACTGAGGTACTTCACAGTGTCCATCAAATGTCAAAGCCCACCCACCAGCTTATTGAAGAATACAGGAAGTGAGAAGAAGAGATAGCAGGAAAAGCTGATGAGAGAGGGAGATGGAAAAACCCCTTTAATTAAATACTGCTTGCTTCTTGTTATTGGCCCCATGGTTTTTTTAAGCTTACCATGCAGCGAGTGTGGCACATATTTGCAGCTGATCTTACTGGTGCCTTCCACAGAGTTGAGTAGAGAGGTAGTGCACAAGTTCAGTCTCAGCTCCAAGCATTTCAGAGGTGCTGGCGCAGAGGGACAGGGTAAATGGCCTAATAGGTGATCCTATGGGTAGATAATAATAATAAATTTTATTTATATAGCACCAACATATTCCACAGCACTGTACAATTTGTAGATCAATAATAATAATTGTTTGACTCACCATGGCTTGGGATATTGGTGTGCAACCAGAAGCATGTCAATTTATGCAGCAGATTTACCCAGTACATTCCACCATTGAAGGGTGAAAGCAATGGGATACGCATTACGGTTAGAAGGAATATCGCTGCAAAAAAAAACAATTTTGGTCATTTAGAGATCTCCACTGCAAATTTTATTGATAGAAAATCATACTTGCCGACATTAGACTCAGGTCTGCAGGAAGAGTGGAACGTGACGCACATTGTGAAAATTTTCAAGAATAACCATACCCCTTTCTGACAAGACCACACTCCTTTTGGGCAGTCCATGCCCTCTTTTAGTGACAGAGGCAAGAAAATGTGACCATGTCCCTTTTTGTGACGTGATTGGCACAAGACGTGGCCTCATCAGTTATAGATTGACATAAAGTGTGGGCAATGCAGGAGGCCTGGAAATTTTGCCAGCTCTTATGGGATTCGCCTTTGCGAGGTCACCCCTTATTTCACGAGCGTCCCGACATTCCAGGACATTGGGCAAATATAAGAAGTAGATGTGTCACGTATGGACCCGGCCTGACACAAACCCTATAATACCACTATACAGAATGGGGCAAATCCATCATTCCCTCTACGCCATGATATTGAGGCGCATGTTTGGCATAAGACCAAATGTGTGACTTAATCCCAGATTTGCGCCTCACCTACCACATTCTGCAAATGTGAGTGGTGCGGGGATCAGAGAGAGCCAAGACTCCTTGCCTTAGCGCGACAGATTTATTATAATGCACTCCACTTTTTTAGCATACATTACAATGGGAATCTATGGCAGTTCCTAACTGGTGTAGATAATAATAATAATAATAATACATTTTATTTATATAGCGCCAACATATTCCGCAGCACTGTACAATTTGTAGATCTCCATTCTTGTGAAGGGACGGCAGACAATTTATCGGTCCCTGCGCCATTCAGCCCATTTATTAAGATTGGCATATGATCGCCATGTTGTCCTACATCGCGACCCTGAGGCCACTGCGATGGCGAATTCTAGTCGCAAAAATATTGAGCAATGCAACTCCATTCACTAAAATAAGTGCACAAATACAAAAGGGCGATCAGTAGTGACAGTCAGTCACTGTGTAGCCCTAAACTATAGGGAACCAGTATTACTATAATCTGGACGTCAATGGTCCATTTGACCACTCCTAATTCTTATGAGCGGCTGTCAGCCACTGCACATGCGCAGAACGCCACAGCAGATTCTCAGGAGCGAGCAGGAAGTGTAGGGCGCCGCGTCACGTGATCCAGTGAAGTCACCGGTGTTCGCCTAGTCACATGACCGGCTCCTTGTCCGCTCACCCCCTGATTGTGCACAGTTCATGTTGTCGCACCGATGTCGTCCGAACAGTTTGAGACGCTGCACGATCTGTTCACCGAGCGCTATGAGCAGCTGCAGAGGATGCCGCAGAGGCTGGAGAGCTGCCGTGGAGGTGACTGTGTACTTATAGCGATACAGAAATGTCCTGGTTATGGTGTGTGCAGTGACTGAATTGTACTGGTGTAGCTGAGCTGAGTGTGTCATAGTTATATACCAATGTATTGTAGTTGTGATTTTCCTTGGTCCTGCTTGTAAGCCTGTTCTAAGTTGTATTTAAAGGGGTACTCCACCCTGGAATCCCCCCTTTCATTAAGTAACCTCATCTATAGAGGGTACACCCTTCCCATGCTAATATTACATTGGTGCTTATGTGGCACAGCACATTCTAGGAGCTTCTTATATATGGCATGCCCATTACAGCATGTATCAGCCATTAAAGGGGTTGTCTGGGCGTACAATCTGACTACATGTAATGTAGTAGGCATGGCTTCCATTTGACGTCAGGGTGAGTATTGTACATCGTCCTGATATGATACTCACCAACCCCTGGTCCTTGGTTCGGGCAGTGCATTTCCTGTTCCCTCCAGTCCTTGGACTGTTCGGGTCAGAAGTGCAAGGGCTCAGGTGTCCACCTGAAATCTGTGATCACATGTTGGATACTGATGATGTCACTGATACCCAACATGCGATTGCTGAGGCCAGTGATTGGCCGCGGTTGTCACCTAGGCCTGCGCATTTCTGGCCTAGACAGTCTCAGAACCGGTGGGAATGGGGGACACACACAACCTGAACTGAGGATGGGGTAGGGGAGCATCATTTCTATTTTATATTTTACCCTACTCCAACCCCCAGTTGGATTTTCAATTTTCCTGTAAAATCTCCTTTAAGAATAGGACCTGTGCAAGATACTTGTATCATTGCCTTGGTGGCTACGAATTATAGCATTCAGTTGTGTCTCAAGATGCCTGATGTCAGAGGAGACGGTAAAGTATGCCTGAATACAGTGATCACATTTATCATCCTATACTCAGAAGCAGTGTCCATCACTCCCCCCAACACACACACACACACACTCACACACACACTCACACTCACACCACACATACACACACACACACACACACCACACATACACACACACACCACACATACATACACACACACACACACACACACACACACACACACACACACACACACACACACACACACACACACACACACACACACACACACACACACACACACACACACACACACACACACACACACACACACACACACACACACACACACACACACACACACACACACACACACACACACACACACACACACACACACACACACACACACACACACACACACACACACACACACACACACACACACACACACACACACACACACACACACACACACACACACACACACACACACACACACACACACACACACACACACACACACACACACACACACACACACACACACACACACACACACACACACACACACACACACCACATACACACACACCACACACACACACCACACACATGTGTATTTTAGTAAATACTTTTATTTTCCTTGGGATAACAATTTAGTCTTATAACTCTGCGTTATGTTGTTCCTTTGTTATTACTCCTAGAAATGTGAGAGATAGTTGACAACTGGGTGTTACCATTCACCTGGCAAAAAATACCCTTATTTATACATTTCCAGGAGAAATAAGAGAGGAACCATGTAAAGATGATCGAGAATTGTCTGTTTTAGTAAAAACTTATATTCCCCATGAAATAACATGCTGCTATAGCAGAACTGAATCACAAACCTGTGCTCCCTAAGGCTTCATGCAGATGACCATGTGCATAGTCAGTTTGCTAGCCGTGGTCTTCACAGCTTAGCCCACTGACCCATTATATTGTAATGGCCCCATACACCTGATTGTGTGAATGGGTCTGTGGAAGCACGGGACAGGTAGCACATGGACATCATCCATGTGCCCTTCAACCATGGACCTGGCACATGCAGATGGTCATATGCATCTAGCCTAATGGTCAGACAATTGGTGACTTGTTAGTCATATTTAGTGACCATTTAGCATTGATGCAGTCCTCTGTACTTTGTCATATAGAGAGGGGAACCCAAAAGAGGGTGATCTTCTCTTTGATGTCTGTTTACCTAGAGATCTAGACAGGGCACTGCAGACAACCCTATTAGGGTATGTTCACATGGGAAATACTTTGTAAGGTAAAATCTGACATATATTCAGAGCGTAATCCACAACAGAAATCATGTTTCTGCCGCAGATTTGCAGTTTGTACTGTTGCGCCTCCATGTGTGATTTAGCCCAGTTGAAAGGGGGCAATTCAGGTTCGGCTGGGTTTGTATGTGAGTTTTGAGTCTGCGACAGAAAATTCCTTATCCATATGAATGCCAGCCAAGAATCTCACTGAAGGCAAAAAGAGTCATACTTTAGGTGGTTTCCACAGATTCCATGGAGTACGTGCCAAAATCCACTTAGATTTTTTTGCTGTGTGAACATACCCTTAAAGTGAAAAAGAAATGGAGAGGTGACTGATCATGATGTGTATGGGATATCCAGTAGATGTAAAGTACAAGTATGTATATACTTTATCCAGAAATGTCAGAAGTGGACATCAATGAGACCTGTGAGCTGTGACTACTATGTACAGTACAGACCAAAAGTTTGGACACACCTTCTCATTCCAAGAGTTTTCTGTATTTTCATGACTATAAAAATTGTAGATTCACACTGAAGGCATCAAAACTATGAATTAACCCATGTGGAATTATATACTTAACAAAAAAGTGTGAAACTACTGAAAATATGTCTTATATTCTAGGTTCTTCAAAGTAGCCACCTTTTGCTTTGATTACTGCTTTGCACACTCTTGGCATTCTCTTGATGAGCTTCAAGAGGTAGTCATCTGAAATGGTTTTAACTTCACAGGTGTGCCCTGTCAGGTTTAATAAGTGGGATTTCTTGCCTTATAAATGGGGTTGGGACCATCAGTTGTGTTGTTCAGAAGTCAGGTGGATACACAGCTGATAGTCCTACTGAATGGAGTGTTAGAATTTGTATTATGGCAAGAAAAAAGCAGCTAAGTAAAGAAAAATGAGTGGCCATCATTACTTTAAGAAATGAAGGTCAGTCAGTCCGAAAAATTGGGAAAATTTTGAGTGTCCCCAAGTGAAGTGGCCAAAACCATCAAGCGCTACAAAGAAACTGGCTCACATGAGGACTGCCCCAGGAAAGGAAGACCAAGAGTCACCTCTGCTGCAGAGGATAAGTTCATCCAAGTCATCAGCCTCAGAAATCGCAGGTTAACAGCAGCTCAGATTAGAGACCAGGTCAATGCCACACAGAGTTCTAGCAGCAGACACTTCTCTACAACAACTGTTAAGAGGAGACTGTGTGCAGCAGGCCTTCATGGTAAAATAGCTGCTAGGAAACCACTGCTAAGGACAGGCAACAAGCAGAAGAGACTTGTTTGGGCTAAAGAACACAAGGAATGGACATTAGACCTGTGGAAATCTGTGCTTTGGTCTGATGAGTCCAAATTTGAGATCTTTGGTTCCAACCACCGTGTCTTTGTGCGACGCAGAAAAGGTGAACGAATGGACTCTACATGCCTGGTTCCCACCGTGAAGCATGGAGGAAGAGGTGTGATGGTGTGGGGGTGCTTTGCTGGTGACACTGTTGGGGATTTATTCAAAATTGAAGGAATACTGAACCAGCATGGTTACCACAACATCTTGCAGCGGCATGCTATTCCATCTGGTTTGCGTTTAGTTGGACCATCATTTATTTTTCAACAGGACAATGACCCCAAACACTCCTCCAGACTGTGTAAGGGCTATTTGACCAAGAAGGAGAGTGATGGGGTGCTACACCAGATGACCTGGCCTCCACAGTCACCAGACCTGAACCCAATCGAGATGGTTTGGGGTGAGCGGGACCGCAGAGTGAAGGCAAAAGGGCCAACAAGTGCTAAGCATCTCTGGGAACTCCTTCAAGACTGTTGGAAGACCATTTCAGGTGACTACCTCTTGAAGCTCATCAAGAGAATGCCAAGAGTGTGCAAAGCAGTAATCAAAGCAAAAGGTGGCTACTTTAAAGAACCTAGAATATAAGACATATTTTCAGTTGTTTCACACTTTTTTGTTAAGTATATAATTCCACATGTGTTAATTCATAGTTTTGATGCTTTCAGTGTGAATCTACAATTTTTATAGTCATGAAAATACAGAAAATTCTTGAAATGAGAAGGTGTGTCCAAACTTTTGGTCTGTACTGTATATAGTGCCAGAATCCCTTTCTCACTTCCTGCAGTTACAATACTTGGATATTCTTCATGAAATGACAATTCTGAAATATCTTTTCTTACAACTCTGTATAGTGCTACAGTGTGGATGTTACCATTCAGCCTTGTCAATAAGGTGTGTCCTTACATTGTCTGATACTGTCAGCACTCATTGTACAATGTCAGACTGTGCAGGGACAACCCTAAGCGGTGACTCCTGGTTATAATTTATACATACATTTCTAGGAGGAATAACAGAGGAAAGGTACAACATAGAGTTATAAGAAAACATACTCCAGAAGTATTATTTCATGGGTATAAATGTATTTACAAAAACAAACATGTGAAGAGAGAGGGAAGATCCTCTTTGGGACACTAAACCACCAACAGATCCTTATGGACTGAGGGTTTAATATCCAAAATAGTTCTCTTTTAATGCCGTCCATGCCTGCGATAAAAATAAAAAAAACATTTCCACTTACCCAGCTCTGGTACTCCTGGTGCAGTTCTTCAGTGAAGCTCGAGGAGTAAAACTTGGTTTCAGTTCACATGCATCATATCTCGTGCGCATTTACAGTGAAGGTGGGGTGTACATCCCTGGCTTCACAAAAGAACAGCGCAGGCGCTGGGAGCACCAGAGATGGGTCCGATGAGACTGATCAGACTCATCTCTAAGTAAGTATAAATGTTTTTGTTTTCTTTGTTTTTAATGTGGGCATGGATGGCGTTGCTACAGTTCTACACATGTGGACAAAATTGTAAGTACCCCTCGTTTAATGAAAGAAAAACCCACAATGGTCACAGAAATAACTTGAATCTGACAAAAGTAATAATATATAAAACTACATGTTGACAAGCCACAAAGCTTCTGGGAGAATGTCCTATGGACAGATAAGACAAAAATAGAATTTTTTGGCAAGACACATCAGCTCTATGTTCACAGACTGAAAAATGAAGCGTATCTGGAAAAGAACACTGTCCCTACTGTGAAACATGGAGGAGGCTCTGTTATGTTCTGGGGCTGCTTTGCTGCATCTGGCACAGGGTGTCTTGAATCTGTGCAGGTTACAATGAAATCTCAAGACTATCAAGGGATTCTAGAGAGAAATGTGCTGCCCAGTGTCAGAAAGGTCATGGGTCTTGCAACAGGATAATGACCCAAAACACACAGCTAAAAACACCCAAGAATGGCTAAGAGGAAAACATTGGATTATTCTGAAGTGGCCTTTTATGAGCCCTGACCTAAATCCTATTGAGCATCTTTGGAAGGAGCTGAAACATACCGTCTGGAAAAGGCACCCTTCAAACCTGAGACAACTGGAGCAGTTTGCTCATGAGGAGTGGCCAAAATACCTGTTGAGAGGTGCAGAAGTCTCATTGACAGTTACAGGAATCGTGTGATTGCCTCAAAAGGTTGTGCAACAAAATATTAAGTAAAGGGAACCATCATTTCTGTCCAGGCCTGTTTCATGAGTTTTCTTTTTTTAAAAATTATGTTGAAGCATGGTTGAAAAGCAATGTCTGACTTTCATTTGTTCATTTTCATAGAATTTTTATATTATTACTTTTGTCAGATTCAAGTTATTTCTGTGACCATTGTGGGTCTTTCTTTCATTAATCGAGGGGTACCAACAATTTTGTCCATGTGTGTATAAGGGACACATAACAGTTTAGAGTCTCATATCAATGTGACAGGTTCCCTTTACATCAGAAGATGAGTTTCCCCTTTATCTGCCTTAACACATGTGCTAGAATGTTGAAATCCTTCTCCACGACTTAACGTGATTTGTATTTTTTTTATTTACAGAGCAACATAAAAGTTTACTTCGAGAATTTGACAAAAGGCATCTAGAAGCGAATGAGATGGTAAATATGTTACAATCTGGAGTTCACATCGATGACATACAACATAATGGGCCTTCATATTAAACTTTCCTTGCGTATTATGCATACCTCCCACCTGTTTGGTTTTACATGGGGTTGTCCCATGTACTGGGATTCATAGGGATGGAAATGTGCTAAACTGGCCATTTATGGGAGATTTTATTTAGTTAGTGGCTAAAAATATCCTGTGAATTTGGATACAAATGTTGGGAGATACAGTATGTATTAGGTACGCACATAACCAGTCATTTCCTCATTTGCATCTATTACCCAATTACTTCCTTTACTGTAAACAAGGGAGAGCATTGTCACCCATTCAGTTATATGGGCTCCATGTAAAACCACATCTCTCCAGAAGTGGTATATAGTGCATGTAGCTAATAGCAGCTAATCCCCCCTCTCCACAACAGGTTAATGGTGGTCATGACAAAATGAGGTGAGAGTTATTATCACATTGACCCCTCTAAAGCAACACTAGAGGTGGCTAATGTATACCTTAGATAGCTGTCACTTATTCATAGAAGGGGTGGGCAAAAAATAACCAAAACCGAATGTCATATCTATATATCTGATGTGATTTTGTGCACGTTGGTTAGTTAACAGAAGAACGGACTAAGCCCTATGCACGTGACCGAGTGTGCAATCAATGCGGGGCCAAGTTTGCAGCGGAATGCAATCAAAGTGACATACCAGTGCATCAGTTATGCATTCACGTCTATGGGGGCTTCTGATCCACTCTGTTCCCTGCTCTATATAAACATTAATTTAATCGGAATGGAATCAGAAGCCCCCATAGACGTGAATGCATAATGGAATGCACTCGGATGGTACTCAGAGTGTCAAGTGCATTCTGCTGCAAAATCGGCCCCGCATCGGATGCACACTCGGTCGTGTGCATGGGGCCTAAAGGGTAAAATGGATCCGTCCAATGACCTATAACAAGGGACCACATTAACTATAATGGGGTCTGTCGGGTATCCATTGTTTTCTTTGCCATTTTGCTGGACAAAAAAGAAAAATCATACTTGCAGGGCTTTTTACGTCCCTGATTTTAGATGGACTTTGTGCCATACAGAGGCTCCAACACATGTGAACCTAGCCATACTAAGATGCTAGATTGTATATTTGGTGACTACAGAGGTCTTTTTAGAGCTTCAGTGAAAAGGTATATATATATATATATTTTTTTTTTTTAGCTTTTACAAATGGAAAAAGAACTGAAAGGTGCCCCACGATCCTTCCAGAACCAAATGATGAATAAGATGCGCACGTATAGGAAATCCCTTTCAGACCTGCAGCGGGAAGCAAGAAATACTAATTCTGCATTTGCTTCAGATGACACCAGGAAAGGCTTTTACAATGTGGAAAATGAGCAGCAGGTAAGTTCTGTCATAGGAGTTATATGTAGGAGGATGGGGATTCAGGGCCACTATCTAGGAGTTATGACCTCCAGTTCTATACACCACCATGACACAGCCTGTCTTTACACTTCCTTGAAATTTCCCAGAATTGGATAAAATCTGGACAACCTACTGAATTTTGCTCCTTGCCCTTCATGCAGTCAGTAGCTTTCACCTGGTGGCGAATGCATGGAGCCAAATCCCCTCAGGATACATTTATACGACCGAGGTGCAAAACGGCCATGAAAATGTCCATTTTTCTTGGCCGTCTTGTACCAAAGGGGCACCTGATTACAGATCCGCATAAATTCAAGTGTTTGGAGGGATCTGTGAAAACAAGATAAAATAGGACATGATCTATATTTTAACAGTCTGTTACAACGGACCATCAAAATAACGTTCATATGTATAGCCCCCATTCACTGACATTGAAATTAATGCTACCATACGATGACCGTTAAAAACACTGATGTCACGGCCATTATTCACTGTTGTGTGAACGTAGCTTTAGAGAAGCTCCTGTAAGGTTGCCACTACTCAAGGGTTGTAAGCTAGTGCTTGAGGGTTTCCTAAAATTTGGTTTTTATACTCACATAGGGCTCATAAGATTACAAAGAAAAGGGTTTTTGTTTTTTTTTTTGTTCTTAGTAGCAGCACTACTCTTGACCATGGTTATTGCAGCTTGACTACATTAGTTTGCAGGCTGAGCTGCAATACTAGGCACAGCCCATTGACAAAAGTGGCACTGTTTCTTAGGGGGACAAAAAGCAGGGTGCATTTCACTTTTGGCAGGTCAGCTCCCCTGACTTGGAGGTGACTTGGCAGCATCCCTAACAATCTGATAGGAGCTCCTGTATACACAATGTCTTGCTCGCACCCGCTTCCAGATCCTTGTTTGTAACCTTGAAGCAAGAGGAATGTGTAACTTCAGCTTTCATAGGAATGTGAGACTCAGTTTTGTTATCTTGCCTTTCTTACATTTTCAGTTGAGTCTTTTATCATATTGACTTATTTTCTCTGGTTTATTGTTCGGATCATGTATTGTCTGTGTCTGTTGTCCAGCTTTTACATCAGTTATTGCTCAGGACTAACGTGGTTAGAAGCAGTTATCACCAGGATGGGTGACAACTACTCGATTGGCAGTACCACCGATTGCCAGTATGGTGGAATGGGCCGCCTTCTTACCCGCCTTGCCCCATAGCTACTAGACCATGTCTAGGAGGATGTGAATGTAGGATGGGTTAAGCTTACTACTCCATTTATATTGTATGGCGCTGAAGAAACATGGTGTTGTTCTGCCTCAGTGGGGGTCCTAGCAGATGACACCCCCCAATGGTTTAGCATTATCACCTATGGAATGAATAGGTGATCGTTTTTTTTTCTGACCACAAAACACCTTTAGGCTTGTTCGTGTGCATGTACCCTTTGTCTACGGACACATGTGGCGATCAGTTGTGGGATATCCGCAGTGAGATATCCTGCTGTGGACAGAGGAGTAACTTGAAGTTACTGGGTAATTTAGAATAGTGGTATATTTTATGTTGCAGGGGACCTTTAGGGCCAAAGCCAAGAATGGTTATAAAAGTAATGGGAAATATATAAGAAGCTCTTATACTTCTACCTTTAGCTCAGTCCACTCCTGGCTTTGGCTCAAAAAATTGTAACAAAATCTTCAACAAAAAAAAACAGTGGTCCTGGATACGAATCCTGCCAAGGACAACATCTACAAGGAGTTTGTATGTTCTCCCTGTGTTTGCGTGGGTTTCCTCGGGTACTCCGGTTTCCTCCCACACTCCAAAGACTTACTGATAGGGAATGTAGATTGTGAGCCCTATATGGGACAGTGACTGTCAATGTCTGTAAAGCCCTGCGGAATATGATGGCGCTATATAAGTAAGCAAAATAAATAAATAAAACAGTGTTTCTGCAACGTGTTTTTTTACCGCAACGTGTTTACCGTAACGTGTTTTTTTTTTTTTTTCTTTTTTTTTTTTTTTTAACCATACTCCTGCAGCTAGTGCTACTTTCAACCTTGCATTGCCAAAGTTGAAAACTGAGGTGAAGAGGCAGCAATAGTTAACTTTTGGCATGTTCAAAACCTGCAGGAAACTTTATTATTAATTATTTATTAATAATAATATTTCTTTTTAGAGCACCATTAATTCCATGGTGCTGTACATTATTACATTAATTCCATGGCGCTGTACATTATTATATTAATTCTATGGTTCTGTACATTATTATATTAATTCTATGGTTCTGTACATTATTATATTAATTCCATGGCGCTGTACATTATTATATTAATTCCATGGTGCTTTACATTATTATATTAATTCCATGGCGCTGTACATTATTACATTAATTCCATGGTGCTGTACATTATTACATTCATTCCATGGTGCTATATGTTATATTAATTTGATGGCGCTGTACATTATTATATTAATTCCATGGCTCTGTACATTATTACATTAATTCCATGGTGCTTTACATTATTATATTAATTCCATGGCGCTGTACATTATTACATTAATTCCATGGCGCTGTACATTATTATATTAATTCCATGGCTCTGTACATTATTACATTAATTCCATGGTGCTTTACATTATTATATTAATTCCATGGCGCTGTACATTATTACATTAATTCCATGGTGCTGTACATTATTATATTAATTCCATGGTGCTTTACATTATTATATTCCATGGCTCTGTACATTATTACATTAATTCCATGATGCTCTGTACATTATTATATTAATTCCATGGTGCTTTACATTATTATATTAATTCCATGGTGCTGTACATTATTCTATTAATTCCCTCGCGCTGTACATTATTATATTAATTCCATGGCTCTGTACATTATTACATTAATTCCATGGTGCTCTGTACATTATTACATTAATTCCATGGCTCTGTACATTATTACATTAATTCCATGGTGCTGTACATTATTACATTAATTCCATGGTGCTGTACATTATTATATTAATTCATGGCACTGTACATTGAGGGTTTGCTTACAATACACAAAACAAGTGCAATACTAACAGTGACCACAGCAATGGTGGACTAGAGGGCCCTGCCCGCAAAGACTTACAATCTATGAGGTAAAGGGGATGTAGACAATAGGTGGGGGTAGAGGCTGTTGAAATCGTGGTGTGGTGACAGTAGCGTGATTGGAGGTTGTAGGCCTTTCTGAATAGGTGAGTCTTCAGGGCCTTCTTGAAGCTTGGGATTGTGTGGGACAGTCTGATGTGTCTTGGTAATGAGTTCCAGAATATGGGGGATGCACGGGAGAAGTCTTGGAGACGGTTGTGTGAAGAGCGGATAAGAGCAGAGCGGAGTAGGAGGTTTTGAGAGGATCGGAGGTTAGATCAGAGATGTATGTAGGGGACAGGTTGTGGATGGCTTTGTATGTCAGCATTAACATTTTAATCTATGCACTGGGCGATGGGTAGTCAGTGAAGGGATTATGGACAGGCTGATGAAAAACGAGGGAGAGGTGGATTATGCGAGTGTCAGAGATGAGGGTGGACTGGAGGGGGGCGAGATCATTTGCTAGGAGGCCACAGAGAAGGGTGTTGTACTGCAAGTTTTTTTCCGCAGTGTATGAATAGAATTTGGTTAAATCCCATCCACTACACTGAAACTGTTGAACGTGTGTTCTGGCCTTATAGGGATTTTCTGGCTTTATGTGAGGCTTCATCATTGTAGAATGAAAGGTTCTGCTGCTTTCCATTACACCGTGTTTCACTTCCTGACTATTGACAACACTCTTTTGAATGCAAACTAGAATATTCCCATTTACTGACAGCAGAGACTGAAAACCCATCATGGCCTGATCTGCTGACAGGTGGATCTAACTGTATCCAGGTTAGGTATCGGAAGCACAAATCTCTTGTCATATAGATATATATACTCATGTGGAAAAAATTGTTGGTACCCCTCGTTTAATGAAAGAAAAACCCACAATGGTCACAGAAATAACTTGAATCTGACAAAAGTAATAATATATAAAAATTCTATGAAAATGAACAAATGAAAATCAGACATTGCTTTTCAACCATGCTTCAACAGAATTAAAAAAAAAAAGAAAACTCATGAAACAGGCCTGGAAAGAAATGATGGTTCCCTTAACTTAATATTTTGTTGCACAACCTTTTGAGGCAATCAAACGATTCCTGTAACTGTCAATGAGACTTCTGCACCTCTCAACAGGTATTTTGGCCACTCCTCATGAGCAAACTGCTCCAGTTGTCTCGGGTTTGAAGGGTGCCTTTTCCAGACGGCATGTTTCAGCTCCTTCATGCTCAATAGGATTTAGGTCAGGGCTCATAGAAGGCCACTTCAGAATAGTCCAATGTTTTCCTCTTAGCCATTCTTGGGTGTTTTTAGCTGTGTGTTTTGGGTCATTATCCTGTTGCAAGACCCATGACCTGCGACTGAGACCAAGCTTTCTGACACTGGGCAGCACATTTCTCTCTAGAATCCCTTGATAGTCTTGAGATTTCATTGTACCCTGCACAGATTCAAGACACCCTGTGCCAGATGCAGCAAAGCAGCCCCAGAACATAACAGCGCCTACTCCATGTTTCACAGTAGGGACAGTGTTCTTTTCAAGATGTACTTCATTTTTCCGTCTGTGAACATACAGCTGATGTGCCTTGCCAAAAATTTTGATTTTTGTCTCATCTGTCCATAGGACCTTCTCCCAGAAGCTTTGTGGCTTGTCAACATGTAGTTTGGCAAATTCCAGTTTTGTCAGATTCAAGTTATTTCTGTGACCATTGTGGGTTTTTCTTTCATTAAACGAGGGGTACCAACAATTTTGTCCACATGTGTTATATATATATATATATATATATATATATATATATATATATATTATACTGGTCAGTGTATAAATTTACATTTTTAATAAACAGTATAAAGCACTTATTTTTTTATTAGCAGGCTGCACGCACCTTTCACTTTAGTATGGGGGAGAATAGCTGCAACCTTTTTACTTCCTTCCTGCTAAGGCTAGGTTCACACTTGCTCTGGGCTTTCTGTGGCAGACCCAAACAACGGAGAGCCTGTCCGCTAAAACAGTGGACACCTGCAGACCCCATAGACTATAATGGGGTCCATCAGGTGTCTGTCAGGGAAACGAGACTAGATTGTTTGCTGCCATTATGTTCAGCCACAGCCTATAGTATGCAATTGTTATTCGCCCTCTACAGGCAGCAATGAATTCACAAAGATCACTGCTCCTTCAAGGACATGAGAGTCTGAACAGGACTACAGACAGTATCGCCAGATCCCACTGCATAGCTGCTGAAACCGATGCCATTGGTCAGAATATAGTAGAAGAACTTGGAGAACAAAGGGAACAACTAGAACGTACAAAGGATCGTGTAAGTAACCTTGGACTGTGTCAGAACATAGTGTGTGTATGAGTGAATAAAAGTTAAGGAAGCTTAAGAAGCGGAGTGCTGCTTAATTCATGAATTTATTTTCTTAAAACCTGATTGTTGGTTCTCGGGAATATGTTTCAGCTGCGGGAACACGGGGCAAACTATTGTGAATGTTGGGAAAGTTGATTGGACTGTCGTGCCGACTGGGGAATTGGTTCAGACTGTCGTGCCGACTGGGGAATTGGTTCAGACTGTCGTGCCGACTGGGGAATTGGTTCAGACTGTCGTGCCGACTGGGGAATTGGTTCAGACTGTCGTGCCGACTGGGGAAGTGGGGAAAACTTTTGGGGGTGACTGGGGAAGTGGGTGGGACTGCCATGTCAACTGGGGAAGTGGGGCGGACTGTCAGGCTGACTGGGGAAGTGGTAGGGACTGCTGCAACTTTTGGGGTAGATTTTTTTTTTTTTTTCCTTGTTAATCTATTGCGTTGTGTAGTATTTGAGGATTGTCCCTTAGGTTTTGATATAAGGTGAGAGACATTTATAATAAATTCTACAATTGCTTTTTCTTGCACCTACTTTGCTGAATGACCACCTATGTCTTGGTGTGTTAACGTTTGTAACACTTTTGCATTTGTTAACAGACCTCTCTGTGTTTTCTTGCAGCTCATAAACACAGGTGAAAATTTGAGCAAAAGTCGGAAGATTCTGCGCTCCATGTCCCGGAAGTAAGTTCTGACATTGGTTATCTGTGAACTTTTAATATTCATTAAAAGTTGACATATCAGGTTATAGGATAGCTATCATTTCATTACATTTCACATGTATGTTCACATCTGTCATCTGTGTCGGGTGTGTGTCCAGCTCAGATATGTCTGAAATCACCAGATGCTAAAGTCCTGCAAGCCTGACTTTTCCATCCTGCAATTTCAGTTAAAAATGACACACGTGGGACCCCATTATAGTCAGTAGGGCCCCTCTGGCTCTGTTCATATCCGCCATTTTAACGGTCTGTTTTTCCATTCTAATGGACCGGAACAATAGAAACCTGGCACAGATGTGAACCTAGCCTTAGGCTAGATACTCAGGGACAGTTATGGTCTAGAAAATACAGTCCATATATCAGTGGACTCGCAGTATCATAGTCATTTATGATGTTCTCACCGTAGGAATTTGTTCTGGGCAGAATTACAGTACAGGACAGTACTCTTGTGGTGGAGCTAACTAGAGATAACTATGATACTGTGAGTCCACTGTGGATAGATTGCAGTCCAGGAAATACATGTGAGTCCGGGTCTCTGGATACAGCACTGTCTGGAAATATGGCTGCTTGATGGATCGTATTTTTCAGGCGATGAATCCCCATGTGCATCTAGCCTTATACAGAATGGCATAAGTTTTGATTGGTCAGACTTCAGGTGCTGAGACACACGCCGTTTGCCATATGTAAAGAAATGTACTGCCTTGGTTGACTGGCCAGTAGCCACCAAGTCTTCGCAGCGATACCACTTTCCTATTTAGATGTAATAACTTCATGGAATATGTTGTTATTGATTCCCTGAATGCCAGGGGTCTAGACTCTCTAACCCCTCATGATCCATAAGTGTTGTAGATAGACTTAGAGGTGCGAAGCGGAGGATCCCATTCTTTGACATCCATAGGCTCGAGCAGGGCATATGGACAGGGGTGGCCTTTATGGAAATCTCTTTAAGCCCAATCCATTCTGCTGCCAATAATGCGGAGATTGCATAGATGTATGCTCCATTGTTAGCAGTAGGTGTGAATGAAATGGTTAAACCCACCAGTTGTGGTAATGTAACTGGGACTTGACTATTATATTTGCCTGGGATTTTGTGACTTGTTAAATATTGGTACAGAAGCTTGTACTTTCGGGTTATATAATTCTTCATGTTTGTTCTTTTGTAGAATCGTGACGAACAAGCTCTTCCTCTCCATCATTATCATTCTTGAGCTCGCTATTCTTGGTGCTGTCGTCTACTTGAAGTTTTTCCGTAAATAGCGAGTCCTCTTTGCTCCTCAAGCGGATCCAGTAAAGGACTACTCTTCAGCCATGAAGCATGAATGTGCCTATTTGAGGGCAATACTGTAAATATGTACAGAACTTAGAAACATGGCGCCGCCCTGCTGTATTTTTGGATCACTGCTGCAGCTAACAGGACCTGTTTGGTAATAAGGCGTTTGCCAAGTAATCAATTACATGATACTGAAGATTCTGCAAAATACCTCCATAGTAGAGGTACACTGTACTAAAGTAATGGGAAACACAGAGGACATACCTGATCATACCTGATATCTCGCTATATCATCCCTGATAATGGCAAGATATCCAATGAAACTGTTATTTCTTATGTTCTAATCAATTCCTGTAGTAATCCTACTCCTCCTTTTCCACGGTTAATATTCTATTGTTATTTATACTTCTAATAGACCATTAAAGAAATGATGTCTCTCTGTATTCACATAGACTTGAGTTGAAAGAGCACCATAATAATATATAATAATAATAAATTTTATTTATATAGCGCCAACATATTCCGCAGCACTGTACAATTTATAGGGTTTAAGTACTGACAAAAAAGACACATTACAAAGAAATATTCAATTCACACAATGGGACTGAGGACCCTGCTCGCAAGAGCTTACAATCTATGAGGTAGAGGGGGGTGACACAGGAGGTAGCAGGGGCGGTATCGGAGGTAGCATTGCTTATACAATGGTCAGACAATTCTGTAATAGAGGTTACTGTCATTATACATACAGTGGGGAAAAAAAGTATTTAGTCAGCCACCAATTGTGCAAGTTCTCCCACTTAAAAAGATGAGAGAGGCCTGTAATTGTCATCATAGGTAGACCTAGTTGAGGTCTACCTATGATGACAATTACAGGCCTCTCTCATCTTTTTTAAGTGGGAGAACTTGCACAATTGGTGGCTGACTAAATACTTTTTTTCCCCACTGTATATAAAGCTGTATGAGCCGTCATCAGTCGTGTCCTTTACTGTGCAGATAGTGCCTGGACATATAGAGTTAGTCTGATACAGCATCATATCCTGTGAGGTAATGTGGGAGCGTGAACAGAGGGTACGTTTTAGGGATTCTAACTACGGAAGGGTTTACATTAGGAGTTGTGATAGGCCTGTCTGAAAAGATATGTCTTTAGTTTACGCTTGAAGCTGTGAAAATTGGGGGTTAATCTGATAGTCTGGGATAGAGCATTCCAGAGAAGTGGTGCGACTCGGGAGAAGTCTTGTATACGAGCGTGGGAGGTTCTGATAATAGAGGATGTTAGTCTTAGGTCATTGAGTGAACGGAGAGCACGGGTTGGGCGATAGACAGAGATGAGGGAGGAAATGTATGTAGGTGCAGCATTATGGAGAGCCTTGTGGATGAGGGTGATAAGTTTATATTGTATTCTGTATTGAATAGGCAGCCAATGTAGTGACCGACACAAACCGAAGGCATCACTGTAGCCTCTAGACTGATGGATGAGCCACCATACCGTATTTAAGGGGGTTTCCCCAGGCAAATGATATTTCTGTCCCATCCTTAGTCCAGTATTAGATAGGCGGGAGTTTGACACCAGGAACCCCCACCGATCAGCTGTTCTCAGCAGCTGCTATATTGAAGACTGGAAGCAGATATAGCTCTGTTTTCTGTGTAGCTTATTAGAATACCCCCTAATTAAAACCAATGAATTTGAAGTGTATGAGGAAGGTCTTAAGAGGGTTAACTTACATGGACCTACTGAAATAGCTGAAAGTGGGTCCAACTGCTAAAACCTCAGGTGATCCGCTGTTTTCACCAGGGCAGGTTGTGGGCAGGGGAATCATTGCTTTATGTCAATTTTTGCTCAGGCTTATAGAGGGGTGAGTTGAGTGGGGATATCCTTAACCTTCATGAAGTCCTTATGTCCTAATCGAGAAGGAAGTTGAGGGTTGTCCAGCTGGTTAGAACCACTTTTAATAAAAAGTTGTCCTGGTGCTCCGCTTATCACATTGGGTCTACTTGCTGGAACCCCACCACAGTCCCTTGATATTACTAGATGTTTCAACCAGGCCACATTTCACACCTGTAACATGACATTAAGGCTACGTTCACATTTGTGCTGGAGTCTACATTGCAATGGCCACCTGAAAATTGGCAGAGTAAAATGTCCTGCACAGAGGCCTTTTTCGTCCGCCAGTTTCAGTTTTAAAACAGACACCTGATGGCCCATATTATAGTCAATGGGGTTGGTCTGATTCCTTGTGTTACCGCTATTTTAGCACTCCGCCTCTTGGTTTTTCTGGAGCTGCACCCTACCTATGACTTGTAGCCTGGTTTGTCTGAGACACCTGTCCTAGGCCTCCTTCTGCTGCTACAGTGAACAGACTGCTGCTCTGCTACCTGCACACACTGACTATTTACACTTCAAAGAAGACCCCCACGCCTCTCCTTGGTACCCAGTGCTGAAGCTATAAATTGCTGCTGCTGTGGGAGCCCCTCCACCTTAGTGTGTCCTACAGCTACCAAACTGGGCCTCCTAGAAACCTACATTGCTAGAGTTAGTGAGACATTCACCCCCTTTGTTCCATCTTGCCACATAAACTGCTGGGGACTCTTATCACCTTGTCCCTATATTATAGTACTACCTGCTGGTATTAGTCATAAAATATTAAAGGGGATGTCCAGAACTCTGATATTGATTGTTGTGGCCTCTTCTCTACTTACCAAACGCAACACAGCACTGTATAGTGGCTGTCTTTGGTATTCATGCAGCTCAGCCCCATTCATTTGAATGGGACTGAACTGCAGCGTGACCAATGAACGTAATGTCACTGTCCTGAGCTTAATATCATAGCCCCAGGCAACTCCTTTAAAGAGGACCTTTCATGTCCTCTGACATTGGCAGTGTTGTATACTGTATAATTCAGCACTCAGTCAGCTTTCTAGCAGTCTATAAGACCGCCAATATCAGAAGACATGAAAGGTCCTCTTTAAGCTGCTCTTCTACCCTAAAGCATCAGGAATCTTTTAGTCAAAATCTTTTTTTTCCCAGTGTCCTGTAGACGGCATGCCTTATAGTCCAAAAAAATACAGAAATTCTATATTGTATGAGCAAGGATGTGAACAAGCTGTAGAAATCATGTACGTCCAAGACATTCAGTTCTCAAGAAGTTTTATTAAAAATATGAAAATTCAAACATAAATTATAGAGAATATATTGTATATATTCTACATCTAATAAGAAGTTAGATACAACTCTATATATATATATGAGCTATAACAGCTGTTTGGTCTGAATATTAGCTATGTATCTTCCTGAAACCATTATTAGTCTTTTTATATCAGGCAGATCAAATGTACTGAATAGAAGATGGATATCCTGCTTAAAGCGAACCTGCCAAATGAAATGCTGGTAGCATGTTATAGAGCAGATTGATATATAGTATTGTTGGAAAATATTCTGTATGACCTGTATTTTACTCATTGAAACCTCTGCTCTGTTTAGGAGTCCAGTGGCTGGTCCTGCTTAGTGCCAATCACTAATTGGGACCGCCCACTGGACTCCTTAGCATATAAATTAAGTGAATAAAAATAAACGTTATACTGTATCTTTTCCCACAAAACTATATATCAATGTCTGGCCATATGACATGCCGCCTGCAGATAGGACAGCACTGACAGGTACCTTCTAACACCAAGCTGATACATAGCTCTAGTAAATATAGCTAGATATTAAAGGGAGTCTATCAGCAGAACCCAGCATATCAACCCACTAAGATATCGCCATTTTTGTCAATATGCAAGTAATGGAGCAATGAAGGCGTGGTCATTGCTCCAAAGAGGTAAGTGTCAAAAACAGAGATAGCTCTGCAACAGAGGCAGAGATTCACAAGGGTCAAAACACCATTTAATTCAGGTGACCCTAAACTATCTGGGGGGCTGGGTTGCTATGCTGGGTTTTAGGGACAGACTCCCTTTAAGTCCTTGTTTACTCAAGTGTCATATTGGTTGGTGGCTGCAGCAGGCTGTTTCAGTATCTCTCTACTGCAGTGCATTAGTACACATTGTGCCGCCATGTAGTGTTTCATGACGTGCTTTATATGGGGGCCCATGCAGATCATAGTAACGTATCTCTAGTAGACCCATAGAGGCTAATGTTATTAAAAAAAAAAAAACTTCTCTTTTGCCTCTGATTTGGCTACTTTTCATCTGTACCCCTTTTTTTTTTGACAGACAAAAAAGCATAACCCCACACTTGGAGAATGTGTCAGAAAATGGGCACATTGTGTAAACTAGGCTTTAGGACAGTGGTATTTAGCTTATGGCTATAAAGCCATGCAGAACTAGGGCATGCTGGATATTACTCTCCATTCAGAGGCTGTATGTCTCCTACAACCCCTATAAAACAGAGCATGGACCATTGAATATGGCATGCATTAACTTAGCACCAGGTAATGCTCATCCTTAATACAGTCAGTGGTTTTGGAACTTATGTTCAATATCCAATGTGGATGTCTCTTCCAGAATGCTATCTATAGTCCAGGAAACACTACTGAACAGTAGATTTTTAGTCTATGACTTTGCATGAAAAGTTTCTATATTGCATCATTAAGACTCCAAAATAAAGTTTTCTTGCGCAAAAACACTTCACCATGCAAAAAGGTTACACATTTTGCAAAAATAGTAAATATTGGTGCTTCCCCTTTAAATAACACACAAAAAAAAATGCAAGATGGAATATTATCATAGAGAACTTGGTATCAGTAGACAACGTCATTTGTCGGAGTGGATAAGATTATAATAGGTATAGTAGGAACACTTGCCAGCCAATGGTCTACATATGATGCATTGTCCAAAGTATTGAGTCACTTATGCACTTGGTCTCTATTTCTGACAGTCACTGGCCAAAACAATGGTCAGACATGATAAAACAACCCGTTTTATGGACATCTGTAAGTGCTTTACGTTTCAGAAGTCACTGTACGTGGTGCACGCTCCTCTCTTATATCCGTATCTGCTCTTCACTGTCTGTGTCGAATGCCGAGTCAGGTGTCGGTAGCTCATCTATAATCCGGTGAGCGCATTCTCTCGTCTGGCCGAGACTCGATGCTACGACGTCCACTGCTAGACTGGCGGTGGCCTTGACTTCCTCAACGGTAGCTCCAAGAATTGGGTTGACTTCTACCAGATCAAGGGCTGATAGCATTCCTAAACCGAAATAATAGACATGATTTACAGATGAATGGACAGAGAAATTAATATTTCATAGGTCCTACAAATATAGGCAAAGCGGGAGACTGGGTGGGGAAAAAGCAGACACTTCTCTATGTGCCGAGCTCTTTCTAATACTATGTATTTGAGTGGGTGGCCACCAGCAGTCATCCATGAGCTGGATGTGCACTGTGCTATACATAATATATATATAATATATAATCCTTCACTGGATCATTTGTTTTTAACAGCACTATTCAATATTAATGAAAGAGAACATACAATATCTGTCACCCTGAGCATTGTGGTGTTTTCTTTATCCAAATCTGTTCAGCTATTCCAAAGATATAAGCCCTTTTAATGTTAATGCAGATTAGGGATAATATAAGTCAAGGGGGCGGTAACACTGAATGACATACAGCGCACAGAGACCCCCAGAGAAACCACAGTGTTACCTCCCACTTGGCTAGTATACTCTAATTTACATCAACACTAAAAAGGCTTATATCTTTGGAATAGCTGAACAGATTTGGATAAACAAAACACTACAATGCTCAGGGTGGGAGTGTATGTCATGTAATGAATGTTGGGTTTTTCAGACTTGATCCGTTGCAAAGGTGGAACTTACACCATTGACTCAACGGCCCACAATTACTAATAATGTGCTATTTTAACACAGTGGTTGGTGCTTTAGAATAGTCTAAATTTATACCACCTATTTTGTGTCAAATTTTGTGTCAATTTTTTCACAATTGTGGCCACATTTTTGCATTTATTGAAGGGCAGGTTTGCTGCTAGAAAAATCTGCAACAGACTCTGTGTGGCATTAGATGCAGATTTGACTGAGGATTTCACTCTCCATAATGGTGAAATTCCCAATCTTTGTGCGGAATTCTGTGAATTTAAGATTTTAGGGATTGCTGCAAAGTAAGAGTGTGCTTTTCAAGCCCCTACTCATGGTATCGTACAGCAGTTTGCAGCAGATTTTTGGTGCAGCATCCATACAGAAAACCCATAGTCAATGTGTCTAGTGTGAACAAGGCATTTACAGTATGTGATTTTGTTATGCTCACCGGTGTTATGTATTTCCTCAGTTATATATATTCCTTCCCTGTAGGTTAAGCCCCCGATCACTGGGGTTCCTGTAGCTGGTGCCAAAGTTGGATCAAAAGCATCAATATCAAAGCTTAGGTGAATGGGCCTCTGTCTCCTATTAGGAGGAACAGAAAACATCAGATTAGATCATGACTTTTGCATTGTTGACAGTAAATTCCATGAAGTCTAAGGCTTCCATACCACATCCCATAAATAATCATCCACATTTACCTTCCCAGTAGCTGGTCAAACGTTCGTTCCATAACCTTCTGGATTCCAATGCAATCGATTTGTCTCATTGAGTAGTATGCGATATTATATTTCTTCAGAATGAACCTAAAACGACAAGGTATATTAAGTTACTCTGAATAAGAATAGGCTGCAATACCAGACTCAGGCCATGGACCAGAGTGGCGCTGTTGCTGGAAGAAAGCGGTAATAATTTTCTAATCTTGTACAACCTGTGATTTTTTTTTTCTATTTTTCTATAGTAACATATCTTCTGATATGTCAAATACATAGCAGGTGATAAAATTAGTAAGGCTATGTTCACAACTGTGCTAGAGTCTTTGTCGCAGTGTCCACCTGAAAACGGAGAACTCAATGGGGTCCATCTGCCTCCCTGTGTAACCGCTTATTTTTGCAGTCCACCTATCCATCGATCTGGTCCTCTGATGGGCCAGAACAATGATTAGCCTGCGCTAGTGTGAACCTAGCATTAGACTGCGGACCCCCTAAATACCCAAATCAGCAGGTCATGTAAAGTGACTAAACCATAGCTTATGTAAAAAAATAAAAAATTGCTCAACTTACTGTTCAGCTGGATCAAGATCTCGCAAGCCGATGTAGACAATATCTGATGCAGAAATGCAGGGTTTTGTCCAAGAGAAACCAGGAATTAAAGGCACCTACAGAGTAAAGACACTGCTTAGAACACATGTTTGACACCCACTACTGAATATTGAAAGAAAACTTCAAGCAAGTTTCCATAACCAGCTATATAGACCGACCTTCCAGTGTCATTTTCCATATCAGGGATGTTGAAAGGGTTGTCTAGGAATTATAGGAAACTCAGAGGTGGCCATGGTGGGTGTAAAACAAACAAAAATAAAACTCATCCTTGGCGCTCCTTACAGTCCTGCCCTTTTTTCTCTGCCGGACTGGAAGTGGAGAGGATCACATGACAGCGGAGACCAATCAGTGGTCGCTAGTAAGGAACTGGTGACTTATTTGAGTGACGTCATCGGTCCCTCTCCATGAGCACTGAGGTCAGTGATTGGTCTCAGTGGTCATGTGAGCTTCTCACATTTCAGCCTAGCATGGGAGGTAAAGAAGATATTTGAATATGACTTTTTTTGTTTTACACTCATCCCAATTGCCTTTGAGTTTCCTATAAGTCTTGAACAACCCCTTTAATTTTTTCACCTGAGAGTGTATTCAGTGGGGCAGAGAAGCCGGAACTTCAGGCCCCCAGCAATCACAAGGATGGGGGTCCCTTAAGTAAACAGAGTGGTACTGCACATGTAACCATGGCTCTATTCTTTTCTATGGGACTGGCGGAGACAGCCAGATATAGCACTCGGTCAGTCCCACAGAAATGCATGCATAGTCCATAGACACAAAGGACTTTGGGTGGATGGGATTTATAGACAGTTACTGTACATCTCGGCAGGTTCTGCCACCCAGTGTGCCCCCAGACTTAATAGTAATATAGCGCAGTAGTTCTACCTTGTCCTGCAGCTCCTTCACAAGAAAGGACACTGGCTGGCCATGGAGATTTCCTGATGAAGTGGTCAGGGGTGTGTTGATATCTGCATGTGCATCCACCCAAATAACACACAGGTCTGGATAACGTTGAGCATGGCCGCTGACAGAGCCAAGTGCCAAACTGAAAGATACAAAAAGAGGGATGTTACTAGTTTACTGATCATACATGACAACAGTCCTGACTTTACCAGGACAACTCGGAGTGGAAAACCAGGACAACCTGGGAAGTGGACCACAAAAGGGTTGGTGATTATGTAAATCGCACCAAAAAGTGGAAGGTCTATGGTCTGGAGATTTTCCTAGGGGCAGGGCTCAAATGTCATGATTTTAACTATTCAAATGATGGCAAGTATAACATAGTCTAGTATAAGCTTCCAGCAAAGACCCATCAGGACAGAAATTCCCTGCTAGTAAAATATATGTTCTCACTGGTCCTCAGACGTACCTGTGATCTCCTCCCAGAGTTACACATGTATGACCAGCGCCAATGACTCGGTTCACTTCTTTGGCCAACCTCTGGCACGCAAGCCCGACCGTTCGTGGGTATTTAACGGTGTTATTGTACAGTTCATCATCAGGAACCTGGACAAAGTTCAGATCTCCAACATCATACACGTTGCATCCTGGAAAACAAAACAGAGACGTGGTCACTACTGGGTTCCTCAGTCTCATTGTGCCAGAAGACTAATAGGCCTAATGCACACAACAGAGTGTGCAGGCCGAGGCTCTCCCAAGGGGGCGTCTGATGCTCTGTCCTGTTCCGATGAATATAGAGCAGGTCCTATCCTGCTCTGTGATATGGGAACAGGTCGGATCGGAAATGAGTGCATCATGGAAAGCACTCGAATGTCACTCCAAGTGTCATCTGAGTGCATTCTGCTACAAAATCAGGCTCAGACATGGCCCTCATGCACACGAGTATATTATGGTTTATGTACCTCTGTAGCCTCCAATTTCATTCTAAATTCATCAAAAAAAATTGTGACGACCATCAGATGCCATGTTATGGAGCTAGTAACTAGAATACATCCAGAATATAGCGCCATACCAAGCACCACATGGCATTTTACAAGTGATGTACATCTGCACTTTTTTTTCTTTTTTTTTTTTTTTAACTAACCACACTAAAAAATATTAGGAAAATGTAAAGCAAATTTCATTATTTGTAAGATTCTATTAAAAATAAATAAATAAAAAAAATAAAGCAGAATCTCACCAATGCTTGCCAATCTTTCAATGAGTCCGGCACTTCGGATTGCAGCTGGTCCATGTTCTACGCCTTGCCTTTTCTGAAAAATAAAGTGCAGGATTTTAGATCACTGACAAACCAAAAAATGAGAGGGTTCATTTATTTTGTAGATGGTAGAAATAAATAATATGCTTCCTGGAAACCATCAATAAGTAGGCTATATGCTGCTGACCATAGGTATAACTACCAGCGTAGAAGACAACTAGGGGAACCCATGTACCCTCATAAGGTACAGTTAGTGAATATTGTGGGTGATGGAAAATTGTACGCGGCCCTATTCTAAGTTGTACTATGGAAGTCCATTTTTGTCCCTGCTGTGTGCATCCCTTCTTTGCAGCGTTACTATTTGCACTATTGCTTTAGTGTTACATATCTCTATGTAACATCACGTTTTTTTCTATACTGTCATGAAATTATGGGGTGTATTATCCCTGTACTGTGACATAATCGTGCACATTATCCCATTATAGTGAGATTAGTGTGTGCATTATACTTGTACTGTGACATCAGTACATTTTGCGGTGATGTCATTGAACACATCATTTCACTATTGTGACAAAACTATGAACATAATCCCTGTACTATGACATCACTGCATGTTGCAGTGACATTTTTGTACACATCATCACTTGATTTTGAGATCACTGTGCATTATACTACTATTGTGACTTCACTGTGTGCATTATCCCTGTACTGTGACATCACTGTATATATTATCCCTGTACTGTGACATCACTGTGTACATTATCCTTGTACGATGACATCACTGTGTGCATTATCCCTGTACTGTGACATTATGTACATTATCCTTGTACTGTGACATCACTATGTACAGTCATATGAAAAAGTTTGGTCACCCCTATTAATCTTAATCATTTTTAGTTCTAAATATTTGGGTGTTTGCAACAGCTATTTCAATTTGATATATCTAATAACTGATGGACACAGTAATATTTCAGGATTGAAATGAGGTTTATTGTACTAACAGAAAATGTGCAATATGCATTAAACCAAAATTTGACCGGTGCAAAAATTTGGGTACCCTTATCATTTTATTGATTTGAATACTCCTAACTACTTTTTACTGACTTACTGAAGCACAAAATTGGTTTTGTAACCTCACTGAGCTTTGAACTTCATAGCCAGGTGTATCCAATCATGAGAAAAGGTATTTAAGGTGGCAAGTTGTTCTCCTATTTGAATCTCCTCTGAAGAGTGGCATCATGGGCTCCTCAAAACAACTCTCAAATGATCTGAAAACAAAGATTGTTCAACATAGTTGTTCAGGGGAAGGATACAAAAAGTTGTCTCAGAGATTTAACCTGTCAGTTTCCACTGTGAGGAACATAGTAAGGAAATGGAAGACCACAGGGACAGTTTTTGTTAAGCCCAGAAGTGGCAGGCCAAGAAAAATATCCGAAAGGCGGAGAAGAAGAATGGTGAGAACAGTCAAGGACAATCCACAGACCACCTCCAAAGAGCTGCAGCATCATCTTGCTGCAGATGGTGTCACTGTGCATCGGTCAACAATACAGCACACTTTGCACAAGGAGAAGCTGTATGGGAGAGTGATGCGAAAGAAGCCGTTTCTGAAAGCACGCCACAAACAGAGTCGCCTGAGGTATGCAAAAGCACATTTGGACAAGCCAGCTTCATTTTGGAAGAAGGTCCTGTGGACTGATGAAACAAAGATTGAGTTGTTTGGTCATACAAAAAGGCGTTATGCATGGCGTCCAAAAAACACAGCATTCCAAGAAAAACACTTGCTACCCACTGTAAAATTTGGTGGAGGTTCCATCATGCTTTGGGGCTGTGTGGCCAATGCCGGCACCCGGAATCTTGTTAAAGTTGAGGGTCGCATGGATTCAACTCAGTATCAGCAGATTCTTGAGAATAATGTACAAGAATCAGTGACGAATTTGAAGTTACGCCGGGGATGGATATTTCAGCAAGACAATGATCCAAAACACAGCTCCAAATCTACTCAGGCATTCATGCAGAGGAACAATTACAATTCCCAGTCCCCAGACCTGAATATCATTGAACATCTGTGGGATAATTTGAAGCGGGCTGTCCATGCTCGGCGACCATCAAACTTAACTGAACTGGAATTGTTTTGTAAAGAGGAATGGTCAAAAATACCTTCATCCAGGATCCAGGAACTGATTAAAAGCTACAGGAAGCGACTAGAGGCTGTTATTTTTGCAAAAGGAGGATCTACTAAATATTAATGTCACTTTTCTGTTGAGGTGCCCATACTTTTGCACCGGTCAAATTTTGGTTTAATGCATATTGCACATTTTCTGTTAGTACAATAAACCTCATTTCAATCCTGAAATATTACTGTGTCCATCAGTTATTAGATATATCAAACTGAAATGGCTGTTGCAAACACCCAAATATTTAGAACTAAAAATGATTAAGATTAATAGGAGTGACCAAACTTTTTCATATGACTGTACATTATCACTGTACTGTGACATCACAATGTGTATTATCCCTGCACTGTGACATCACTTTCACTTTCAGGTTCTGAACTTTCTGCTGAGTAAGCATGATCATGGTCTTGCTGTGGGGGTCCAAATTTCTAGTTGTTACACCCCTGCAATGCCTGCTTTATAAATATTATATAAACACATATATATTATTATATATATGGTGTGTGTGTGTGTGTGTGTGTGTATATATATATATTATATATATACACACACATATGTATATATATCCCAAACCTTCAGTATATCCAATATAATTACCAGTATCGATGAGCATCAGAAGTGGCGGATTATGTAATAATGGGATTGATACGGCTGTGCAGCTGTTCCCTATGTACAACTCACTGATCCAGAATCTTCTTGCTATTACTATAGTCTGTTAATGTCCGCCTACATACAGATGCATCCAGTTACATGATCATCTGCCTGCTGTTATTGGCCCGGCATCTGACCCAGATAGAAGAATCCTACAGTAAAATCTAATGTCTCATTAAATTCATTAACACACTAAAACCTGTTTTTCCGACTCTCCAAATGTATACTAACTAAATGTATACCCTTTCTACTCTCACCTCCTGTCAAACTCATCCCTCAATTTAGTCTTCCACATTTTAAGAATTTCAAGTTCTGGCTTGTGGTTAAGATAGTCAGACAGTCTTCTCCCTCACCATAACAAGTGGATATATGAGGTTTGCAACTTAGTATAGTCAATTCCATCTTTGAGACTTTAGGAGATGAAGACCAAACATAATGGTGACCTGGATCCATCCCACAAGAGACCCCACTGATTTATAAATGGGGCCTGTTGGGTTCCATCATTTTGACGCAAAGAACAGAATAGTATGCTGCCATATTTTTATTACATGGATTACTGGTGACCGCAAAGCAGATGATAGCGTGGCATTAGAGGATGCTATGGTGGTAGATTGTAGGATTAAAGGCCAGTGTAGATTTATTAAAAATAAAAAACCGCCAACCACATCCCTGGCCATAAAGTGATACCAATAGTTGATGTTTGCAGGCTGCATTTACTTTTTTTTTTTTTTGTTTGCTCCAATATTTTCACCCCAGGACAAATGACTAGAGTGCAATGGGTTCACATGGGGGTAGCACTATTATAAGTGACTGCAGGCAGTATCTGTCCTAGAAGCTTGTCTGCTGTATGTAATAATAACCTGAACTCTCTGCCCAGTGTCCTTCCAAGAGAAGCTTGGCCCTGAACATAAGATAGCTTTACATAGAAGAAGCCGTGAGATAATCTGAAATGACCTTACTACAGTATGTACCAAACTATGCAATATACCGAGAAGAGGGTAGCCGAACAGTATATGTTAAACCCCACTGAGGATAGAAGACAGCAATGTGACATCTAAGGGGGCCTACGAGTTATGGTTAGCATACAACATCTGGTCAAGTAGACTACTAGGTCCTCAACCACTGAAATCGACTGTGACTATACAAAGAAGATGCCCCTCAACCTAACCCCCTGACCCCTGACAGCTGTCTTACCATATCTTACATAAGCAAAACCCTTTTAAAGCATGCACATTTTGAGTTTTGGCTTAACCCCCGGTACTCTCTCACCTCTCAGAGTGTCTATTTTAAGGTAATGTGTAACATCCCGAAGCGGCTTTCAATGTAGCAGATCATGATGGCTGACAACGTACATAAACCAATACTGATAATGAATGGGGAATCCCACCTTTATATTGTTGGCGGGGGGTAGGGTTTGGTGCAATTTCATTACCAAGTCTTCCCCATAAAGAATGTAGGCTGTCGATTACTAATCCAGGCAAGATGCGAATTGTAGTAAAGTACAGCCTAAGCCTGTACTTATATGTAAGGCTGAAAAAACTTTGCATCCTAAATTGAAATGGAGATAAGGCCAGGTCTGGGCCGGTAAATCCAGCTGATCAAGTTTCCAGACCAAAGTATGTGAATTCAGATTAGTTACTGTATATAAAACAGTCTCTTATCTCCTGAATGTCTCCGGTCACATTGCATTGTTCATTTATGTTCAGCACGTATGCTCGGGAAAACACTTCATGTGTTATGCATGAATGTAAAATCCCTCAGTATGCAGGTTATGCTGTGGAATTGCATAGGTAACCCTCAGAAAAAGTAACACATACTGTGGGGTATCTGTGCACTGAAAAGTGTAGTCTCAGTAGGTATAAGCTGAGCCCTTGGGGCCCTATGGATACATTCAGTGTATATGATGTGTGCTGTCCTGTCACGTATGCAAAACTAAATGTGATCAAAGCCTTAAAGGGGAAAAACACTAATAGGACACCATTATGTAGGAAGAATAAAGTTGAGATCTGGTCGCCACCAACCCAACAAGTAAACACTTGAGACTGTGACTCACTGGGTTGGTCTCTTTCATAATACATGTCAGTCAAAACTCTTCAAGTAGGTGTGAACCAAGTGATGTAAGAATGGTGTAAGAAAGATTTAAGGTGGTTGTATAATAGACAAATGTTGGCCAAGCCCACCAATTTAGCAGGATTCCACCAATGTGGCAGAATTGGCAGAGTAACTAATGTGTATGGGTTGTCTTGTCTCCTACCCTAAGGAACATGTCAGGGATATGAAGGGTCAGGTGGTTGGATTCCAGGACCTTTGTTCTCATGGAAGATGCCAAAAGCGATTTCCAGCAGTGGTTTATTCCCTCACCCCATTAAGAACTCGGGTGAGTCAAGCATGTATAGGAGGGTCGACAGGACTAGCCATCGGCCAAATAAGTGTTCAGTTAAAAGCTCTCTAAACTGTATGGCCATCTTGAAAAAGAAGAACATTGACCTGACTTTTCATGAATCTTCATTAATGATCTGAGGAATAATGTGATAGGGTGATCCATTGATTTGACACCATGTACTGAGGGGGTGTAGTCAGTGAAAGGGTATGAACAAGTTCTGGCACATTGTCCAGTATGTGAGATCAGTCAACCAATGGACCCATGGCCAAAAGTTGTATGGAAACTGTCCATCTTATGGTAATGTGTAACAGTGACTCCACACCGGACAGTGAGAAAGAAGAGCAACCATAAGAATATAATGTTTCCTTGTAAGGGAAGAGAACTTCTATCATACGATCAATATAAAACCTGCCGAGCTAGATTTTGTTATCAGAATTTCTGGATTACAGGAATTTTAATGAACTATAATTTTTATGCCTTCATTTTTTATTTTCAAAAGGACCTTTCATCACCCCTTTGCATTCTTCTATAGGCACTGCTTCATGAATTCGACACAGGTGGAATTTTTTCTTTGCCTGCATAGACTGAGACTGTGAAAGTACCAGTCACAACTGAGCAAGCCTACTATATTTAGATTGCTGAGCAACTTGCATCATAGGAAAAAAGGGCTTAGAAATAGAACATTTCCGTTGGAATAAAGTTACACGTTGGGAGAAAACGCAGACAAATCCCAAACTATCCTTATTTCCCTTCCCACTCCCATCTCAAAGACTTTTCTTGCGCTGCACCAGTTCCCTGGAATGCGCTACCCCAGATGATCAGGTTAATTTCCAATATACACAATTTCAAGGGTGCCCTGAGAACATCTTATCACATTCTCTAGTGTAACACTGCTACATTCAACCTGATCCCTTCATTCAACAGTATTCGACGCACTCCATGCACCCACGAGCACTTTTTTCTGCACATGCACAGATACCAACCGGTGACTGGCTCATGCTCATATACTACGTTTATGAAAGATAGCTAGACCACTATACCAAGCAAGCACTTTTCACCTCTTGTGTCTCCCCTCTTTCCTCATAGAATGTAAGCTCTTGTGAGCAGAGCCATCACTTCTTATCTATTGTGTTACATTGTAATCTCTGTTTTTGTCTGTACATTTACCATACCTTTTCATTTTTAAAATGTTGTGAAATATGTTACTGCTATGTACATAAAGAGTTGCATCATAACCCCTACAATTGTGTCTGCATTGTGTATTTAGAACAATATGGAAGATGACATTTCCAGCAACTCCCATGACTAAAGGGGCTTTCATCACTGTGAGATCTTTCTGCAATGCTGACTATAAAAAACCCTGCTTGTACCCTTCAGAGTGCACGTATGATAAAGTAGCTGTCTGAGTCCTACCACAAAAAAAGGCTAAGAAACACCTGATGCAACCCTGATGTAATGTCTGTCACTGTCTGCCCCTCTAAAATTACATCAGAGTTAGCGGGAAATTACAGAAATAGTCATGTTACCGGTATAGGGGGAATCACTTATTGTACAAGCTAACAGGAAACAGGAAATCTGCAGAGACGTCACATTGTGTCAGTGTCATCAGATAGCGGAAACCTGTGCACATTACTACATAAGCAGCATACAGGCTGATGTAAGAGGTGTCCTGTATTCTGCTGACTGGTATGCAGGGCTAATAGAGGGGAACCTGAATAACTGCAGATACGATAGATAGATAGATAGATAGATAGATAGATAGATAGATAGATAGATAGATAGAGTTTGTGGCTTCAGCCCTATAACTTAATACCTTGGCCAAGGCAGAGGGAATCTTTGGCATCCTCCCATGGCATCTATTACCTATAAAACATGCCTTGCCAGTCCCTTCTAGTAATGTCCAAAGATAGCTACATAGATATGAGAAAGATAGATATGAGAGATAGACAGATAGATAAAATAAATGTAAATTTCCAAAAACCGCACAAACTAAAAAGGCTGCCTGCCCCAGGGCACTGACTATCATCCCAATAACAGATATAGAGATAACTAAATATTAGACAAAGTGAGAGAAAGAGCGATAATTAACTAGAGATAGATATGTGATAGATAATATAATGGGGAATTAATAGCTACACAGAAAGAAGACAGATTTGATATATTGCTAGATAGATAGATGAGGAGTAGATATACATATAGATATGAGATAGATATTGGATATACAGATATCACATTTATAGATGGATGGATGGATGGACAACCTGATATAAGGTTGGTAAATAGAAGATATATAGGTATATAGAAGAGATATTGATTACACTACACAGCTACATAAGGAATAGATAGACAGATGTATGTATATGATATATATTAGATAACAGAATAGATAGATATGAGATATACAGATGATAAAATAGATAGATATGACGCAGATAGATTTGTATTTGGTCTTACTAGCAAAGTTTTTTGAATTTGGATAGATAGATAAATAAATAGATAATATGAGCTAGATAGACAGATAAGGTGATAAATGGATAGATAAACTTATCACCCTCATCCACAAGGCTCTCCATAATGCTGCACCTCCCTTCATTTCCTCCCTCATCTCTATCGCCCAACCCGTGCTCTCGTTCACTCAATGACCTAAGACTAACATCCTCTATTATCAGAACCTCCCACGCTCGCATACAAGACTTCTCCCGAGTTGCACCACTTCTCTGGAATGTTCTATCCCAGACTATCAGATTAACCCCCAATTTCCACAGCTTCAAGTACAAACTAAAGACATATCTTTTCAGACAGGCCTATCACAACTCCTAATGTAAACCCTTCCGTAGTTAGAATCCCTAAAACGTACCCTCTACTGATGCTCCCGCATTACCTCACAGGATATGATGCCGTATCAGACTAACTTTATATGTCCAGGCACCATCTACACGTTAAAGGACACGACTGGTGACGGCTCATACAGCTTATATATGTGTAATGACAGTAACCTCTATTACAGAATTGTCTGACCATTGTATAAGCAATGCTACCTCTGATGTCACCCCTGCTACCTCTTGTGTCACCCCCCTCTACCTCACAGATTGTAAGCTCTTGCGAGCAGGGCCCTCAGTCCCAGTGTGTGAATTGACTATTTCTTTATAATGTGTCTTTTTTTTTCTGTACTTGAACCCAACAAATTGTACAGTGCTGCAGAATATGTTGGCACTATATAAATAAATGTATTATTATTATAGATAAATAATAGATAGATTACATAATATGTGATAGATTAGATAATAGAGAGATAGATTAGATTATATTAGATAGATAATTCTTCCTGTCTTCTATCTCCATCAGGTCAGTGTCAGATGATGAGTAGGGATCATCCCTATTGTACCATGTAATCCCCTCGTCCTTGTAGATGTGACACACTAGATGTGCGGGGATTGTTCTCCGGTATTATCTGCCTACATCACGTGTGTCTGCCGCCTCCCGCCCGGACTACACACTATACAGCTATGTGTGATGGACTACTCCCCCTATTATGTCTCAGATGCTGAGAGTGCCATCCTTACCTGCCCCTTGGAGAAGGGCGCCCCTATGATGGCTATGGAGTGCACCCGCTGCTTGTTCTGCACGTTGTGGGTGTTGATGGTCTTCTTGAAGAGCTTGAGGATGCCGGATCTGAGTGACATGTCTGCGGTGAGGCGTCCGGCGGGCTGCGGCAGCTTCTAGCAGCTTCTGCTCACGTCTCCTTTGTTACCGGCTTTGACTCAGCAGCATCGCATCGGAGACTACATGACACAGCAGGCCCCGCCCCCTGCGTGACGTCACGGTGGATGTTTCCACTTCCACCAATCGGAGGGGCGCAATGCGGAGGTGTGTGGGACACTGCCCGGCTCACGCCCCCCTGCATAGTAACTTTGGTGCCTCCGGCCAGAACGAGTCAGTAAAGTCAGGTGACAGTGGAATGCTTCCGTCATCACCTCCTGTGCTATGTGTGAGGGGAGCTGACGGGAATTATTCACAGAACTGTGTTTTACAGTAACCAGAGGTTTTATACCAGACTCTAATCCTCCTGCTGACTCAGCCATACGCCTGCCCGTGACTAATAGATTGGTGGTGTTAGGTCACAGGCTGGTGACGTCATCACCTGTGCTAAAAGGGCCTTTAGCGCCATTTCTTACTGCAGCTTTCTGGTGTAGATGGATGATAATGTGATGGCGTAAAGCCCGCTTATGGGTCAAAAATGCGGCACATTAGCGGTTTCTGTGATGGAGTCTCCAATGGAGATGTGAACCAGCGTTATATGGAAAATCTAAAAATCTGACGTTCACTCACAGTTTACTAAGCAGTAAAGTAACATGGAGTCACATCTAAATACTGTAATCCTATACTTCCCAACTTTCAGAGGACCAATGCGACAAATACTAAGCCACGAAGTTAACCCCACCCATATGCTTTTTTGGCCGCACAAAGTATAAAGCCCCTTTACTTGCCATAACTGGGTATGATACTCTCTTAGTGTCTCAACACAGAATCATGTCTGCTTGTGACTCTCTATGGAATAATGTCCACATTGTGGCCCTAACAGTATAATGTCCCCCTTGTGGGCCCACACAGAATCATGTCTGCTTGTGACTCTCCATGGTATAATGTATCCCTTGTGGCCCCCACAGTATAATGACCCCCTTGTGGGTCCAACAGTATAATGTCCCCTCCTTCTGGTCCACAAACAGAATAATGCCCCCTCGTTGGAGGCCCAGGGTAGGTCATTAAACATAAAAACAGTTTTTGGCCTTGTGAATAATACCTCATCTGTCATGTCGGTTACACCAGTGTCATTATATGTCAATACGCCAGCGTCACCCATGTGACTGCTGAGGCCCAATCATAGGCCTCAGAAGTCTCTGATGTCATTGAGGGGGCTGAAAGACTCCTGAAGACAATAGGGACCTGCACCAGAGCCCAGGTGTGTAACCCTGTTATGTTTACTCACCTTCCCTGGATCTCCACTCATCATACTCTGCAATCCACTGCCTGAGGTGAGATATTAATTTTGCCTTATGGCAGATGTGGCCCTGGTCATCGCCCCTGCCTGCTTCCAAACTGCAGGAAACAGGGGCAGATGACTCCCTGCTTCACCATTATGCTCAACTCATCTGCATTAGGAGGACACAGAGTTGAAGTTGGAATATAACTGTCAGAACAGCACCTGAAATCTTGGGCTGTCCTACTGAATCCGGGACTGTAGGAAGGTATGGTATCCACATGTGTCTGCTTTTCGCCCCTCTTCTAGTCCTGTGAACCTTTTCACCTTGGCAGCCTGGGGCAACCTCTGCGTCCTGGTCCTTTCTTTGCAATTGCAGGAATCCATTACAACCATGGATACCTAAGTTTCCTCACTGGTATAGCAGTGGAGGGTCCAGTGACATGGGACTACCTATAGTAGTCCTAACTACCACTAACTAGCCTGGAACGCTTTCCTACAAGCTAGTGCATGGCTTACTCAAGACTGTCTGAAGCAGGCCCAAACATTGGCTAAAGACTCCTGTAAACTAGCAACTTCTCAACTCTTCCCACCTTCTAGAAACCTCAAGCAAGAGCCATGTCCTTTTATACAACAGCATAGGAATGGCTAGTTAACTCCTGAGCAACCAGCAGGAAGCTAGAAAAATGAAAACCAGTACTTATACAGTATAAAACAGCACAAAGCATGTTATGTATCGATGTTCACAGTTCACTACTTAGCAGTGGCCCTTTTGGGGGACATTGCACTTTCACCCCCTTTTTGATTTGATTTTTATACATCTTAGATTTGGACAGGAAGCAATATATATCAATGTCTTATACAGTATCGGATTTCACACCTTATCTCTGCCACTGAAACCTAGAAATATCCCCAGAAGAGGTCCGGCCCGAACCACAGGCAGTACGAAATACCGATTGGTTTCCCAAGGACAATAAACAATGTTTTATTCTGAACGCTGCAGGGTTATAGATAAAATATACTTTATAGAGAGCTGGACAGGGGAGAAGTGTCTGCTGGGCAGCTGCCTTCTGGTTTCTCCCTGCTCGCCTTGGCTAGATCCACCGGTCTCTCTATATATACGCTAATAGTAATGAGGGGAGCCTGATGATATTTCATGCATCCTGTCATTAGGTCAACAGGAATCAGATTTACTTTAAGGGAATGCAGAATCTCTAGAGCTGTAAGGAAAATACAGTGTTATTCTGACTTTATGTGTACATGAATATCTCCAGGTGTATAATATTACATAATAACATATGTAAGGTTGAAAATAAACACAAGTTCATCAAGTTCAACCTATAATCCTACCGGCGGCGTAGCTATAGGGATCACAGCTGTGACTGGGCTCCTAAGCCAGGGAGGCCACAATGGGGGTCTCTTCACCACATACTGTATGATAAAGCAGCTCCTGTAGCTGCACCAATAAGTCGGCCCTGAACAGAGATCCACATACTCATTCCTGCAGGCTAGTGAATGAATCTCATCTCTTCACTCACTCAGGTCAATAAGCAGCTGAGTCCTTGCTGTGGACATGGAGGATGAGGATGGGCACAACCGGGTCTCCTCTCATCTGCTTGTTCCCACCATGTCCGCTGTCCATTATTACTGAGTTACAGTCCAGAATTATAGACAGTAATGAATGTGTATAGGTAAAAGTTCATTGATCCCTAATATATATTCTTGTTCCTAATCCATGTAGATTGGAGAGCCCAGAGGAGCTCCCATGTTCAATAATGGTGCTCTTGCCTTGGGGTTGGCTGCTGCTGGGAAACAGCTTTCTAATCCATTGGGAGCTCAGCTGAGATCTCCCATATTGTATACTGATGTATACATGCACATTGGTGCTAGAGAAGCAGTGCTGCAGCATATAGTCAGTGTCACTCAGTTCATACGGTATAATACATGCACCAGCTGCCACATGCTGCTCTCCTCCAAGGAATTCTCTCATAGTCCTGGGTCATATACAGTATGCTGTATATATTGCCCTTATGTATGAGGTAGAATTCAGGAGACACACATGAGTTATCAGCTACCACATGCCAGAGACGCCATCATGGGAAAGCTCATATTGTTTAGTGTTAGACCAGCTGTAAAACACATGGGCAGATATACCACCCTCAGAACTGTGCAGCCACTAACACTGAGCAATCATTTAATGATCTTTTTCTCATGATGTAATAGAAATCAATGGCGGCTGACTTGGCCACATCATGGCCATGCCAGGCTTTGACCTACAGAAGCACAAATTATGCCAAATTATTTACTCTGCCCTGTTTTGACCATATACCATGTGACTCCAACACTGACTGCTTTGCCATTTAGAAGGGGGGAGGTCACAGTAAGGAGGAGGGAGCCAAACTGAACTCTTACACCAGGGCCCAACTTTAGCTATGCCCCAGAGTTGATCCAAAACAAGGCAAAAAAATCCAATGAGGTGGTTGTTAATGGCCTCATTTTGGGGGATACATTCCTTCCTGACTCAAGTAGACCACTACTTCCTTCCTGAGCACTGAAGCCTCCACCGATCCTGAGAAAGGGGGTGTATATCTTTGCTGTAAAGTCAGCTGAACCCCTGTGGATGCAGATGCAACTTTGCTGCCAACCACTTCAATGGGATCAGTAATGAATATTATATTTCTGCGCTCTCCAGTGCTCCACTTGAAGAGAATGGTATCAGAGGCGCATCGGCATCCAGAGGGGTTCAGCTGCCTGCCCAACAAGAATAAAACACCTCCATTCTCAGGATCAGCCATTTTTCCCTATCCTATGGATAGAGGATACATAATTTTCATGCTATAGTCCCTTGAATGATAAAGATCTGTTGCCCCACTTTACACATAAGCCCCTGTGGGTTATGGGAAACGCTGTATAGATGTATCTTTAAGCATCTCCAGAAATATCTGTCTAATCTTATTAGTGAGTAGTGAAGAGCAGCTCAGAGGGTACACCGTGTCCGCCTATAACCCTGCTATGTCCATATTGCCCTTCTTGCTAATTGCTTGTATATTGTACCATATACTTAATACATTACTCTGCATAGGGGGTAGGTAGAATGTAGGTAAGTCTGCAGGATACCAATAAAATGCGTTTAGCAATAAACAACTATATGCAGATAACATGTGTCTGAGCAGCGAGTAAAGGAGGACAGATTGTTCTTGGTCTGCAGCTGCTTCTATTACTCCGGCCCTCCCAGAAGAGACGGCGGTGCAGGTAAACAACATGGTTCAGGCCTACAGATCAGTAGCCATAATTAGAAATCCTATTTCAAGCCTATTTGTATAACCATGACTGTGCGTTCTCTTAGTGGTAAATAAGGATGTGTGTTACATCTCACAAGTAAGAACAGATTATATGGCCCTCTATAAAAGGGATCCTTCATTTTATTTCTCATACTGAATTGACCTCAGATCCAGCAGGCATCAGAGTGCACGTATGTGATCTATTTTCCACTGGTCCTACTTAGTAAAATAACAATTTTTTTGGCCTTTTTAGAGTGTATTTTCAGAGGTTGAACAAAACAATTCCAGCCATGCAGACATACATTGACATGGCTACATTTGTTGTCTAAAATCCTATTTCCTTACCTTTCTTTTCACACAGTTATATTGCAGTATACCAGTTTAATTCATTTGTATTAAAACTCATATGTGACCAATCGAAGGTTCTCAGTGGTACTTGGAAATCTGGACTCTTCATCCTCTACCACCTCCCTGTAGTAATGAACTCCACCTTTCTATGCTAGCACTGACAATTGGGTATTATGTTCCCTACATACTGACGGTGTCTTATCATGGCAGAAATATGTATGGTCGCATCCTCTTATCAAGAGGAATAGTAACACCCAGTTGTCAGTACTAGCACAGACTCACATTTGACATCTATTCTAATTGGAGTTACCCTCTTCATGTTCTCCATTCAGTCCAGACCACCATGATGACTTTTCCATGCAGAGGCCATAACGTAAAACATACAATTGTATGGGGCTAAAGAGATCTAGGGTGTCCTGCAGTGGTACGTTGTGTGGGCTGTGTTATGGCTTGTTTTTTTCTTAAATCAGCTGTTACCTATTGGATTATTTGAGCAGGTAAAGGCCGATAGTTTATGTGTGTTGGCCAATCATTTTTTGGGTGAATGATAAGCTGATCACGGGGTTTCCTGCTGTTACTATTCATTGTAAACTTCAGGGAAAGAGCAAATGTTCAATTTTCCTATAGTGCCAGGGCAGGGAAAATGCAGTATAACAATAGCCGGATATGATTCCAGAGACTCCTGTATTCCATGCAGTAGAGCTGCTCACTGCTGGCATGGTAGACAGCTCTCTTTCCAGTGTCAGAAGTTACACCATGGAATGCTATTTACTAATCTTGTTCTAGATCTGTCTATCCACACCCTCTGATCTCCTATATAAACCGTGTCTCTGCCTCATGGTCCTGTCATCGTATATCTGTGTGCCGATCTTGGATCCCTCCTGACGTCATCTCCACCTACTGCTCCCTATTGTATCCGCTTATTCGTGTATCAGGTTTCTGCTTCTGACCACGTCTCTGCCTGAGGCTCCAATTTGTTGCCGATTATCACCAAAACTGGACCGATATTTGACTACTCTTGTTTTATAACAGAATCCTTCAAGGTTTTTTTCGTTACTGAACTTTGCACTGACCTTGACAGAATGTTCTGCCAAAAACATAGAGTTCATTAAAACATTAGCCACCATTAGACAGCGAAATATCAAAATTTTGGCTTCATTCTCTTACTAGTTTTTCTCTAGTTGAACACTAAATCTAGTTGAAGATTTATCTTATAGTAAAGCCAGAATATCAAGTGCATGAATACCTTTACTTTCTAAATACAATAAAGACCTCCATCACCATAGATAGTATCTTAACCAGGGCCACATGTATTTCCAGTTATTATTGCGGAGATGAAAGTCTTGTTCATTACAAATCTTTTAACAGAGGAAGCTTTGGCTTGGGATTCTCCTTATGTGGAAATAGAAAGTGGCCTTTTGTATGATTTTTCTGACTTTGAGGCTACGATGGATCAGGTTTTGGATGACCTAAATAAATTTGCTACTGCTAAGGCTATTTCATATGACTTACGCCAAGGAAAATGGTCAGTCGCTGAGTACACAGCTGAGTGCTGGCTGGGCTACAGTTACAACATGAAAGCATTTCTGAACAAGTGAAAGGTCTTACTAGAGCAGAAACCCCAAGTGACTTATAATCTTTTATTCAACTATGCATCTACAGTTTCGAGAAAAACAAAGTCTATCAAAATCTATCAAAGTCTATCCTTTTTGAATTCTATAGGTTTACATCAGGACATAATGATCCTTACAAAGTTTTACAACCTCAGATGCCTGCTCTCACTCTCTGTGTACCGTTCCCTTCTCTCCTGCAATGAAATCACAGGTAATAAATCACTCCCACATCTGAAGTCACATGATGCTGTGATGTTTCATTTGTAAGCTCACTTACCCCCCCATCCCTCTTGCCACTCAAACCCTTACCATCTCCTACCTGTGCCAGCCCGTGCATTGATAGTTGAGCCTCCCACTGCTATGACAATGCCCATCCTACTTGAGAATCAAGAGCAGTGAATATAGAGCTGAAGGCCCGCCCCCAGTGCACCAACTGCTTCATTTACATAAGACTTCAAAGTAGTTTTTCTCCAAATCTATAAAAGTGGCATATATAACAGAGGTATGCTTTTTATCAGTGTAATGTACTGTGAAGTGATAGACTGCCTTTAAAGATTTCCAGGAATAGCAGACATTTTAATCCTGAATAAATGCAGATTGATGAAATGTGTAAGCACCTTAGCATCAATGAAAAGGAGAGAGAGAGATAACTTGCTAAAAATCCTTTATTGCAGAGGTTCAAAGGTTCAGGGCGCTATGGTATTATTTGCCCAAATAAGATGTGCCACTGACGTGAAAGAACAGATGAAACTGGAGACATCTGATACATATGTACATTCAGTTTCTCCTCTGGAACAGGGTGAAGACAAGATGTTGAGTCTTATTTTCTAGCCCCAGTAGACATCTGCACTAAAACACATGAGACTTCTTGTTCTGTTTTACTTGAATCTGGGGACAGTGGAAGTTTTACAGACTTATAATAATATTATTGCATTATTAAGAAAGTCACCCCCTTTAGATGTCTTTAGATGTAAGTCTTTAGATGTAAGTATGTGGAAACAGTTGATGGAGGAACCACTATGATCAGGGCCTGATACTCATGGTACTGCAGCCTCAACATATCATCAAGTCTGGTCATCACGTACTGTAGTTACATACTTACATTTTCAACTATTGCTTTTTCCAAAGTTTCCAGTTATTTTTTTGGCTTTCTTTTCACAATCCTTTAGGTAGGAAATATGTTTTCATTCTGAATATTGTCAGCTGAATTGTTTGCCTACCTACTTCTTTACTACCTGAGAGCACATCAACTTCTGACACACATACTGTAATTTCAGAAGGTCTATGATAAAAAAAAATAGCCGCCTCTTCTTATCGCTACAATTGTCCAATAGAACTGTTACCTAGGGTTACACTTTCCTGTTGGTCTTATCTACATACTGTATATCTACATCGCAGTTAAAGAGGACTTTTCACTGCCTCCACCAGGCTCGGACTGGCCCACCGAGGTACTGGTGAATCCCCCGGTGGGCCCTGTGGCTTTAGGGGGCCAAACCTGAACCTCACTGCTTTTTTAATAAGAGTGGAGGTCCGGTAATGTCCCCTATTAACTTACCTTTCCCAGCTCTTGTTCGCGGCTTACTCTTCCCTCTTCAGCCTCCACGGGGTCCCCATGCGCCTCACATTCCATCATCACAACCTGATGTGCAGCGAATTCAGCCCATTGAAGGCTAAAGAGGGAAGAGAAGGACGCGACCAAGATCTGGGATCGGTAAGTGATGCAACCAGTTCTTCCCGGTTCTGTTGATCTGGTTGTTAAAAATGCAACCAGATTGCAGAACCGGGGAAAAGTGGCCCGGTTCTACCACTGGTATAGCAGGAAGCCTATGGCCCTTTCACTATTTTCCCCCATAGAGTGGCCACTTTACTGGTTCCCCATACTGTATGGGGACCAGTGATGGGGCCATTATATTGTGTGGAGTTAGTAATGGGGGCTAATATCCCGTGGGGTGAATATTAAAGTGTGGGGCATTAGGGGGGGTATATTAAAGGGGTTGTCCAGGCTTAACTTTTTGATTGGTCTATCCTCAAGATAGGCCATAAACACCTGATCAGTACGGGGCTGACACCCTAGGATAGGTCATCAATATCAGATCTGTAGAGGTCCAAGAACCAGAACCCCGACACAGTTCTGTGCATCACATAGTGGATTTGCTTGGTATTGCACATTCATTTGAATGGGACTGAGCTGCAGCGTAGCCAAAGGATGAGAAGCTCACCCAAGCACTGTAAGCAAGGCAAACAGCTGATTTGTCTGGGTCCTGAGAATTGGATATTACTGATCAAATGTTGACGGTCTATCCCTGGGATAGGTCATCAATATCATAGTCCAGGATCTCCTTTAAGATGACCTATCCTTTGGATCGACACCCAGGACCCCAGAAAATAAGCGGTTTGAAGTGAGAGCAGCGCACCATGAGTACTGCTTCCACTTCAAAGCCATTTCCAGGATGTAGAATTTTTATGCTCCTAGACATGCAAAAATGTAATCTGAGATATTCTAACAAGCAAGCCCTAAAATATCCAAAAGACATTTTGGGGGATAGAGAGTACTGCCTGAACTTGATCCCAGAGATTCTCTTTCTTCAGATAGTAGCACCGCTCAATGAATTATCTGGAATGTCTGACAGCTCCCTTTCTAGTGTCAAGGGTCCATTTTCACCAGGGTCTACTTACTACCCAGCCTTCTTCTATGTATGTCTAACCACCCCCTCTGACCTCCTATAAAATCCATGCCCTTGTGCACCATCCACATTAGTTATAAGTCTCAGTTGAGCAAAGCCAGAAAGGATTGTGAGTTACCTGGAAGGGTATTAAAGTGGTACAATGTCCTCTAGAATTGTGCCACAATTCTGGTGCAAAATAAGCTAGCTAATAGGAGATATAAGCGCACCAGTCTACAGATACACTAAATATATCACCCAGCTCCAGGCATGGTGATAACTGAGGCACATTTTTAGACTGTCTAGTCTAAATTTTCACCTTCTAAAAATATGACACAATCAGTAAATCTGCTCCATTGTAGTTTGCGTTCAGTCAACCTATGTGCTGCTTGAAGCTGGCCAAACACTAGAGATTTTGGACAGCCAATAAAAATTATTCCTACCATGCTGAGTTTGACACATGTCGACTAATGGAAATAAGTAGATCTGCATGGTTGTATTTATTACAGGGAGCCTGTCACCTCCAGAACCCAGCATATCAACCCAGCCCCGCAGTTAGATAGTGTAGGGTAACCCTTGTGAATTGCTGCCTCTGTTACCAAGATATGGCTGTGTTTGTATATAAGTAAATGAGCTATTGTAACCTATCTATCTGCGCGGCTGGGGTTATATGCTGGTTTCTGGGGAAACTAACCTTTCTATCTGCAGGGGTGGGTTGATATGCTGGGTTCTGGGGACACTAACTTATCTATCTGCGAGGCTGGGTTTATATGCTGGGGTTCTGGGGACACTAACCTATCTATCTGCGGAGCTGGGTTCATATACTGGGTTCTGGGGACACTAACCTATCTATTTGCATGGCAGGGGTGATATGCTGGGTTCTGGTAACATTAACCTATCTGTAAGGCTGGGTTGATATGCTGGCTTCTGGGGACATTAACCTAGCTATCTGTAGGGCTGGGATCATATGCTGGTTCTAAGGACACTAATCTATCTCTCTGCTGGGGTGACATGCTGGTTCTGGTAACACTAACCTATCTGTAGGGCTGGGATGATATGTTGGTTCTGGTGACACTAACCTATCTATCTGTGGGGCTGGGTTGATATGCTGGGTTCAGGTGACACTAACCTATCTATCTGCAGGGCTGGGTTGATATGCTGGGTTCTGGAGACACTAACCTATCTATCTGTGGGGCTGGGTTGATATGCTTGGTTCAGGTGACATTAACCTATCTATCTGTGAGGCTGAGTTGATATGCTGGGTTCAGGTGACACTAACCTATCTATCTGCGGGGTTGGGTTGATATGCTGGGTTCAGGTGACACTAACCTATCTATCTGTTGGGGCTGGGATGATATGCTTGGTTCAGGTGACAGTAACCTATCTGTTGGGGCTGGGATGATATGCTGGGTTCTGGAGACACTAACCTATCTATCTGTGGAGCTGGGATGATATGCTGGGTTCTGGAGACACTAACCTATCTATCTGTGAGGCTGGGTTGATATGCTGGGTTCAGGTGACACTAACCTATCTATCTGCGGGGTTGGGTTGATATGCTGGGTTCAGGTGACACTAACCTATCTATCTGCAGGGCTGGGTTGATATGCTGGGTTCAGGTGACAGACTACCTTTAAAAAGTCACTCATATTTAACAGTTGATCTTCATGTCATCTATCTAAGCCCAGAGCAGATGTCAGATTATGGCAGAGATCAAGTAGTGATTTTTCATTTTAATTTGAGGCATTGTCATGAAAGATGACAACTTTTACAGGCCAACCATGAACAACAAGACATTCAGAAATCAGCCATCTGAAATCCTTAATGTTTGGCAGGCTTTACTTCCAAACTGTTGCTGTGTATCTGTGTACTGAACCTGAACTGTCACTTGACTACTATTGCTTCACAATATCATCCTTCAAGATTGCTTCATCCCCGGACTCTGAACCTGCTTCCAGACCTTAATAAAGAACTGAACAGGATTTTTCAATATTGGAGCTGATACACTCCACAACATTGAAACCGCAACACCAAGAAGGAAAAATCACAGGATGGACAGGCGTGTTAATGATATGCAGATGATAAAAAAAAAATGAAAACAAAATATTCAATACATTTCAATGTATTCAGTACTGAGTATGAGCACCATACACAGAAATACCCGCACTTATACGCCATGGCATGCTATCATTGAGGTTAGTAATGGTTATCTGAGAATGATATGCCACGCTGAATACACTTGGGCACACAAATTATCAATATTGTCTGCTGGCCGGCCAATGACTTCCCAGATGTGCTTGATAAGAAACAATTCTGGAGACATCCTAGAGGTCTGACTATTGTACATTATCCCATCCCACACCATAATCCCTACAGTTGGACCAGTGTGACAATCTCTTGTGAAGGCCTCTTCATGGCTTTGCCCATCTGGTCTCCAGACTAGACTTCGGCTATCATTGGGTCCGAGACAAATGTGGAACTCATTTCTGAAGAGGATAGATCTAATTTCAGCCTCTATTGCCGTCTTTCTGTGTACCATCATAATCTTTTAGAGCGGTGACGTGAGGTCAATGGAGCACCTATAGCTGGATGTCTGGCAGGATATTATACTGTGTGGAGGGGCCTCTATGGGACATTGTACTGTGTGGAGGGGCCACTATGGGACATTATGCTGTGTGAAGGAGCCACAATGGGACATTAAGCTGTGTGGAGGAGCCACTATGGAATACTTTACTGTGTGGAGGCCATTGTGGGACATTATACAGTGTGGAGGAGCCATTGTGGGATATTATATGGTGTGGAGGAGCCAAAGTGGGACATTAATTGGTGTTCAGGGTCCACTATGGGATATTATACTGTTTGTAGGGGCCACTATGGGACATTATACTGTGTAAAGGAGCCAATAGGGGACATTATGCTGTGTGGAGGAGCCACTATGGGACATTATGCTGTGTGGAGGAGCCATTGTGGGACATTATATGGTGTGCAGGGTCTACTATGGGACATTATCCTGTGTAAAGGAGCCAATATGGAACATTATGCTGTGTGGAGGAGCCATTGTGGGACATTATACGGTGTGCAGGGTCCACTATGGGACATTATACTATGTGGAGGGGCCACTACGGGACATTATGCTGTGTGGAGGAGCCACTTTGGGACATTATGTTGTGTGGAGGAGCCACTATGGGACATTATACTGTATTGGGTGGAGGGACACTATAGGACATTATACTGTGTGGAGCGGCCATTATGGAATACTTAACTGTGTGGAGGCCATTGTGGGACACTATACAGTGTGCAGGGGCTACTATTGGACTTTATACTTTGTGGAGGAGCCACTATGGGACATTAAACTGTGTGGAGGAGCCATTGTGGGACATTATATGGTGTGCATGGTCCACTATGGAACATAATACTGTGTGCATGGTCCACTATGGGACATTATATGGTGTGGAGGGGCCACTATGGGACATTATACTATTTTGGGTGGAGGGCCACTACAGGACATTATACTGTGTGGAGGGGCCACTATGGAATACTTTACTGTGTGGAGGCCATTGTGGGACATTATACGGGGTGCAGGGGCCTCTATTGGACATTATACTGCATGGGAGGCTGCTATCGTACATTATTCTGTCACGGGGATCTTTGGCATGGGGGAGGGAGGTGAGCTTTCTGAACAACCCGGTACCCTTAATCCGCCTCTGGAGCTAGGTGTCTGACACTTTGATCATTTGCAGATCTTAGCAATACCTGCTACTTCCTGCATAACCTTATGGCTTGTCCTGGATGTTGCAATTTCAATGCTGAGGAGTGTCATTTAACTCATTATTCAAGTGTGATGACTTGGTTTAGTTCTTCAGGGATGGGCAGATGGAACCAGACAGAGGTAGGGGCCATCCCATACATTGTATAATCACTTTTACTAGTGCAAACAATATAATAATACACTCAAGCAATTACACACAGCATATAATTGGCACATAGGAAGACATATTATGAATATTTAGGCCACTCTAGATCAGTGGCTGCCAACTCACCGCATTGTGTGGGTCCTTGACGCCTTGTTATGGATAGTGTACAAGTAAACCTTGTCCCCCTGCCCCATTTGCAGTTGACAGATAAACTATTGTGGTGTATATTTGGCACAATGTGGCGCACCTTTGACGCATCTCTACACATTCACTTTGGACTAAAATTTTTCAACATGCTACACATGTGGGTGTGTATTATCAGAAAAATACACCAAAAATGTGCCAAAATAGTGTTGAAAAATTCTCTTCAAAAGTAAGCCACTTAAAATGTGGTATAAAGCTTAGGACCCATGTAGCCACAGCCAAAAACACAGAAAAGACCGTGGCCGAAACATTTTTTTTCGCCAGCGCTTTTCACAGAAAGTCCGCAAAGATTTCCTCTGACTAACTGTTAGTAAATCTGGGCCAAGGTGTCATCACTTACTACTATGGTAACAAAGATAAGAAAACTGCTAAGCACTTGAGCGAATTTCTCAAAATGTTCACACCAGAAAACTGACGTAAAAGTGGCACATCTCTAAGAATGGCCTGAATTGCGCCAAAGATGCGCCACTTTGGCCCTTTTTACCCCACTTGCCACTTTTCCAAATAGTGAGGAGAGTGGTGGACGTGTTAGGGTCCTAAGGTTGACAGATTTACTATAAATTGCGTCAGAAAACTGGCCTAAGTTATACCTGGCATACAAGACCTCCCGGGATGCAGCAGAATTGTTGAGAAGCCTAATAGTATAGGCTATCACAGGTTTATCTCCTTTAGGCTAAGGCCGCACATAGTGAGCCACAGCCGAAATACCATGCAGAAAAGACCGCAGTGGAAACGTATTGTGGTTTTTTTCCACAGTGTTTTTCACAGAAAGTCAAAGAAACTTTCTGTCTCTGTTATACCTATACGGAAACTGCCAGCGTTTCCGTAGATATAATAGACATGCTGCGACGGTTTTTGAAATCTCTGCATTTCCGCTGTGGATTATTTTCTGCAATGTGTGGATAGGATTAGCCAGAATCTCATCCACTTTGCAGGTAGTGTAAAAAACGTAAAGTGGAATCCCAGCCAGTTTCATAGAACAAGATGGGCTATAGAGAAGATAGGACTCCTGATGTCACAGTTGTATGGAGGATGAGACAGACTTATTACATGTTATATGGAGCTACCCAAGACATAGGAGCTTCTGTGGAGACGTAGCCGTATATCAAGGACATTATAGGACTGTACAATCGAGCAAGACCATTATGTATACTAGGTTACACTGCTACTATACCTGTAACAGAGAGTCAGCGATTTGCATACCTAGGGGTTCTATATCAAGTGTGGAAACTGATAGCTTCTCCCTGGAAGGGCTCTGCTCCCCTGAGACTCTCAGAAGTTAAAGCTAGAGGTAACAGTATGCTGTGGATGGCAAAGTATGCGTATCAGAAATGAGGTACTCTTATAAAGATTGAGGGGTGCTGGTCTTGCTTCAAGGGTTCTCCTTATTGGCTGGGTGTCTCCCTGTAAGGCCACATGCGCATGCCCGAGTATGCAGGCCGAGGAGGGTCTGATTTTTTTAGGAGAATGCACTCGGATGACACTTGGATGATTTCTGTCCCCATTGACTTCAATGGGAAGTCCCACTCTGTTCTGTTGTCACGGAGCAGGATAGAACCTTCTGTATAATTATCGGAAAGAAATGTGGCATCAGACCCCTCCTCAGAAGAGTCTCGGTCGTGTGCATGAGGGCTAGACCAGAGGGGGTGGAATCCTGTTGGCTCCTTCCTTTTTCTACTGGGCTGTGTCCCTGCTCCTGTCTGTGTCTTGCTAAAATAGTGGGCCTATGTTTTTTCTGTATACATATACTGTACTATGTGAGATTAACGTGAATATTGCCGGGACCCTGGAACAGGCCCTTCTCAACAAGGACAATAAGGCTTGTTAATAGACTATAATGGGGTCTGCCCAGTTTCTGCCTGAAAGCAGTAGTAGAGAAAAGTCCTGCTTGCACCATATCTCAAGCAGAATTGGGGACGGAGTCTCCAAGCGGTCACCCAATGCAGGTGTCACCGAAGCCTTAGCCTGTTGGCAGAGGCATAATGTGAACCTCCTGCGCCCCAGTGCAAAATCTTTAACTGTGCCCCCACATACCATATGCTATGTATAATACTGGTGTCTTATTATGCTATAGCGGGGTCTCAGTCTCCAGGACCCTAGAGCCATTGTTACCTGCTTGTTGGTGCAATGACAAAAGAGAACCAGAGGTGTAGCTAGCGGGGGGGGCAGAGGGGGCGGCCGCCCCGGACCCACTGACTTTTTGGGGCCCACCCCGGGGCCGCCATTAATACATCCTTTATTTCTAACTAGATCGGTGTCTGCAGACACCGATCTAGTTACAATGCTTCCTGGTGCTTAACTGTCTTGTAAACCGCAAGGCAATACAGGCCTGCGGTTTACAAGACCCCGAGACCACAGACCGATGTCTTCTTCTAAGCACAGGCGGCGCGATGACGTCACAACATCGCGCCGCCCGCACTCAGACACAGACGTCATGCGCGCAGACTGGGAGGAAGCGGCAGCTCCGTTCATCAGCATCGCAGGTGAGTATGATTTTTTTGTGTGAGTATATTAATAGTATAAGGGGTGGTTAGGAGGGGGAAATCTAACTATAAAGGGAGGATTCATTAGGGGGCATTATGACGATGGGGGGTCATTTATATAAGGGTTATTAGGGGGTATTATGAATACAAGGGGGGAGGTTATTTATATAAGGGGCCATTAGGGGGCATCATTTATATTAGGAGGCATTATGAACATAAGGGGATGGTCATTGATATAAAGAGTCATTAGAGGGGCAGTATTTATGTCAGGGTGAATTGGGGATAATATGAGGGTCAATTAATTTCATTAAAGTTGCACTTGCACCTTATTAAGACTAAGGCCCCACGTACCGGGCTGCAGCAAAAAAAGCGCTGCAGGAAAAACCGCGGCGGTAACGTGTTTTTTCCCGCTGCGCTTTTCACAGAAGGTCTGCAGAGGTTTCCTCTGTGGACTTTCTGTTTTCAATACACCTAAATGGAAACCGCCAGTGTTTCCATAGGTATAATTGACATACTCATTTTTATTGATGGTCTATCCTCAGAATAATCAGTGATTCCCCACTGATCAGCTGTATGAAGGGGCTATGGCGCCTCTTTATATCATACACTGTCTGTTTATAGTGACCGTGTGATGTTATTCCAGCCTTGTCACATAGATGTGTATAGGACGAGGCTGTAGTTACATGACATGGCCGCTATGAGATGAATGACACTATGTAAACAGAGAAGGGGTCACGGCGCTTACACAGGTACCACGGTTCATTCAAACAGTTGTTCCTTGGGGGTCCCAGGTATTGGAACCCCCAAAGTTTTTTTTTCCCTTTTTTTTTCCTTTTTAATTAGGAAACACCTGGGGCATTATTAATAAGGGGCAAATGATCTAAAGAGGACCTTTCACATCCTCATGTATATGCTGTTTTACATACCGCTAGAAGCCGACAGTGCGCTGAATTCAACACACTGCTGGCTTTCCTGTTATGTGTCCTGGGGCTGGAGATATCGGAGATCTAAATTTCACCGTTCACTGTCAGAAGGGCGTTCCTGACAGTCTAGCTGCGCTGTGAGGAACGCCCTCCCTGACTGTGCTCGTCCATAGACTTGTACTAGGGGGGGCATTCCTCGCAGCTCAGCGTCATCACTGGGCTGAGTACACCCCAGTACAATTCTATGGACGGGTACTGTAAGGGAGGGCGTTCCTCACAGCGCAACTAGACAGTCAGGAACGCCCTTCTGACAGTGAACAGTGAAATTTAGACCCCCAATATCTCCAGCCCCGGGGGTCTAAATATAACGGGATAAGCTAGCAGTGTGTTGAATTCAGCACACTGTTGGCTTTCTAGCGGTATGTAAAACAGCATATACATGAGGACGTGAAAGGTCCTCTTAAAGGGGTGCAAAGGGAAGTTATTAGTTTAAAGATGCACTTGGGGGTATTATTCATTATGGGGGGGTTATATTATATATTTTATAATTGGGGTAGCAGCAGGATGGGGGCTTTGTGTAGGTGAGGACAATGGGGGTCAGGTGCCTGGAAAAGTGAGGAGCCAAAGATGTCTGTGCTGCAAACTTTACAGAGACTGGAAGAAGTGGTCATGGCCGTCCAGATGAAAGAGATGCGGAATGTGAACGATTAGTCAGAGACGTCACCTGTAAGTCACTAAATGTTACTGCATTCACCTAAATCGTCTGCAGAGCCCTGTGTAGAGCTGCTATATACCACTATACGCTCACCGTATAATCATAGTATCGGTATACAAACATGTCCAAGTAGGGGGCCCACTTGGACATGTTCGCCCCCCCTGTGCTAAACCCCTAGCTACGCCTCTGAAGAGAATTTTTGGTGTCATTTGTTTTGTACGGATAGAGTTGCTTTACCAGGTCGATGGGTTCAATACGGGCAGAAAATAATACAAACACATGCAGTACAGTGTGTCATGCAGATTCTGGAAATCTCCAGTCTCGGCCCTTTCCTTATAGTTCAGTAAATATTGGTGGACATGTTAAAGCGTCATTTGATGTAACACCCAAACACCAAACTAAACACAACTAAAACATTACATTACATTACATACATTAGTAAAAATGTGTGATAGGAAATATATATATATATGTTATTATACAAGTTATTATCATATAATTATTATACATTATTATTATAATTATACAAGTTTTCACAGTTGTTTCTTGGCATCATACTCTACTGTGCCTGAACCGGGGTGTCCAGCCATAGCTACAAGTCAAGGCCCTGTTATGTCTAATGTGGACACCAGACTGATAAGGGAATATCTGCTGTGCTGAGCGTCTACTGCGCATATCTATGTGTATAATGAGAGATTCCAAACAAGGAACCCAGTAATTGGGCAAAAACCAGGCGCAATGCCAGGACATCTGGTGCTTACTGACTGGCACATTCATGAGATGTAAGAAGTACAGTGCACGGATCGTAACATAAACTACTGAGGTCATATCTGCATTTATAGGATTAAAGAAACACACTTTATACAAAATGCACCTAATATCTGAAAAATGGCGGAGTGTAAAAAGCTTACTCCAGCCCCACCTTACATAGATGGTTATAGAGGGTTATAGGGGAGAGGGGGGAGTATGGGTCTAAAGCTCTTAACAATTCAGTCCTATCTCATTTCAGCAGAGGATCTGATTGAGGCCGGGGTCCCACGTAGCGAAATGCAGCAAAAAAGACCGCGGCGGAAACACATCGCATTTTTTTCTGCAGCATTTTTCATTGCATTTTCGTACAGTTTTCCTCTGCTGACTTTCTGCCCCTATAGGGAAAACTTCAGCATTTCCACAGGTATAATTCACAGGCTGCCATTTTCGACAAAGGGAGCGTTTTTGAAAACGCAGCTTTTCCGCTACAGATTTTTGTTCTGCAATATGTTAATGGGATTAGCTAGAATCCCATCCACTTTGCAGGTACTCTAAAACACAGGGGTTTTTTTGCTGCAGCGTTTCTGCCACGGCCAAAACGCTGCATTTTCACAAAGTGGGGGCCTACAGGGGTTTTCCGTCTCCAAATGCAGTTTTCATACTGATGACCTATCCACAGCGTTCCCCACTCCTGCTCACAACCGCCTTCGTTTCCCCTTCTGCGTCCCATATCATGTCGCTGGAGCAGAATGGGAAGTGGATGCTGCTGTGAGCAGGAGCGGGGATTGGTTAGTGAGGCCACGGGACCACGGCAAGGGTATTTGTTGGACGAACCCCAACAAATACTGCTATTATTATACTCCGGGGTCTTTTCAGACCCTGGAGTATAATGATCGGAGGCTCAGGGGAGGTGATAAACATAAAAAACAGTGTTACTCACCACTCCAGCATGGCTCCAGGCAGTCTTCGGGCCTCTTTAGTGATGTCCCAGATGTCACGTGGGCCAGGCCGGCATCATTATGCGTCGCGATGTCAGCCTGGCCCACGTGACGTTTGTACCGACATTGAAGAGGGCCGAAAGCAGCAGGAGGGGTGGATAACATTGCTTTTTATGTTTGTCACCTCCCCTGGGCCTCAGATCATTATACTCTGGGGTCTGAAAAGACCCCACTATGGGGCATAATACTGTGTGCAGGGGCCACTATGAGACATAATACTGTGTGCAGGGGCCACTATGAGACATAATACTGTGTGCAGGGGCCACTGTCTGTGGGACATAATACTGTTTGGAGAGGCTACTGTGGAACATAATACATGTGGAAGGGCTACTGTGGGACATAATACTGTGTGCTGGGGCCACTATGGGAAATTATACTGTGTGGAGGGGCCGCTATGGGACATTATACTATGTGGAGGGGCCACTATGGGACATTATACTATGTGGAGGGGCTGCTATGGGACATTATACTATCTGGAGGCCACTTTGGGACATTATAGTGTATGTAAATGGGGTGTTATACTGCGTGAGGGCCAGGAAAGGGGGTGCTATGCCATGGGGGGGGGCTCAAGTCAAAAGTTTGCTGGGGGGGCCCAGTCTTTGCTAGTTACGCCCCTGCACACATCTATGAGGATGTGAAAAATCCTCTTTAAGGTGCTTTTCCTGACTGCTAAGAGTTGAGTTACAGAATACAAATAAGCTCCCTGCCCCCATATAGCGTGATAAGCACAAAGCTACCATATGCTTTTCACAGCTATATGTTCACCTCTAAGTACATCCGTATCTCCTCATAGTGGGCAGCCACATGCCCCTCTTACACACTACATCTTATTTCCCCTATCTACATACATGTGTCCTCCAATTCTAACATTACTGAGGCTGCAGTATTCTGCTGATATGAGCAATGGCAGCTTTGTGTGATATCGCCACCTGCTGGCTAAATCTATTATATCTCCTATTTGCTTGCAGTGACTTTATTCTGCCAATCCAAATTAATGGACAGACCGTGGATACTTTGCTGGATTCTGTCAGTAAACTAAATTTGGTAAAGGGGGACCTAATAACTCATAAGATGGACTTTCCCAAAGTGCCAATTACTTGTGTTCATGGAGATACAAAAAATTACTCCACATCAAATACTGAACAGCAGTTGGATGAGAAATGTTTCACCATGCCAGCAGTTATTGTTCCGGAACTACAAGTACCAGCATACCTCCCAACTTTCAAAGAACAGAAAGATGGACGAAATGTGCGGCACGCAGTGCGCGTCCTGGCTAATTTAGCCACACCCACTGCTACTTTGACTCCACCCATTCCCATCCATTTCTCTTTGTGCCCCTACACAGTATAATGCTCCTACAGTCACCCTAACATTATATGCCCCCCACATTATAATGTCATCCTCATGGTGCCCCCACAGATTAATGTCCCCCTCATCTGACCCCCCAATTTAATGTCTTCCTCCTGGTAAGAAACAAACATAAAAAACACTGATATGCCGCTCTCCTCGCTCCCCTGCAGCTCTGTCTGAGGTCTCTGCTCCTAGAACCTTCAGGGAGCTGCAGGAGCGATGTGAGTGACGTCATCACATCACGACGGAGGACACAGGGGGCAGAGTGGTGAAGCAGGAGCTGTTTTTGGTAGTAAGCCTGGTCGTGTGTCTTTAGTTTCTCATGCAATAAATACTGGGGATCAAAACTTGGTTTTACTGGTTGGAATCCCAACGTACTGCAGAGTATCAGATGCTTGTGGGCACTGGGCCCCCCTCCTGTGCTTGAACGTTGGTCTCTGAGCTCTGAGCATGGTCTCCCTCCGTTAGCATTTGTCCTACCACTGTATTTGTTTCTACATCTGACCTTACATAGTGAATTTCAGGTCCTTCTACTGCGGCCCTGACACATGTTGTCCTCCAGGCCTCCCTCAGGGCCCACACATGGTGTGTTACCCTGTTCACTCCCCCATTACCCTCCCTGCTAGACCAATCCCCCCCTCTTTTTTCTCTTCTTTCCTTTCCTCGTCTTCCTCTTTCTCTCTCTTCTCTCTCTGCTCCCCTTCCCTTCCCTCTCCACTCTTTCTTCATCTTCCTCTCATCAATGTTTATGTTACCTTTCTGATTGGGGCCTTCTTGGGGACCCCTTGGTGGCTCCGGTCCGCATTGTTTGTATTTCTGGTCTGTTTTGATTTATGCTGTTTAATCGTGAAAATTCAATAAAATATTTGAATTGAAAAAAAAAGGTGCAAGCCATTCAATCTGCTACTATTCCAGACACAAAAAAAGACGTCAGATCATTTTTAGGTCTTGTTGGCTAGTATAGACGTTTTATTCCAAAATTTGCTACCATAGTAAGGGGGCGTGGTTTTTTGGCATACAGTAAATCTGAGGGGCAAGGCGTCTACACCATGGCCAACCCCGATCCTTGCCCTTGCTCTCTTACAAAGTGGCGAGCGGGGTTCAGAAGTCAGAACCAATAAAGTAGTGCAAATTTGGCACAAATATGTCTATGGCTGTGCGCTAAACATGCACCACTTCTACACCGTTACATATCAAGCCGCAATAAACCGATCATACATTAAGATTTCCCCCCAGTGTCCTATCTTACATTAATCTCTGGCTAATAGACATTTTTTCAGCCTGTTTTTCAAAAATTTGTTCATCATTATTAATCCTCTTTAGCCTAATAAACTAATATTGGCTAAATCTCAGGGGGGATGTCTATATATAATTATCTCTCTACCCTGTGATTGGACAGCATACTTGAGGCTTGAAAAAGCGCGCCCTGCGCGAAACGGACATTGCCTAGCCATTCTATGTGCAGTTCCTCTCTCCCTATCTAATCCTATGGATATGTTTTTACCTAGGACTGAACAAAAGGATGTTTTTATGAAAGAATCCACGCCTGGGTGAGTGCCCCCTTCATTTCTTCTCTGGACTTTAAAATTTACCCAAGTTGCCCATCACACAATATATTACATATTCACGTAGTCCTGTTCCCAGGGTGCTACTGGCGGGCTGCGGCTTTAGTACTGTATGCGTCGTCATGCTCATCACACATACATGCCTAGTCAAGGTCTGAATAGTCAAGCACAGAGCTAATAGCCATTGTAAGCAAGACCTGCCGCTCAGAACAGTGGGACAACACTTGAAAGGCAGGACTGTCCCTCTGAATCTGGGATTGCTGAGAGGGGGCCCCCACTGCAATAGGGTATATGGTAAAGCGGGCCTTTACAATCTCCATAGAGAGCCATGCAGTCTCTAGGGAATGGAGCTGATCTGCGGCTATACAATGTATGGTACTGTGCTTGGTAACCGCGAAGAGGCCATGCTTTTATATAATTGAATATATTTTTTATATATAATTTTTAGAATGTGTAGAAATAAAACCATCTAAGCTTCCTGGTAAGTAAAGGGTGTATCCATAAGAGCAAACAGGTATATTTAGTAATATTTGTCATCTACTTTACATGTCACATCTTATTTTAATTTGTTACAGGAAAATAGGGAGTATTTAATAGGGCTAAGGTATATAATTTTACAGAGCAAAACACCGGTATCAGCAACTTCATGTACGTGAAGAAGTCGCCTCTCTCAATATTCTAGATTATCAGGTTTTCCTGTCTTCTATGTTACCTAATCCATATAGGGAGTAGCTTTGCTAAGAATTAACATGTTAGTGATGTTTAGACAACTCCCTGCCATCCTTATTATGAGCATATATAAGGGCATAAAGTCACCAGACATCAACAGCAAGATGACAGCAAGTCGGATTGTCCTGCTGACACTATGTGCCATCCTAGCAGGGACAGACCTAACCTCCGGACTGGCTCTTAGAAGACCAGAGGGTGAGCATTAGACATTACTGTCAATGGGATAAAGACAACACACATATCAACACGACTACAAGAGACAATTAAGATGGTAACACATCTACAGCACAGGGATAGGCGGCAGGCTTGTGTGAACGTGGCTATGCCATTCATGCAGTATTGTACATGACACACATATACTGATTTACTATGAAGATTGTGAAACATGAAGACAGCGCAGCTTGTAGAATCCATCGTGTGAATGTTTATTGCTTTATGTTGTTTGCAGCTTTTATTGCATTTTTGCTTTTCCTATCAATATCCTTGTAATTATTTATTTTATTACATTCGCTGTAAAAGGGGTTTTGTCATTCCAGCTACCTTGGCTCTATCCACAGGGTAGGGGATAAGTGTCAGGTCGCTGGGGTTCCATGTGAATAAAGTACCAGTGCGCTTACCCGACCAGGTTCTCCCAGAGTAGGACTGGCCCACCAGATGATCCTCCGATGGGCACCAAAGGTCCAGCAGATATAACAACTCCATTTAGAAATGACCTCACAAACAATAATATATTATCCCTCATGGATGACATGTCTTGTGTGTACAATGATAACAATAAAGATATCAGAGCCAGTAAGTGGATGTGGACATGTTCTGCATAGTTCTAGGGTGGGCCTCAAGGAGACCCAGTTTGACACTGGGTGCTCCATTCACTTCTATGGTGCTTCTGGCATCCCTAAATGAATGGAGCGCCAATTGGGTCATCCAGAGGTGGTCCCGCAGTGATATGACACTTATCCCCTTCCCTGTCCTGTGGATAGGTGATGTGTGTGTAATGACAAAACCCCTTTAAATGCAGATTCTGGGGGTGAGGTGGAGGATATGTAGCAAGGGGGAGCTAGCAGGGCATGTGCACTGTGTGTGGGGAGGGGGACAACAAGTCAGTCAGCTTTAGCAGGGTGTTTAGATACAGGACTATCTTTGTCTTGAGCAGTACCCCAAACTTCTAGTCTTGACTCTTGCGACCTCAGGACTTAAAGGGGTTTTCCAGTTTTGTGTAGAAAAAAAATTGAAGGGGTATTCTGGTAATTACAAGTTATCCCCTATAATAGTATGATTTTTTTTTTGGGGGGGGAGTTCAACCACTAGAACCCCCAGTGAGTTCCAAGTGCCCTTTATGAATGGACAAGTTGCGCATGCACATTCCTGCTCCTTTCATTTAATGGAGATATTTAGGGAGGAAGGGCGCATGTATGACCACATGGAACCTCGATTCATGTGATTGGTGGGGTCCCAGCAATCAGATAGTTATCCTCTATCCCATGGATAAGGTATAAGATGTAATTTCAGGAATACTTTATTTGCTACAGTTCTAGGATTTTTCTGATAGATTTGAAGTTACTTTTTTGCAGTGAATGAGACAGCTATCTAGACATGGGGGTCTTATCAGTGACTGACAGCTATCGCTATGTGCACATTCATACAGGGAGGACTGTAAGTCACTGATAGGACCGCCCCCATGACTAGATGTGAAAGATCAGAAATTACAAGCTATACTGAGTCTTTTACCACAAAGCTATATTTCAGATTAAACTGAATTTTCATGATGATGTTTTTTATTTAATCTGCAGAATGTCAGCTGTGTGCTGCTGGATTTCCGCATGGATTTCATCCTGGGTGAAATCTGCAGCAAATCAGCATTTGGTGCTTTTTTTTTCTGCTGCAGAAAAATTGTCGCATTTCAGTCCTGTGAGAACATTCCTTTCATCTGCTTGTACATAAAATAAACCAGTGATAACAAATTCACCAAGATACCAGCCAGGTATTGGCTGTAGAGAATAAGGCTAGGGCTACTTACAGATTTTAGGTCAACTGAGACTCAAGGTAAAATTACAGCATTAACACAATTTGCATGTAACTTATGCTAGGTTCACACCTGCGTTTGGGTTTCCGTTCGTGGGGTCTGCTTGGGAACCCCACGAACGTAAACCCAGTCTGCTTATAATGGGGGTTTCCACCAGATTTCTGCCCGAAAAGTGTGGAAAAATGCAGAGAGAAAAGTCCTGCTTACAGGACTTTCCTCTCCGCATTTTAAAAGCAGAATGGGGAACAGAATCTCCGAGCAGAGACCAGACGCAGGTGTGAACCTAGCCTTAGATGTTTCCCTTCTCTTCAACAGAGTCATAGATGGAAATGGGTGAACCTCTAAAGACTCATTTTGTTTTGGATTCTGCCCATAGATTCATTTTGAGTTGAATAAGTTGCGTCACGAACCGGAAGCAAAATGATTATAAAGAAAGAATATGGGGGTGGCACCGAGCTGCCCACACTGAGATATAGTCCAATAGAGTCCGGAGGTGTTTAGATGGAAACCTCCTCACTTTCCTAGGCTGTGCAGTGGTTGGCAACAGCCTATATCCATACAGTACCTTCTCAACCAAGTCGGAGAGGGTAGAAGCAGCTAAAGTCACAACCGCACGTCACTTAGGCGACATCCGAGATGAGATAGAGGGATACCAGTAGCGGACCTGTATCCGAATCCACACCAAGGGACAAGGAACAGGAAGGCTTGTAGAAAGACACAGCGCTTCACCACGGATGGTACGTCAAAATCAGACTTTAATCCAGACACGAATAAAAAACACACTGTGTGTTTTTTATTCGTGTCTGGATTAAAGTCTGATTTTGACGTACCATCCGTTGAAGCGCTGTGTCTTTCTACAAGCCTTCCTGTTCCTTGTCCCTTGGTGTGGATTCGGATACAGGTCCGCTACTGGTATCCCTCTATCGCAAAATGATTATATTCTGTGGTGTCTTCAGACCCCAGAATATAATACGTGGAAGACCAGGGGAGGTGTAATAAAATAACAAACAGATATACTCACCTTCTCTCACTATTTTTAGGCATCCTCACAGAGTCCAGCGCTCACTCTGGGTCCTCTTCTGGCCTCCTGGGTGACATCATGCACTCAGAAGTCACCACTGAGGCCTGTGATTGGGCCTCAGCAGTCAAATGAGGCGTCTCAACGTGCTAAAGATGTTCACAGTCCAAATCACAGGCCTCAATAGTGACCCCAGAGTGCATGACGTCATCCAGGAGGTCAGAAGAGGACCCAGGGGGAGCTCCGGACACCGTGAGGATGCACAGGAGAGGTGAGAGAAGATGAGTATAACTGTTTGCTATTTTTTTACACCTACCATGGGCCTATATCTATTATATTCTGCAGTGTGAAGAGACCCCAGAGAATAATAATCTCCTATTCAGTTCACAGATGATGAACCCCCAAGGTTTTGGGTTTGGTATGAACCTGAAACTTTTGGAAAATTTGAGTGAAATCTGGTTAGATCTGAATTGGTTTGCTCATCTTTAGTCATAGAGATTTCTAGAGATTATAGAGTACCCACCAATCCTACATTACATTTATTTGGTGGAATAACTTCATTAAAGGACATGGTTACTTGTAGCTGATTTTTTTTTTTATAAATGAAAGGGAATTTCCAGGCAAACTGGAAAACTTGGGGAAAGGGGGGATTCGGGGATGTGGTAAAAGAAAAAAAGAAGCGATACTCACCTAAACCCGGTCTTCTGTTCAGGATCAGGTTACATCCCATGTAGCCGCTGGCCACATCAGAAGTGAAGTGGCTCCAGTGAACACTGTGGCCAGTCATTGTCCTTAGCAGTCACATGTTGGGCACATCAGTGACGTCACTGCTAATGTGCCGCCTGTACCCAACATGTGACTGCTGAGGCCTGAGCCACTTCACTTCTGAGCTGGCCATTGGCTGCATGGGATAGAACGGGGGACCCAATGCCGGAAAGAGGAATGGGGGAAGGTGAGTACTGCTTCTTTATTAAATTGTCTAAATCATCTTAATTAAAAATTTCCTACTATTTTTTGTTGTAGAGTCTGTGTAAAGTCCTGTACATACAATAGCGGGTTGTGCTGCTGCTTCTAACATAGATCCAATATCACACTACTCCTGACTGCTAGGAAACTAAAATAAACTTGTACTGAGGGGGCTACCGTGCAGAACATTGAACTTCCTGTGACTTTTGCACTCATACTCACTTGTACTAAATTGGTGGTCACCCAGGGAGGAAGACAAGGGGTTACCAGGCAACCTACTTTTACACATTTGCACAATACACTATGGTGGAATGGAAATATAGATTCTGTAAAGGTACTAACTAAACTCTGTCTATGTCACTATCTAACATGGCTGCAAAAAAAGTTGTGAATAGTTGGGGAAAAACATGCACATGCTAACTACATGTTTATGCTGACCGTCTCCTTAAAACATACACACGTATTTACATAAGGGTATATGGGGGAACTCACAACTCGAGAGAAGTGCGATAAAGTAATGATCATGGAGATAGGGTCTCCTTTACTGATATCCTTAAAGGGGTTGTCACGGATGAGCCCCTCCTTTAAGAGACAGTGACATTGTCATGATCAAGTGTCATATTATACATCGCTGAATCATCGCTGGTTACACAAGACCTTGCATTGTGTGTAGTTGTGACTCATCTGGAACATAACCAAAGACTTGGGCATAGCCCACAATTACAAGTGCCAAACCACAATGGGTGGGGTTATATATATATGCAAGCGAGATTATAAAGAGATACATCTAGGTCTATAGATTAGCATGCAGGCTATGTAGCCTAGATGTATCTCTTTATAACCTTCCTTGCTTTCAAGGGGAGATATAAGAAATGGATCAATTGCCTATATCAAAGAATACAGTACATAAATGTGTCCATACCATGACTTTCAATATATCGGAATCCCTATTTAATTCTTTTAACAAAACAATTTCCATATTCATGGGCAAAGTGTATAGAATGGACTTATAATGTATACAGTGGAAAATCCTTTCCAAAGCCCACATACAATGAAAGATGCCCTGTATTGTAATACTCTCTGCAGGCATGGCCGCCTCATATACTGTACCTGCTTACAACTGGTAGAAAACTAGTAAGAGTAGGAACTCAAATGCACTATAAAAGGGATACAATGGATTCCTATTTACCCAGGCAGGACTTCAGTTACAATAGTGGTGCTAAACATCAATGTAAATATAGCACTATACTGCACACATATAGTACTGCTATACTGTACACATAAATACACATCACACACACACATTACATACACCTACAGTCACATTACACTCACATATATGCACAATACAAGAAAGTAAACATTTTTCTGGGTGTCTGTATTTTTTCTTGCCTCTGCTGTCAGTAATTTCAGGGGCGTAACTTGGGGGGCGCAAGCAGTGCATGCGCCCTGTGTGCTGGTTGTCAGGGGGCTCCAACAAGCCACTTTTATGCATTTAGATAAAAGGAAAGGAAAGTGAGCTGAGCCTTTGCCCTTGTAATTTCCTCTTCATGCTAAGGCTACATTTCCTGGCATTCATTGCTATCTGCACACATCATGTAGTTCGCTCTGCCCTCCTAAGGCTAAGTTCACATCTGCACCGGGCTGTCTCTTGTTCTTATCCATCTTGAGGACAGGCGGACTGCTAAAATAGAGTTTACATATGGAGCCTGACAGACCACTTTGACTATAATGAAAGCAGTGGAGGAAATAGTTGTGCGTGCAGGACTTTTTCATCCTCTGATTTCAGGCGGACACTGCGATGGAGACTCGGACGCTGATGGGAACGTAGCCTATCTCTTCCTCCTTCTCAATTCTTAGCTCCTGTTCATTTTTCCAAAGACTAATTCCAAGGAATGACACACAGCCCCTCAAAATACTAAAAAAAACCCAAAGGACACAAAATAGGGGGAGGCACTAGATCAATGCAGAAACCTGTTGCCTTGGTTAACCCAATAAAAGTGAAGATTTCTACACAATTTCTGCTCCTCACTTGATGTCTGTGAAACCTGTGCCCAAAACATGAAAGTGGCAGATCCCTGGTGGTGGATTTCCTTATTCTACTACATCTCAATGCTAAAAACTAGTATATCTAATCCTGCGTTTCCCATTTGTATACACACGTGGACAAAATTGTTGTTACCCCTCGTTTAATGAAAGAAAAACCCACAATGGTCACAGAAATAACTTGAATCTGACAAAAGTAATAATATATAAAAATTCTATGAAAATGAACCAATGAAAGTCGGACATTGCTTTTCAACCATGCTTCAACAGAATTTTTTAAAAAAGAAAACTCATGAAACAGGCCTGGACAGAAATGATGGTTCCCGTAACTTAATATTTTGTTGCACAACCTTTTGAGGCAATCCCTGCAATCACACGATTCCTGTAACTGTCAATGAGACTTCTGCACCTCTCAGCAGGTATTTTGGCCACTCCTCATGAGCAAACTGCTCCAGTTGTCTCGGGTTTGAAGGGTGCCTTTTCCGGACGGCATGTTTCAGCTCCTTCCAAAGATGCTCAATAGGATTTAGGTCAGGGCTCATAGAAGGCCACTTCAGAATAGTCCAATGTTTTCCTCTTAGCCATTCTTGGGTGTTTTTAGCTGTGTGTTTTGGGTCATTATCCTGTTGCAAGACCCATGACCTGCGACTGAGACCAAGCTTTCTGACACTGGACAGCACATTTCTCTCTAGAATCCCTTGATAGTCTTGAGATTTCATTGTACCCTGCACAGATTCAAGGCACCCTGTGCCAGATGCAGCAAAGCAGCCCCAGAACATAACAGAGTCTCCTCCATGTTTCACAGTAGGGACAGTGTTCTTTTCAAGATATGCTTCATTTTTCCGTCTGTGAACATAGAGCTGATGTGCCTTACAATAAAATTTCGATCTTTGTCTCATCTGTCCATAGGACATTCTCCCAGAAGCTTTGTGGCTTGTCAACATGTGGTTTGGCAAATTACTTTTGTCAGATTCAAGTTATTTCTGTGACCATTGTGGGTTTTTCTTTCATTAAACGAGGGGTACCAACAGTTTTGTCCACGTCTGTATATGCCAGCAGCTTGTCAGTGGGATACTTTTATAGGCACTATATAGAGAGGAACATGTCTTGTGTACATTTTTGCAAAATATTTGCCAAATTATTGTGGAATTTCTCAAAATACAATACTTTTCTGTAGGGAAATGTCCTGAATATCCTCCAAAACTGCGCTGTCTATCTCATGTTGATCAGTGTCGTACCAGAGAGGACTGCCTATGGGATGAGATGTGCTGTTATAATGAATGTGGAAAACTATGCATGAAGGTCTCAGCAGGTAAGAGCTCATAGACAGCAACAAACTTTAATTTTTGCCTATATTCTACATACAAGTGTTCAATGACCCCCTTGGTACAAGCCACTATATATATATATATATATATATATATGTATATATATATATATATATATATATATATATATATAGCAACTATATATGTATGTTGCTAGTGCGGTACTCGCCTGAATTATTATAAGGCCCCGGGCTCTTAATAACTCATGTGTAGCGTGGAAGGCCCAGGGTACCAGAAATGAAATCTATGCCAGTCAGGATCTGGTGTGGGTTATAGTAAATTTGATGGGTCTGCGGCCATTTTCCTAAAAATTGGCAAGCAGGGCGCAGAAAATTCAAAGTGGCACATCTTCGGCACAAAAAGGCCCGTGCACTAAAGATGTGCCACAACTACTCCCGTCTGTGCCAGGGGATAGTAAGTCCCCCCCCCCCAAGTATATCCTAATATGAAAGGAATTCCTTATCATCTCTTAGGCTGGGATCACAATTGCTTGGGAGTCTCATTTGGAGACTCCATTGCAGAGACTGACAAAGATTGGCGGAGAAAAAAATCCTGCATGGAGGATTTTTATTTTCTCTGTCACTTTCAGTTTCGAAATGGCGAACAACCTGGCAGACCCCATTATAGTAAATGGGGACCGCCGGGCTCTGTGTTCGTTTCCGTCCGAGAGCCCAGTGCTAGTGTGAACCTAGCTTCAATCTGTGACTGCCCATTTGACAATGTATATGTGCTATAGTAACACAATTGTTATATATTTCTTTGCAGGCCTCCCTGTTGTTCCCACAGACCCTCCTGAGAAACCTGACTTTAAACCTTTCATTCGTCCAGTTAAACCGCACATCCCATTCCCATACAGGCCATATAAGGATTACCGTCCACCTGATCCCCTTCCTGACTTTCGGCCTCAGTATCCAATAGCGTGGTACCCCCAAATGGATCCCGCAAACTATAGACCTGATGATGACTATCTCCCTTTCTTCCCTGGAAATGGATTTAATAATTTCCCATGAGCAGTTTTTGCAACAATTAAAACTACAAAATGTACAGAATGTCTATGGTCACAAAGAGCGGCCACCTTATAGAACCAATAAATGACCGATTTCTAAAGATCTGAATATTTTCTTACTTTCTATAAAATACATGTCAATGAGAAGAAATTCAACATTCCGGTTCCTTTTTTTCTCACTGGAGATACAGTACTGAGCAAAAGTTTTAGGCAGGTGTAGGAAAATGATTCAATATAAGAATGCTTTCAGAAATAGAAGGGTTAATAATTTATTTTTGTCAATTAACGGATTGAAGGGAATGAGAAAAAGAGAAATCTAAATCCCATCAATATTTAGAGTAGTCCTAGAAGTGATGCTATGGCCCCCACAGAGCCCTGATCTCAACATCATCCAGTCTGTCTGGGATTACATGAAGAGACAGAAGGATTGGAACAAGCCTACATCCACAGAAGATCTGTGCTTAGTTCTCCAAGATGGCAGGAACAACCTCCCTGCCGAGTTCCTTCAAAACCTGTCTGCAAGTACCGAGAAGAAATGATGGAAGGCAAAGGGCAAAGGTCACACCAAATATTCATGGGATATAGATTTCTCTTTTCTTCATTTTCTTAATTGACAAAAATAAACTATTATCACTTCTGCTTCTGAAAGCATTCTTATTTTGCAGCATTTTTTTCCACACCTGCCTAAAACCTTTTCACAGTACCATTAGTCGCCATCAGAGGTGTCTGGCAGAGATCTATTACCCTCTCCCCTTTTACAATACATGCATGTTCAGCCAAAGCGTTTATGTATATGGGGAGTTTGGGCGGCTATTCTGCCAACGGCTATTGTATGTGCATGGCTACCTTAAATTGCCTTTGCACTGCATATAGAGAAGTATACAGACTGCCATAAATAGCATATACATTTTGTTAAAGGGATTTTCAGGGCAAAAAAATCTTTTTTTTTTTTTAAAAAAAGGTCTGTTAGTGCTATTAGTGGGTTAATAAGAACACCCAAATACCTTTAGCAGTGTTTTGAGTGATTTCTGGGTGTCTCGGGGAGCGCAAGGCATCTTCTGCATTTGTTTACATGGTGTACAGTCATGGCCAAAAGTTTTGAGAATGACACAAATATTATATTTTCACATGATCTGCTGCCCTCTGGTTTTTATGTGTGTTTGTCAGATGTTTTTATCACATACAGAAATAGAATTGCATTCATATTATGAGTAACAGAAGCTTATATTGACAGTTAGAATGAGTTAATGCAGCAAGTCAATATTTGCAGTGTTGACCCTTCTTCTTCAGGACCTCTGCAATTCTCCCTGGCATGCTCTCAATCAACTTCTGGACCAAATCCTGACTGATAGCAGTCCATTCTTGCAGAATCAATGCTTTAATTTTCTCTGAATTTGTTGGTTTTTGTTTGTCCACCCGTCTCTTGATGATTGACCACAAGTTCTCAATGGGATTAAGATCTGGGGAGTTTCCAGGCCATGGACCCAAAATCTCTATGTTTTGTTCCCTGAGCCATTTAGTTATCACCTTTGCTTTATGGCAAGGTGCTCCATCATGCTGGAAAAGGCATTGTTGAGCGCCAAACTGCTCTTGGACGGTTGGGAGAAGTTGCTCTTGGAGGACATTCTGGTACCATTCTTTATTCATGGCTGTGTTTTTAGGCAAGATTGTGAGAGAGCCGATTCCCTTGGCTGAGAAGCAACCCCACACATGAATGGTTTCAGGATGCTTTACAGTTGGCATTAGACAAGACTGGTGGTAGCGCTCACCTCTTCTTCTCCAAATAAGCTGTTTTCCAGATGTTCCAAACAATCGAAAAGGGGATTCATCAGAGAAAATGACTTTACCCCAGTCCTCAGCAGTCCACTCCCTGTACCTTTTGCAGAATATCAGTCTGTCCCTGATGTCTTTTCTGGAGAGAAGTGGCTTCTTTGCTGCCCTCCTTGAGACCAGGCCTTGCTCCAAGAGTCTCCGCCTCACAGTGCGTGCAGATGCACTCACACCTGCCTGCTGCCATTCCTCAGCAAGCTCTGCACTGCTGGTAGCCCGATCCCGCAGCTGAAACACTTTTAAGAGACGGTCCTGCCGCTTGCTGGTCTTTCTTGGGCGCCCTGGAGCCTTTTTGGCACCAATGGAACCTCTCTCCTTGAAGTTCTTGATGATGTGATAGATTGTTGACTGAGGTGCAATCTTTCTAGCTGCAATACTCTTCCCAGTTAGGCCATTTTTGTGCAGTGCAATGATGACTGCACGTGTTTGTTTAGAGATAACCATGGTTAACAGAAGAGAAACAATGATGGCAAGCACCAGCCTTCTTTTAAAGTGTCCAGTGGTGTCATTCTTACTTAATCATGACAGATTGATCTCCAGCCCTGTCCTCATCAATACCCACACCTGTGTTAATGGAGCAATCAGTGAAACGATGTTAGGTGGTCCTTTTAAGGCAGGGCTGCAATGATGTTGAAATGTGTTTTGGGGGATAAAGTTCATTTTCTAGGCAAATATTGACTTTGCAAGTCATTGCTGTTAAGCTGATCACTCTTTATAACATTCTGGAGTATATGCAAATTGCCATTAGAAAAACTGAAGCAGTAGACTTTGTAAAAATTAATATTTGTATCATTCTCAAAACTTTTGGCCATGACTGTAGCTTCCTGCTGCCTTAGCTAATGCAATGCATTTGGTAGTTGCAGGCTCTCACACTATCTCCCTCTCACTCCTCCCCCCTCCTTCTCTAACACCATCTCCCTGTCTCCCTAGCTATCCTGACCACTACTAGCCCTTCCCAACTAACTCAGCCTACCCCATTATACTTACCTGTCTTCTTCCTGTCCAGACTTCCTTCTGTGGGGAACGGCTCCTTCTCTTCTTTGACTCTGCCAGCGCCTGCGCAGTAGTCCCGGCACTGTGCTGTAGCCTTCACTCCATCTCTACTGCTCAGGCATGGACGGCTCCTTCGGGCTCCCACGCAATAGAGAAGGATGAGGAGCCGTTCCCCGCAGAAGGAAGTCTGGAAGGAAGGCACGTAAGTATGAGGGGGATGGGGGAGTATTGATGACGTTCCATTTCTGGAAACTGGGAAATAGATCGTCACTGGATAATCAGAATATGTGACCGCCCCAGGGATATGGGTAACTATACATTTTTGCTGAATTATGTAATTTAGAAAGTAGGTGGGGGGAGGGTGTTTAGATTAGTGTAGGAATTTCTATTTATCCTGGACAACTCCTTTAAAGATGGACTCCAGTGAAGGTGTAGAAAGATCTCAAAGATTATCAAGAGCAACAGGAGGCCCCAGAACTAAATTTTAAATGTCATAGCAAAGGGTCTGAATATTTATGTCAATACAAACTGTATGGAAAAAATGGTGCAATATTTTTTGTATTGACATAAATATTCAGACCCTTTGCTATGACATTTAAAATTTAGTTCTGGGGCCTCCTGTTGCTCTTGACAATCTTTGAGATCTTTCTACACCTTCACTGGAGTCCATCTTTGGGAAATTCAATTGACTGGAGGGGGATAGGCCCTTGGTAAGAGCGGTGACCAGGAACCCAATGGTCACTGTGGCTGAACTCTGTGCAGATTGGAGGAACTTCCAGAAGGTCAACTATCCCTGCAGCGCTCCACCTATCTTCAGCAAGACACAGGAAAGCCTGTCTGGAGTTTGCATCAAAAAACACGTACAGGTCACTCAGACTGTGAGAAACAAGATTATATGGTCTGATGAAACCAAGACTGAACTCTTTGGCTTCAATTCTAACTGCTCAGTATGTGCCCAATACTATCCCTATAGGGATGAACATTAAGAGGAAAGTGTACGTCAAGGTAGTCAAAGATAGAGCGCAGTGTGATATAGAAAAGAATCGGGGTTCCCACTTCAACAGTGATTGGACAGAAACCTGTACACCGACACCATGAGCTCCTAGGTCCATCACAACTATCACCAGGACTGCGAGGGCGCCATCCACCGCCGGGTCATCCTGGAGCTGTACGCCTCCTATGTGCACCTATCCATGTATTATTACTGTGATTGTGATGGTGTAGCATTGAAGAACTTTGCAAAACACTTTCTGTATCAATCCCATGATGAGCATGAGCACGACATGGAGGAAGGATGAGTATACCATGAAGGATTTTCTTGCAGGACATGAGGAAGCCAGACCGTGATGAGTGGGGCTGCGGGCTGGAGGCCCTAGAATGTGCCCTGCAGCTGGAGAAGAACGCTACCCAGTCCCTTTTGGATCTGCACAAACTGGCTACAGATCAGGATGATCCTCATATCTGTGACTTCTTGGAAACTCACTACCTTGATGAGCAGGTGCAATCCATAAAGGAGCACCACAAAATGGCATGGCTGAATACCTCTATTACAAACATACAGTAGGGGGATCCCATGACTAATATCTCTTGTCTGTCCTGCTTGACGTACGCTTTCCTCTTAATGTTTGTTTGTATCCCTATAGGGATGGTGGTGACTCTGGGCCTCAGACTGGGCTATAGGTCATCTTATAACAAGACAATAATCCTAAACACACAGCAAAGATAACACAGGAGTGGCTTAAAGGCATCTCTGTGAATTGAATGTCCTTTAGTGACCCAGCCAGAGCCAAATGTTTGTCTACCAACGATCCCCATCCAACCTGACAGAGCCTGAGAGGATCTACAGAGAAGAATGGCAGAAAATCCCCAAATATAGGTGTGCAAACCTTGTGGTATCATACCCAAGACGACTGGAGGCTCTAATCACTGCCAAAGCTGCTTCAATTAAGTATCGAGTAAAGGTCTGAATATTTAAAGCACTTAAAGATTTCACTTTCTATATTTTCAATAAATTAGCCAAGATTTCTAATATTCTGTTTTCACTTTAATATGGGGTATTGAGTGCACATTCATAGGGGAAAACTTGAATTTGCTTTATTTTAGCACAAGCTTGCAACATAACAAAATGTGAAAAAAAGTCAAAGGGTTTGAAGACTTTCCTAATGTGATATATTCCCTATTCGATGGATAGGGGATAAAGGTCTGTAATGTGAAAATCCCTTTAAGGCCCCCCAGGTCCTTTTGAGGCCCCACGTTGCGGAAACGCAGCTTTTTTTGTTTTGCAGATTTGCTGCCTTTTTTTGAGCCAAAGTCAAGAATGGCTACAAAAGGAATGGGAAATATATAGGAAGTTCTTATATGTCTACCTCCTGCTTAACCCACTCCAGGCTTTGGCTCAAAAAACTGCAACAAAAAAATTATCATTTCCGCAATGTGGGGCGTTAGCCTTAAAGAGGACTTTTCACCACATCCAAGTCCAGTTTGTATTTAATAGCTGCTGCTCTGCTGATCCTGGCACATTTGGAATTGTCTCTCTAGCCCCTGCCATTCCTGAGCAATCAGTGCTGTTAGTTTTGGTCCCTGATATACTATTTAGTTCCTGTACTGTCAAGAGGGCGGTGTCAGGCAGGAGCAGACAAGGGGTGTGATTCTGAGCTCTGACACTGGCTGCCTCTGATTGGAGCTCTGAACCACATCCCCCTGCCTGACACCGCCCCTCTCACATTCAGCTTAAATAGACATCACATCAGGCACCAAAACTAACTGTGATTGTTGCTCAGGAATGGTGGGGGCTAGAGAGAAAATTCCAACTGTGCTGGAATCAGTGGAACGGCGCCTATTAACAGATGCTAAAAAATAGAATATGTTATGGTGGTGAAAGGTCCTCTTTAAAGGGGCTCTACCACCTCAGAATTGTCAACTCTGTCACCACTGAGATACAGATCACATAACCTTGTTATATACAGTATGTCACTTTGAAGTCTTAAGCAAAAGAGGCATCTGGTGCACTAGGGGTGGGCCTTCAGCTCCCTGGAGCACTGCTCTTGCCACTCAAGACTCTTCCCATCTCCTGCCTGCACCACCCCATACAGTGGGAGTTAATGCCCCCTCCCATCAGCCATCCTAGCAAGAGCAGCGCTCCCAGGGCTGAAGAGCTACATACCTCATAAAAGGTACGTTATTACTCTAATGCGCTCTGTAATGCGGTAGTAGCTGCTGAATATACTTGGGGGGGGGGGGGGGTAGGCTCCGATTTAAGGACATTGGGTGGTTTTTGCTGCAGCTCACCTGCAGGAACCAAGGCTTTGGAGTCAATAGGCCACACTGGCAACTTCGACTTCTTTATTTTCCACAAATTCTGACTCCCTCATATATGGCTGACAGCCATAGTCAGTCAGAATCTGTAAAGATCCTCTAATTCATTAAAAAGCCAATGACTATGAAACAATGTATCAAATTAATTGGAGAATATTAATAACTGGAGTTGGGAACTTTTTTTCCCGATTCCAGCCAAAATTGGTCCTGACTCCAACTCCTCAGCCCTGGCAGGAATTGCTGAGGGTCCCCGCAGAATTCAGCTTTTACAATGCAAAGTCACGGATGAACCTTGCAGCAAGAATTGACAGAGTTGACATACAATGACAGCGTTCACACACAGAAATGACCACAGCCTTCTCAGGTTTAAGAATCGGTTCACAGTTTAATGGACGATCAGTTCTCATTGCCAGCTGTACCCATGAGCAACATCTTGTTCTACAGACATACATCATAAATATATAAATTAAATTACTAGGCCTCTGTTACGTTCTATTACCAGCAGTCCGCTCCATAGTAGAGCAACTACGCAATGACAACACACAGACTACGAGGAGTGCCGCACACTAACAGTGGTGGTGCCTGCTATGATATAGGTGATGTAGGGGCAACAGAACCAAAACCTCCCACATTAATCTCAAAAATAGGGTCCCAATTGTCAGGGGAACTGTCTTTATTACCTGAAGTGGTAATGTGTACCTCGTGTATAAAATAACTTATGCATAATGAATAGTACAGGTGAATAGAAGAAACTTTGTAATATATCTTATTAAAGAAAAATGCTTCTTTCTCCATTTATGAGGCGCTTTCCATCTTAAAGGTATGTTCACATGGTGGAATTGGAGGCAATGTTAGACCTGAAAATCCTCTTAAACCCTGTGGAACCTGCAGCAAAAAAATCAAGGCCAAGTCACTAGACTCATACACAATGGGGCTAGTCAAGCGTGAGGCCATGCACTGTGGTTTCCATGGTGATACCACCACAGATCATGTGACAAGATTGAACACAACACTTGCTTCAACATGTTAAAAATAGAGTTTGTCACTGCCTTCCATTGAAAATAACTGTTACCTGTGTGTGAACATACCCTAACTGTTCATGAAGTCTGACATCACGCTCTCTTCCCATCCAGTAGCGACACCTCCATAGACTTTTATGGTTAACTGAGGCCAACAGTCCTGTCTCCTCTGTGAATACAGAGGGAAGAATCATTAAGACCGGTGTATTTTACATCAGTCTTAATTTCCCCTGTGCCAGTACTCTTAATTTAGGAATAAGGTATAATCTCCCAGTGCCCTTACACCCCAGGGTGCCCTAGATTCTGGCATCTTTAGTGGCGTAAAAAATAAGGAATATGGCATGGGCCACGGTGAATTAAAGTATCAAGGGTGTTAAATAGTGGTAAGTCACTTGTTAATGCCTATTTTATACCGCAAAAGTGGCAAAGGGGTGGGGCTGGGCAGTTAATCACAAAATAACCAAAATGGAAGGTCAGATCAAGCAATTGTGAACTTGTCGACATGGATTATTTCAATATTTCACTGTACACTATCCAATCAGAATTGTTATGTGAATAACCGAAACCAAAATTCAGAGGCATATAAATAGGGGGTGTGGCATGCAAAAGGGGAGTGACAATCATTAATCAATCAGAATCAAGGTAAAATGTTTAATCGTGATTTTATGAACCCCCCCCCCATGTCTCTTAGGAACATCAGACCAAGTAAGCAAATGCAGTAGAAAGTGGCCAGATAAATGGAGAAAGAAGCATTTTTCTTTAATAATATATATTACAAAGTTTCTTCTATTCACCTGTACTATTCATTTATGAAAAGTAGTTTTATAATTGGAGGTCCACTTTAAGATATAAAGGGAGAGCATGTCCACATTCATCTTCAACGCTGGCTGATCTGCCATTCTAGAGATCTGCACCGTTTTAAATGACTGCAGCCATTTTTAATATCCATGTGATGACTGTCATATTACTGCATAACCATAAGACCATTAAATAAAAGTCAGTCATTTGATATCACTCTTTATACCAGCCACATCATATGAACATAGCAGTAAAAGAACTTTAGAAATTATAGAAAGGAGGCTTTTTGTCTGGAGAAAGCACCAATGATGCCTACAGGCTGCATCTGGAGTTGCGCATTCAAGTGAATGGGATTGAGGCGCAATACCAAGTGCAACCTATGCAATAGAGTGGCACTGTCTCTGGAATTAAGCAGCCATGTTTCTCTCCTCTCGTGTAACCCTTAACATCTGTTTTATTAAGTGACTATACAGAAGTATAGAGAATGCCGTGTTTCAAGCTTCAGACACACTTTGTTTATGTGAATTGTTCTGACCCCATTACTATAAATGGAGCCTTATCCTGGCAGGGGGCGCTATGCTAAGTGTACATGCAGGTATCTAGGTGTATAAAGACACATCTACAGTCCTCTAGATCAATATACATGTAGCCTTTCAACAGTTGCTGTATTTAATGCATTCCCCCTCCCAGGAGCCACGTACAAAATAAAAGGACAAAACATAGATGAGCCTCCTAAGAAGAAACAAGGCAAATATGATCAACAACTTGTCTGAGAGGGTGGGTGAGTTTTCCATGATGGTGAGGAGATTTCCATGGGACGATTTGTGGATATTCATGGCCTCACGTATCACTACCTCCTCTTCCCAACTCCGCTCTTTCCCGATTTGCTGCCGCTGCTGGATTTACTGGAGGATTTTGATGTAAAAAGCCTGGTCATGAATTCTGAAACGTCTGGCAGCTCGGGATTAGAGTTCAACATGTTCATGGACTGCTCCATTTCCTTAAGAAAAGAGCAGAAGATTAAGTTAACATTGTGTTATAATATTAAGGCCCTGAACCCCCACTATCACTTGAACTGACACACGTAACCCCTTATCTTACTCACCCGTCTCATTTCTGGGTCACTTGTGTTCACAACTTTAGGAAGCAGCACAAAGATCAGCAGTGGCAGGACCATCATCATCACCTGTACAAAGTGGAGGAAAAAACATGGTTACAAACAGCAAGCAATAGGGGCCTTATCTCTATGGCACCAATGTTATAGATAGTAAGACCCTCAGTGAGAGTTAAGCTGTAATCTGGACCAAACCACTAAAAGAAGGACCTGCAGGTTATGGGAGATGCTAAATGGTACATGGAGTGGGTAAAATCAGGTGCTGCCTAGGATACTGTGGATCCAGTAGGTGGCGCTGCCTCCTGTGACTGTTCCCATGAGACGCCACCTGCTGTATCCATGTCAAAGCAGGCAGGTTAGGGTTGCACATAGGAGAGGCATAGTCTCTACTTCAACCATGCAACACCCAAAAATGTTAATGCTCCGAGGCAGCGCCACCTCCTGGATCCACAACTCACCTTATTTAAACCTAGACTCAACCATAGGTAATATGTAGCTGCCCCTTTGTTTTTTTCCCCCAGTACAGTACATTACAGTCCTATTAACTAAGCTATAAAAAGCAATGCCTGATTGGCGGCGGCTCTGTGTCCTCAGATTGATACGCGGACCACTGGTCAGACCTCTACCAGATATTAATAAGCTTAGCTAACTAATGGCTAGCCATTCCCTTTATAACCCAGTCATATAGATTTATTAAGAAATAGTCTGCACACACCTAAAAACATCATCAGGATTTGTAGAGAGTTACATCTATGCTGAGAGCAATATATAAAAAGAATAGACAAATATGCTGAGGACCTACCATGGGGTTCATGAGGAAGTCAGTCCACCCCCAGGTCTCTCGTTTGATGAAGTAGGAAGGCGGCCCGGAAGATTTCATCTGGAGAGGATATGGCAGGCGGACAACTTCTGAGGTTTTGATGTGATTTACATATCTTGCCCTTGAGAAAGATTAAAGAGTCAATACACTTGAAGGAATACAATGTGATATGTGCAGCGGAGGTTAGAATCTGGCATTTCCATGAAAAGTGATCCTTTACTGATCAATGAGATCCATCTGTCTGAGTGAAGGGTCACTGGCTTAAAGGGGTTGTTTATTATTTTTATGGCCTATCCTATATGATCGATAGGGGGGCAACTTTCTGCTTGCGGCCCTGTATTGTTTACAGGACGACTGCCAGAAACAGCTCCTTAAAAATCGATCATATATCATATTCTCAGGATAGGCCATATAAAAAAAAAAAAAAAAAAAAGCTACACCAGAGGTACAATTATACTGGATCTATAATTTATTAAAGTGTACCTACCCAACCGTGGCATTGGCAGCCATACCCCACCTGGAGAGTATCATATATGGGCCCAACTCATTAGAATTGGACCTGTGCACAATACTCTTCAGGACTGGTACGGTTGCCATGGTCAATGTGCAGGAACATCTCTCAATGGCCAATATTAGGTTGGACAGGTGATCATAGGAGTAGGTACATCTGTAGATTGACTTCTGCCAAAGACTGACACAGCAGCTGTCACTACCATGCTATTCTAGGGAAACACTTTGTCTCACTGTTGCATCCTGGGGTCGAATTTAACCAAGGACAAAATCTGCAAGGAGTTTGTATGTTCTCCCCGTATTTGCGTGGGTTTCCTCCGGGTTCTCCGGTTTCCTCCCACACTCCAAAGACATACTGATAGGGAATATAGATTGTCCTATATGGTACAGTGACCACAACGTCTATAAAGCGCATCATCCCCTGCCTGCCCTAGGAGGTTAATAACATCCCCCCTCCGTGGCACATACAATACCATCGCATTACCTCATTTTCCCCTTGGACGTGATGTCCACACGGACAGGTTCAAAGCGGTAAGCTGGAGATACAACCTCTACCACGTAGGAGCCAGAAGGCACATCATGGACAATAAAGCTGCCATCAGTCCTGCATAAAGGAAGTGAGAGGAGGATATTAAAGGAGGATTTCAGGGTTCATTTATAGACGATGGTTTTGCAGCTGCTTTAATTTACCACTTTATCAGATGTTATGGTTCAAAGTAGAAAAAAAGTGACAAACACACAATAATAAACCCAGGGTATATAATAATATGGTCACTTGGCTATACTATGGCCTACAATCTGTGGTCACATGATCACGACTATATTATGGACTACAACCTGCGGTAGGGCTGGGCAATGATGACCTAAAATTAATTGGGCCTTTTACCTGGGTTACGATGAACGGCGATTATATAGGTCACGTCCTATTTAAACAATGGCTATTTTACAGTATGAGTACAAGGTGGTTTCTTTCAGACCAAACCTGCTATTATATTCTATTCTCCAGACCCCGCAGTATAATGATCGGAGGTCCAGGGGAGGGGATCAACCCTAAAAACCAGTGTTTATCACCTCTCCTGGACTCTGGCGCAGCTCCCCGCTCCTTTTAAGCACTTTGGCCAGCGGGCCACTTGCTATTGCACTACCATGCTGATTGTTAGTGTGAATATAGCCTAACATAGATTTCCGTGTGGAATCTGTATGAAACCTAACAAGTGTGAATGAGCCCTTACAATACTCAGCAGTAATTAACCCTTCAGCTATGTGAGCAGGACTAAACTAGATGTAAACAAGGTTTCCATTTACTGCCAGCAGAGATCTTGAGGCTGAGGAGGAATGACGTAGTAAGGAATAGGACTCTATTATACACTAGTAATGTTTAGAAGCCAATTGTGCACATTTAAAGGGCCAGCCCTGTTCTCCTCAGCGCAGGGATGAAAACACTATGACATAGACAAGTAGTGCGCTGACCCGCTGGTCAGTAAATAGTTAATGTCCTTTTTACCTCAGGAACCCGACGTGCTCCTCTCCGTCCACCAGGACCCGGGCCCCGCTCACCCAGTCCTGAGGTCTGACCCCGGGCACCACCGCCCGTCCCTCCACCTTAAACTTCTCAGAGCCCGAACCCAACACCTCGATGTCTGCCCTGCAGAGAGCCAGGAGGAGTAGGAGAAAGAGGCTCCATCTGGAAAGAAGAGGCAGAATCCACGAACACGACATGACTGGCACAGGAACTGAGCTTCACCCCTCCTGTGCTTCCTCTTCCGAGCTCTGCTACCAGTCTATGGGGCAGCGCTCCGTGTCTCCAGAGCAGGAGCCATTTTCTTGGAGCTCAATATCAGAATCATCCATAAAATGGCCGCCGCTGGTTCCTCTTCACATTAATTTGGCCGTACTGAATAAAATTCCCACCAGTTCATGCTGGGGCTTAATGATGTGACATACTAGACATGCAATGGTTTTGTAGCGCACACACTAATTTTTTTTATATATTTACACTACCGTTCAAATGCTTGGGGTCACCCAGACAATTTTGTGTTTTCCATGAAAACTCACACTTTTATTTATCAAATGAGTTGTAAAATGAATAGAAAATATAGTCAAGACATTGACAAGGTTAGAAATAATGATTTTTATTTGAAATAATAATTTTCTCCTTCAAACTTTGCTTTCGTCAAAGAATGCTCCATTTGCAGCAATTCCAGCATTGCAGACCTTTGGCATTCTAGCTGTTAATTTGCTGAGGTAATCTGGAGACATTTCCCGCCATGCTTCCAGAAGCCCCTCCCACAAGTTGGATTGGCTTGATGGGCACTTTTTACGTACCATACGGTCAAGCTGCTCCCACAACAGCTCAATGGGGTTGAGATCTGGTGACTGCGCTGGCCACTCCATTACAGATAGAATACCAGCTGCCGGCTTCTTCCCTAAATAGTTCTTGTATAATTTGGAGGTGTGCTTTGGGTCACTGTCCTGTTGTAGGATGAAATTGGCTCCAATCAAGCGCTCTCCACGGGGTATGGCATGGCGTTGCAAAATGGAGTGATAGCCTTCCTTATTCAAAATCCCTTTTACCTTGTAGAAATCTCCCACTTTAACAACACCAAAGCAACCCCAGACCATCACATTACCCCCACCATGCTTGACAGATGGCGTCAGGCACTCTTCCAGCATCTTTTCAGTTGTTCTGCATCTCACAAATGTTCTTCTGTGTGATCCAAACACCTCAAACTTCGATTCGTCTGTCCATAACACTTTTTTCCAATCTTCCTCTGTCCAATGTCTGTGTTCTTTTGCCCATATTAATCTTTTCCTTTTATTAGCCAGTCTCAGATATGGCTTTTTCTTGGCCACTCTGCCCTGCAGGCCAGCATCCCTGAGTCGCCTCTTCACTGTAGACGTTGACACTGGCGTTTTGCGGGTACTATTTAATGAAGCTGCCAGTTGAGGACCTGTGAGGTGTCGATTTCTCAAACTAGAGACTCTAATGTACTTGTCTTGTTGCTCAGTTGTGCAGCGGGGCCTCCCACTTCTCTTTCTACCCTGGTTAGAGACTGTTTGTGCTGTCCTCTGAAGGGAGTAGTACACACCGTTGTAGGAAATCTTCAGTTTCTTGGCAATTTCTCGCATGGAATAGCCTTCATTTCTAAGAACAAGAATAGTCTGTCGAGTTTCACATGAAAGTTCTCTTTTTCTGGCCATTTTGAGAATTTAATCGAACCAACAAATGTAATGCTCCAGATTCTCAACTAGCTCAAAGGAAGGTCAGTTTTACAGCTTCTCTAACCAGCAAAACTGTTTTCAGCTGTGCTAACATACTTGCACAAGGGTTTTCTAAACATCCATTAGCCTTCTTACACAGTTAGCAAACACAATGTACCATTAGAGCACTGGAGTGATGGTTGCTGGAAATGCGCCTCTATACACATATGTAGATATTGCATTAGAAAACAGACATTTGCAGCTAAAATAGTCATTTACCACATTAACAATATATAGAGTGTATTTCTGATTCATTTAATGTTATCTTCATTGAAAAAAACTGTGCTTTTCTTTCAAAAATAAGGAAATTTCTAAGTGACCCTAACCTTTTGAATGGTAGTGTGTGTATATGTATACTGTGTGTGTGTGTTATATATATATATATATATATATATATATATATAGGCACAATGTAGGCCAATGGGTAGATTCTGACACAAATCACAGTCTGACTATGGGTCTATTGATGTGGTCTGATAGTGTTAGAGACCACATTCTGCTTCTCTGAAATTGGCCAAATGTGCGTCCTTCAGGCATATTTTAGGCAGTGTACAGATGTAGCCGAGTTAACCCAAACTTCTGCAATTGGCGAAACTGCTGCAGCATATCTTATCACAGAAGACAACAAAAAAACAATAAAACGGATTTGGCAAGACATTCTTCAGTGACTTTTCATAGTTTTTTTTTTGTTGTCTTCTGTGATCAGATATCCCGCTGCAGAAGTTTGGGTTAACTCTGCTACATCTGTACGTCGACTTTACTTTTGTAAAACAAAGGGAACCTACAAGAAACATACTGCTTAGTGAGTGGCCGCTTTATTAGAGACCCCATCTAGTAGCATGTTAGACCTCCGTTGGCCTTCAGAACCGCAGCAATTCATTGTAACATACACAGCTATCATTCACAGTAGAAAACCTTCCCCACACTATTACACCTCCTCCTCCAGCCTGAACTGTTCACACCTGACATGAAGGATTCATCGATTTCTGCTGGTTGTACCAAATTCTGATCCTCCCACCAGCATGGTGCAGAAGAAATCTGGATCCATTAGACCAGGCCATGTTTTTACCACTGCTCAGTGATACAATTTTTCCTCTTTTTGCCCATTGTACTCTTCCCTTTCTGTTTCCCTTAGATAGCAGTGACCCTTGAGCTGGTCGTCTGCTGTTATAGCCCGTCTGTGCTAACAATCGACAAGTTGTACATTCAGACATATTAGTTGGAGCATCAGCATTCAGCGGCAATCTGACAAACTGAGCACTGCCTGTTTGTCAGAATAATTCTTGACATCCTTCTCTGACCCTTTGAGCGACAGCTCGTATCCCCTGATGCTTGGAAAATTGGTTCCCTTTGTGTTATGCAGCACTCCAGGGTCACATGTCCAATATCCATACAGGGAAGCGCCAATTGAGAAAGGACATCCCATTCTTGTAATAATAATAATAATAGTAATAACATATTCTGCTGTGCATCTTTTCAGCTACTGCCCCAAGTAGGGCTCATGAGCTATATTCCCTATCAGTATGTCTATGGAATGTTGGAAGAAACCCACACAAACACAAGGAGAACATGGAGGATCTCGTTCTTGGCTAGATCTGAGCCTAAGATTTCAGCACTGCAAGGCTACAGTGCTAACCACTGACCCACAGCAAATCAGCCATGAAATAGTAGATGACATAAAGTTACCAAACAGGGTAACAGAGCACTGAGACTCACATTGGCAGATTTATTAAAAGGGTTATCATCCATCTTTTAAAGATGGTCAATCAATCATCAATTTTAGACAGTTGGGGCCAGATCAGCTGTTTAGAGGGCGCAGCTCCTGGCACTGCGCTGCTCAATCACCGTATTTTTGGTAGCAGCAGTTTTGGGTACTACAGCAGTGTCTCATAGACTTGAATGGGCCGCCACTGCACTACTCATAACTGCTGCTAATAAAATATGACACGTTTCCAAAATACTTTCTGTATCAATTCCTCATAGTTTTTTTAGATCTCTGCTTGCTGTAATTCATTATTTCTTAGTTCCAGTGAAATCAGTCCATGGTCAGCAACCTTCGGCACGCCAGCTGCTGTGAAACTACAACTCCCAACATGTTCCATTCACTTCCATGGGAGTTTCAAGAACAGCAGAGTAAGTATGCATGCTGGGAGTTGTAGTTTTGCAACAGCTGGAGTGCCGAAGGTTGCCTACCCCTGCGATATGGTCTATGGGCATGTGATGGACACAGGCTTGTATCTGTAAGGAGCTGTGCACCTGTGTGTCCATCACATGACCATGGACTGATTTTGATCTACTGAGTGTAAGTAGAATGAATGACAGCAAGCAGACTAGAAAACTAGAGGAATTGATATAGAAAGTCTATCAGAAAATTGTACAACTTTGTATTATATAAATATTAAGATTTCTATTGCAATATTGTTCTGAAAGTCGACAACCCCTTTAAGGCTAGGCCATCATTTTTTTTTTTTTTTTTTTTTTTAAAAAAGGTAGATGACTCCTTTAAGCCTCTATACCAGAAAAATGGCATAAAAATTTAAACCTCATATTTGCGACTTTTAGGCCGATTCCCAGGTTGTGGAAAAGAGTTTTTTTTAATTTTTGCTGCATTTTTTTGAGCTCGACTGGATCAGCCGAAAGCAGGGGGGAGAGTTTCGACTAATAAAGCACAATGTGCACAGAGTAGTCCGAGGGGCTGGTGGTAATTTTAGAAAAATGAAAAGAGGACTGGGAAACAGGAACCCGCACCAAGTACTAGTAGTAAGTTTTACCTATGTATTAAAGGGGTTTTCAGGACCAAAGTTTTCATACTGATTGTCTATGCACAGGATAGGTCATCAATAGGTGATCTGTGGGGGTCCGACACCTGAACCCCACACAGATCAGCTGTTCTGCTAGAGGCAGCTTCCAGAAGCTGGTGCAGTGGACTATTGAAGTAACAGGAGCGGCAAAGCAGACCTGTGCACTGTACAGCGGTGATTCCAGGGAATTGCTGTGTCGCTGCTATTACTTGAATAGGAGCAGTCTGCATATAAAATCCCTTTAAAAAGGACCTTTCATGTCCTCTGACATTGGCGGTATTATATACTGCTAGAAAGCTGACGTGCTGCATCTCAGTTTTGTCGGTAAGCGCCCCGATGCCAGAGATATCAGCGCTGTTAGATTCAGCCCCGATATTCCTCCACGGCCAGGAGGACGGGCCTTACAGCCTAGAGTCATCGCTGGGCTGTGAGCAACACCCCCTGACAGTACTCATCCATAGCCTTGTACTGTCAGGGGGGCATTCCTCATTAAAGGGGTATTCCCATGAACATAATCATATCTATAATGGTAGATAATTAAAAGTTAAACATTTTTGAAAATATAAGTAGTTAAAAATTCTGCAGAGTTTTAAAGATTTTCTCTTAGTGGTGACATCTGTTGCCTTGATCGGTTGCCAATGGATACGACCACATATGCAGAAACTTTCTATGGTCAGGAATCCAGCCATGACTTTCTTATTGTAGCTGGGTTATCAGGCAGGGACACTACATGTATCAGAAGATATCCCGGCCACAATAAGGATATCATGGCTGATTTTCTGACCTTAGAAAGATCCTGCATTCGTGGTCATATCTACTGGCAACTGATCAAGACAATAACTTGTGACCACAAGAAATTTAGAGAAAATCTTTAGAACTCTGCAAAATGTTTAATTAATTATATTTGCAAAAATGCTTAACTTTTAATTATCTACAAACTTAAAAATGGTTATGTTTGTGGGAATACCCCTTTAAGTAACTGGATTTTTTGATCTGTACTGAAATGACTGGCTATTCTGCTGGTCGTCTCCACTAGTTTTACTATATGAGGGCCCATGTATTTCAGTAGGCTATGTGGTGTTCATTCAGTACTACAGATGCACGATCCTAGTCATATTTTCCAGGAAGGTTTACCTTATGGACAGGTAAAGTTTAGCCGCGCTCAGATGCCCCAGAAACCACACATTTCATACACCCCAAATTGAATTCTATTGCAAAAACGTCTTTAATATTAGGGTTTCAAATAATATAACAAAATAAACAGAAACGGCTGCAATATCCAGTGTCCCGGGTTAAAATGTAGCAGTTTTAGGCACAGCGTTTTGCACCAACTTGTAGACACGTTCAGTGCATTTCTCCAATATGCCAGTTCCTTGTAGATCTTGACCCCAGTGATGATGCAATAGTTCGAAAACTCAAAGTTTTTTGCTCAGCCACTCCATCATGGGGAAGAAGTGACTCTTACAAAGTCCGTCACATAGGAGTGCTAGGTAAACATTACCTCAGTCAGTTAAAAACCACTACCTGGAAAGAACACTACTTCAATATGAAGCAGGCGGACGCCACCTTGTCTGCGGTGGCATAATGAGTGCGTGTTTTGGACAAAAAGCCCTCTTCGGTAAGTTAGTGGTTTTACTAGTGTCTTCTTGCAGCAGTAGTCCAGGGTTCTGAAAGGTCCTTAAAAAAGTCTGCTGTCTCATGAAGTCCCAAAACATATGCAGGATATTTGGTGAAGTCTCATCAACGGAGCTGTGATAAGTAGCCATCCAAGTCCTAGAACCAACCAAAGTCACAGAATTAGCACAGGTACTGCATTTTGGTACCCTAAATGAACAAAATCAGTCTCCTTCCCCTTCTGGCACCAGAGAATACAGCCCCTTCCTCCACAGAAGGGGTCTTTCAGCTAGGATGCCATGCTGCTGTAGAGGTTCTGTGCCCCCTCTCAAGCAGGGCAGAAAGCGAGAGAATAGTTGAAAATAGAGGATCAGTAGGTATTTGGCTGTGGAGTGAGTAAGGTGTCCACTTTGAACACTAGGTGGCGCCATACTAAGTAGAAGTTTTGCCCATAAACATAACCAGATTTACACAATTAAAAGTTAAACATTTTTGCAAATATAAATAACTAAAGCTCTACTTAATTTTAAAAAACTCTCTCTAACCATCTTAGTGGTGACAGTCTGATGTCTGGATTGGTTGCCAATGGATATGACTATGAACACGGGAACTTTCTATGGTCTGGCACTTGTCAGAAACACAGCCATGACTACTTTCTTGCCGGGATACCCTTACACATGTAGTGTCCCTGACTAATAAATAGGTCACAATAAGGAAATCATGGCAGAGTTTCTGACAAATGCCAAACCATAGATAGTTCCTGCATTGATGGTCTTATCTACTGGCATCTGATCAGACAAAAGACTATCACCGCTAAGATGGTTAAAGAAAATCAGCCCCCGGACTGACCAGCTGTATGGGGCCGCTTCTGGCGCCTGTCTGGGACTGACCAGCTGGTCGGTCTGGGGGATGTCTCAGGTATTCATAGCCTATCCTGAGGATTGGCTATAAATGGCTTAAGCTTAGACAACCCCTTTAACTATGGTTATGTTCATGGGAAAACCCCATTAATGGTCGTACAACCCCTATAACTGCACAAAGAACTCGCCATTCCAGATCAAGAGTCTCTAATAATCAGAAGCAGTCACAATATCTCCCCCTAGGGCGCCTATAAGGGATTGAAAGAGGTCACCCTATATAAATCAGCACAGGAGAGCAGATTATGGGGAAACTAATATATAGTCTAAAGTATTTTCTTTCTGAAGTCACGCCCCCTTGCCATCTAAGTGTTTTCTCCGTGACAGCCCCATCCTGCAAGTACCAGTTGATAGAAGAAAACCGCTCCCATTAAAATGCCTTGTGCCGGCTTCCTTCATCGACAAACAGGAAACTATCACAGGCACAAGAGGACAGATTTATTATGCCATGTATGTCAGTTTTCAGCCTGGCGGAGGGTGCACTTTGTCTGCCAGCTCCGGGGCTAAGAAGCCTGTTGAGAGTAACGCCAATCTTCATAAATCTGCCCCAATGTGCTTTAAGGGGAGAGGCTAATGGGCAGGGGTGCCCCTCTACCAGTGATCATGGACACCCCAGTTATACCATTATCTGCTACACCTGAAGACACATACGAAATAAGTATCCAGCATGTTTGTAGATAAAATAATTACCTTGGCTATGTTGCCAGTATAACCTGGTACTGATGCGAGGTGACTTTCTTGTTGCCACATTACACTTAGTTGTCGTTTTAGTATCGGAACATTTCTGGAAACAAAGAAGCAGTCAGTCATTATATTAGATGTGATCAATGTCTAAGGAACACAATGAACATGGATTAGTTTTTAGCTGTGATAATTATTAAAATTTGATTAAAAAAAAAATATTAACAGTCAGTGGTGGTGAACCATCAGTAAGGCATCATGCAAAAAAACGAGTATGCAGGCCGAGTGGTCCATGTAACATTTATTTCTATGGTGGGGGTTCAGTTCCGTTCCAATACCATGGAGCAGTATAGGACAAGCTCTATAGTCATTAGATCAGAAGGGAGCACCCCAAAGACAGCACACACTAGTACAGTGCTGGCCAAAAGTATTGGCACCCCTGCAATTCTATCAGATAATACTCAATTTCTTCCAGAAAATGATTGCAATCACAAATGCTTTGGTAATAATATCTTCATTTAATTTGTCATCAATGGAAAACCACAAAAAGAATTGTCAAAAAGCCAAATTGGATATAATTCCACACCAAACATAAAAAAGCGGGTGGACAAAAGTATTGGCACCCTTTGAAAAATCATGTGATGCTTCTCTAATTTGTGTAATTAACAGCACCTGTTACTTACCTGTGGCACATAACAGGTGGTGGCAATAACTAAATCACACTTGCAGCCAGTTGAAATGGATTAAAGTTGACTCAACCTCTGTCCTGTGTCCTTGTGTGTACCACATTGAGCATGGAGAAAAGAAAGAAGACCAAAGAACTGTCTGAGGACTTGAGAAGCAAAATTGTGAGGAAGCATGAGCAATCTCAAGGCTACAAGTCCATCTCCAAAGACCTGAATGTTCCTGTGTCTACCGCGCGCAGTGTCATCAAGAAGTTTAAAGCCCATGGCACTGTGGCTAACCTCCCTAGATGTGGACGGAAAAGAAAAATTGACGAGAGATTTCAACGAAAGATTGTGCGGATGGTGGCTAAAGGACCTCGACTAACATCCAAACAAGTTCTATCTGCCCTGCAGTCCGAGGGTACAACAGTGTCAACCCGTACTATCCGTCGGCGTCTGAATGAAAAGGGACTCTATGGTAGGATACCCAGGAAGACCCCACTTCTGACCCAGAGAAATAAAAAAGCCAGGCTGGAGTTTGCCAAAACTTACCTGAGAAAGCCAAAAACTTTTTGGAAGAATGTTCTCTGGTCAGATGAGACAAAAGTAGAGCTTTTTGGGAAAAGGCATCAACATAGAGTTTACAGGAAAAAAAAAAGAGGCCTTCAAAGAAAAGAACACGGTCCCTACAGTCAAACATGGCGGAGGTTCCCTGATGTTTTGGGGTTGCTTTGCTGCCCCTGCACTGGACTGCTTGACCGTGTGCATGGCATTATGAAGTCTGAAGACTACCAACAAATTTTGCAGCATAATGTAGGGCCCAGTGTGAGAAAGCAGGGTCTCCCTCAGAGGTCATGGGTCTTCCAGCAGGACAATGACCCAAAACACACTTCAAAAAGCACTAGAAAATGGTTTGAGAAAAAGCACTGGAGACTTCTAAAGTGGCCAGCAATGAGTCCAGACCTGAATCCCATAGAACACCTGTGGAGAGATCTCAAAATGGCAGTTTGGAGAAGGCACCCTTCACATCTCAGGGACCTGGAGAAATTTGCCAAAGAAGAATGGTCTAAAATTCCAGCAGAGCATTGTAAGAAACTCATTGATGGTTACTGGAAGCGGTTGTTCGCAGTTATTTTGTCTAAAGGTTGTGCTACCAAGTATTAGGCTGAGGGTGCCAATACTTTTGTCCGGCCCATTTTTGGAGTTTTGTGTAAAATGATCAATGATTTGACTTTTTTTTCATTCTCTTTTGTGTTTCTTCATTGCAAGTAAAATAAATGAAGATATTATTACCAAAGCATTTGTGATTGCAATCATTTTCTGGAAGAAATTGAGTATTATCTGACAGAATTGCAGGGGTGCCAATACTTTTGGCCAGCACTGTATGTGCATTAGGCCAGAGAGTCACACATCGCAGTCAAGCAGGGCTGGCATTACATGGCATCATTTTGACTCTGTTCACTTGCGTTATGATTTTAGCTGTGTACAAAAACCACAACGCGATGCCAGATCTGTCACAAAAGGGACATCCATGGTGCCCGAGAGACCTCACTGAATTAGGGGACTTTAACATGCTAAGAAATATGGTCTGTAAGTCGACTGCACATCCCAGCTTGACAGACTCCTGTGAACTGAATCCACAGCATCATACCAATTTCTGATGCCATGAGCTTCAAATCTACCCTGGCTCTTCTGCACAGTACTCTCGTGGCTACATGTACAGGACATGACAACTATGGGAGAGGTGAAGTTCACACCGCCATACATTATGGTGCGTAGGTTTAGTTTACAGGAGCACCGGTTGTGTCTCAGATGTATTTCCCGGCCCAGATATGTTCATGTGAAAAGGCTCCTTTAGGAATCCTCATTTGGGCAGGAGCAACAGAGCTTCATGCTGCCCTATACCTATTCATGGATTCTCCTTAAGGTGTGAACATTGCCTTACATGCAGTTATATTTATTTATATATTTATTTATTTATTTATTTTTACACATAAAATTTCAGATCTGCAGAAGAACTTTCCAAAAGGGCTTGACACACCTTCTCAAGTGACAGGGTAGGCAGCCCAATAGATTGTATATCAGGCATTACCACTCATGTACTTATGTGAAATATAGTAAAGTGTGAATTATTCATGAATGTAACACAAGACGACGGCTTAAGCTGCATTTACTCTGTTCCTGGCACGTACTTCAAACCTAGCCATAGGCTCCTATTCACCTGACAGAAGCTAAGAGTGTCATTTTAACCTCTGCTGTGCCGGTATCTTTTTTTTTTTTCCTTCTTCTTTTTCTTCTGCAGACACATTGTAGTCAACTATGCTACTTTATACAATCACATCCAGAAAAAAAAAAACCTATAGCATTGTATTTTATTTTAGATTTTAATATATCATATTTTAATATTTTAAAGGGGTTGTCCAGGTAAAAATGGACAACACTTTTAACGTTTAAATCAGCTGGGGGCAGTGGAAAAAAAACAAAAAACCCCACGCTCACCTGTCCCCGATGCTCCAGTGTCCTCTGACGCATCCCGGTTCTTCTGCTCGGGCGGGAGAACATCGGAGCATCGGGGACATGCGAGTATGCTTTTTTATTTTTGCACTGCCCCCAGCTTATTTAAACTTTAAAAGGGTTGTCCAGTTTTACCTGGACAACCTCTTTAACTATGGGCAACAAAAGCCTCTATTGTATAGGCCTAGTGGCACAAATCAGAGATATACATTGGCAATCCTTCAATGGTATGCAGTGTAGTTTTCACCCCCAGCAGTACAATAATATAGATCTGGACCAGTCCTAGCACTTACTCATCTGAGGAGTCTTCTGTACATGTAGATAACTGCGTCCACCATTTCTTCACAATCGCCTGCAGCCAGTTAAGACCAACAATCACATATCTGCACATTAAAGGGTGAAAGGTAAGAAATGTGATACTATCCCATACATTACAAAGAAATCCCAACAATGTTAGGAGTTTGTATGATGTAAATCACCTAATACCATTACAGAAATCATGGGAGTAACACACGTGTAGCCCCACAATCTTTATAAGAGGGCCTCCTGACCATAAGTGGTGCCCGCTTACTTATTGTATGTAGTTGTAGACAGACTCAATAGCAGAAAACATGGTAAAAGTAAAGCAGGTTGTGCCTATTGCAGGGTCCGAACAGGCGATGGATGGCACAGAGATTCAGGGGAGTACTAGGCGTGGATTGCTTATAATAGACCTGCACAGTTTCCCCAGCCAGATAGTTTGGGATCGCAATGAATGGCATTGTGGATCACAAATGGCCCCAGATTACTGCAGGGGTGCACAAATAGGAAGACAGGGATGGCTTAGAGAATAGCAATAGCAGAATCATCACATTTTCTTTGGCAGTTGTGGATGTATATTACAGCTTATCTTTTTACTGTACATTTGTAATTGCCCCCCAGTTGCTGAAATCCTCCATCACCACCTCAGTTTGGGTCCGGTATTACAGCCCAACTTGCATTGTGAATCTGGATCACAGCGTCTACTCTGTACACGGTGTACAAGACAGACTCTCAATGTGTGTCTTAGACATTAGAGAAATTATGCCTTGTACAACAGTTTTCCGACATATAATGCAAAGTTGCAATTTTTGCGTTTTTTTTTTAAGGAAAAAAAAAAAAATAGGGACCTTTTATTACTTTGCGCCTCCCTCACAACTTTCCTAAAAAGGAGCAAGGCAAAGGGTGAGAAGTGGGTGTGGCCAACAGCCCCCACCAGGAATATCATTTACACCAGTTTACTGACATAAATGATGCCCGAGATCTATGTGAACTATGATTTGGTGTACATTTCAGTACAGGGTGCAGTTTATTTATGAGGAGGCATGTGCCTAATTTAGAATGAGGGGCTTCCTCCCCCGGTACCAGAGGTATGAAGTCCAGCATTCGAGACACCAGTCTTCATAAATAACCCTCAGTGACTTCAGGCCTAGAAAGCAGATGCTGTCAAAATGACAGAAACCACAATGGAACCTGACAGACTGATGGACCCCCATTGTTTCAATGGGGCCCATCATGCACAAGTAAAATCGGTTATAAACAGAAGCCACGCTGTAAGCGTGACCATAATTTACTGACTGGTTCAAGTGCGATAGCAAAAATAGATGACAATCTAACCTAGATGAGGACAAAAGTAGGGGCAGGTGGTGTCTTACAGTGGATTTTCTCAACTTCTACTGAAATAAATATACAGGCTTGGCTGAGTTTTGTAATTGGATGAAAGAGACTGCTGCCATCTAATAGGTATGACTACCTTTAGACCTGGGGTTCGGTGTCCCAAATCGCCCTGTAATAAAGCCATTTGTATCAGCCTTTAAAAAAAAAACAAAAAACCTTTATACTTACCTAGAGATGAGTCTTCTGAGTCTCATCTCATGTGCTCCTGGTGTCTGCGCAGTTCTTCAGTGAAGCAGAGGACGTACACCTTGGCTTAACTTCTCAAGTGCTGGAGGTACGGGGCATGTGCACTGAAGACGAGGTGTACTTCTCTGGTTTCAGTGAAGAACTGCGCAAGGGGAGTATAAAGATTTTAAATTTTTATTGCAGACACAAATGGCTTTATAAGGGGCGAATCAGGACACTAAACCCCCGATCTATAAGTGCCTGTGGGTGATTTAGAGTCCCAAATCTCCCTGACAGGTTCCCTTTAAGAAGAAACTATCGGTAAGGGAAACTATTATTCTATAGAACATATGACATGCCATACTGACTTGCCAGAAGTTTTGAGTGGGGGGGCCTGAGTGCTATGACCCTAACCAATAACAAAGGGACAGGGGCACTTAGCTGAGCAGAGTGCCTCTTTGGCTTTGCTTGGCTCTCCTCTCCGAACCAGCGGTATACTTACCTACAGGTAGTATTGACTCTCGGAGCACTCTACTTAGCTACTCTACTCTGTTTTAGTGACAGCTAAGGGATCTCTGCCCCCGGATGACATATTTAAGATAACTACCCTTCCAATCTGTTGGTTTTGGACAGTGAGAACAGCAGGATGCTATGCTTGAAACCAATCGGGAAAATCCAGTGTACATGATAATGTGCTACAGTAGGGTTCCCCCACCCATGGTAAATATTGAACAGCATAAACCACATATAAAGACACAGCCGGGACTCAGAATATTATCTTACAGATCTACATGGCAGAAAATCTGCAGATCCTGAGCTATAAATAGCTGCAACTTCATTTTGCATCTGACTTATAAAGCTACCTATGACATTCAATATGTCTGCACTTGCAAAGCAGGGTCTGAACAATGAGTCTTTGTAACAGGCTGACAAGTAACAAAGGAAACGCGGAAACTCACTCTTCAAATTTACTATTAAGCAGGGATTTAACCAGTGGTAAAAGATCAACACAGCAGCCGACAGAGACTGAGGCCTTGTCTTCTTGAAGGCTGAAAGACAAGAGTTACATAAAGTTACCAACCCTTACAGTATCTCAGCAGGCAACATAACCAATGTAATACTGGACTGTAAATATGAAGGGAGCTGCACTACAGATCCCAGCAAAACCTGTTGGCTAGGAAAAACTTAAAGCAGGACTAAGCACTACCCTTGTACTAAGGCCTCCTCAGTCTTTTGGTGGGGTCCCAAGGTCCTATTTTTTTTTAGGTATATAACATTTTTAGATGTGAATAGCCCATTAAAAGGGTTTATCCCGCCAATACTTCCCTTTAATTACACTATAGGACAGGGATCAGCAACCTTCGGGATTCCAGCTGCTGTGAAACTACAACTCCCAACATGCTCCATTCACTTCCATGGGAGTTCCTACAACAGCAGAGTAAGTATGCATGCTGGGAGTTGTAGTTTTACAACAGCTGGAGTACCGAAGGTTGCCTAACCCTGCTATAGGGCATAGGTAGGTGATCGCAAGGAGTCAAACTTGGACCTCCAGTGAACACAAGAATGAGGGTCCCTGAATCTCCTGTGTGAATGGAGTAGGGAGCTGAATGAGATAAGCCGAGTACAGCACTGTCAGTCCCGCAGAAGTGATTGGAGTGTTGCATATATGTGCACTACAGCTCCAGGGGTCCCCTATTCTCGTGATTGCTGGGGGCTCTTGCTATAATGGCTTTTTTTCCCCATTTCCACATCTGGGCCTCTGTTGCAGAGATAAATTTATAAATGTGATTATGGAAATGAGCAGACTGGAGCATTGAGGGCATCTCCGGTGCTCCAAATAGCTACTGCCCGCTGTGTTACGATTGGCTGCTGCTAGTATGACAAGGCCAGGCAGAGATGATGAAGTCTTGCCTGGCCCTGTATTGTGCCTATCAGCGCATGCGCAATACTGTTCATTACATGCCAGGCCAGAACAGCGTAATGAGTGGTTCGGTGTACACCTGTTGTGGCCTGGCACGTAACGAGTGGTTCTGTGTACACCTTGCTCTGGCCTGCTGTGTAACGAGCAATTCTGCACATATACAGATATTGAGGATCACGGCACGACCGCAAGTCTGCAGGGCTAGACGAGATTTCAGAATCTCTGCCTCCCTCGGTGCTCCAGATTGCTCACTTTCATAATCACATTTATAAACTTCCTTCTACTACAGATGCCGGATGTGGAAATGAAGAGAGAATATTACATTCAGGTGACGACAATCTAACAGTGTTTTTTTACTTGCATGTGCTCATACCTGGTGACAGACTCCCTTTAACACATGATTTGATCTCTCCTTCATGAAGCTGCAGCCCCTTCAGGCTAGCAATGCTGGGTAGGGAGGGGGGGCTCACAATTTAAGAACAGGTCACAGCTTTTGCTTAATGTGTACCCCAGCCCCCAAAAAAAAAAAAAAAAGTAAAATGCAATAAAAAGTAGACGTTACCTATTTGTGAGAACTGGAAGACAATCTGCTATTACCCCTAAATCTTGCATCCTGCAAAGAAAAAACATTTTTATGTAGAAGATAGTGTCAGAATTTCTTACCTAGTACTATACAGTGGGCTCTCTCACCAATACCTACAGTCAGATTTCTTCCTGCCACTCGAAATCTCTTAGGCCTCATGAACACGACAATGTACATGAGCTGGATCCGTGATCGAACGGCACAGACAGCACATGGATGATGTCCACGTGCTGTCTATGACTACACTGACCCATTAATAAGCTTCAGACCGGAATAGGACCAGTCCTGAGTGTGCACCAGTTCATGGCCCCATACAAGGGCCCGTGATAATACACAGTCATGTATATGAGGCCATAGAAAATAATGGGTCCATGTGCTAGCTGTGAAATACATGGCTGGCATACTGACAATGCACACAGTCATGTGCTTGAGGCCTTAGCCTGCAAATCCTTCTATTTTCTGTGGCATAGACTGTATTCTGCAGACTGTACGATGCAGGCAAGGCTTTGTTCACATCTCTTTACACAATCCTCAATATTGAAACTCAAACACCAAGAGAAACAAGCCAAAGATCGAAAAAGTAGCCGGTGTCACTAAGATCTGCAAATGATCACATTTTCAGACACCTAGCTCCAGTCGTGACATGTGGGAGGGGCATAAAAGCCAGGTAGAAAGCAAAGTTTTTATAGCCACATGAAACCCGAAATATTGGATCAAGAGGTGTGGGATGGTTGTGCAATATCTCCTGTTCGATGATGTGCCAGTTATCACCACTTGTCACAAACTGAGGGGGACAGAATCCTTGAGAGACCTTGGTTTATCACTCCGGCAGATCGCTACATGCCTTGGACAAAAGGTCAGTGTTGTGTGTCCTGGTGGCTGGAAGAACAATGACAAACTAGAATGACAGCACGGGGTACGCGGAGGTGAGTCTCTGCACAGACGGGTCATCTGTCAATGAGGAATGACGTACAGTGATCCATTCTGTATTGCAATTGAAAGTTACATGTCAAGCCTAGGGCAGCAAACAGTCAAACAACCCATCGAAAGGAGTTTCTACAATATTTCCTACAAGCCAGATGAGGTCAATGGCTCACATGTAGCTCAACAAGCCACTACTCGCAAAGGCTATCATGTTGTATAGCAAGACAGCAATGGAGGTCTACCCTCCTCAGCAATGACTTCCATTTTTGGCTTGGACACAATGATAGCCAGAAATCAGTCTGGAGACCACGTGGGTAACGCCATGAAGAGTCCTTCACACTGAAAAGTCATCCTGGTCCTTCTCCCAGGATTATGGCTTGGGGTGGCTTAGTGTACAATAGTCGGACCTCTCTAGCCTTTATTTCTGGTACACTAACATATTATTAACATGTCTATTGATTTCCAGTACTGTAAGACTTTTGCTTCTTGGTGTTAAAATTTCAATGTTTAGGAGTGTAACACAAGCCATGATGCACTGCCAGATCCATCATACAGCAGGAATAGCGCTGCATGCTGCAGTATTCTTGCAATCAAATCAGCAAATAAAAGCTCCAGACAGAGTATCATCTGGAAGTGTGAACAGAGCCTAAGGAAAGCCAAGACAATATAGAAAGAGGAGTGCACTTATGTAATGGACTAGAAGACAGTCCATATTCAAGCAAGAAGTGAATTGGGAGAAATACCTGACTAGATAGGCTACAAGTTCATTCACACTGCGCTTCCTCCAGAAAGTAAGGGCTACATTTAGCCTGAGGTTTCGGCTGAAGAGGACCTGTGCCATTGTATCGTGATCCTTGGACACCTAGAAACAAACATTTCATGTCAAAGGAGTTTTCTAGAAATTCAATTAATCTAAATCTATCCAAGTAAGAGGTTAATTCATAGACACAGAGTGGGGAAGAAAAACAATCTGTCCATAGACTTCTACGGAGAAAGTCTATGGACTATTGGTCTTCTGGGGGGAAGAATCTGACACACAGAATGAAGGTCAGGAGACTCTTGTTCCTTTGATTGGTTGGAGTCCCAAATGTGAGACTACTACCTATCAGACGTTTTTAGGACATCCAATGAATATATCAAACACTGGAAACCCCCTAATAAATGGACCATGCCATTACAGCGGTAATGATATGACAATGGAAGTCTAAGAAGGAACCAGGATGGATCATTGTAAATAGATATGATACAGTCGTACCTCTGCAAAGAAAGTGCTGTACTTTGAGGAGGCTCCTTCAGTCTGGGAGGAGCTGGAATCACCGGAGTTCAGCACAAAGGAGTGCCGGTCATTCTGGAGCTTCTCGTGCAGGTTTCCTGCCGCAATCTCATTTTCCTTATTTGCCATGTCACAGCCCCAGCCTTTCTGATGCTGCTTTCTTCTGTAAGCGGGGCTCAGTGCCTGGTGCGGGGCTTTTCTCTTACACAGCACCACTTTGTAACGCTGCTGCTCACTGCTTGAAGGTAGCCGACCCGGAGTTCTGCAGGTAAGAGGAAAGTAAGTTTATATGTGTGACCCCATCACCTGCAGAGACTGGCCATACACATTTGATAGCTGCAGTCGGACATGCAGGACTTTATTTCCAGCGAAAAAAAAAAAAAACGGCTTTGCGGCGCAGAGGGTGTAAGCACACACCCGCTCATTGCTTTAAAGCCCCATTCAAGTGAATGGGGTTTTAAGCAATGCGTCGCAAAACTTCCCCTATCCAGTTTTCCGATATTTAGGTCGGATTCGCGGCAGACGGAATGCCGCCGTAAGTGTGAACCCCCCCAAGGGCACTTTTACACAGATTTTTTTACATGCGGATTTTGAGGAGAAATCCGCCTTCCAACCATCCATTCATTGCAATGGGAGTCAGGAGCAGATTTTTTTTCCTCCAGCTGATTTTTCAGATAGATCATGACGCTTCTGCCTTGCAAACCCCATTGAAATGAATGGGAGGCAGAAAAAAAATACTAGCTTTTTTGCAGTAGTTTTTTTTTTTAATTTTTTTTGCAAAAATCACTTTAAAAAAACAAAAACAAAAAACATTAGCAGGTTTTTCTGCCTTCAATTCATTTCAATGGGGTTGGCAAGGTGGAATCTGCCTGAAGACAGGTCATGACGCTTTTCTTTTCCCTCTAGCTGAAAAACCATTAGCTAGAGGAAAAAAACAAAAAAATCTGCCCGATTCTCATTGTGAATGATAGAGTTTTAAAAGCAGTTTTTGTGTCCGAAGCTACTTCAAAATGCGCCTGCAAAAAACTCTATGTGAACTTATCCTAACATGCAGCCTGTTAGAGCACTATGCCAACGTACTATAGGCAGAATGGGCTCATCTCATGTATAAGGGGTGGGGGGGGTCCCTAACCTCCCCTCAACGGCACAGGCAGGGAAGGAGGGATTGGTATGTTGGAAATCACCATGCTTTCATGATCCTGTTAATGTGGGAGATCAGCGGCTACAGGGGGTGTCCGGCAGAGCCTTATTACTCTCTTCCAATTGAAATAACAATGTATGCTCAGCCAAGCTCATGTTTTATAGGGCTGGGAGAAATAGCCGGCAATAGATCAAGCATTCACAAGTGTATATTATAATAGATTATATATATATATATATATATATATATATAATCTATTTTTTTTTTCCTCTAATATAAAGACTGTATAAATCTATACATAATATATAATCTATACCAAAATCCACAATACAATCCTTACATTCTATATGCAGAGTTTGGTGTGGACCAAGCTGTGGATTTCACTTGCATTGCAACTATAGACATCTGCAGTGGATAACCTCAGATTTCCACAATAAATAGGTCATGCTATGAATTTAACTCACAGAATTTTTACACTGTGAGCGAACCGGTTGTAATTTTGTGATATATATTAATATATAATCTGTCAAAAGATAAATTCTATGTATCTTGCAGCCGGCACCTGGTGATGGTGGCAGAGCCCCTGTGCCCATTGCATTCCTGTATGTACAGTTATCTCCTATTATGGTAGCAAGACGGCAGTAAAAGATGGAGTATGTCTAAATGTAGGAAGGGGTTAATATATTTACGATATGAACAATTCCTTAAGACTGAAGCCTCACCTGTTTACGACAGATACCAACTCGTCCTGTGAAATGTTACCCTGTATAATGAAGAACAACATTAGTACATAGCAAGTTATGTCACTAAAAATTATACCAAAAATGTACAATGTCATCAAAAACCAACACATCCTTCTATTTTAGATCTGAGACTCCTGTATGCACAACCTAGTGGAGCAAACGTGCAAGATTCTGCTTTACTTTACTCAAACCCAAATTTTCAGGTTTGTCTGGAATTGGCCTTTAATCCACCCATCCAGGATTTTAAGAGGTTTCCTTTGGGCAGGGCTCATGTTATAGGTGCCCATCATAACACTCGTCTGCGGGACCCTAAAATGAACTACAGTTGTATGAACAGACGGGACTGATGTGAAGATGGACATGAAAATCAGTGCACACATCGAGGACACTGCCTTTAGGTTGTCAATCTGGCGATTTTATGTAATGCTTTTGGAGTGTCTTTAACCCCTTAAAGCAAACCTTTCACACAGAAATCACCCACATAGAAAGCGCAGGGAGTATAATGAATAAAATACAAGCTATATAAAACTTTCCCTACAAAACTAGACATCAATCTGCCCTGCCTGCTCTATAACATGCTGCCTGCAGATTGCACCGTATTTTCAGTGCGAAAGGTTCCCTTTAAGGGCTCAACCAATATTTGTTTTTATCCTTATTATTTCGCCATTTAAAGGGGATTATTCAACTGATTTTTATTGATGGCCTATCCTCAGGAAGATTGGTGGGGGTCCAGGCTGTACGAGCAATGTGGCCCCTTCACACAGCTGAACAGCAGGGCTTTTGAGTGTTGGACTCCCAATGATCTTTACTTAATGACCCAACTTGAAGATAGGTCAAACATTAAGAGGAGCTGGATAATCCCTTTAATGGCTTTTGTTGTACTTTTTGATGGAACCATTTAACGTTCCACATAATGTATTGGAAAACTGTATGGTTTTCTGGAGGGAGAATGTGCCATGGACAGAGCTAGATTTATTCTGAGGGGCTAGCTGCAGTCTATTAGTATTATTCTGGGGTACACGGCACTTTCAGCACTTTTTATTATTTGGCTTATCATTTACACTGCTCACCATACAGGATACTAGGGTAATAGTTATTACATTTCTGGACAAGGCAATATCAATTATATATTTTTAGCCTAGATTTTTTAACAAATGACCAGTGGACTTGCTATAAGGGTTGTAATGGTCAGAGCTGTGAGCAGACCCATACACTGAGGGGGCTGTAGGACCCTCCGCCAACACTTTGATGTCTTTTGATGTCTGGTAGTCTATGGATCAAAAGCCCTTCTCTCCTGTTCTCTGTACTGAGACTTGTGATACCCGGGCAGCCTGACATGGTTTGGGGTGAGCTGGACCGCAGAGTGAAGGCAAAAGGGCCAACAAGTGCTAAGCATCTCTGGGAACTCCTTCAAGACTGTTGGAAGACCATTTCAGGTGACTACCTCTTGAAGCTCATCAAGAGAATGCCAAGAGTGTGCAAAGCAGTAATCAAAGCAAAAGCTGGCTACTTTGAAGAACCTAGAATATAAGACATATTTTCAGTTGTTTCACACTTTTTTGTTAAGTATATAATTCCACATGTGTTAATTCATAGTTTTGTTGCCTTCAGTGTGAATCTACAATTTTTATAGTCATGAAAATACAGAAAACTCTTGGAATGAGAAGGTGTGTCCAAACTTTTGGTCTGTACTGTACATGGGCCGAAGCTGTTGGGCATAAAAAGCTGTATGGGGACCCTAAGCTGAACTTTTGCACTGGGGCTATGAGTCTTTAGCTACGTCCCAGAATATTAACCCAGAGTGCACAGGGTGAGCTTGTGCGTACCTCCTTCATGTTCTGCTTGGCTGCAGCAGAGACCCTTTTCCTGGGGTGGTCATTGGTACAACCCTCATCTAGGTCCCGCTTCTTGGCATCACAGGCTTCAAATGCCATAATCTCCAGATAGCCTGCAATAAGAATCCAGAAAACAATGGAAGACACAAGACTGTGAATATATCTAAGTTATAGCATTGACAGTAAGTCTCTTCTCTGTCATGACCGTGGTGGGTAACACATGGTGCAGAACAAGTGGCCGCCACGGTCATGTGATGTTATGCTGCTTTGGAAAACCAGAGGGTCACTGACACTTACTTGGAGGAGCTGTCTGGCCTCAGAAAGGGCTCAGAAAGCTTTAAAATAATACAAGAAATAAAACCCACTTTACAGATTCCCTGTTTTCAGTTTGCAGATTCCATGCACTTCCTAGTTCCTGTTGATGTGTAAATGGGAGCGCTCAGCCAGTCATTGGCTTTAGTGGGTCATCATCATGGCCGGTGACTAGCTGAGAGGTCACTTTCCACGTTGACAGGGACCAGGAAATATGGAGAATGGTGAGGTGACCTGGGAATAGTAGTGAGGGATCAGCAATTCATGTGTTACACACTGACAACTGTTCGCACAGGAAGCACAAAGATCAGGTTTATCCATCATACACGCCATTTCCATAGGATATGGACTGCAGCTGTAACATTAGATCCGCGGCTCTGGTTCATACTGGTATACATTATACATGCTCACGTGGACTGCTCTGCCACTCCCTTCTTAAAGGGGTATTCCCATCATTTTATGCCATGGCAGATCTGTAGGGTACAACCTGAGGACTAGTGGTCCTGAGAATAAAGAAGTGAGGTTTCTCAGTGAACCCCCAGCCACCCACTGTGCAGGGCCTGTAACATAAGTGGAACCAACTGTCTGCATTACCTTATCTATAACAATATGTATTACAAGGTGCCAAATGGCCATGCAGAATCACTCTCTGTGCAACCAAAGTCCCAATGAAGCCAATCTCTGAGGAAGTGGTATGCAGGGCCAATGCAATGTTGTCTTGTGTAGACTTGTAGCAGCCTGTATCACGCATGTAAAGCCATCCATACACATTACAGAACTGTCAGCTGATCTCATGAACTGTGACAATATCTCCCAGCCCAATCCTTTATTACCTTGGAAACAAGTGACCTCGCATGTACAGACCAGCCATTATTTTCCTATCAAATATTTATGCACAGCTCAAAATGGTGACAGATGTGGCCAAAAATATAATTTGGCCTCTATTTTAGCTCTGAATTATCAGACTAAGGAGCCAATATGTGCTGCAGCCGGACATCACAAAGCACTGCTGCTACAGCCAAGATGCCATAAGACGTTGACACCGGGCAGGCCCCAGCCCCAGTCACCTGTCACATCCCTATGTAAATGCTTCTATCTGATATGTATATGTTGTCTGGGATAAATTATTAATTCCCTAGGGCAAAATAAATCAGAAAGACACTCCCCTATCCTATGTTTGGGCAGTGCGCACCCCGTTCCCATTACTGGCCTCAGCGGTCACAAGCAGTGTACCTATGATGTATCAGCAGTGACATCAGCGATACCAGTGACTGGTCGCAGTAGTCACCCAACCCTCCGAGGGAGAAATGGTTCCCAGAGAGTTTTCTTTTTATTTAATCTGGACAACAACTTTAATTTGTTGTCTATGGAAAAAAAAAAAAAATCATGTTACCTGAATTTTTTTTTTTTTTTTTTTAAAGGGCTGGAGACCGGTTATAGATGTGAGGCAGATAACTAATTTCCTGTGAGTTATATACTGATGGCTTATCTAAAGATTAGTCAAATATTGGTGACCTGTTAGGGTCCTTTACTCAGAACCCCTCCCCTGACAAATCAGCTATTCAAAAGCACTAGTAGCGCTCAGGTGGGCACTGCTTGTGCTTCACAGGCCCATGACATCACATTCATGTGTCACATGGTTGTTTGCAGCTCAGTCCCATTCAATTAAATGGAGTTGGTGCTCTGAAACAGAGTGGCAGCACTCGCTGCCGGGTCTGTACTGTTTCATACAGCAGGCACTCGGCAGCATTGCCCGTGATCAGAGAGGACAAAAAAAAAAAAAAATTAAAAAGAAAAAAAAAAAGTTTTGAAAAATATAAAAAAAAATAAAAAAAACCTAAAAGTTTAAATCACCCCCCTTTCCCTAGATCACATATAAATATAAACACATTAGGTATGCCCAAGTCTGAAAATGCCCAAACCATTAAAATATAAAAACATTTATCCTATACGGTAAACACCGAAGCAGGAAAAAAAAAAAAAAAAAGGAATAAAAAGTGATCAAAACATCATACATTCCCCATTGTGGCATCAATAAAAACTACATATTGTCCCGCAAAAAAAAGACACCTTACACAGCTCATAAGAAAGAAGACATAAGAAAATGGCAGTACTGTGCTTTTTTTCTCCAATTCCACCTCATTCTGGATTTTTTTTTCCCACTTCCCAGTACATTGTACAAAATAATAAATGGTACCAATTTATAGTACAACTTGTCATGCAAAAATCAAGCCCTCATATGACTACGTAAACAGAAAAATGAGAAACTTATGGCTTTTGGAATGTAAGGAGCAAAAAATGAAGACACAAAAATGAAAAGTGTCTGTGTCTCCTAAGGGTTAAATGGTGTAAAAAGAGACTTGTTGGAGGTGGTGAAAGGTTCTCTTTAAGCGTGTGCTTGACATGGATTTCGTCATGGAAAATTAACCAAAATCCTTGTCAACAAATCTGTGTGAAGAGAATCTTAGCTGTATGGACCCAAAAACACAACTACACAGAGCATAAAACAGCACATTAAACTGCACACTATAAGGAATAAAAGTCCGTATTATCACCGTGTGTGCCAAGTCATTTCTGTCCACGTCACAATCCCTCTAATCACAGCACAAAGTATTCCGGATGTGAAATTCATGGATGGCAAGTACAACCTGTAGATCTCATGGAGATCTGTCACAAATTTTAGAAAAACCATGTCACAAACATAACAAGTGACCTCACTGGCAAGAAGATCAGATCCCTGATACTGGAGAGAGACAGATGTGACCACACTATAAGCACAGGACAGGAGATGGACACAGGAGTCAGACACTGCTAGTGTATGTTTAAAGGGTTGGCCACTTTCAGACCAATGTTGAGAGACAAATGTTAGTCATTCATTCTGCCAGTGATGGCGAACCTTTTAGAGACCGAGTGCCCAAGCTGCAACCCAAAGCCCACTAAATTGTCGCAAAGTGCCAACACGGCAATTTAACCTGAAATTAACCTGCCTCCCCTATTCCGCCCCTTGCTCGCACGAAGCCTGCACCCCCATTCCCTCCTCTTGCTCACACATGCTGTCTCTTCTCTCCTCCTTACCTTCCATCAGTCTCCATTCCCAGCGACTTCCTCTTTCTGTGTTAGGCCACACTGTCCTGTAGTATCCAGAATATCTCCGCCCACACAAGAGTCTGATCACATGGTCAGGACGTCATCAAAGGTCCTTTAGCCCACTAGGATTTAGTATCTGCCCTGTAAGCAGCGGTCCTGCGGAAGACGCAATCGCTCACTAACAGGGAATCCTGTATCGGATTCCCCATTAGTGAGTGATCATGGCGTTGGCGTGCGTGCCAACTGAGAGGGCTCTGCATGCCGTCTCTGGCATGCGTGCCATAGGTTCGCCATCACAGCTCTAGTGGATAAAAGTCAGTCCATGGTCATGTGATGAACACAGGTGCACAGCTCATTATAGTCACAGCACAGTAATCAGACATCTGCCTGGTAACGAGCTGTGCACCTGTGTGACCATCACATGACCATGAACTGTATGTCACATGACCATGAACTGTATGTCATCCACTGGGAGTAAGCAGAATGAATGACAGCAAGCAGAGACTTAGAAAACCAAGAGGAAATGACACAAAGTATATTGGAAACTTTTATAACTTTTTCTTATACAAACAATAACATTGGTCTCTCAATATTGGTCCGAATGTGGACAACCCCTTTAAGGGTATGGTCAACTTTAACAGTAGTGACAATGCACAGTGGAGTTTTCTCACTGGGACGTGGATGTTATTACATTACACAGCCAGTATGTGATGTAAAGCATGTTCACACTAGCTGATCAGTGGGGGTCCTGGGTATCAGTCCCCCACTGATCTTTTACTTATGACCTATCCTGAAAATAGATCATCACTAAAAATGAGCTGGAAAATCCTTTAAACAAGAACATATGTAAGGTGATGTGTAGGCATCTGTTCACATCACGTTTAGGCTAGGGCTTCATCATGACTTTATATCACGGTGTCACCCCATGGCTCCTTCACTAAGATAAGTGAAAGGAATCGCACTACGACCCAGAGGGTGCCATGACTGCAATTTCTAGTAGCAAAATAATCAAGCATTGCCTGATTTTTTTGCTCGTAGTAGTTGGGAGTGGGGGCACAACATTCTCTAGGTAGCAACGCAACTCCATCCCCTTACATTAATGAAGGAGTCGCTGGGTGACACAGGGATCTTTGGTCGCACAACAGGAGCTGCGGCTAACGTCACCATATAGCCCTATCCTATAAAGTCCTTCGTGAGAGGATCTCTAGACGTACAGCTCTCTTTTGGCATCCATTGGATGATTGGAGCCCTCTTGATAATTTTGGTATCACATACAGACAAAGCGTTACCTGGTCCACATGCCTAATGTAGGCTCCAAGCCCATCACATTACTAAGCCTGACTAAGTGCCTTTCACACAGTCGACCATTCCCTCCTGCTAGAAACGCTCTCATACCTTGGCATCTCAGACCTGGCCCTTTCCTGGATCTCCTCATATCTCACCAACCGCACATTCAGTGTCTGCCACTCACACACCACCTCCTCGCCACACCATCTTTCTGTAAGTGTTCCCCAAGGCTCTGTCCTAGGACCCCACTGCTCCCGTATGCCTCTAAACTGTTGGAGCAACACGTCCACTCCGAACTATCCTCCTATCTCTTGACCAATGTCCTTTTTGACAGACTCCAGTCAGGCTTCAGACCCCATCACTGCACTGAAACTGCACTAACCAAAGTCACCAATGACCTACTAACTACCAAAGCCAAACTCACTACTCAGTCCTCCTCCTCCTCGTTGACCTCGCCTCTGCCTTTGACACAGTCGACCATTCCCTCCTGTTAGAAACGCTCTCATCCCTTGTCATCTCAGACCTGGCCCTTTCCTGGATCTCCTCATACCACACCAACCGCACGTTCAGTGTCTACCACTTGCACACCACCTCCTCGCCACACCCTCTTTCTGTAGGTGTCCCCCAAGGCTCTGTCCTAGGACCCCTCCTGTTCTCCATCTACACCCTCGGCCTTGGCAAACTCATAGAATCCCATGGTTTCCATTACCATTGCTATGCTGACAACACCCAAATATATCTCTCTGGACCAGACATCACCTCCCTGTTGTCCAGAGTCCCAGAATGTCTAGCAGCCGTAGCCTCCTTTCTCTCCTCCCACTTTCTCAAACTCAACATGGAGAAAACTGAGTTCATAATCTTCACCCCTCCTCGCACGGCCCCCCTACCTGACCCATCTATTAAAGTTAGCGGAACCACACTCACCCCAGTCCCACAAGCCCGCTGCCTTGGGATAACCTTAGACTCTGACCTATCCTTCAAACTGCATATTCAAACCCTCAACACCTCCTGCCACCTCCAACTCAAGAACGTCCATCAAATCCGCTCCTTTCTCACCCCTGAAACTACAAAGCTGCTAGTCCACGCCCTCATAATCTCCCACTTAGATTACTGTAACACCCTTCTCCACGGCCTCCCAACAAACACTCTCACCCCCTCCAGTCCACCTTAAACTGTGATGCTCGCTTAATACACCTCTCCCCCCGTTCTTCATCGGCCGCTCCCCTCTGCCAATCCCTTCACTGACTACCCATCACCCAGCGAATAGAGCTCAAATTACTAACGCTGACATACAAAGCCATCCACAGCCTGTCCCCTCCATATATCTCCGACCTAATCTCCCGCTACCTGCCCGCACGTAACCTCCGATCCTCCAAAGACCTCCTACTCCGCTCCGCTCTTATCCGCTCTTCACACAAACGTCTCCAAGACTTCTCCCGTGCATCCCCCATACTCTGGAACTCATTACAAGACATATAAGACTGTCCCCCACAGTCACAAGCTTCAAGAAGGCCCTGAAGACTCACCTATTCAGGAAGGCCTACAACCTCCAATAACGCTACTGTCACCACACCACCACCTGTACAGCCTCTACCCCCACCTTCTGTCTCTATCCCTCTTCCCTCATAGACTGTAAGCCCTTGCGGGCAGGGCCCTATATCCCACTGTGCCAGTGATCACTGTTAGTATTATATTTGTCTTGTATATTTTGTGTACCGTATGTAAATCCTCAAATGTAAAGCACCATGGAATTAATGATGCTATATAAATAATAATAATAATAATAATAATAATAATAATAATAATAAAAGTGCCCAGTTAACAACTGCAACTAGTATAAAGGGACATTCTGGGTAAAGGTAATAGAGAACCATCTCTGCCTTATGACAGATGAGGTTTGGCATGGATTTTGCTGCAGATTTGCCATTTAATTACCATATGCATCGCAAAGGGAGAAATCAATTGTGACATGCTCTGGAGTGGAAGGAAGCCAACTCTATATAGTGCTGTAGGGTATATTAATAGCATAGTGCCATACCCCAGACCCTTTACTAGGCATAGCATGTTAGCAATTTCAACCGTAGGACCAGGCCCATTTTACAGGCTTATAAGATTGATGACCTATCCAATGGATCGGTGTTAAAGATGTTTAATATAAAAGATCGTTGGAGCTCTCTGCAGATTAGCAGCTTGAAGAAACTGCTCACATGTACGCCGTGTCCTTGTACACTAAGCCCCAGTGACTTGAATGTGACTGAGGTGCAAACAGGTCATGTGATCAATAAATGTGATGTCATTGGCTTATGAAGCATCAAATAGCTGATCTGCAGAGGTCCTGGGTCCAAATGATAGGCCACCAATCTTGTAAACCTGGAAAACCCCTTTAGCGTAAGTTCACAAAGTTTTTTTGCAAGCGGATCTTAGACCGAATCTGCTTCAAAAAACGCCTCCCCAACTCTCCCAGTCATTTCAATGGGGAGTGCAAGGCGGAAACTGCCTGTAGATAAAAAGAAGCGTCATGACTTATCTTCAGGCAGATTCTGCCTTGCACACCCCGTTGACATGAATGGGAGGCAGAAACAAAAATGTTAGCGTTTTTTGAAGAAGTTTTTAGAGTGTGTTTTGCAAAGACCACCTCAAAAAACACCTAGGAGTGTTTTTCTGCCTCCCACTCATTTAATTGGAATTTGCAAGGAAGAATCCACCTGAAGATAAATACTGGAAATTCTTTTTTCATCTAGCTGAAAAAAAATCTGCTCTTGACTCCCAGTGAAATGAATGTGAGAGTTGGGAGGTGATTTCTGAGGGAGATTCTGCCTCAAAATCTGCCTTCAAAAAACTCTGTGTGAACTAACCCTAAGAGTATGATCACATGGACTCTTTTGCAGGCTGAAAAAAAATCTGCTTCAGGAATTAGGAAATGATTGTTTATGCTTTTTGTTGCATTTTTTTTTTTTTTTGCTCCAGCACGCTGTATGGACCTGGAAGCTTCCATTTAAAAAAAAAAAACAAAAAAAAAAAAAAACCACACACTTGCTATTTTTGCAAAAAACGCATCAAAATTAGCCTGCAAAAAACTCTGTCAACATGCCCTAAGGGGTATGTTCACACGACAGAAAATGAAGAGGAATTCCTCTTCATTTTCCATCTACGTAAATTTGCCCTTGGTCTTGCCACGACAGGATGCTGATGCAGGACACTGGCAGTCTGTTGCGACTTTCCGCTGCTGATTTGGCCCAGAGGAATGGGCCTAACCTGCAGGGAGTCTTAAGCCGCGGCAAGATCGAGCAGAATGATTATTTTTCCCGCATCCTGCTGCGATCTCTGCCTCCCATTGAAAACAATGGGAGGCACATTCCAGGCGGAATCTGCTGCGGCTTCAGGGAATTGCGCCAAGTGAACATACCCATGCAAATGGAGTGGATTTTCTATGTGGAAAGTTCACAGTGTAATACAGTACCTTCCAAGTCAATGACATTTTCTTAGCCTCATGTACACAATACAGATTTCTTTCAGAAATTGACTTATGGTGCGGATTTTAAAATCCCCAACCTGTTAATTCTTTGCATGGAATTTCAGTGTAGATTTCATCTATTGCTATGAGAGTAGAAAAAAAGAGAACAAAATCCACATGTGGGTTTGGTGCAGATTTTGGTTTGGATAATCCACAACATACACTTTTACATGTGCATGTAGCCTTAAAGAGGACCTTTCACCACCTCCACCAGCTCCAGTTCTTAGCATCTGTCAATAGGTGCTGCTCCACTGGTACTGCCTCAGTTGGGAATTTTTTCTGTAGCCCCCACTATTCCCGAGCAATACGAGCTGTTAGTTTTGATACCCGATATGATCCTTAGGTTCTGTACTGTCAGGTGGTCGTGTCTAGCAGGAGGTTATTCAGGAAACATTAGAGCTTACCAGTGCATTCCCTGAGCTGGATAAGCTTTATTACTATTATATAAGCAGGTCCCTGGAGCTCCGATTATTAGCTTTTCAGGGCACCGCAGGGGAGGCTGCAAGTCTTGTTTTGATGCCTTCCCTGCTGGTGCTCTGACTCGTGACAGATTTCATTCTACTCTATGGACCTGCAACAGTAGTCTGTGACGTTAAAAAGAGAGCCAGGGCGGCAGGGGGGAGTGATTCAGAGCTTCAGTCAGAGGTGGACAGTGTCAGAGCTCAGAATCACACAGCTTTCCTTCCTGGCACCACCCACCTGACAGTATAGAGCATACATAGCATATCAGGCACCAAAACTAACAGCACTGATTGCTCAGGAGCAGTGGGGGGCATTTTTCTGTTGATGCAGCAGTAGGAGGGCTTGTTTTTTGCGGGTCAGATCAGAGTTCTAATTCCAGTTGCTGCAGTGGGATGTCAGCTGTAACTTTACATCCAAATGCAGGAAACAATAAAGCTTACCAGTGCCTTCCCTGAGCTGGATAAGCTTTATTAGTATTATGGAAGCAGGTCCCCTGAAGCTCCGATTATTAGTTTGGCAGAGCACAGCAGGGGAAGTCTCATTACGATGCCTCCTCTGCTGGTGCTCTGACTCTTGGTCACGAGTCCAACTCCGCTCTACTATATGGAACTGTAATAGGAGTATACGGGAGTCTGAAGAGAGCCAGAGCAGCAACAGGGGAAGCAGTGTGCACAGACTTCTGACACCCCCACTGCACCCTGCAAATGTAATAGTCAGGGTTCTGGAGGACTTGCTTATATATTAGTAATAAAGCTTATCCAGTCCTGCATATGTACTGCTAAGCTTTCTTTTTTTCCTGCATAACTCCTTTAAAGCTGACCCTATAAGACACAATCTAACTTCATAACAATAAGTGTTACATTGTACTAAAATGATCGGATACATTCACCAGAAACCTGCTCAGTGTATTATGTGTGCGTGGTGTGGTCATGCTCCACAGCAGCCAAGTGCTACATTGTAAAGAAAGGACTTGCAGGCAGAAATCCCAATGTGTAGCAGTAGTGAGGGGGATGAGATGTAAAGGGGTTTGATGACCTAGCCTTATGATAGATCATCAACAGAAGATCAGTAGGGGTCCAACACTGGGGACCCTAATGGATCAGCTGTTTAAACCTACACTGGTGCTGTACTTTAAAGGCTATGTGACGTCACATTCATTGGTCACCTGTTCGTAGCTCAGTCCTATTCAAGTGAATGGGCTAAGCAGCAATACCAAGTACAGCCATGATACAAATGTACAGCGCTGTGCTTTGTAAGTAGTAAATAGGCTGCAATGCTCACTAGAATGCAGCAACCTCTTCAAGCAGCTGATCAGCAGGGGCCCTGGGTGGCAGTCAGGTCATCTATTATTAAAGGGGTGTTTCAGTTTGCCTTTTTACTGTCTTAAAAAACAAATACTATATACTTACCTCTCTGTTTTCAGCCGGGGATCCAGCAGAAAGTCTCCATTCGGATCCGCGGACTTCCTGATCTTTGGCCCGCACAGGAGTGTGTTAGTGGAGAATTGGCTGACACACTTATGCACAAGCAGAATGTAAACACTCTGTGCTGGATCCCCCGTCAAACAGACAGGTAAATATATAGGGATTTTTATTTTGATCCTAACTATGGGACATCCCCTTTAAGGCAACTCCTCTGCTCATTTGCTGCTACAGAAAATCAGTGGCAGACTCCCTTTATTGGTCTAGACCACCTGACACCATGGTATTACCACTAGTATTACCACATGGTAGTATTAACCCCTTATTAGCCTAGTCCGCCACAGTAAATGCCATTAAAGGAGTATTCCGGTCACAAGTTACCCCTACCATCCAGAGAACAGGGGGTAATGTGCAGTTTGGAGGTGATCTGACCTCTGACCCCAGTTATAAGAACTGGGGTGTTTTACTGTAACTGGAGCAGCAGGTTAGAAACGTACGCCATCACTCCATCCATTTTAATGGGAACCCCTTTAAACAGCTGAGCACAGGGCACCCAGGATAATACATAACACCAACTCACTACCCTAGCCCACCAGGGATCATATTAGTAACCTCCCCCAAGCATCTCATGCCATCAATACTCAGTATGGCAGCCCTGGGGGCACGCAGTGACGTCACATGACACCCATATGTGTAAGAGCACTCTCAAAACTTCAAAAGGGGGCCCCAAAACCTGTTCCTTGTCGGTGTCCCTCGTGACAAGCCTGAGCAGTGCTTATACATGTATATTAGCTGACTGCCACCATCCATAGACAGGTATACACACAGCAGTGAGCTCCGCCACATAACCGCAGCACACCCGGCAGTGTGCACGGCCTACCTCACCAGCCTCACCCTGCAGCGCTCATTCATACACCCCCCCAGCCCTCACTTACCGGCTCATGGCCCTGCCGGGGGGGTCACTGACGGTGTCCGCTCACACTCCACTCCTGCTCCACTCAGTACCAAAGAAGTTTCCTATACAACAACCGGGCGATTCTTCCTGACAGGACGCTGCGCCATTCAAACTGCCCCGCAGGGCATTGTGGGTAAGCAGCAACCGCTGTCAATCACACCCTGGTATCAGACCGCTGCCATTGGCTCACAGTGACTGAAGGGGCGGGGCGAGCCTCTACCGCAAGGGTTACGTAAGGGAGCAGGCGTAAAGTTTGCTAGAGTCATGTGACCGGGCGGCACGGCTCTGGACGTCCAGTCATGGTGTGTGATTGTCAGGTGTCAGATCGTTCCAGGACGTGACGTGTGCGCAGTGATGACCGGCAGCCAGCCTGCCTGGCTGCCTATAGACTAGAGCTGTACATATGTGCCGGTCACTGCCTGTATATATATATGTGTATAGACTGGAACTGTACATATGTGTATAGGCTGGAGCTGTACATATGTGCCATCACTGCCTGTATATATGCGTATAGGCTGGAGCTGTACATATGTGCCATCACTGCCTGTATATATGCGTATAGGCTGGAGCTGTACATATGTGCCATCACTGCCTGTATATATGCGTATAGGCTGGAGCTGTACATATGTGCCATCACTGCCTGTATATATGCGTATAGGCTGGAGCTGTACATATGTGTATAGGCTGGAGCTGTACATATGTGCCATCACTGCCTGTATATATGCGTATAGGCTGGAGCTGTGCATATGTGCCATCACTGCCTGTATATATGCGTATAGGCTGGAGCTGTACATATGTGCCATCACTGCCTGTATATATGCGTATAGGCTGGAGCTGTACATATGTGCCATCACTGCCTGTATATATGCGTATAGGCTGGAGCTGTGCATAGGTGCCGGTCACTGCCTGTATACAGTGCTGGCCAAAAGTATTGGCACCCCTGCAATTCTGTCAGATAATACTCAATTTCGTCCAGAAAATGATTGCAATCACAAATGCTTTGGTAATAATATCTTCATTTATTTTGCTTGCAATGAAAAAACACAAAAGAGAATGAGAAAAAAAGTCAAATCATTGATCATTTTACACAAAACTCCAAAAATGGGCCGGACAAAAGTATTGGCACCCTCAGCCTAATACTTGGTAGCACAACCTTTAGACAAAATAACTGCGAACAACCGCTTCCGGTAACCATCAATGAGTTTCTTACAATGCTCTGCTGGAATTTTAGACCATTCTTCTTTGGCAAATTTTTCCAGGTCCCTGAGATTTGAAGGGTGCCTTCTCCAGACTGCCATTTTGAGATCTCTCCACAGGTGTTCTATGGGATTCAGGTCTGGACTCATTGCTGGCCACTTTAGAAGTCTCCAGTGCTTTCTCTCAAACCATTTTCTAGTGCTTTTTGAAGTGTGTTTTGGGTCATTGTCCTGCTGGAAGACCCATGACCTCTGAGGGAGACCCAGCTTTCTCACACTGGGCCCTACATTATGCTGCAAAATTTGTTGGTAGTCTTCAGACTTCATAATGCCATGCACACGGTCAAGCAGTCCAGTGCCAGAGGCAGCAAAGCAACCCCAAAACATCAGGGAACCTCCGCCATCTTTGACTGTAGGGACCGTGTTCTTTTCTTTGAAGGCCTCTTTTTTTTTTCCCTGTAAACTCTATGTTGATGCCTTTTCCCAAAAAGCTCTACTTTTGTCTCATCTGACCAGAGAACATTCTTCCAAAAAGTTTTTGGCTTTCTCAGGTAAGTTTTGGCAAACTCCAGCCTGGCTTTTTTATGTCTCTGGGTCAGAAGTGGGGTCTTCCTGGGTATCCTACCATAGAGTCCCTTTTCATTCAGACGCCGACGGATAGTACGGGTTGACACTGTTGCACCCTCGGACTGCAGGGCAGCTAGAACTTGTTTGGATGTTAGTCGAGGTTCTTTAGCCACCATCCGCACAATCTTTCGTTGAAATCTCTCCTCAATTTTTCTTTTCCGTCCACATCTAGGAAGGTTAGCCACAGTGCCATGGGCTTTAAACTTCTTGATGACACTGCGCACGGTAGACACAGGAACATTCAGGTCTTTGGAGATGGACTTGTAGCCTTGAGATTGCTCATGCTTCCTCACAATTTTGCTTCTCAAGTCCTCAGACAGTTCTTTGGTCTTCTTTCTTTTCTCCATGCTCAATGTGGTACACACAAGGACACAGGACAGAGGTTGAGTAAACTTTAATCCATTTCAACTGGCTGCAAGTGTGATTTAGTTATTGCCACCACCTGTTATGTGCCACAAGTAAGTAACAGGTGCTGTTAATTACACAAATTAGAGAAGCATCACATGATTTTTCAAAGGGTGCCAATACTTTTATCCACCCCCTTTTTTATGTTTGGTGTGGAATTATATCCAATTTGGCTTTTTGACAATTCTTTTTGTGGTTTTCCATTGATGACAAATTAAATGAAGATATTATTACCAAAGCATTTGTGATTGCAATCATTTTCTGGAAGAAATTGAGTATTATCTGACAGAATTGCAGGGGTGCCAATACTTTTGGCCAGCACTGTATATGCGTATAGGCTGGAGCTGTGCATATGTGCCGGTCACTGCCTGTATATATGCGTATAGGCTGGAACTGTACTTACAGTGCCTTGCGAAAGTATTCGGCCCCCTTGAACTTTTCAACCTTTTGCCACATTTAGGCTTCAAACATAAAGATATAACATTTTAATTTTTTGGTGAAGAATCAACAACAAGTGGGACACAATCGTGAAGTGGAACGAAATTTATTGGATATTTTAAACTTTTGTAAAAAATAACTGAAAAGTGGGGCGTGCAATATTATTCGGCCCCCTTAAGGTAATACTTTGTAGCGCCACCTTTTGCTGCGATTACAGCTGCAAGTCACTTGGGGTATGTCTCTATCAGTTTTGCACATTGAGAGACTGAAATTCTTGCCCATTCTTCCTTGGAAAACAGCTGGATCTCAGTGAGGTTGGATGGAGAGCGTTTGTGAACAGCAGTTTTCAGTTCTTTCCACAGATTCTCGATTGGATTCAGGTCTGGACTTTGACTTGGCCATTCTAACACCTGGATACGTTTAAAGTTTGGGAAATCTTTTTGTATCCAAATCCGGCTTTAAACTTCTCCACAACAGTATCACGGACCTGCCTGGTGTGTTCCTTGGTCTTCATGATGCTCTCTGCGCTTTAAACAGAACCCTGAGACTATCACAGAGCAGGTGCATTTATACGGAGACTTGATTACACACAGGTGGATTATATTTATCATCATCAGTCATTTAGGACAACATTGGATTATTCAGAGATCCTCACTGAACTTCTGGAGTGAGTTTGCTGCACTGAAAGTAAAGGGGCCGAATAATATTGCACGCCCCACTTTTCAGGTTTTTATTTTTATACAAAAGTTTAAAATATCCAATAAATTTCATTCCACTTCACAATTGTGTCCCACTTGTTGTTGATTCTTCACCAAAAATTAAAATTTTATATCTTTATGTTTGAAGCCTGAAATGTGGCAAAAGGTTGAAAAGTTCAAGGGGGCTGAATACTTTTGCAAGGCACTGTATGTGCCAATCACTGCCTGTATATATGAATATAGGCTGGAGCTGCCATCCAACTTTGCCATAAAGGACACTTACCCCCCTATCCACAGGGCAGGAGAGAAATGTTCAATTGCAGGGGGTCCAACCACCTGGTCCTCCAGTGATCTGTAGAACAGGGGACTAGAAGTCGCCCTAAAGCTTCTTGTATAACTATTGCAGCCTGCTACAGGCAGGCCTCAGCATGTATTATGTACTATGGCAAGCAGGGCTAAGGCTCCCATGATCTTGAAGTGTTGGAGGTGTGTGGTGGTAGGAGTGAAAGCAACGGAACCTCTCAGGTGCTGCAGGCACATTTGCCCACGGCATCTGAGGGGTTAAGAGCCTGCGACTGGAGATGCCACTGATCGCTGGCACTGCCGCAAGGTGTTTGGTGTGTGAAACAACAGACACCCTGTTTGCCATCGCGCCGGCTCAACTTGCAGTTCCTTATGTGGATGTCATATTTAAAGGGTTTTCAAATAGTGTATAGGCAGCACACAGGTTGTCGGAAGGTGATGGGTGCACGTTCTGTATGAGGCTGACCACCTCCCCAAAAAATCACTTAGACTAGAGGAAGTAGAATGCACTCCAAAAATAGTTATGCTTCTTAATGCAGTTTTAATGGTGTACATAAATACAACATTGTTAGCCCTGGTACCACATATAGGAGACTACACATAAGTGTCCTCATGGACCCTGCGATAACACATGTAGAAGGCTCACCAGCCCTACCTCCCTGGAGTCTACCCTTATGGACCTTATCTCATGACCTGATGTCTGTATACGTCTCCACTAAGGTCTCCACAAATCTGACCGACCAGGCTACCACACACATTCTTTACACTTTATATTTCTAATTGCCTGACGAAGGGTAATAACCCGAAACATTGTATTTATGTACACCATTAAAATTGCATTAAGAAGCATAACCATTTTTGGAGTGCGGTTCTACTTCCTCTAGTCTATATTTAAAAGGGTTGTCTAGGGAAGATGAAATTAAAAAAACATACCTGTCCCTGTTGCTCCGGTGTCTCCCACTGCTGTACCCGGGACTTCTTCTGGCAGAAGTTCTTGCCACATCTGACCACTGAGGCCAATCAGTGGTCACGTGCGACGAGGACTTCTACTGGAACAAGACCCCGGTAACAGCAGGACTGGATGGGGATGAGAGGCATCAGGGACAGGTGAGTATGTTTTTATTTATTTATTTTTTTTCACCTTCTCCAACCTCCTTGTGGAAAACTGTATATCCTGGACAACCCCTTTAAATCCCAGCTCCTGCTGTGCAATTACGGCGGATGTCAGGAAAACCGAATTAGATGATTCTGTTAAAAAATTCTTCTGAAAGACTCAGGGCAAATTAATCAAATTAAATAATTAATTGCTGCAAAGTCCTAGTCACAGCAATTGGACCCCAATCAACAATGAAATTATCCCCTTTCCTATTGGTAGGAGATAACTTCAAAACTTGGTATTACCCGTTTTGAAGGGAGTCTGTCACCGTAGCCCAGCATATAAACTCTACAGAGAGGTTAGGGTCACCTAAATCAAATGCTGTTTTTCCCCTTGTGAATCGCTGCCTCTGTTGCCAAGATATCACTGTTTCTGTCAATATGCAAATGAGCTCTTTGGAGCAATGAGAATGAGCCATTGCTCCAAACAGGAAAGCAGCAACGCCTTCATTGCTCAGGCTCCCTTTAATACCTATGAAATAATTCTGGAGCATTTTCTCTTTTAACTCTGTATTGTCCTATTCAAAATTACACAATTTCAATAATACAATATTAATCAAATGATTATTTTAAATATTATAGAATTATTTTGAAGACGGGGGTCCTTAAGTTTTTTCCATCTCCAACTGCACCCAAAATAGGTCCCGACTTTGACTCCACAACTCATTGCATTAAACAGTGTGAGGCTGTGTAGACAAACACCCCTGACTGGTAACACTCACTTATCTATTTATATATTTCTAGGAAGAGTAACTGAGGAACATCAGGATTACAGCTATAAGAAGAACTGCTCCACAACTGTTATGGTGAATAAAAGTATTTAGTAAAACCTACATGTCAGGTGATCAGACATGTCCTCTTTAAGTGAAAAAATATAATGCTACATTCCCTTTAAGGCTGTGTTCACACAGAGTTTTTTGGCAGCGGATTTTGACACGGAATCCACCTCAAAATCCGCCTGAAAAAACTCCTATTCATTTCAATGGGAGTCAGTAGCGTTTTTTTTTCCTCTAGCAGCTTTTTTCCGCTAGCGGGAAAAAAAGCAATATGACCTATCTTGCCGCATATTCCACCCGCGGTGTCCGCGGCTCGAGCTGTGCTCCTGATTAGGCCCATTCATCCGGGCTTAATCAGGAGCGGTTAGCCACGACGGAATGCTGATGCACAGCATCGGAATCCCGTCGCGACTGACCGCGGCAAAAACTCCGGGGGTGGAAAATTTTCCGAGGTGTGAACACACCCTAAGATAGCCAAGGTATAAAATTGGTCTGATGTAAGTGTGATATGTACAGTCTAGCACAGCAGGTGATGTAATACACAGTTACTTTGCACGTTCTAGATGTGCTCATGAATTTGCTCTGCCGGTTAGGATAGTAGAGGAACATGATGACTGTGGAGTAAGGAGCTGGATAGGAATGTTCTTTCTCCATGTTATGTAAGGTTAGGACTGGAGGCAAGGAATCACTATGACATGTAACCAAAAGCCTTTACAGTATGTTCACATGTACAGTTTTTATTGTGTTTTAGCTATTAGTAAGTGGATTTTTAAAAAGCCCTATTCACACAATACTTCTATGTACAGGGTAACACTGTATGACAAGGTGACATAGTCTTACACAATTTCCCTGCTCCTTGCCATTAGCACATGGAGGCAGAACTAAGTCGTGGTGTATTTTAGAAAGTTGCACCATGTCTTCATTGTAGTCTTAACGAACAATACCTCTAAGGGATTATCCAGTTTCTAATATTGATGGCCTTAGGATAGGCAATCAAAATTAGACCTACAGGGGTCCCACAGCTAAGACCCACGCAGATCTGCTGTCACGGAGCAGTGTGGCTCCTGGTAATGTTGGGAACTGTGCTGCTCACTTGCTGTACAAACTGTAGCAGCGGGTTTTGGTGTTGCAGACCTGCCCCATAGACTTCAGTAGGACAGTGGTGCAATACCCAAACCCACTGCTACAAATCATATGGTGAGTGACTAGCGCCACTCTCTGCATGTAAACAATACTAAGGGGGGTCTTGGCTGTGATGACCTGTCCTAAGGATAGGCCATCAATATTACAAACTGGATGACCCCATTAATAGTGCAATAGGGCAAATACAGTAGTACATTAGGGTAGTATAGATTTCTTTTGAAGGTACATACATACAAAAATTTAGAGTTATGACAAACACTTAGAAGTACTGGCTCCAGCTTTGTATGCGACCTTAGGTGACAGAGCCTCAGTAGCCCACTTTGGGATGTAGCTCATATGATGGCAGGGTGCACCTCTAAAAGCTGTCAAAATCCGGGTGACTTTTGCAGCTGCACCCTGCTGGAATCACTGTTGGTCTTCTGCAGCCATTTTTTCAATTTTTGTTTTTTACTTCCTGCTGTCTAAAAGCCATAACTTTTTCTTATTTTTCCATTCACAGAGCCATATGTGGACTTAATTTTTTGCGGGACAAATTTTACTTTTAGTAATACCATTTAATATTCCATACCATGTAGTGGAAAGCTGGAAAAAAAATTCAGAATGGGGTGGAATTACAGAAAAACTGCGTTTGTGCGATTTTCTTACATGCTTTGTTTTTTGGCATTGGGCGTATTCTGTGGGTTGGTATGATTACAGCAATACCAAATTTATATAGTTTTTTTTGTTTGTTTTAACCCCTTAAAAAAAAAAACAAACCAAAATGTTGAGAAAAAAAAATTGCTTGTAGTCGCCATATTTTGAATCCTGTAGCTTTTTTATATTTTCGTATACTGGGGTGCATAAGGCGTCTTTTTTGCGGGGCCAGATATACTTTTTATTTCATTTTGGGGAATGTCTGATGTTTTGCTCTTGATGTTACATAACACACGGATATACATTAGAATACATTTTGGGTTATGACCCATACATACATGGGGTTGGACAAAATAACTAGGACACCCCTATTTTTACATAGTGAAGTTTAATTCTTCCTGACACACCTCTCATCACCTGTAAAGCCCCTTTTATCTCAGTCACGTAGCTTATATGGCTGTTAATAAACTTTATTATTTGTGCAGTTCTAAAAATCTGTTTATTTGCTTTAGGGGTGTGATATGTCAGACCTGACAGCTCTATATTGGTGCACGCCTAGTAGGGGCGTCTGTCACCCGAGTTGCTGAGTGGATGGTTTTGTGTTCATATCTCAGTGTGACCATCTCAAAGACCAGAAAAACATGGTTGAAAGTCAAAGCTTGCCTTTAGTTTGTCTATTGCAGCAGCGCCATGGATATCATCACGTCTGATGGTTTTCACTGTTACTAGTGCCCTTAAACTTGCATTAAGCTCAGCATATGAGGGGCCATAGTTGTGTATTTTTTAGACACAATTTGACAAAGTACTGTCAGGTGAGGGACACATATTGTACATACACTGGAAGGTTTGACATGTTTTTAAAGGTGTGAACATACACAGTATAACACACAATTGGAGGGGCTTGTTATAATGTTCTATGTCTAGTTTAACAGCAGTTATTGTATAGAGCACACATATTTGTATCTGGAAATGAATAGCATTACGGAAGACTGGAGGCTTGGAGTGCATTAGATTATACTAAGATGTATGAACATGTCCTGGAGCATTGATGTAATAGGCAGTCATCTGTTCTCTCTTGTTTATGGGCACCATTATCGGATCATTCACTCATAGTAGATACATAATGCTGTGTTTGGAAGACAGGTTTGGCAAGCATCTGCCTACGCTGGAATTTAGTCACATGCTCTATCCTGTTCTAAATGACTCTACGCTCTTCCGGTCGTGTAGTACAAGACTAGTAAACACTGCTGGTACTTCCACTTTTCTATTTGTGGTCATCAGGGAGCAAATTAATTCATTTCCCAGAATTATATGTATCTGATCACTGAGGGTCTGAGTGCTGGGACCTCCACCTATCAGAAAAATGGGGGTCCCATGCCCCCCATTTAAATGGTGTGATGGTTAAGCATGTATGCAACTACTCCATTTAAAGGGTCCTGTAAGGCTACGTTCACATCTGTGCCAGAATCTCCATTGGAGACAGTCGCAGTGTCTGCGTGCAAATTGGTGGAGGAAAAATTCCTGCATGGAGGACTTTTTCCTCTGACGGCTTCAGTTTTAAAACAATGGACCCCATTATAGTCAATGGGGTCTTCCAGGCTTTGCATGTCACTGCTATTTTAGTGGTCCGCCTTTCCGGTGTTCAGGTCCTCCAATGGACCCGACCAACTGAGAGACAGCGTTAGCATGACCATGAAAGTACAGTGTTATCTGCACGGCTGTGTACTTGGCCTTTCTGTCTACCCTGGTTAGATACTTTTATCCTGGAGGACTCTTCCCCTTCCACAACTCACCTTTACAGACTCTCACACCCCTCATTGAGGACTGTCCTTTTACAATGTCGCTGCACGTCTCTGTAATTGTATGGTAGGCTTTGCTCTACCTGTCTGACAGCTTTGCTGCTCTTCTAAGTCTTTTCCTAGTAAAATACTAAACCTTTGAAGTCCTGTTTTTAAGACTGAAGTAATTTGTGTTGGTCCAAAGATCATTCCGTTTCTGTGACACTGATATACTTTGCAGACACACTTCATTCTGAAGCTACAGATAAGACTTTTCACTTATATTTTGGTTATATTTTAGTTTTTGCAGATTCAGAGCTGAATCAAGGGAGGTCCTTGGGCAATTTTTTTTTTTTTTATAGGGATCTTGTCCCCAGTTACATTATTATATAATATACAGCAGGGGCATAACTAGGAAAGTTGGGGCCCCATATCAAACCTTTCACTGAGCTACCCCCAGCCCCCACATGGTATAATGCTCCCTTTACTGGACCCCCACATAGTGTATTGCCCCTTTATTGGCCTTCAGTATACTATCCCCATTATAGGCACCCATACAGTAAATGGCCATGTTACAGGCCCTATACCATAAGTGCCCCCTTTACAGGCCCCACACAATATTGTGCCCTCCCATACAGGCCCACACGGAGGTACTTTAGGCCACTACCTACTGAAATATTCCAGCAAGTAATGACTTATTTTCACTTACCTATCCCTGCTCCTGTCCACGGCCACCTCTGCTGACGACTATCAACAGCCATTTTCCCTATTTTGTTGAAGTCTTTATCCATGACCTAATAGGAAAAGGGAAGAAGGGGAGGAAAGGAGTTGAGGACATGCAGACCAGTACCCCCCTCCCCCACATTGTTCGTAATTCTGAGGGCCCACCAGAGGCGTAACTTGAAGCTCCCAATGTAAAGTATGAAATAGGGCCCCCATTTACCATATGCTATTTATAATAGTGGTGTTTTTTTATGTTGTAGAGAGGCCTTTGAACCCACTGATACTCTGGGGCCCAGTAGCGATTGCTACCTCTGCACCCGCTATAGCTACACCCCTGGGGCCCACTCATATTTTAGTAGGAGATTCCCATTCGCTTCTCCAATCCCCTTCTTCAAACCCTTTAGGAGCTTTTTTTTTTACTAGTATGCTGACATGCTTCCTGCATCCCAGCATGTTGTTGCATGCTCTGTTTTAGACCATGCTTCAGTCCTGCTCTTGTGACCATGTCCTAAGGCCAAGTGTGCTGGTGGAGGGGAATCTGATTTTATAGCAGAATACACTCAGATTATACTTGGATGACATGTTAGTGGCATCCGTCCCCCACTGTTTTCAATGGGGGTTCCTGTTCCATAACATCAGAGCTTTAGACTCAGCCTGCACACTGTCATGTAAATCAGGCCTAATACTCTTGTAACCACAGTCGTGCTCCTGTTGACTTCTAATCTCAACCCTGATATGTTCCTGGACATTGTTCTTGGTATCTCCTGGTTCCAAGGTTCATCTGTTCCTGATATCTCCATTCCAGACCTGGTCTCTTTCACATCTGATCTTTTTCCTGTTCACACCTGTCATCACATTTTGTGTCTATCTTAATCCTTGCATAATACTTTTATAATGTATTTGTGGTCAGCGAATTAACATAATTCTTATCTTCATCTAAAGGCTAAAAACCTATTATGCCTATGTGCTGATAATACAGACATAGGTTTGGTTAAGTTATAACTCTCATTTTTAAAAAAAATATTTTTCATACATTTTTAATTTGCAACTAGTTCAAAACTATTTTTGAGAAAATTTTTGTAATTACATTATTGAGGACAAAAGTGACATGAGAATAGCAATGCTACCACCTAGTGGACATATTGAGTATGACAATAAATTATTCCGTTGTCGCATTTATGGAGGGGCAGTCCCTACTTTTGTCCCAAGTCCCCCTGTCCCTCTTTGCTTCTGAAATGGCCCACTTTTGATATGGGAAATATATATATGCATTAATAAACTTACCTATATTGTTCCAGAAACTAACCTAACTATACTAGAACAACACGTATATATGTCATAATTTTGTATGTTCCCACCTCCCAAACCCCATAACTTTTTTATTTTTCCATTCATAGAGCCATATGAGGGCTTAATGTTTGCGGGACAAATTGTTATTCATAATGGTACCATTTATTATTCTGTACAAAATATTGGGAAGTTGGAAAAAAAAAAATCAGAATTTAGTAGAATTGGAGAAAAAATGCATTTGTGCAACTTTCTTACAGGCTTTGGTTTTACGGCATTCACTCTGCAGCCAAAATGACATCACCTGTATTCTATGATTTGGTACAATTCCGGGGATATCAAACTTACAGTGCCTTGCGAAAGTATTCGGCTCTCTTGAACTTTTCAACCTTTTGCCACATTTCAGGCTTCAAACATAAAGATATAAAATTTTAATTTTTTTGGTGAAGAAACAACAAGTGGGACACAATTGTGAAGTGGAACGAAATTTATTGGTTATTTTAAACTTTTGTAAAAAATAAAAAACTGAAAAGTGGGGCGTGCAATATTATTCGGCCCCTTTACTTTCAGTGCAGCAAACTCACTCCAGAAGTTCAGTGAGGATCTCTGAATGATCCAATGTTGTCCTAAATGACTGATGATGATAAATATAATCCACCTGTGTGTAATCAAGTCTCCGTATAAATGCACCTGCTCTGTGATAGTCTCAGGGTGCTGTTTAAAGCGCAGAGAGCATCATGAAGACCAAGGAACACACCAGGCAGGTCCGTGATACTGTTGTGGAGAAGTTTAAAGCCGGATTTGGATACAAAAAGATTTCCCAAACTTTAAACATCCCAAGGAGCACTGTGCAAGCGATCATATTGAAATGAAAGGAGTATCAGACCACTGCAAATCTACCAAGACCCGGCCGTCCCTCTAAACTTTCATCTCAAACAAGGAGAAGACTGATCAGAGATGCAGCCAAGAGGCCCATGATCACTCTGGATGAACTGCAGAGATCTACAGCTGAGGTGGGAGAGTCTGTCCATAGGGCAACAATCAGTCGTACACTGCACAAATCTGGCCTTTATGGAAGAGTGGCAAGAAGAAAGCCATTTCTCAAAGATATCCATAAAAAGTCTCGTTTAAAGTTTGCCACAAGACACCTGGGAGACACCAAACATGTGGAAGAAGGTGCTCTGGTCAGATGAAACCAAAATCGAACTTTTTGGTCACAATGCAAAACGATATGTTTAGCGTAAAAGCAACACAGCTCATCACCCTGAACACACCATCCCCACTGTCACACATGGTGGTGGCAGCATCATGGTTTGGGCCTGCTTTTCTTTAGCAGGGACAGGGAAGATGGTTAAAATTGATGGGAAGATGGATGGAGCCAAATACAGGACCATTCTGGAAGAAAACCTGTTGGAGTCTGCAAAAGACCTGAGACTGGGACGGAGATTTATCTTCCAACAAGACAATGATCCCAAACATAAAGCAAAATCTACAATGGAATGGTTCACAAATAAACATATCCAGGTGTTAGAATGGCCAAGTCAAAGTCCAGACCTGAATCCAATCGAGAATCTGTGGAAAGAGCTGAAAACTGTTCACAAACGCTCTCCATCCAACCTCACTGAGCTCCAGCTGTTTTCCAAGGAAGAATGGGCAAGAATTTCAGTCTCTCGATGTGCAAAACTGATACAGACATACCCCAAGCGACTTGCAGCTGTAATTGCAGCAAAAGGTGGCGCTACAAAGTATTAACTTAAGGGGGCCGAATAATTTGGCACGCCCCACTTTTCAGTTTTTTATTTTTTACAAAAGTTTAAAATATCCAATAAATTTCTTTCCACTTCACGATTGTGTCCCACTTGTTGTTGATTCTTCACCAAAAAATTAAAATTTTATATCCTTATGTTTGAAGCCTGAAATGTGACAAAAGGTTGAAAAGTTCAAGGGAGCCGAATACTTTCGCAAGGCACTTTATCTACTTTTAGTTACACCCATAACTTTTTTATATTTCTCTTTATGGGGATGCATAGAGCGTCTTTTTTTTTTTTTTTTCAGGACCAGGTGTACTTTTTAGTTATACCATTTTGGGAAATTGCTATTGCTTTGATCACTTTTTATTCAAATTTTATCAGAGTCAAAACAGAGAATAAACGGCGGTTCAGCACTTTTGTTTTTTTTTTCCGCTATGGCTTTCACCATACAGGAAAAATATTTTATAGACTTGCAGCCTGCAATAGAAGGAAATGGCAGTCAGACTCCCGGCTGTCATGCCAATAGAATGCCTGCCCAGGATCTCCGCAAAATGGTGCATTGGTTGGCTTTGACCGAGGCGCTGGGGGAGGTTAATGCCCGCGATCAGCATTAGATACGGTAGCTCCTGAGTGGCCACCATATTTAAAATACCCAACATTTGACAAATGTAGGGAAGGGGTTAAAAAAAAACCTATTCAAGCATATAGATATCCAAATTGCAAATTTTCACATAGTGAACTATAATTGTCCATCTCTGACAGTCCATAATGTTGGAAGTGACAATCTAGTGGATAGCCCAGTTCATAAATGTTTCGTGTGGGAAAAACCCTATAAATGTAGCTAAGAGGTAAATTGAGGGAAAGTAAAAGACAAGGTAAATTTAGTGAGGACTGAGACACCCAAAATACTTATTAGATGGACCAGAGACTACAGCTAGTTCTGACAAGTGAGTTTATACTTCTACTACCTAGAGTTATAAATGTGAGGTTCTTAGCGCACAGTTCTATGAATTGTGCGAGCCCATCTGCCCCGTCACGGCGACCTCATTCAGATGAGTCCCTACACTAAGACTTTACTTCTATAATAAATGCTGTACTCCCCTTATAGACAAGACCCCAGAGGGAAAGTTCTTAGAGACTGCACTATAACAGTAAGTATATAAGATGGTTATCTCCTGTCCTATATATAAAGTGTTAGTGTAGGGACCCATCGTAATAATATCACTAAGTGGTCGATGGGATCAAAAAAGTCACTTACAAATAATGTGACATTGAACACATTACACACAATTGAATGCCATATAATGTGTTAACTATCAAGTCAGGGCTGTACTGAGATACTTATTATATAAGAGGAACTTCTTTCAGACATCTAAATCTATCTATCCGCCTTACATATACTGTGTATAGAGATACCTAATACATCAGAGGACAGTACTCACACACATGACTATATACCATGAATACAGATACTTATTACATAAGGGTACAATACTTACAGATATGTTTATATTGTGAAACCTCATCACATGATCATCGTATTGAGAAGACCACCCCATTATCGAGACTAGATTTTCTGTATACTGTACACTACATACTGGTCATTTTGTTGGAGAAGGCTACTCCTCTTGAAGATCATTGTTGCAATGCAGTTTTGGATGGTTGTCTTAAATCTTGTGTATAAATATCTATCTAAATACATACAGTGAAACCTCTTTGAGACAAGAACCCAAAATTGCATAAAAAGTGGTCTTGTACAGTGGCGTTGTTCTAAAAAATGATGGTTAACATGGAAAACTGAAAATCCATCACAGAATATGTGGCCTGGGTAAGGGGGTGGTCTTCCCAAAGAGGTGATTTGGAGAGATTTCACTGTACTTATGTATATACTGTATAGAGATACCCATTATACTTGGACAATACTTACATAAATGACTATGTACATATACACACATCTTTCACATAATGCATATAGAAATATAATATGAATGACCTTAGTACATACATATAAATACATATTTATATATAGGACACACATTTTGTATAAACTGAATACATATATACATATTAGATAAATATTAATACAGTCATGATTAAATATATATGCATATATACATATCTATATAAGTATACTACACTTGCACATATGTACATGGAGAGTACATATTACCTAAAACTTAAACGTACATACTATATATATATATATATATATATATATATATATTTACAGTACAGGCACCTTACAGATACTTATTGAATATGTGGCACTTATTATCATCTTATTCATTTTTATATATATATATATATATATATATATATATATATATATATATATATATATATATATATATATATATATATATATGTATATGAGAGAACCAAACCTTACACATGCTATATATAGAGATACATAATAGATACGTGGACACGTGGACCCTCTATACATGCTTGCAGATCCAGGCTAATAACGAAAAACAATGGTGGGATTAATGTTAACAATGGCTGGACTGCTTTATATATTAATTCTTTCATCCGTGACTTTCCCCATCCAAAATATAGAGGGCTTACGTAATCTCCGCTCCTCCTTCACTGCAACTGACAGCTGCATTTCTATCATGTACTTAAAGTATGAGAAGCAGACACATAGCGGCTCACTGCTATAGGGAAGCTGAATCTACACAACCTTCACATTATGGTGAGTACGTGGCTCATCCTCTTTATATTATTTTTAATTGAATAAAATATGGACTGTAGTAGGTTTGTCCAACAACAAAACTTTACTATCGGAACTGTAGTTCTATCTACAATAGGAGCTGAGATCATTTAAGACTACACACCTTACACATACTGATAACATAGATACCTGTTACATCTATATCTATATATAACTGTATATACACAAGCACAGTATACACACCTTACACATACTGATAACATAGATACCTGTTACATCTATATCTATATATAACTGTATATACACACAAGCACAGTATACACACACCATACACATACTGATAACATAGATACCTGTTACATCTATATCTATATATAACTGTATATATACACACAGGCACAGTATACACACACCATACACATACTGATAACGTAGATACCTGTTACATCTATATCTATATATAACTGTATATATACACACAGGCACAGTATACACACACCATACACATACTGATAACATAGATACCTGTTACATCTATATCTATATATAACTGTATATACACACAAGCACAGTATATACACACCATACACATACTGATAACATAGATACCTGTTACATCTATATATAACTGTATATACACACAAGCACAGTATATACACACCATACACATACTGATAACATAGATACCTGTTACATCTATATATAACTGTATATACACAAGCACAGTATACACACCTTACACATACTGATAACATAGATACCTGTTACATCTATATCTATATATAACTGTATATACACACAAGCACAGAATACACACACCATACACATACTGATAACATAGATACCTGTTACATCTATATCTATATATAACTGTATATACACAAGCACAGTATACACATACCATACACATACTGATAACATAGATACCTGTTACATCTATATATATATATATACACAAGCACAGAATACACACACCTTACACATACTGATAACATAGATACCTGTTACATCTATATCTATATATAACTGTATATACACACAAGCACAGTATACACACACCATACACATACTGATAACATAGATACCTGTTACATCTATATCTATATATAACTGTATATACACAAGCACAGTATACACACCTTACACATACTGATAACGTAGATACCTGTTACATCTATATCTATATATAACTGTATATATACACACAGGCACAGTATACACACACCATACACATACTGATAACATAGATACCTGTTACATCTATATCTATATATAACTGTATATACACACAAGCACAGTATATACACACCATACACATGCTGATAACATAGATACCTGTTACATCTATATATAACTGTATATACACAAGCACAGTATACACACCTTACACATACTGATAACATAGATACCTGTTACATCTATATCTATATATAACTGTATATACACACAAGCACAGTATACACACACCATACACATACTGATAACATAGATACCTGTTACATCTATATATAACTGTATATACACACAAGCACAGTATACACACACCATACACATACTGATAACATAGATACCTGTTACATCTATATCTATATATAACTGTATATACACACAAGCACAGTATACACACCATACACATACTGATAACATAGATACCTGTTACATCTATATCTATATATAACTGTATATACACACAAGCACAGTATACACACACCATACAAATACTGACAACATAGATACCTGTTACATCTATATATAACTGAATATACACAAGCACAGTATACACACACCTTACACATACTGATAACATAGATACCTGTTACATCTATATATAACTGTATATACACACAAGCACAGTATACACGCACCATACACATACTGATAACATAGATACCTGTTACATCTATATCTATATATAACTGTATATACACACAAGCACAGTATACACACACCATACACATACTGACAACATAGATACCTGTTACATCTATATCTATATATAACTGTATATACACAAGCACAGTATACACACCTTACACATACTGATAACGTAGATACCTGTTACATCTATATCTATATATAACTGTATATACACACAGGCACAGTATACACACACCATACACATACTGATAACATAGATACCTGTTACATCTATATCTATATATAACTGTATATACACACAAGCACAGTATATACACACCATACACATGCTGATAACATAGATACCTGTTACATCTATATATAACTGTATATACACAAGCACAGTATACACACCTTACACATACTGATAACATAGATACCTGTTACATCTATATCTATATATAACTGTATATACACACAAGCACAGTATACACACACCATACACATACTGATAACATAGATACCTGTTACATCTATATCTATATATAACTGTATATACACACAAGCACAGTATACACACCATACACATACTGATAACATAGATACCTGTTACATCTATATCTATATATAACTGTATATACACACAAGCACAGTATACACACACCATACAAATACTGACAACATAGATACCTGTTACATCTATATATAACTGAATATACACAAGCACAGTATACACACACCTTACACATACTGATAACATAGATACCTGTTACATCTATATATAACTGTATATACACACAAGCACAGTATACACGCACCATACACATACTGATAACATAGATACCTGTTACATCTATATCTATATATAACTGTATATACACACAAGCACAGTATACACACACCTTACACATACTGATAACATAGATACCTGTTACATCTATATATAACTGTATATATATATATATATATATATGCACATGCACAGAATACACACACCTCACACATACTGATAACATAGATACCTGTTACATCTATATCTATATATAATTGTATATATACAGTACACAAGCACAGTATACACACACCATACACATACTGATAACATAGATACCTGTTACATCTATATCTATATATAATTGTATATACACACAAGCACAGTATACACACACCATACACATACTGATAACATAGATACCTGTTACATCTATATCTATATATAACTGTATATACACACAAGCATAGTATACACATACTGATAACATAAATACCTGTTACATTTATATATATCTATATATATACACAAGCACAGTATACACACACCTTACACATACTGATAACATAGATACCTGTTACATCTATATATAACTGTATATATACACAAGCACAGTATACACACACCATACACATACTGATAACATAGATACCTGTTACATCTATATCTATATATAACTGTATATACACACAAGCATAGTATACATGCGGTGACCAGATGGAAGGTAACGCTGCAGTTGGGATTGCGGGGTGCAAACAGCGCAGACTTGTCACGGTCTCTGGGCACGAGGGCGCAGCGCTGGTGCTGTCCCACGTTACCACCACTGGTACCGGTGATGAGGGGGCTGCACAAATGTTGGTGGTGATTGTTCCCCCGGGGCGCTTCCCCTATACTGTGCCGACTGGTGGTGTTTGGGGCGCCCTGATGTTGTCGGTGCAGAGTCAGACACAGAAACGGTTGTAAAGTTGAACTTTTACTTCCATGGGTGTGGAGGCACAAATGCTTAAACAGTTTCTTCAATACAAAACAACGGGGTACGCCTGGTGACACAGCAAAGTCCTGGGGTGCAGGGTAGACTTGATGAAAGGTGTTCCTAGCCCCTTATACTTCAGTGTTACAGCCCTAAGGTGCGTCTGGGCTCCTATTTGGCTCATAGGAGGATGCCCACCATGATACTAATACATAATATTCCCCACTCACGTTATGTGGTCCTGATAGCTCAGAGTTTCGGGGTGCAATAGTCAGGGTGGCGGGATATTCCACAGGTCTGGCCTTGGCCCCTGGATCCTGTGATACTTGCTATGGAGCACGTGTTCCAGAATGTTCTCTCCACAGTCTCATGCTGACAAGATAATGATGCTTGACTTCCTTCAGGGCGATGGCTAGGCAGACAGGGGACAGGATCTTCTGAATAGCTGGAGTATGTCAGCTCTCCAACCTTCCTGGGCCTGTCTAGGACTTGAGATTCCTGCACTAAACTCACTGCTTTCTTCACAGGACATCACACTTATCTCCTCACCTCCTCCTCCTAACACTCCACACTTCTAACTCCTCACACGCAGGACCTTCCTGCAGGGGTGATACCATGGGGACCCAGTGATCAGCTGACTCCTCCCCTTTTCCCAGGCGATGTCCTCCCATTGGACATTTGGTTACTATTCAATCCTATGGGAGGTGTAATGCATGTGTGAGGCTCACTAGGTGGCGCTGTGTTGTGTGAGACTCAGGACCCCCTGCTATGTCACACAGGCTATGAAGCAACAGGAAATAATACAATGCACAGAGATCACCCTCAGCCCAGCCATAGCCAGCTCTGGGATGCCACATACACATACCATACACATACTGATAACATAGATACCTGTTACATCTATATCTATATATAACTGTATATACACACAAGCACAGTATACACACACCATACACATACTGATAACATAAATACCTGTTACATCTATATATAACTGTATATATACACACAAGCACAGTATACACACACCATACACATACTGACAACATAGATACCTGTTACATCTATATATAACTGAATATACACAAGCACAGTATACACACACCTTACACATACTGATAACATAGATACCTGTTACATCTATATATAACTGTATATACATACAAGCACAGTATACACGCACCATACACATACTGATAACATAGATACCTGTTACATCTATATCTATATATAACTGTATATACACACAAGCACAGTATACACACACCTTACACATACTGATAACATAGATACCTGTTACATCTATATCTATATATAACTGTATATACACACAAGCACAGTATACACACACCTTACACATACTGATAACATAGATACCTGTTACATCTATATATAACTGTATATATATATATATATATGCACATGCACAGAATACACACACCTCACACATACTGATAACATAGATACCTGTTACATCTATATCTATATATAATTGTATATATACAGTACACAAGCACAGTATACACACACCATACACATACTGATAACATAGATACCTGTTACATCTATATCTATATATAATTGTATATATACAGTACACAAGCACAATATACACACACCATACACATACTGACAACATAGATACCTGTTACATCTATATCTATATATAACTGTATATACACACAAGCATAGTATACACATACCATACACATACTGATAACATAAATACCTGTTACATTTATATATATCTATATATATACACAAGCACAGTATACACACACCTTACACATACTGATAACATAGATACCTGTTACATCTATATCTATATATAACTGTATATACACACAAGCACAGTATACACACACCATACACATACTGATAACATAAATACCTGTTACATCTATATATAACTGTATATATACACACAAGCACAGTATACACACACACCTTACACATACTGATAACATAGATACTTGTTACATCTATATCTATATATAACTGTATATACACACAAGCATAGTATACACATACCATACACATACTGATAACATAGATACCTGTTACATCTATATCTATATATAACTGTATATACACACAAGCACAGTATACACACACCATACACATACTGATAACATAAATACCTGTTACATCTATATATAACTGTATATATACACACAAGCACAGTATACACACACCTTACACATACTGATAACATAGATACCTGTTACGTCTATATATAACTGTATATATATATATACACACATGCACAGAATACACACACCTCACACATACTGACAACATAGATACCTATTACATCTATATCTATATATAATTGTATATATACAGTACACAAGCACAGTATACACACACCATACACATACTGATAACATAGATACCTGTAACATCTATATATATATACAGTACAGACCAAAAGTTTGGACACATCTTCTCATTCCAAGAGTTTTCTGTATTTTCATGACTATAAAAATTGTAGATTCACACTGAAGGCATCAAAACTATGAATTAACACATGTGGAATTATATACTTAACAAAAAAGTGTGAAACAACTGAAAATATGTCTTATATTCTAGGTTCTTCAAAGTAGCCACCTTTTGCTTTGATTACTGCTTTGCACACTCTTAGCATTCTCTTGATGAGCTTCAAGAGGTAGTCACCTGAAATGGTCTTCCAACAGTCTTGAAGGAGTTCCCAGAGATGCTTAGCACTTGTTGGCCCTTTTGCCTTCACTCTGCGGTCCAGCTCACCCCAAACCATCTCGATTGGGTTCACGTCTGGTGACTGTGGAGGCCAGGTTAGCTGGCGTAGCACCCCATCACTCTCCTTCTTGGTCAAATAGCCCTTACACAGTCTGAAGGTGTGTTTGGGGTCATTGTCCTGTTGAAAAATAAATGATGATCCAACTAAACACAAACCGGATGGAATAGCATGCCGCTGCAAGATGCTGTGGTAACCATGCTGGTTCAGTATTCCTTCAATTTTGAATAAATCCCAAACAGTGTCACCAGAAAAGCACCCCCACACCATCACACCTCCTCCTCCATGCTTCA